>SSNS01000003.1:89754-682430 GCA_006937985.1 Aphyosemion australe
CTTTGGCCCCTCCCACGGGTGGTGGGCCCATGGGAAGGGGGACCCACGTCTCCTCTTCGGGCTATGCCCGGCCGGGCTCCATGGGTGAAAGCCCGGCCACCAGGCGCTCGCCAGCGTGCCCCAACTCCAGGCCTGGCTCCAGAGGGGGGCCCCGGTGACCCGCGTCCGGGCGAGGGAACACTGGTTCCATTTATTTTATTCATCATAAGGGGTCTTTGGGCTGCACTTTGTCTGATCCCTCACCTAGGACCTGTTTGCCATGGGTGACCCTACCAGAGGCATAAAGCCTCAGACAACTTAGCTCCTAGGATCATTGGGACACTCAAACCCCTCCACCACGATAAGGTGGCAGCCCAGGGAGAGGTCTGTTAAAAGTGTTGATTATAATCAACCAGTGTCAGTCTAACTAAAAATAAAATGCATTTGTTTTACAGGATTAACCAAATTTTTGTCAGAATGGTCATTTAAATTCACCAATTAACTCATTTAAATCATTGCAAGTTAAGAATGGTTTAAAACCTGTACTGATATGTTTTCTTAATGATGTAAACTCGATCATTACTACTGTTAGCTAAAATCATAAAGGGAATGAAGTGTTGTTAAATATCAATACCACAGTGAGAATCTGACCTTTGTTTGATGCTTTTCTTCTGCTTTTGCACAGAAGAGGCTCTCGCGCACAAAGCCTGGTGAGAATTGGTACAAAGGCCATCAACTGGAACAGGATGCCAATGAAACAACACAAACACTGCATTTTTCTTTTCTCCTTTTAAGGAATACACTTGTATTAAATCCTGGGAGGCTTTTGACATTAAACCTATTTTAAGTACTTTACATTTTATTTACATGAATGGGTTTATTTATATAGAATAGAGAAGGACTATAAAACGCTGTCACGAGCATCTGGAAGTGCAGTCATGTGTGTCGTTTGGCCAGAGTGGGAGATGTTTCTGTGTATAAGTAACCTTAGGGTATCAGCTGTGGGACGGCAGGAGGGGCCACAAAATACCAGTCGGTCATGGGACCTTTGACACCGAGCAACCATATGTTGAGCAAAACAGGAAAAGGGCAATTAGGGAAAAGTCAAGGTTGGAAAAAAGGTGAGAAATTAGAAAACAATAATAGCAATTTGCCAAATAAAAGAAATAAATTAAATTCCATGATAATGACCAGTATTGTGATCATTTGTGCAGAAACGCCTGCACTTAGGCTAACTGGGAGAGAGTGAAAAAAGTGCATGTGAGGGTAAAAGCGGTAACTGCCCGAGAGAAGCAGGAAACAAGACAAGCTTAATGTTCTATGACAGACAGAAGCCAGCAACTCTCTTTAATGTCGCTCCCATTAGGGCGCTCCCGATGCTTGCGTCCCATTCTCGCATCCTTTAGAAGACGCCCCTGCCAACAACTGGTGGGAGCGCAGCGGCGTGCCAGCTGCCAAACATGACATTTGCTGGCTGGGCCACTGAACCCCAGCGGGTGACATCTGCAGCGCAGGCTTTCATCCCCTCGCTGGGTACCTGTGTGGCCCCCGGCCCCCGAGAGCCAGGATGAATGCACTCACTCTTCCTCCCAGCTGGGTTCCTCATAGCCACAGGACACACGTGCATGCAGACATGCACACACACACACACACACACATGCACATTAATAAGTAAGAATTTGTGTGCATGCAAGCCACACACAATCACACAAACCTGCACCACCTCCACACAACAAACAGCTTCCAGCATCAACATCTGCAGCTCTGGGGGCTGCTTTTGTTTCCCCTCGTCGTTTCATCATCAGGGGCTGGCAGTCAGGTTGTGCTGCTATTGTTGTGAATCCAACCACAGACCCTGCTGCAACTGGCGATGAGGGGCGCCATTTAATCGTCACCAGAGGTTGATCAAATATGCAAATACAAGCTGGGGCCGGAGTGGGGTAACACACACACACACACACACACAAATAAAAAACAAACAAGCTTTAGAACAGAGCTAACTGTGAGATTTAGGGAGGACGGTCAGGTTTAGATGGAGGGTCAAAAGTAGTTTTGTGTACAAATTAACTTAAATGTTGTGATTATTCATCATGAATCCATAAACAGAGGCAAAAGGTTGCCATTTTTCTCCACTATCTCTGTAATCCAGCTCGATCTTTGACCACTTGTTGTTACGAGCCGTTCCGTGTCGTGTTTTGCTCTGGGCTGACATCCCATTAGCCCACACATTAAAAAAATTCTAATCACTGTGCCACTGGGACGCTGGGACTCACAGCTCCTATTCCACCTAACCTCCAGCAGGAGAGATCAGACTATGCGTCTCAATGTTTGTCCCTAATTACCTCCCTACAGTGAGCTGCCACACACAATTTAATCCAATTTTCATCCCCTCTCATTTTTAACATCTCACAAAGCAGTCAAACATGCATGCAGTGGTTTATATTTACAACCCGTTCGTCTCCCAGCAGAGCGGTAATCACATGAACAATTTGATCAGCAATTTGCTTCGACACCTGATTAGGTTTTGTTTTTTGGGCAACATTTTTAGCATTTCCTTTGTTTGCATTAGAACGTTCACAAATAACAGGTTTAAGGTGTTTTTGTTGAAAAGTGTTTCATGCTTTTGCTATTGGATGTTTTCCAAATGTCAGGAAGAGTAGTTTTTTTGTCCATTTCCCTATATTATACAAAATTATACCATTTCCTATAATGTTATACTTCATAAGACTTGAATTTACCCTTAATTGTTCAACTGTTTCCAGTTTTTTTTTATATTTTTAAGTTTTTAAACGCACTTAAATAGATATTGCAATCAGTGTCAAGATATTAAATTGTCAGAAAATGGACAACAAAGGTATTGAAGTCAACACCTGCAATAAAATATACCTTTTTACGTTGAGCAGTTGTTGTTTTTTTTGTTTTGGACCGAGCCGTGTTATTGTCGGAGATTTGTAGACAAATGCGAGAGAAGCACTTGATTTTTTGTTGTTTTCTTTTTTTAATCTCCACAAAATATTTATAGCTATACTATGTTAGAACGTTAAGGGGCAAAAAAAATGTTTTAAGCTAGCTTGTTTTGCAAATTTGCCATTGTAGCTTTAAGAGTGCTCTGCCCTGCTGAAAAAAACAACATATATTGTGTTTTGGTGCTGGTTTAGCTGGTTTAGCATATGATGCTGGTCAAGCATGCAATGCTAGTCCAGCATGGGGTGCTGGTGATTGGATGCTAGACCAGCATCCCATCCAGCTAAACCGTCACCAAAACACAACATATGCTGGTCTATGCTGTTTTTTTCAGCAGGGTGGTACACGCAGGATCACTCCAATCATAAATCCTGGGATTCAAACATGTTGGATTGTTTTGGTCTGATTTTCGGGCACAAACAAACGTGCTACCTGTTGAATGTGATGTCTAGCCAATCAGAAACCAGGTGACGGAAGAGCACGCTCCTCCTCCGCCATGTTTGCTTACTTGGAAGTCACGTTTTATCTCGCAAGATGTTCCGTCTGAGGGGAGGACTGTCTGTGTGTGAAAGTTTTGTCATGTAGTGTGTAGATTTTTCCAAATTGCTGTGTATGAGATAAACCATATATACACATATGTGTGTGTGTATATATATATATATATATATATGTGCATGCATCTGTTCAGTAATAATCTTGTTTTCCATTTGCAAGACGGAATCCAGTAGCAACTGTAGCATCAGTAAATAGTTGGGGAGCAAACAACAAACTTTGTTTTCAGCGTAATTAAGCCACAGCTTCCAGACTTTTGGTTTCTGAACCAAAATGTTCATTATCGCAGAATTAAACAAGAATATGCCACTGTTCCTGCTATGCAGACCAAGTGCCAAGTGATCTGTCGCAAAGCAAAGGAAGATATGACAATACAACGGATAAATATTACTAATTCTTAACAAGTGCCAATGTCTTCCCATAAACCCCGATGATGAGTTGGTGTGTATCCCAACAAGCCTGATTATGAGCAGGCATGCATGTGCACATATGTTTCTATATTTGCATGTTTACATCTTGGCATGCGTGTGGTTTAGAACCTGCGATGACATCCCTACGTGTTATCCCTTGCAGCACAGTCTTGGTCCTCATTATCATTTCTCCCAGGGCCTGTTCTGGTGTTCAGAGCCCCACCAGAGGGGCCTTTGGCTCGGTGGGAGAGGTGTTGAAGGCGGCCTGGCCCCGCTGTGCTCCTTCCTTCCCCCTCCACGGGGTGCCAGGCACAGCGTGTACCACTGGCAAGCCGAGCCTGACAATGAGGCTGCTTGCACAGCCAACGCTGTGTTTGAACAGGGCAGGGGGTTGCCACGTCATGCTGAACACACACGTGCAGGAAGGCCAACTTGCACACAAGTAAACACACACACATGTAGGCGCACACATTTCCATGAGACAGACTCCTAGAGGGTTTGACACATGTTCAGAAGATGCTGCAGAAGTGAGAGCCAGTGTGCGAAGGGAGCTTGTGCAGGTGAGAAACATCACAGGCAGAAACTTCAGAGACTTCAATAAAATTCCATTTCCACAGAGACTTAAAGGAAACGTTTGTGTTGCTTTCTTGTTGCGTCACGGTACGTTGACGATGAAATGTAGGGCGACAGCACTGACTTAAAATAATATTTATGCAGCGAAAGATTAAATCTTAAAGTGTTTAAAATAAAAAGTGACTGCAGTTCAGCATTTTATTGTCTACTGCTGTCATCCTCGGTGCAGTAATTCAGTCTCCTCCTCCAGACTTCAACATTTCAGCGTATTGCGTGTTCCGCATTAAGTTTTGATTCAGTCATATGTTCAGCTCTCAGGTGTGCTGGTGAAGCATGAAATATTAAACCTGTGAATTCAAGGAGATGTCACATTCTGTGTTTCATTCATTATGTACTTCGACACTACACTGTTGACTCTTTGAATTTCAATAGTTAAGGAGAAGTGGTGCAATCTTTAAGCTAGCTCAGGGTCTGTTAAGTTGGGTTAGGGTGGCAACTTTATGACAGCTTTTCAAGTTGATTGGACTAAAAAAAACTAAAGTCAAAGTTAGAAAAGTTATCAAAGGGATATTTTGGCCATTTTTAAAACATTGCTTCTTAGGTGTCTTGTCTCTCTGTCTGTCCACTCTGTTGCCATAAAGGTGGAGTACCTCAGACTCGTTTTGTTGTAGAGTAAGTCAGTTCTGACATACTAAAGCACCCAGATACAATATTTATTCCTTTAAAACTTGGAAAGTAAGAAAATATTGATACGCTAAAATTTCACAATATTCCATATTATGATACTGAATTGATATTTAAAGTAACACTCCGCAACTTTACACCTTAAAACAATGTTTTTTGTAAAGTTTTGGCTGCATACTATCATCTATTATGTTCATTTTTTGACCTGTGATAGTGTTATTGGGGTCCCACATCTATTTACCGCACTATACAGTTTTTGACCCGCGGTCCGCCACCGGAAGTACTGACTGCGTGTTGCTTTACGGCAGTATATGGCAAGCAAAAGGGATAAAACAAGCGAACATTCTAAATGTGTATTATGTCTGCCAAGACACGTGTTCAAGACGCGTTAAGAATGTGCGTTATGTCCACCAAAACCCGCGTTTAACACTTGTGTTTTGACGCCAAAGGGGGCAAAAAAACACACGTTCTAAAAGCACACGTTATGTCGCATTTTGGTGGATGTTTGGTAGGCAATGTTCTAAACATTTAGAACATTTAGAACGCGCACTTTTTAAAATCCCTTTGGCTTGCCATATACTGCCGTAAAGTAACACGCAGTCAGTACTTCCGGTGGCAATATTTTATTAGTATAACGTAGACTCGCGGTTTAGAGACTTGAGCAATGGCAGATCCACCAAAGAAAGCTAGAAATCCCTTATCAGAGGAATCTAGGAAAAGAAAAAGAGAACGTGATAGAGCAAGAGCAAAGACCAGAGTTATTATTGGGCCGTCTTTTCCTCGCTGGAGAGCTCTTTTAGAAAGAACGGCATGAACTATGGACTCTGACCTAGCCATGCTGCTAATGGCTAGGTAAGTAATAAATGATTTCACCAGGGTTATTGTGTTTAGTTGGGCATAAAGTTGTTATACAGTCCTGATAAACCTATTTATTCAATATGTGGAGGTGGAAAAGTTTGTTTTCGTTGTTTTGCCTGACATTAGGAATGTTTGATTTTAAAATCTGATTTTACGACAGTGACGATACGCAGCAAGCCTTGAGAGGGCGACAGAGAGCATATATGCGCAAAGTTCAGCAATGTGGCTTTAAAAGCAGTGTACCAATTTGTTATTGACAATTTAAAAGCAAACATTTCCTGTATTTATTTTGTGTGATGCAGTTCAAACTCTGACTGCTAGGTGGCAGCAATTTGTACCGTCTTCATTCTAACGGAACGAGATGTCGCGATAACATTGGATGTGTCTTGGTAGAGTCTATCGTCTGGCTTTTAGCAATGTATATAATATAATATAAAGCACAAAATATAGTATCATCTCTCCTGTATTGTAATTGTATCCCCAGATTCTTTCACATACACACCTCCAGTCTAAACTGTCAGGAAAAGGTCACAGGTACTTCTCTCCTAAGAGAGATGAGGACAATAGTGGACAGAAAAGACAAAAAAAGTCTGCATCAAACGCAAATAAGAAATCGTTTGAATAAACCGTTTTTATATATCTAGGGGTCAGATTCAGTAGATATTTCTCAATATTACTGCAAAAATGTTCCAGTTATGTGAAATTGACAGTCGTGTAAAGGTTTATAAAACATTTGCATAAACTGCTGTGAAATGTATGGTATTTGTCACGTACATTTGACTTACATTCTGTCTTAACTGTGTTTGAACTAACTGTTAGCTCATCATTCCAGTTATATGTGAATGCTATTCCTCCAAACTGAGGGTATTATTGCTTTTTTTGCTCGTGGGAGCCAGTTCCACCAAGTTCAACATAAAATAGAAGTTCTAATGTTGTCTATCAGCTACTGATTCATACTCATAGTGTAAACACATACAGTAGAGACAGCTACAAATCTCTTCAGCCCTTTCATATCAGATTGCAAAAACAGAAACAGATTTTTTTTTCTGTCTCGGTCCACCTCTGCTCCGCAAAAACATCAGCAGCCCTCACCGTCTCCTTCCAATCCTTAACTCTTCCAGGCAGTCAGGGGAGACGGGGAGTTCAAAAGGGGAAGAGATTTAGTTACCATGACATAAATCTCCATGTCTCCTTCTCCTCTGTGTGTAAGAGTTGGGCAGCAGGGCGACAAGGCTCTTAGCACCAGTGTCTCTGGGAATGCCAGCATGTTCCCTGGAGGAGATAGAGGAGATAGGCCTGGCGCCTCCAAAAAAAAAATCTTTCACCCTCTGCCTCCTTTTCTTCCTTTTTCTCTCACCATCCCTGCTTATCTCAGGAAAGCCACAATAGGGTTTTGTACACTGGAGCAAAGCGGGGAGGCTTCAGATGGCAGCCGACTATGATATGCAGGAAGAGCAAAGGAGAATCACTCTGCCTGTTCTACAGAACGACATGGTACAATGCAATGCACCGCACATCTCTAACGGATGAAGCACAGCACTTTGTTCACCTGGTTTATGTTGCATGAACGCTGATGGTTGCACCTAATGCTAACTGGAGAGATACCATTTTCTCTGGGTCAGTGAGTGAATTTTCTTAACCCCTACCTCAATTTAAGTAAAAAGTGGCTTAACAGTAAAACGGGACAAGCTGAGTCACATAAGGGCTGATAGCAGCTAGTTTTTGGGAAGAATTAAACCCCAGAATAGTTCAGATTTGCAGCTGCTAGAAGGAGCAAGCATAATGGAATTCTGTTGATTTCAACTGGTGTCAGTTTTCATCACGAGGTCCGTTTCCATTATCGGAACTTCCAGGTAATTTTATCGGACCTTTGCAGTATGCGTGTCTCCATTTCACCAGACCAGTCCGAAATTACCACTTTCTGGGCCATGTCAGCGGGGGTGGATTGGCCGTTTGGTGTACCGGACACTTCCTGTTGCCCGAATTGGGCCGGTACGCCCCCCTGCCAAAAAAAAAAATGCCAGGGCTGAATTTTCATCGCAGTCCAAACTAGGACGTGTATTGGGGTATACTCAGAAATGGCCCGGTAGATGCTGGGTGGGACTTGTGGTTACCTCATGGTGATTGGTTGTAACTTAGTGGGAAATAATATCTGCAGACGTTGCCAAAAAAATACGGCATTTGTAAAACTTTCAAGAGTTGCTGGTGAAGAAGAATAGAAGGACAAAACAATCACTACTTCTAAACACCCAACGCCCAAAAATGTCGCAGAAATCCCCCCCACAACACCATGATTTACGGTTCTCTGTAAGAGACCGCAACGGTTATTCTTTTGGTCATTGAACACCACTTTATATGTAACACAACCACTCTCCCCATCTCTGAATAGATTAGACTGAGGCATACTTTGACATAATACAACTTTTTTAATATTGTTAATGTCCCTAGATGACTTGGCGCTGATCAGTGATGTCATTGCCGAAACGGTTGTGATATGCTCACGTCTTAGCAAAGTCCTGAAAGGGCTCGTTTTGTATGGAGACACAATGGCTGATAGGACCAAGCCATCATATTTTTCCTGTTACCTTTCCCCCCTTCCAGAAATTTCCCAAAACTCCTTTTGTGGAAATGCAGCTCTAAATGTGGTGAGTGGAGTTCATCAGAGAACAGAAACAGCTCTTTTCATTCTTGCTTAAATGTTGCAGCGCTGCAAAGACTCAACATGGATGTAAATATCTCGCACAAATTCTGCAGGCCAGTAAAATATTGACATGACTGTTTTATCTGTCACAAAGGTCAAACATCGACAGAAGACTGAGCTCTCTGTAACTCTTATCACCTGGGAGCTTCCTAGCCATGATGACTATAGAGGCCAAAGGCTGGGCCGTTTCATGTGTTTAGCACAAAGAAGTTAGATTGGAGAGCCGGCGGCTGCAATAGAAAAAAGTCTCCAAGACCCTTGAGTCTCCCTGACGAAGAAAATACAGCAATTATTCTAGAAAATCAATTTTCTACCCAATCTGCCTCTCTTATCGACCAAGAAGCTTCTTGGTTCATTGAGGAGGTGAAAGGAGAATTTATAACCCAGACTCTATTAGTTGAGCTCCACTTGCTGTTCTGTTTGATTTTTAACAACATTTGACTGGATAGAAGTGCTGCAGTTTCACACATTCAGCTCCGTCTCACTAAAAAAAAACGATATTTCTAATTTTATTTATTTATTTTCCATTGATTGAGTTTTTCTACTGAATCTTGCCATGAAAATTAGATTTAGCAAGGCTTATGAAGAAAGAGTTAGCATTTAAATTTTCACTGCTACATTTATCTGTTAAAATAGATTTATACCTATAATATTCTGTTGCCCGTCATAAAAATTGGGGAAGAAATGTACCCATCATGCCTTGGATTCATAATTTTTTTCATTTTAAATTTAACATTAACAGATGTGAACATATTAGGATATGCATAGACGTGTTTCTTAGTACAGCTCTTGGAATTTTAAATAAGATTGTTTTTAACAAAGCATGACCTATTTATTTAATTTTTAAAGTTACATTGTCCCACCTTGCCTTATAGAAATATGCTTTTTATTATAAGTAGGTCCATGAATGCAAAACATTTGGGGCTTGACATAGAATAGAATAGAATAGAATAGAATAGAATAGAATAGAATAGAATAGAATAGAATAGAATAGACTTTATTGATCCCACAGTGGGGAAATTCACTTGTCACAGCAGCACCATCACTCAAAGGGTAATTAGAAGAAAGATAAAAACAAGGATACATTTATATACACATAGGCAGTAATCTAGTATTGTAATCTTAGATTACTAAAAAAACCACAAATAAAAGATGAAAACAAACTTGGGTACCAACACCTAATCATCAACTTTATTTCTAAAGCACTTTCCATCAACCAGGAGGCAAACCAAAGTGCTGTACACGCAAAAAACATCAATGACCCATGCAAGGGCCAACAAAATATACATAAAAACAAATAAAAGCAAAATATTTTAGTAAAAGAACAAAATAAAACTGGATAAAAATCTGCTAAATAATCTAAAAATATGGCTAACTCACGTGCTGAGGGAATGCCACAGTATAAAAGTAGGTCTTCATTGACTTGTGTCACAGATATGTGAAGACTTCTCCAATGTTTTCTGTATTTCTTTTTAAAATCCTTACCTCATATGAGTGTTTATCCCAAAAATTCACCAACATGTGCTTTAAACAGCCATCTGTAGCATCAGCGCTATCTGTTATTGCTTCATCTTACTATTTGGTGATATATCTGTTCATGTTAAGCAATGAATATGCTGTGTGTGCGTGCATGCATGCATCAATAAGAAAATTAAACAACAGATGAAAGTGCTCTGATTTTTGACAGAGATCTGCATGGGCTAAAGCAGGGATCACCAACCTGGTGCCCATTGGCACCGTTGGGGCCCCCAGGAACCATATAAGGTGACCAAAAGCCATTTCTCTAAACAGCACAAGTCTAATATGTAATTAAAATAAATTTGCTGCCATTGTTTTTAATCACAAAGGCAACAATATAGATTTTAAAACTACATTTTTCTTTAAAAAACATTAAATTCTGTTTATTTGACATGAAGTTTAGCTAACTCTGATCTACTCTAGTTCAAACGTCACTATTGCATAAACCAGGTAGCCCTTTGGGTTGAAGTAGCTCTCAGCTTCACAAACGTTGGTGATCCCTGTGCTAAAGACTCCTTCAACATACACTCTATACACACACACTAACAACACAACCAGCCAAACAAGAACACACAGCTACACAATGTTTACTCGTCCATGTCTTAATATCCAGAGACATAAATGGAAAAAAGGCGGATTTATGGTTCTAAGAACAATCGTTTTGTTATGAGGAACAATCTGTGGGTTTAGCAGCAACTCCTGGTGACCCTCACAAGAATGCCTCTACATTACACCCATCTCTTTACCCTTCTCCCCCTTTTGTGTCTCTCAGTAGAGAATCAAAGTGTGTGTGTAGTGGTAGTGGTGGTGGTGACTGTTGAAACAGATGCCGATGTGTGTGCCACCTATGTCAACATGGCCGGACTCTGGACCCGATTCTGCTGGTAGATAGGGCCCACAGAGCCACAGCGTCTAGACTCCAGATGTGTTCTCACGCCACACACACACACACACACACACACACACACACACACACACACACACACACACGGTTCAGTATGGATGACGATTCCTCTCTTACCACTCTAAATAGCCTGTTTTTTTACACAAAGCACACACATATGACAATGGTAAATAAAGCTACTGCAAAAGGAAACTTTGACTGCTCACGACTCTTTTCTGTGTTTAAGTATTTATTAAATGTGTTGTTTCACAGACGTGTGCGTTTAAATTACCAGCCACTTCTCTCAAAACTGCACAGAAATAAACAGAAACATATGCTGGCTGCATATGCTCAGCACTGCTTTATTTAGATCGTTCTATAGTCACACAACAACAAGAGTGTGTGTGTTTTTGTCTTTGTGGAAAAAGACACATGGTCAAATCGCAACTGTTATACAACACAAGACTTGGGGAGAGGAAAAGTAAAGAGTAAAAGTGTTCGGAGCACAGATGCACCCGCTCTCTTTGCTATCTCCTGTGCTTGTGGGTATAGTGCCGATCCAGCTATTCTTGTTGGTTTGTTAATTGTTTGTCACCCACCAGGTGCCATCTGTCTGTAGTCCCACAGTCCCCGAGCCATGTGGGCCGGCCTGCCTGGCGCCTGCCAACGTCACTGACCTGCAGCAACCGTCCACACCTCCGTCACACACCTCCTGATCCGCCTGGGATAAATAGCTTCTCCCTCAACTTCTGTGCCGCCATCACGGCTTCCCAATCTGTCCTGTGTTAGGAGCGGGAGAGGGAGGGGGTGACAGGAAGAGACAAGGAGGGCGGGGGAGAAACAAATAAGAAGAAATACATGGGTAGATGGGAGGATGGATGAATAGAGTGAGAGTGAGGATGAGATAAAGATGGATGAGGATTTGTACAGCTAGAGGCCTTGTTATGCTTTCTGGTCTGAATTTGCAGAGAAAACTGGATTTTTTTTGCATGAATACTCAAAAAAACCACATTAAACGTCTCATCGGTAACAGTTACTGCACCGATACTCCCCCCACTAGGAAAAAAGAGAAGTAAATCAAGCAAGGGAGGTCACCTTCACCTGGGCCGGATGTTGGGGCAGCTGCACGTTGAAAAATGAGATCAGCTGTTTGCTCACCAGGATGTAAGCAGCAGCCTGGAACTACCCAGGGCCTGGTGTTCCAACCAGCTGAGGTGGCTCCGGTGCAATAAAGACAGGGCTACACCCCCCCCCCCCCACCCCCACCCCCGCTCCCCATCCTGGGGCATGTTGGGTCACCTTGACCACTGGGCCCAGCAAGGAGACCTGTACCGGGCTTCAGGGCAAAGTGGGACGCATTATAGTTAATGAGGCGTTGCCATGCAAGCAGAGCAGCTTTTGAACACACACACACACACACCCACGGACACACACACATCAGTGTGTTTGTGTTTACAGGAGAGACAGCAGCTTATGAGAAACCTCTCAGGAATACTTAGACCAAGATGAAAGTGATGAGCAGATATCATGAGGATGGTCAGCAACACACGAGAGCCCTCAAGTACAGGTTGTTCTGTAAAGAAGTGAAAAGTTACGAACCACCAGTCGAAATACCTCAAGCTACATCAGTTTAGCACTTTATGTCAAAAAACTTGAAATCAAAGTAAGTTTTTTTTTGTAGCAGAAACCACTCTCTTTCTTGGATTGTGGGGTCAAAGGTTACACTGACAAAAACAAATTAGGATTATTTAAAAAAAGATAAACCAATTAATGTAAATGTTGGTTTCATACGTCTGTATATTGTTGTATTTCAACCAAACCCTCTAACTTTGGAATGCACTGGTCCTCATAAAAAATAAAGAAAACAAAAAATGTCCTCTGAAGGTTCTCTCCAGATACGTTTCTGCAGGAATAATTTTTACAAATCAATCAGCAAAGCTGCAGCAAATGTCTTCAAACACGTTTTTCTCTAAACTGCTATGCAGATGATATGATGTTATACATGATAGATGCAGATCATCTCATTATTAAAAGCCAATCAGAGCCAGATTTCCAGAATCTTCACTCCTTTGAACGAATTCAAAATGGCTAGCTTGTAACAGTTGCTGCTCACCTCAGATGTAGCATCTTTCAGAGAATTGGTTTCTACAATCATTTGTGGAAACGTAGAAGTAGCTGCTTCTGGAAAAAGGCTAATGCCATCATAGCCACCTTCCTATTGGTAGATTGGTTATTGATACACACACACACACACACACACACACACACACACACACACACGCCTTCAAAATTGCTAGTTAGCGTAAAAGTATTCACATGTTAATTAAGCTTGTTAAGTAATGAGTTTTTTAGTGTTGGGTTAAAAAGCAATCCCAGATGTTCAAATGACAAATACCAAGAAACTGTTTTTACTATATTAGTGATATATTCATTTAAAATAGTCGTTTAGTAATAGTTCATCTCTGCACCAGTGTAGTGTGGTACCAGAACATGCTATCAACAATACATAAACAAATGACATATGCCAGGAATAATAAAATAACTACACATCCCGACCAATAAAGGCTATAAATTAGAGGACATTACTTGCAAGAAAATGTAAAAATATTCAATACTGTATTAAATATCCCAGTAAGTTTTATAAAAAATAAACATTTTGTTTGACAATTAACGCCGCCCTCCATCTGCAAGCTCATGTTTCTTTTCGCCAATTTAGTAAAAAAATCTCTCCATGTCTTCAAAATAAAAGTCTTCCAAAGACTTTTAAGATTTTCAATCCATCAAAAACAATGAAATATTTGTTTGAAAAGGTGAAAAATCAAGATTTTCCAGCCCAAGCTTGACTCATTTTAATAGCTAAACATGTATGAACCCCTGTCTCCAAAGACAGGTAATGTAGATTTTAATATACTGCATATTTTCTATTAGCAGGATGAAGGATAAGACAGAGACAAGCTAACGCTGTGACTTTAAGTTATTGGCCACTCAGGAATGCAAATGTGTTTGTTTTTCATTAGTTTGGCAGGAATCATCGTCCACACAGACTTCTGCCTAGAATTCTTTGCTTTTTGGTAACATAATTTGAACTGGCTGAAGGATGCAAGTTTCATTCCAAAATCCAAACCCTATATGGATCAGAACTATGTTTTTTTTTTTAAATCCGTCTAAAAGTATTCAGTTCAGAATAAATATACTAACTTTAGTGTTTTATCTCCTTCAGAAAACGTAAAAGGTTTCACCTTATTGTTCCACTACTCCCTCTGTAATTGGAACCAGACTTTAATGAATATAAATTGCTACAAATCTTGGAATCCAGGCTTGCATTCCCCAGACGTGCACGGTGCTGGTATAAAGCTGTAAAGCCATAATGCATAAAAACGGACCACAGTAAAACTTTTCTTTTCACAGGTCTCGGAAAATGGTGTATCATCGCAGGATAAGCGTTCTTACAAACACCAGCCCGTATCGTCCAAAGTTTGCTGCAGACGCTGGCAGATCAGGCCTGAAATAATTATCAGAGCCGGGTCCCGCTGGACAGATTTCCAGTAACACTCCTACACGGTGATGGAACCAGAGCCGGGGGTTGAGGCTGAGACTGGGGCTTCGGAGCTGGCGGTGCGCTGCCAGAGGACGGACGCCAAAAAAAGGCCCCCAAAAAATTATTACCAGTGCTTGGGTCCTCACTGAGGTCCAACATCCAGCTCCAGCTGGAGAAGGCGATGCGAAACGGATGACTGGCAATGATGTCACGAGACGGGGTGGCGCGATGGCTTGTGCCACAGCTGGGCATGTCCCACCTGGAGGTGACAGCAGGAAATCGTCGTCCTTAACTAATGAATGAAGTCCGTCATGATAAAAGACATATGATTATCACCCCTCACCCCAAAAAATACTTATTAGACATTTTTGAAAGAAAAACGACAACTTAAACCAAGAGGAAACAAAACCGTACGAGGAATGATGAGTTGAACTGAACTTCCAGACTAAACCACAGCTTCCTGACATGTCCTGTAGCCGCCATATTAAAATCAAGCTGCCAACTTTTTTGATTTAGTTTGACACGGCCGATTAATCACGGACTGGATTATGGCAGTTTAAAAAAACTTTAAAGAAGATGAGGAAATTGCTGCTGCTTGCATTGAGAGTTTGGTGCATTTTCCAACTTTAATGGTTGTGATTTTCTCTTTAAAACTTTTCTCATTGGTGCATATTTACTAAAATGTTGCACGTATTCTTTATGTATGTGGTTTGAAATGAGCGCCGGGGATAATTTAGAGGCTAAAACCTTGATCTCTAATCGCAGCAGTTATGGTTCGAACATCAGGAAGTCATTTACACGCCCCGGTGACAGAAAGTATGTCTTATGGACTTGTGTGTGCAACACACACACACTAAGGTAACCCCCTTCTGTATAATTGAACTCAAAATGTGATTTCTCAATATTTATTTACATGTTCAGCTTCTGTAAAATAGTTTTATAATCTTTTTTCTTTATTTTCTAAAGATAATAATAAGTAAATCCATCATTTAACTAAGTTTTGAGTAATTGATTTGTATTAAATGAGTTTTTTTATAAATTCAAATGTAAAAAAACTCAAACACACTAATTAACTAAGACTGATCACTGTCAAATAAAAGCAGGCTAACATGTTGCAAGTAGGCCTGTTTCTAATTCCCATAAATATGTTATCCTTGGTTATGCCAGAGCTGGAACGCATCCAGCTCGAGCCATGAGACATCTTTTGAGTGGGCTAGTTAATAATGTTTGCCCCCACTGCATCTATCAAAAAAAAAAAGAAGGCGTAAACTCTGATGGAGTTTTTGTGAATTTCGAAGCAAACTTGTAGAGGAATGAAGTCCGGTTCAGATGAGGGGGTGAGGAATTTCGCTCAACCAGACTTTTAATATTGAACTTTAAACAAATACAAACGCAGCAGAGCTTCTGTTTTTCTTTTTCCACTTCCTGACTCTCCCTCCTGGTGTCCTGTCCTAAAACTGACCAGGCTTGAAATATGACAAGTTTATTATGTCCTCTATCGCCACTGGGCACGATTGAGTTACTAGAGCAACAACTGGTCTGCTCCAGTCCGAGGCCGCGTGAACATAAGCCCTCATCAAACCAAACCCTGGAGGAGACAGAGGTCTGGAGGAGAGAGACGCTGCTCGAAGAAAGGAAGCTTTCAGGTTTTGTGTTGGGCAGCGACTCTGATGACAGGTTAGAGGGAGAGAGGACCGGTTGGTTGCTGCTGTTGCCGTGTCAGTGTGGGTGGTTGAGCTGCAAAAAGGAGAGGAAGGGCAGGCCTACCGGCGCTGTCACCATCCCCGGTGTGTTTGGATAAGACCCCTGGAACATGTGGGGGGAATCAGCATGAGGCATCACACCTGGAGGAAAAGACAACTAAATCCAGCCCCCAGTTACAGCGGGCTCTGGCTCCAAGAAGTCTAGCCAGCATCTGGAATGGATATGTGGGGATGCAGCTGACTTCACAACCCCTTCACGGGTGCTTCTCACTCAACATTTGTTTAAAACATGCACTGTGAAAGATCGCGGTAAAAATAAAACCAGAGCCGAATGAGGATTTGTGTTTAAAAATAAACACTTCTCTCAAAGTTTTTCCTCTTTTTTTTTTTTTTGTACACGTTCCAATCTGCTTGGCATAATGTTATTGTGTTGTTGGTAAAATAATACAATTTTTGTTAGAATTGCTAGACTTCCTTTTACCCCAATATGTTTCTACTTGACTCATCTTGGCTTTAACGAGTGTACAGATGCCAGCAGTTTTCAGTTACTGTAGCTTCAGTCTGTTTTGCCATCTTTTAGGTTATTTTATCTTCAAACACTCAAATTACAATCCTAATATTCAAAGGTTTGAAAGAAAAAGTCTTAAAGACCAGGTTTCACTGAAAAATGTTTTTCTAGTAGTTATTTTTGAAAAATGATCATTCACTCCGAGTTTAACATGCAGGCTAAACGTGAAAATAGTCTTCTACCCCTATTTCCTGCATTATCCACCTATAAAAAATAGACGGGGAAACGCTCGGACTAGAAAAGCCAGTTAACTGCACGTAAGATTGAAAATTAGCATTCATGGACTCACCTAGAATGGCTGACGACAGGGAAGGCTGTTGTTGGTTTAGCATCCAGGAGAGAGCAGAGAGCATCTCGGCTAGTAGAAGCTAACTGTTAGCATTAGCAACTCCACCACACAGCAGAACTCCTTCAGGTTTGTGTTGTTTTTGAAGATAAAACATCAACGTTGCAAAGCAAACAGAGTCAGTGGTAGAGTTGCGTTGCTGTTAGCCAATCAGAGGTGAGATGTCCAACTATCAAGAAATAAGACTCCAAATCCCGCCGTCTTCTGCTCCGCTCTGCTCCGGCTCACTTCCTGAAACAGGAGCACGAGAGCTTTTACCCCACGGAGATCGACTCACAAGGTTTATACTAGAGACCACTGCAGATTTATTGAAAACAAAATTCAATTCAGTTTATTTATATCCAAATCACAACAATAGGCACTTCACAAAGTAAAACATTCCAGTAAGGTTCAGTTCATTATGCTAATTAGTTCAAGGTTTCCTACATAAGGAACCCAGCAGATTGCAACAAGTCACTGACTTGTTGTGCCAGAGTCTTTTTAGCAAGCAAGCATGCAGCGACAGTGGAGAGGAAAACTCCCTTTTAACAGGAAGAAACCTCCAGAGAATCCTGGCTCACTAGGAGCAGCCATCCGCCACGACTTACTTAGGATTGAGAAGACAGGGCAGATACACACACACACGCATGCACGCGCGACCAAGTGAACTTGGTTTTTAATCCGAGTTTAGATCTCTAAGAGATGTAAAAAGCAAACATTGAGGCACAAAAAGAGAAAATGATGCACAAGGGTGGTTTTCACTCGTGTCGGTTTGAGGTTTTCGAGAGGTCACTCAAATGTGTTGTGACTGGAACAATCCCGGCCTCAGTGTTTGTTTACAAAGAGCCGCTCACTCACCCAAATAATCAGCCGCCATGGGCCTTTCTAATCCCCCACACAAAGTCAATGGAGCCAGGTTGAGCTGGCGACAGGCGCGATAAGATACTCAGACGCAGCCTCTTGATCCGCGAGCCACGGCCTCTTCTCCCACACCCTCTGTCCCCCTTTGTTTCCTCTTTTGCGATTCCCAGCGTGACACGGATTTGAAGTTCGTGAGCCGCGTTCGGAACAGGGCCCACTTGGCCGATTCCTCCTGCGAAGTTGGTCAGCTGAAATTCTTTGTCGAACTTCTTCCACATTCTTGAAGCGCGACCTGCACGTTAACGCGAGCTGTGATAGTTAGAGGAATGGAAAAGAAAAGTCAGAAAAGACAAACACCCACTTACTTGCAGAGGAATGCATGTTTGAATTCTGCATTGTTATGGTTTTGGCGAGGTTGGTACTAGCTTTGCAGCTCCTGGTGTGTGTGTGTGTCTGAGTCCGCTGATATGTGGTAAAACATTCATTAACATTCCATTCATGACCTCAGTTTTATATCCACAGCGAAGGAGAGCATATATTTGCCTTTTAGATCTCTCGCATGGGAAGAGGAAAATGATTATGTGTGTCAGCGTGTACGTGTGTGTAAGTGAGATAGAGAGGCAGAAAGAAGGAGAGAGCTGCAAGGAGCTGGATAAAACACAGCTCACTGATACAACATAATCTATGTGGAACCATGTCTCAATATCACAATATTTCACACGTTTACGTATCACAAATTTGGCAGATGAGTGGAGTTATTTCTGCCTCGTGCGCTGGATGCTGCAGGACCGAGATACAGTTTGCAACAGCACAGATGGGAGAGGCTATAGCTTTGGTACCGCAGTATCACACGCAAAAATGTTTGGTATGTTTTAACACAGATAAAGCTGACATATTCCGAGGCGTTTTGCAGACAATACCCATGAAGGAACAATCTCCCATCTGGCATTGCTGTGTTTCTAAAATCCTCTGTCATGCCCAACATGAGCAGGAGAGACAAAACATTCCCTGCCTGCACATCGGCCCCTTATCGAGGCTCTACCTTGGGCCTTGGTGGATATCAACAAAACATCACCCCGCAGGCTAGGACTTCTCCAAAGATAAATCCTGCACTTTGTGTCGTGGCTCACATTTATAAACATCTCTTCATGGTTTGATGCTGTACAGAAGCAGATCGTACGTTCATCCTGAGGGCGTGAGGACAGGATTGGATAGCAGCATAGCAAACAAACTTCTCTGCTCTGGAACCACACGTCCAATTTCCTGGTTGGGATCAAATTGATCGGAGTTACAGTGTGTCCTGGTTCTTCCCACGCTTTGCTGAAGAAGGATTACTCTCTGAAGCCTTTATGAAAGGAATGTCAATGAAGTCAGTGCTGTACTGCGTCTGTCCACATGATGGTGCAGAGGACAAGTCTCCCTCTAGACGACATGAGAGCTGACATTTACCTTCAGGTTGTTAGATGTTTAAGAGGGAGGAAACAGGGCAATAATCCTTTGTGCTATGACATTAGTACCTCAAACAACACAAAATCTGAGTGTGTGTGTGTCCTTCCTGTCTGGATCTAATCACACCTGTGCTCTCCATCATGATGTTATCAGACCCTAAACACCTGCTCTACCACCGAAGGTCACCGACTGCATAAAACTGCCTTCTAACGCTGCAAGACGGGCATCTGAAAACACTCTGCATGTGTAAAAATAAAAAAGAGGCCATATTTTTCGTCTCCAGTCATTAACATGCTGCTCATGTCACCCTGCACATTGCTCACAGGTGTCAGGCAACCCTGAATGGAAGGAAGGGTCGATGGAGAGAAACACACTGAGCAAAGAGGAGAATACATTAGGAATGTTATTCGTCGAATAGAGCTAAATCCTTGTGATCCACGGAAAAACCTGTTTAATGGCACAAAGGTATCAAATGTGTAATTATAATCAGTGTTTTATTTCTCTTTGACTTTATTTGATGAACAGTTGACATGTTTTTTATTTATTTATTAAATTTGGTATGAAGAAAAGTCTCACTGTTCCAATTTCACATCTGATTAAACAAAATAATAATAATAATAAAAATGTCAATATGAACTAAAAGAAAGTAAGAAAAATTGTTGAATATCTGTAGATCAGCAGCTATTAACTAACTCTGCACAAGAGAAACAGTGGGACATGATTGCACTATAGAAACTCGCATGCAATCATTTTAATACCATTAATGAACGTGTGGTCTGTAAGTCTGTGAATAAAAAAAATGCATTTAAACTTAGTATGAGCAGATATTTCAATTTTAACAGCTTAGATTGGTATTAGGGGAACAGAGTTTATGCCACAGACCCCTGGTTAGATAGCCTGGCATGCTATCCTATACATGTGGATATATAGTCTGGCCACGACCCATAGACAGAGCTCTGTTGTGGGACAGAATCTACAGTTGTCTTTCAAACTGTCTCTGCATGCTATTGGACAATGAACAACATGACGTACTCACCGCTATGGATGTCAGTCTGCCATACACTGTTGAAGAAGACGTAAATGCATCCGTTTTTATAAATATAGGACTTAATACCTCTATCTGCTCTTGACTCAAAGGAAAGCTCAAGTCTAAGGCTACGTTCACACTGCAGGTCTTGATGCTCAATTCCGATTTTTTGAGTAAATCCGATTTTTTTTTTTTGTGGCTGTTCACATTATAACTGAAATGCGACATCAAACACTCTCCAGTGGGAACGCTTCACGGCCCCAAAGCGACCCACATGCGCAGAAGACAAGAAGTCACAGTCAGAACCAGGGGAGGTGGAGTTGTGATGTGAAAGTCTTCACTGCCTTTCAGACTGCAATCAGTACTACATATTGAAACGACCTGGATCGGATTGGGAAAAATCGGATCTGTGCTGTTCAGACTGTCACAAAAAAATCAGATAAGGGTCACAGGCAGGTCAACATGCGGATTTGATGCGCTTTTGCCTGCAGTGTGAACATAGCCTAAATAGTTGATGCCAAAGCCGTATCAAAAGAGCCACCGCCATCTTTGTTGTTTTTCTCAGTCGCATTAACAACCCGCCCACTAAACCGATAGAGCGCTGTGATTGGCAAGACACAAAACTGCTCAGGCCAATGGTAGACCTGCTGAGGCTACAATGGAGCGCGGCTAGACCGACATGCAGAGCAAAATCCTTTTGCTACTGCTACAGTCTGGCTAGATTTCTAGGCTACCGGTTAGACACTTCCTTACATCTTAGCCGACTGAATCATTTCTGGGTCACAGATGATGTTTTTTACACAATCGCTGCAGAACCTGCAGAGAATAACAGTCAACAATGTAATCTAGGCTACATCTAAGACAACAAAATCAACTAAAGACAAAGGTTTGTATGTGTCTACTTACATTCATAACACTGAAGGTAAGTTAACAAGCTCCTGCCTTGGGTTGCTAAATGATGATTCATGATAGCATGCTAGCCAAAGTTAGCACGGTGTGGAAGCAACATTAACTTATTATCAGAATGATAGGTTAACATAATGAGTCTTTTTTGTTTCTGAAATTATAATGTTGTTAGCATTACGGTGCTAATAAAGAGCTAGCATGTATCTTCATTTAGCAACCCGAAGCTTGTGTGGCATATAGCCATGGCATAATGCCTATTGGAGATTCTGATCCTTAATGTTTTTGGTTTTTGTTTCAATCACAAAAAGCTGCGCTTTATTTCCAGCTCTTTTCTGTTCTTTCTTTTCGTCTTGATTTCAGCTTCTTGAGGACACCAGGTTCTACTTTCAAGTTTCAGATGGAAGGAATCTGCATTCATTGAAGCGAAGTAGAACACTGTGGTCAAAAGTGAAAACAAATCAACTCACACTAAAAAGAAACTTGTCCATGGATGAAAACAGAAATGTGTTTTTAAAGCAACAAAAAAAAATCTTAGGAATTAAAAAGATTAAAAGTTGAAGGAAAGAAGAAGTCAACTACAACAAAAACAGCTGCAAGCCAACCAAGACTAAATTAAACACTTGACTTACCCTGAGGATTGTTCTGCTATTCTGAGATTACAGGTGCACAATGAGCAAAACTGGGTTTTACAAATAAGAGGTGACACCTGTGATGCAGTCCAATCATGTGTGTGTTTGTAAAGGATCCTTGTTACAGAAAAGTGGTTAATAAATAAATTAAAATGTTACAGACTCTGCATTCTTTATTTCTGAGTACTTCCTGCATGTCAAATAAAATTTACACCATTAAATAATACATATCAGGAAAAACAACGAGGGCACATTTAACTGACCCTAGTAGGAATTCTGTGTTTAACTGTCAGGAAAACTTTCATTTAAAAAAAAAAAAAAGATTTGCTGCTTTTCTGACTAAAATGTACTCATATGAACAAATAGTCCTCTCCAGCTAAGAACAGGCTCCCATCCAGATTTTCTGAATCACTTATTTTTTCTTTTTTTACAATCCAAGCCACCTACTTTCAATTAAAACTTTTCATTATTTACTTCTTTTTATTTTAAAGTGTGGTAGTGCAGATGTAGATGGAAGTCTGTGGGTGAGTGAGGAGTAGACGGAGCAGTGGGAGCGTGGCCGGGCCCAGCTGAGATGCATTCTCAATCAGAGGGATGAGAAGGGGCAGACTGGAAGGCGATGGAGAGCAGTCTGACGGTGATGGTGGTCATGCGTGCTGAGAGCCCGAGTGCTGAAGGCTTAAACAAAGTTATTGAATGCAAAGCTGAGTGGTGTGTGAACCCTTGTAGCTGGTTATTGCTACATAAGGATAATAAAATATCAACGCTCTGTGAAGTGGAGTCAATGAGAGTAAATGGGGACCAGGCATATCACCTTCAGAGGTTTGTTGACCACCCCCTGCTTGGTCAGAGCTCTTATGGTGGCAAATGGTGCTCTATTAAAATTAAATATGTGGTTTGACATAACTGGTTGTATATGAAAGAAAACTACAAAGTGATCTGGTGTAACATGAAACCAAACCATAGGTGCAAAAAAGTGTTGGTTCCAATGTCCAAGGATATAGTTTTATGGATGCTGTGACCAGGACCACTGATAAGTTGCTAAACCATTGTTCAGCTTTCACTTTCTGTCACGTGGAACTGGGAACCAGCTGATACACATGTAAAGAGCTTATCAAGGCTGTGCAAAGACCCATGACTCTTGTGTAGAGTCTGGATCCTGGGTTAAGGGTGTCAAGGCCTCATTGTTGTCCAGTTGAATCATTCTTCTAAGATACCATTTAGGCTCACAATGTGTATGTAAATACCTATGTACAATTCAAACGATGTCAAGCAGCACTGCTCACGTTTATCAATGTGGCCCAGTCCCAATACTCACACTTCTACCCTTGCACCCCTCAATTGCCAGGGGTGCAAGTGGGTGTCCCAATTCTGAAGTGCAGAAGTTGACTACACCCCTTTTGCACACTTCCGCAATGATGTGGACTTTGGCAAAGGGTATTACCCACAATCCATTGCTGCTCTGAATGTTTTAGACTAATATTTAATGCGGACAGCAATGAATGCGAATTTTGTCAAATAATTCTTTGTTTGTTTGAAAGTTGTTAATAAAGATTTTTTTAAAGTAGCACAAACAGTGACCAGCATCCCGGCATGACACAATGCTCACTGTCCCAATTCAGTAATTATTTGCACACTTGTGTACTCTCGAAGCCTTACTTCCTCCAAGTGCACTTCACAGAAGGCTGTAGGGCATATTGCAAGTATTGGGATTGGGCCTGTGTTTTACATCAACTTAATTTTTAGTCAATACATTTACCAGAGGGCAGTGCAAATTTCAGAGAAGACTTCTTAGGTCTGAGGTCAGTAGAAATAGCAAACATGGTGACTATGGTGGAGAAAAAAAAGATAATGTGCATTCTCAGGAAGGGACATCAAAAGTGGCAATGCAGTATGCCATAGACAAGGGTACTCTGTGACAGATAAATACATTACAGTATCTAGATGAAATCCTCCCTGTTTATACCAGTGCTCCATACATATTTGGAGCTTCAAAATGTGTTCTTCTTTCCTTCTTCTTTTGTTCTTTTTGCTGGTTGCTTGTGAGCTCTAATGTGCAACACTGCCCCCGTGATTTCCACTAAAACTGCTCCATTTGGGTATCTATCTACAACCCCAAACTTAACCCAATGTAGCAAAATTACACCCACGCAGAGAGGTTGTACACATTTGCATATTTAATATTTAGCATTACTGAGATAAATCAGTGGTGTACTCATGGTCCTTTAGGGCAAATATCTTGTTTTCAATGCTTTTCTGCAAAACTTGTGGACATTCTGAAGAGCTGAACTAAATGGGTTTAAAGGTCAGTAAAGTAAGTATTTTCTCAACTAAACACATTGAATGTGACTTTTCTAGACAAAAACAACAAAGCACAGAGACACCACTATTTTCCAGTAAACCCAATACTCCCTTATCAGCTGGCTTTACTTTCAGATAATTAATTGCTGAACCAAAGTTATTCATAAACCAGGCAAAACACAAAATACTATCCTCCGGGTTGCAAATCGAGCTGTTCCAAAACAAAAAAAAAAAGCCTCTTATTGTTTAACAGGTTCTTAACAAAGCTGCAGGACATCAGTGCACTGCTTGGATTACTTTGTATAGATAGAGTGGAAAAAAATTGCGTTACATTGTTGTGCCTGTTGGTGGTTTCGCTCCGATTTACTTCCATTTCCACTCCTTAATGACAAACAAGAAAGCTTTTCTGACTGAAAACAATTCCAGCACTTCAAGCCATAACAAAACATCCTGACAAGAACATTTTCACCAAAAGGAAGACATTTCACGCACCGGGAGCTTTTTGTGATATTTTTTTCTTCCTCCTTCTTACCCTCCCTTTTTCTCCCTGTCTCTTTTCTTTGTGTGCGTAAATCATCTCTTCCCCGCGGCCTGTCTGTGATCATGTTGATGGGAAACAAAGAAATCATCTTGAATGGCACATTAATTTCCTCCCTTCTCCCCCTGCCCTCTGCCTAATGAAATCCCCTCTGCCACGGGGCCTGAGGAGCCACACTGGCAAGCCGTCACCAGCCAGTAAATATGTTTACCTTGGAGCGCTACACTAATGGACTGTTTACTAGGCGGAGGCAGCAAGGGGTGTTAACAGGGACCAGGGACACTGGGTTCAATCGGGGTTGTGGGTTCCTCAGACCAAATGACAGCTATGATGTGTCTCAAAAACTGACCCAAAGAGTAGAACTAAGGTATAGAACCACTGCATTTCAGGCCAGTTTCATCACCTATAGTTATGATAGTTATACTTGAGGTATAATATTATAGATCTGAGGTTTAGTTTTTAGATGTTTTTGCATGTTTGAAGATGAAGAAATTTGTATTGGTTTGTATTGGTATCGGTAATTAAGAGCTAAACTACAGATGAAACTGGAAAAATTAGAATATCATACAAAAGTCCATTTATATCAGTAATTCAACTTAGACTGAGAGACCATCTAAAGGCTCAGGAACCCTTTGCAGGTGTTTTGGAATCATTAGCTGATTAGAGTGACACTTTGAGTTTGAATTTTAAGTCAGTGGCTTTTTATAAAAGTACCAAACAAGTGTAAAATATTAAAGACAGGAAAAGTTTTAGCAACTGTAGAAAAAACATACTTTTTTATGGGTAGCGTGATTGTATTTGGCTTATCACTGAAAATCAATAAATGGAAATGTCCAATTGCGAAAACAAATACAAACCTGCAATATGCATGGCTGATTTAGTGTCTGACAGGTTTTTTAGGCCATAAAATGTCATTTAGGCATTAATAATCATGCAGGGTACTTGAATTATCACCAGGCTTCTCCTAACAGAGTCATAGATTTTCTTGTTCCATGGGACAGGCCAAAGAGCTTTCACCCCTATCCATTTTTGGTTTGAAAATTTAATATTTAATTATAAAGGTAACTGATTGCTGATCATACTAGGGCTTTTCCAAATTAATAAATATTTATCTTGAATATCTGTGCATATGGATTGAATTATTAGTCTGAAATAAACAAGGGTGGATAAAAAATGATGCAGGTGGAGAATCAGAAACAGAAATGCAATGAAAGTGTAGCTGAACAGTCATTTATTTTAGAGAAAACATTGTTAGAAAAAGTAGGTTAAAATTTTTAACACAGATTTATTTAAGCTTTACATTCATATTCAAATCGCTGTCTTCACTACCGCAGCAGAGCTGCAGAAACACAATCTGCACAGCTAAGCAGGCAGACACTATTCATCCTCACATATTTTAGGGCCCAGAGCGCATATTTCACTTAATAATCTGCTGGATAAAGAGACAGACAGTTTACAGGTGCAGGTGGAACCTAATATAAGCCTATAATTTATAGATGTGGGTTTGTGCATGCCTGAACGTCAGTGTTTGGGTGTGATTGCTGCTTCTGTGTTGTCTGTGTGTGTGTTAACATCAAGGCAACAACAGCATGCATTATGAGCGTCCAGCGAAAGGCAGCACCTACGTGCATAGATGCCTCCATGTCCGACACGCAAATGCAACGCCGGCATCATCACACACTGAGAAGGTTTTACAGCTGGTGACAGGCTGTTTCTCTCAGTCTGCTGCAACCCACGGCTCGCTGTTCAGCTCTTATCTCTATCGATTTCCTCCCCTGCCGTCAAACTCAGATATGCACTCTTTTAAAAACAGGCCAACTGCAGAGTTTCACAGGATATCTCACTACTTGGGTGGTGAGTCCAAAGCGCCAATGTTGCAGCATTTAGCTGTCCTAATTTAGCTGTGATTAGCTGCAAAGCGTTGGCCGAATCCCCAGCATTATCAGTCAAACTTTAGTGGTACTTTTTATTTAAAGGAAATGCTGATAAAAGTCATTCTCAAAGCATTAAAAAAAGTAGATTTAATCCCAGCCACACCTTTTTTTTTTTTTTTTTACCGCCGCTTATACCCAAGTCTGAGTCCAAAGCACTAAAATGATTGTGTTCAACAAATAAATAAAAGTGATAAAGGTTTGACTTCCACAATAAACACATGAACTCACTGCGACCTCGCTCGGTTTGGATAAAAGCATCCATTAAAAATGCAGCTGGGGAGTTTCCCTGTGATGTATGTGTTAGATCTACTCTGTGTCCATATATTGACACGGTCATGAATTTCCATGTCAAATGTCTCAGCAGGGTAGCGCTGAAGGGTGTGATTTTTATCCAGCTGAGATGGAAGATTCATCCCCTCCTCCCGTTCTCCTCTGCAACCTTTTTTTTTTACTCCTCCTCTTTCTCTCCCTGCCCCGTTTCCTCAACTTCTTCGCTTTCTTCCCATCAATCCCTCTTAGATCTTGTTTCCTTTTCCCACAGCCATCTCCTTCCTCCTTGCCCCTTATCCTTGAGCCTCCCATCTATAGCACGACCCCCTACACCACCACCACCACCTCCTACCTCAACACACCCTTTATGTCTGCAGACTTCATCGATTGATTTCCCCTCGCTGTGACACATTTGGTGCAGCCGCATGTGGCCTATTAATTATATCCACAGCAGACTCTCGTCATGCTCTCTTTTTCCCAACAATACACCCCACCACCCACCCACACACACACACACACAAACACACACACACACACACACACACACACACACACACACACACACACACACACTTTCTTTGGATCAGACAACCGAGGAACTACCAGACAGCACTAACCCTAACCCTAGCCCTAACCCTAACCCTAACCTCACAACCACTGATTTCATCAAGCTGAGGAAAGGCTGGATTGTGTTTGAGTAGCTTCTGGCTAACATTTGATAGCTTTCTTGTGTGTGGCTCCATCCAAGAGTCCAGGATGCTCCCTGATTCCCTGTTCGCAGGCTTTTAACCACATCGATCCAAATGCTTCTTACACAGAGACAAAGACAGACGAAAAGCGACAACAGAGACGCACTCAGCAGCTCTCATCTGAACACTTTTGCCTCTATTGTGAACACATGTTCCTATTTGTGTATTTGCCTGCATGTGTGTGTGTGCGTGTGTGTGTGTGTGTGTGTGTGTGTGTGTGTGTGTGTGTGTGTGTGTGTGTGTGTGTATGTGTGCATCTGGCAAACAATACAGTAAGCCTTCGCTGCAGGCCTCTTATAGCCTCAAATCCCCGGTTTTTATATTTAGCTCGTAATCACTATAATTTTCAAATTAGATACAGGCTGGCCAAGTACACATTCCTTCTGTACAATAGCACTAAACACTCGTCCTATCATCTGCCGTCTCAGAAGAGAGGGAAATGTTAAATATTAGAGTGATAGTCAAAGACAATCTATAGTGATGAAAACAAGCGGGTGCTTGCTAAACAGCTGCTGTTGAGGATATTGTGTGAGGGGAGGGAAGAGACACACAGATTAAGAGCAGATTACAGAGCCTTTCCCTCTAGGGCCTCCATATTCCAGATTGACAATGTGGTGGGATTGGGAGATCAACCTGGAAATTTTCATATGAAAAGATGTTTTCCATCAGAGATTAGCGGCTGGTATTATTTATTATCTTTTTTCTACCCATCTCAGAGACTCGTTTAGCCTGATGCCAGGACTGTGAATAAAGCAGAGAGTGGAGAGGAATGACAAAATATGGAATACTGTAAAAAAAAAAAAAAAAGAGGGAAAAAAAGGGAAAATCGGGAGGGATGAGAGGATGGAGAAGCATTTCTCAGCAAGAAAGGAACCAACTCAGGGCCGAGCTGTACATCCTACCATCAACAAAGGCTGGAGTTCATGCATTATTTATTGGCTGCAATACTGAACGTAGGGTGTGCGCATCAAGCGAATACATTAATCATGTGATCATCTGAAGTCGACATGTGCACTTACATTATCTGCTGGTTCGTGTTCACTCAGATTAAAATACTCACTTTACTTGTTTATATAATGAGGAGCATCATTTTTGGAGTTTGTTTTCAGTTTATTGACTTGCAAAATATTATTATCTCATATTTAAGACGTGAACTGTCAGTTCTATGTCAAATATACTAGCATTATATAAGCATGGTCTATAATTAGAGAAAATATATGTTCATAAAAGCAGTGGTGGAAGAAGTACTTGATTTTTTTTGTTGGGTAAAAGTACAGATATAGGGATAAAAAAATTACTTGCGTAAAAGCGGACATACAGATCTAAGATATTTTTTACTTAAATAAAAGTATTAAAGTATGCATTTGCAAATGTACTTAAAAGTATTCACGTAACATTTAAAAATGCATTGTGTGTGTAAAAGTATGCTGTCAGATCGGTGCGAGGGGCAAACGCAAATTAAAGTACTTTTACGTTTTAAAGCTGCTATAGCAAATTTTTAAAACAAATTAGCTTAAAACATTTTTTGTGCCTCTTAACAACGTTCTAACATAGTATAGCTATAAATATATTGTGAATATAAAAAAATATTAAAGTGGTTCTCTCGCAATTGTCTAAAACACGGTTCGAACCAAAAGCAACATTTGGACCGTTGTTGGTCTCGCCGAACTGCCGCACTTCCCTGGGTCCTCCACTCATCACACACTCACGTATTTAGCAACAGAACACCACTGGTTTGAGAGGTTCTCCACTCTATAATATCAGAGAAGGAGAACCGGCTGCTACCACTTCAACTTTAGGACAAAGTACCAGAGTCCCAAAAAGAAAAACACTATTTGAAGTCACGGACAACAAAAGACGTTTGGATCTAGAAAACAGCGACTGGTGTTTAGCGCTATCTCGTTTCCTCTGGCAATGTGGGTTTCCGGTTCTGGCAGAAGCGTCTCAGGGAAGATACCTGAGTGGAGGGGTGAGTGTTTCTTGACCGTGTTTGCGTTCAAAATTTAGCTTGTTCTGTAGATTCACTATAGATGCTTTAGAAAATGTAGTGGAGTAGAAAGTACAAATAATTGCCAAAAAGAAGTAGTGAAGTAAAAGTAAAAAGTAGGCCTCAAGAAAATTGCTTAAAGTACAGATACAGAAATATTGTATTTAAGTAAAGTAACAAAGTTACATTCCATTACTGCCTAAAAGAAGAATGTAAGAACTAGGGATGCTCCGATCCGATCACGTGATCGGAAATCGGGCCCGATCACGTGACTTTCAAAAGACTCGGAATCGGTTGAAAAAGATCGGATTTAACCTTATAAAACAACAAATATGACATTTTAAATTCATTCTGATATCTTAACAAGTTCCTCTATATCAATATTATTTGTTTCTTCGCCAAAAACAACATGATTACGTCACACAATGTACGGCAGGTGGGGATTCAGACACCATACAGCTGTTAGCTAGCAGGCTAACGCAGAGCTAACTTGTCTCCACAGGAGAGCTAAAATATCTGTATGTTGGTGTTATTTTAAACCGGACAGCAAAGGCAGTGTAACAGCCACTTGTAATGTGTGCATACTGAGCATTCAACATGCTGGAAAAGACAGCTGCATAATAAGCAGCCTTCAAAACGAAATACTTTCTCCTTCGGCTTTATTCCCTTCAGGAGTCACCACAGCGAACCATAGGTCTGAGTTAAGTCCCAGTTCACACAGCGGCATCTCTAACAAAAACACGGAGCCAGCCAACAGTGAAAATTACGTTAATAAACACAGAAATTGCCGACAACAAAACGTCGGAGTTTCTCATTTTGCAGCAGCTGAGCTGAACACGCTGGTAGCGTCATGGTGCTGCGGGGAAAGCCTGCTGTGGAATCGTGGCTATGGAACCCAAAGTGTGCCACAAATGCGCAACATTACGTGCGACTCGGAAGTATCGGATCGGGACTCGTTATCTGCAGATACTCAAAATCAAATGACTCGGACTCGGATCGGGAGCAAAAAAATGTGATCGGAACATCCCTAGTAAGAACATAAGTATGCACTCCAAAAAATGAAATGTTGAATTTACTTAACCAAGTTATGTCAACTGGTTCCACTAAACCTAATTGCATAAAGAGCAATAATTACGTAGAACATTTGTGTAAACATTAAAGCAACTAGGTTTAGTGGAACCAGTTGACATAACTTGATTAAATCCAACATTTCATTTCTTACAGTGTATTTGGACCTTTGGAGGTGAGAAACCCACATTCCCCCCGGCTATTGATTTTGGCCAGTGCTGGTGCAAAATGTATGACTTCCGTTTCCATAGATGCTGCATCTGTGCACACACGTGTGAGGGTTCGTTCACGTGCTTGTGTGTGCGTGTGCTGGGTTGCACATTAGCGTGCTGGTGTTCCTCCGCAGATGATCCCATGCCAAAGAGGAAAAATCCCACAGGGTGAATCAATAGATAGTGCAGGATAATGGAGGCCTGCTCAGACAGCTGTGTTCTGCTTCCCTGTGTGCCCGCCCGGCTGGCTGAGAGAGCGAGTGGATGACTAGCTGGCTAACAGGCTGGCTTAGAGACTTCAGCGAGCCCACGTAGCATCCCACACCTGCCAACACACAGTTTGATATGTACTGGTCAACGGACAACACCCACTCACAGCTTCACTAAAACTGTAATCACAAACACTGACACACACCGAGAAACATTTGCATTGGCCCAGGAGAGCAATCACACACTGAAATTATTAAGTTTTACCCACTTTAAAATATTTAGATTTTCTGTGCAAAAAAATGTATTTTAAAAATTAAACATATTTTGGCAAAATTACAAAGAGGATCAGCCAAATTGGCTGATCCGTTTATCATCTTATCTGGTTCGTTCTTTTCTCACAACAGTAATACTTGAGCAGCCATCCCTAAAGACACAACATCCCCTGAGGCAGACTTTGTAATCAATACCAATAAAAATAAATCCTTTACCTCATTTTCTTAAGTGCCTCTTTTATTGATTTTTAGCTTCCAACTTAACAAAACGGCCAATAAACATCAGCAAACACCCCGAACCCTGATGGAAATCTTCCACAGATCACAGCCAAGGATCAAAACATGAAAGATAAATTCCCTTCCACTTTGTAGCCCCATTAAAAAGTATTATTTACAAAAATCATCTGACTGAAGCTTTCAATTAAATATCTGCTGAGAGTGTGAAGGCGTAAATGATTAAATGAAGCTGCAGAGGCAGATTTTTATTTAAGATTAAAGGAAAAGATAAAAGGGGTGGGGGGAAAAAATCCCGTTTCAGATGAATTTGTGCATCTACAGTCAAGGCTGCAGTTTCAGTGTTTATCTTCCTCCTTCCATCCTCCACTCCCCTCAGTTTGGAGGTTTCATTTGTGGTGCCATGGCTGATAAGAAGCTGACAGAAAAATGCAGAAAAATACTCCCTAATTAAAGAGCCATGAAGATTCATGGAATGTTTGAGCGATGCATTCAAACACACGCGCATGCACACACACACATACACACACACACATGCACACACACACATACACACACACATGCACACATACGGAGCAGCACATCTTGTAGGGTTGATGTGCTGTGGCTAATGATAAAGGACAGAAGACCACAGTTACCACGTCTCTTCCTCTCCAGAAAAATGAGTTCATCGTTTCACATCATTATTTAAATTTTAAATCAATCCCATAATTCCTAAAATATTTGCATATTGAAAACTGGCTGCCCCTTTTTTAGCCGTGGGCAGACGCAAGTGGCAGTGGTACTGAAGGCTCAAAAATAAAGGGGCTGCTGACTTGAACTTGCATCAAATATCTTAGATTATTCATTTGAAGACACGTCAATATCTTAAAGGTCTCTAGACAAGAAAACACACCACTATTATTTATTAATCACAACATATCAGTCAGTTAGATATCTCTTACTCAGCTTGGATCTCACTCAGTCATCAGTGTGGACATGAAGTGTCCCTGATGCTTGTGTTTTATGTAAATTAATGTTTCTGCATATGACATACTAAACTTACCTTTAATTTTTGTTTTATTCTTTATTTTCACTAGTTGTTTTATTATTTTCATGTATTAAAATATAAAGATATGTGTGATTGAATAAAACAGCAATATATTTAGAGGTAAAGTTATGATTACATTTGGTGTAGATGAGCAATAAAAAGCTTAAAATATTAAAATCAGCATCTAGTTTTTATTTTTTTTCACCTTTTTTTGCATTTTTTTCCTGTTTTATTCAGGAAGCACATTCTTGGAAACTTTTTTTGTTAATACTAAATATTTTTTTCCCAAATCAGGAAAATATGCCAATTTATAATTACCTTGTGACGAAGTAAATAAATAAAAAGTACGATTGAAGTTCAAGAAGAAATGATCAAATGTCTTATTTTGTCTGTTCAAGCAACACAGGAACCTGGAAGAACTGGAACTGAGGATCCTTTTATTTGGATGGATCAACTAATGTTTCTGACTACTTTCTTAAACTTTGAGCAACGAAAAATCTTCATCATAAAAGCTGGAACCTTGATGGACTAGCAAGAAAAAAATAAGTTTTGGCAAGCTTTAACTCATTCCTGCTTACTTCATATTGTTTTAAAACTCAAAATTTATTTTCAATCATCTCGGGAATATTATGCGAAAAGTTGAGTTCTCCTGTGTGTGGTATTGCTGGCGTATAGAGGCCAGCATGTAACAAAAGAAATTCCAAAGTGTTTTTGTGTTGCGTTTAGGGTTATTTATGATTTTTTTGTTCACTCAATTCATAATATGCAGCACATACAGCAGAACATTTAGAATATCAACAACTGCAAAATGGAATTTTGATGTTCAAAAAGATGTGTTGTTAAAAAAAAAAACTTCACAGAGTCATTCTACACAAGAAAGGGCTGCTGATTCAGGCAACATCCCTGTTAGATTACTCATAAACTGTGCAGACAAATGGCTAATGTCCCTACTGGTATCTTTAACATCTGCTTCAAGGCCACCACCATTGTTCCAGTATTGACTCATCTTTCTCTGCAAATGGATCCAGGACTTTGTGACTCAGAAACCTTTGCTCAGGTTGGAAAAAACACCTCCAGCACCACTAAACTGAGTACTGGAGTCCCTCAAGGCTGTGTGCTCAGCCCACTGTTGTTCAAAGAACATTGAATTGTCTTCCCTGATCGAAAATTATTTATCAAACAGGCTACATCCTTAAATCCACCAGAAAAAATGAAGGACCTCACCCACCCCTCACCTGTTACTCTTGCCCATCTTTGTTGTAAAGTGCATGTCTCTTTTTTCAGAAACTCGAAAAAATAGAATATGGTTCAAAATTTCAGTAAGTCAACTTAAAAGGTGAAACTAATATATGAGATAGACTCATTACATGCAAAGTCATATATGGCAAGCCTTTATGTGTTATAATTGTGATGATTATGGCTTACAGATGATGAAAACCCCAAATTCAAAATCTCAAACAATTAGATTATTGTGAAAAGGTTCAATATTCTAGGCTCAAAGTGTCAGATAATTAATCCAAAACACCTGCAAAGGGTTCCTGAGCCTTTAAATGGTTTTTCAGTCTATGCTGAGTTTCTGAATTAAATGAACTTTTGCACCATATTCTAATTTTTCCACTTTCACCTGTACATGTGTGTGGCACGTCTTCCATGAGGAATGTTTTCTTGTATCGCTGTATTTTATATTTTCTGACTCATATATAGTTGACATAGAAAAGAAAAGCCTCTTGAGTATTGATTCTTATTGTTTTGATAGTTTGCTTCATTTGCATGTGTAACTGTTTTACTGTGAGGTAAAATGTGGGCCAAGGAGTTGGGAGGCTCAAAATCATGATAGCATAAAAGTTGTGCTAAATGGAATGTGTGGAATTGATAAAACATTTTTAAGCAAATATTGACAAAACTAAGACCTACTTTCTGGTTTCAACAGGTATTCAGTTCTAACTGATGCTGTATGCAACCATTCTAGATACAAATATATATTTTGACTTTTGTCTACTAACCTTGGCGTTCCTGGAATTCCAAACTACAATTGTCTTGTTTAAAGGCTCATTCTTCATGCCATTCCTTAAAAACAACAGTTAATTTCTCAAACTTTTTTTCTTTAACTTGTATTCTGATCCCAGGTGAGAGGACGGATGATATGGAACTCTGTGTCTCTGTAAATGTAGATCACAACCCGATCGTCTGATACTTAACAGGGTGTCACCGTCAAAGTAGGTCATTAAGTAGTAAGGACATATGGGTCACATCAGAGCTACCGTGAATGCTCCGAGGCACACTGTATGCACTGCATTGTACTTAGCTGCTCAAGTGTGTGTATACGTGTGCGTCCACCGCGCGAGCAAGTGTGTGCTGCTTACGTGTGGTTGGTATCAGATAAATGGAACATCGCTGAACCGTGTCACAGAAGCAATCATCAGACATACAGCAGACATCTGGTTAGTGAAGGTATGTAAAGTATGTATGTGAGTGTGTGTGCGTGTGGGCCAGGGGTATTGTCCAGCGTCCTCTGAGTCATGTAACACTGCACCGCCTTGGTAATCTAAGAGGATGGTTCCTGTAATATTTTATTCATCAGGACATCAAAGATACGTTCAAGTGCAGGTGTCAAAAAGTCCCATATTCAAGAGTTAAGATTTCATTCTTTTCTAATTTCCCTTTTCAAACGAGATCAACTCGAGAAGTTTCTTGAGCGAGATTCGAACTTCTGAACAAAATCTGGAAAAATGAAACAGGAAAAATAGAAACGGAGAGACTGCCCGAGAGACAGACAGACATAGACAGACAGACACGCATAAATACAGAAGCAGGGAGTGATGAGCACTAGTGTGAATAGGAGGGAGAGAGAGTATGCTGAATCCCACTCAGACCACCTGCTCATCAGTTCCTCTGGCACAACAGATACTGTCATTGTCCACACAAACACCAACACGCACACACAGAAAGAGATCTCAAATATAAAAATCTCCCGGTGCGCTCACAGAAAGCCTTTCCCAGTCCCTCCCACATCAGATGCTGGGCACACAGTCTTGATTTAAAACTGTTAGGTGCCATTCAATATGGGCCTGGTTGGGAGCCAAGCCTCGGACATTTCTCAAAAGGTTCTGCTTAGTTACCTGCGCCGCTACTTTTCCAGCGTTCTTGGTGCGTTTTGCAGGGTTGCCTTTTTTTATTTGTATTTTTTTTGTCAGTGAAATGAATGAGCTGTATGCAGATAATATAACTGGACATGTAGTCGTAATAATTTGATAATTTTTTAAGTTTTGCAGTGTATTTAGATTTTTTTTTCAATATTTTTTGGCATCGGATTGGAAAACACAATCTGTCTCCACAGTACCCCGATGCCGCCTCCCCCCTCTATTATTCTCAATTGAGGGGATTCCATTGAAGAGACAGGTGCAGCTATGCATCAACCCTACCCCCTAGTGAAGAAGAAAGTCCACACGCAAACGCGTCATATCACACAAAACATAACTCACACAGTAGCATATGTACACTCACCCTCCGCCCACGCTGACTCTGCATTGTCTGGTTGCAGTATGTGTGTGTGTGGGGAGACTCAGGTACCCAAGGTAATGGCACCTGGGGTTATTCAGGCCTAAATGGCAGCTCTGGCTACGCTGCAGCTCACAAAGTGCTTGTACGAGCACCGCAGAGACTAATGCGCCTGTGCACACAATGTCTCGCTCAACTACAAAGGACAGGTGTGTGCGTGTCACCAAATTGTCCCCCCGTTGTCTGGGCCTCTCTGAGTGGCAGGCCCTGTCCATTAGCCGCAATTTAACAGGATGATCAGAGTGCTTGAAAAGGGCCACATCAAACAGGTCTGGAGAATCCCAGGTGCCCAGCGCAAACGCAGGCATCAGCAATAACCAAGCCCACTTACAGGCCTAATGTATTCTGTGAGGGAAATGAAGATGTTCCTCCTCTATCCAAGGCTCTTTTGTTCCGCGGCGCACAGACAGGAGGGATTGTTTCTAAGTTCACATGATGTCTGCGTGATGAGAGCGGCGAGGGCAATTATCTTTCTGAGATGCATATTAATATTTCACTAATGGAAGGCTGATGGTCCTGTCATGGCAAAGTAATAATACACTGTGGAGGGAGTGAAACACAAAAGCTAATGTTGAGCATCACGGCGAAATAAAAGCTCTGATCTTTGACACAGATTTTCACCTTTGAAGTTAGAATATGAAGCCAAAGCAGGCTCATTAGGTGAGGATGTTAAATTTTGGGTCATTTTTTAGTTTTATGTTCTGGCTACAAGAAACACAATCTTCCTTTTGATTAAATAAATGATGTGCTAATTGTTGTCTATTTGTAAAAATATCTATAAAACTTTTGCAAAGGTTGTTGTGCTTTATTACAAGGCCTGCCAAAAATTGTTTTGCAAAAGAATTGAAGAAAAAAGCACAGACAAACCATTAATTAGTTCTTTGACCCATTAATTAAAAATAATAACAATGCTGGTGGTGTCTGATTCAAGTTGCATTGAAGTTTTAAAAACGTCCAACAGTAAAATAAATTAGCTACTGACTATAAACAGGAAATGATCGACTAGTCAACCCTTAGGATAACTTTTAGCTCAAAGAGAAAAGGAATAATATTTTCTGTAGTCGCGTCATCTTGAGAGCATCTCCTTTTGGAAGGAGTCGGCTCGTGCTAACGCACTTCCATGAAAGCTGAAGAGGCACTTGAAAACCAAGCTCCCTTTAGGAAAACGTATCCCTCTTCAAGAGTGTTGGAAACCCAAACCAAAGACGTTTTAATGGATTCCATGAGTCTTTCTGGTAGGGCCTCACAGGCCGGTCACATGCTTTCTGCTAAAAGGAAAGGAACACAAGAAAATGTTATTAAAGCAGACTCTGATCCTTGTAAAAGTTCTAAACATACGTTTGTATTTTGAGGGCAAGAAGGATTAAAGACAGAGATGTGCAAACGCTGCAAAGCTAGGCTACTTTCACACTGCAGGCAAATGTGGCTCAGATCCTACTTTTTTGTCATAAAGTGACCCATATCTATCTATGTTGACACTAATTGTGCACACGTTGACATGTATAGCATCCATATTAACTTCTATAAACAGCATACAGCTTGCAATTTTCTTCTGCACATGCAAGTCACTTTACTGGCGTCTGATAGAAATTGCATTTAAATTAAAACTGAGCACTAAGACCTGCAGCCATAGCCTTAGCCAGGTCCCATTAGATTAGCTTTGGTTAGCATCGAGTAAATGTTGGCTTGTGTCATTCTGGTTGCATCAGATATTAAAACCTTTTTGCACTTCAGCAGCAGTACTGCTGGCCTATTTGCTTTGCTACAGCAACAGACACTCATTAGCTTTTAATTTGGCAAGAATGTTTTTGGTCTCTTTGTAGAAAACACTTTTTATTTGACAGTAACTGTGTTCTATTATGGAAATTGTGAATCATTTTTAGTGTTTTTTTCTGTGACTTTTAAAGTTCTCATTCACTTGTTTTTTCAATAGATTTTCTTTGGTCACTAGTATGAATGGATGCTTTGTGAGTAGATTTCTGTGGGGATAAAGCTCTGGCGCTTTTGTTGCAGAGAGTTAAAGATTGACAGAAAACGACATGATTACAAGTCTTACTCATTAATATTCATGATATGCAAACGCCTCACCTCTGATTGGATAACAGCAATGCAACTCTTCTGCTGCCTTCCTTTGCCCTTTTTTCTTTGGTAAAAAATGCAACATTGATGTTTTATCTTCACAAATAACACAAGCCTAAACAAATTCCCCTGTGTTGTAGAATTGCTAATGCTAAAGGTTAGCTTCTACTAGCCAAGACGTGCTCTGCTCTCTCCTGGACGCCATATCAACAGCCTTCTGCAAGATGGGTGAGTCCATGAATGCTAATTTACTCTGTGACGTAAAAGGGACTGGCTTTTTCTCACCTGATCATTTTCCTGTCTATTGCCTTTCAGCGGCTAATGCAGGGGATAGGGGTTGGAAACATTTTTCACATTCAGCATGCATATCAAAGTCAGAGTGACTTTCAAAAAGTAGGATTTGTCAGTTTGTCAGCGAATGAGCCCTCTAAAGAAATGTGTTTCATGAAAACTAAGTGAACAGTCAAACGTTTTTAACGTTCAAAATTATGTTTTTGAATGACCCCAAAAATTACACCTTGATTTTTTTCAGACAGGTAGTAATTAACTCATTAATCATTTTATGGCTAATAGAGTTTATTATAAGTGAACTGTGAACAGCCTTTAAGTATGAAGCAGTATAACATTTTCTAAAATTAATCTCACTCAGATTTGAGATTTTGACATTTTGGTGAGCTTTAAAAACCAGCACTCTATTTTACGCCTTCATTCTTCTTGAAACACCTTGTCTTTTATGATATCATGTAACTAGGGCAGGGTCCAAGCAGGACAGCAGAATTGGGACCAAAAGGACACAATGTCCCAAGTCACCTTGTTGATTTATGACCACGAGTCTGCCCCCGCAGTGACCTTTCTAGGTGTCACCCAGACAGGGATGCAACACTCAGGCCGAGATGACAAAGCTTCCCTCCGAAGGTCAAGCCCTGCCCCGCAGCCACATTCTCTGAAACACATCACGAGCTCTGGACACACTTCTCCTCCGACTGCATTCACTTCTTCTGGGAAAAGTGTCTAGCTGCAGGCCATAGGATTGTGACACGAAAGCAATCATAACCACCTGTTCGTTGACGCGCCCCAACTGTGATGAAGTGCAGCGCGCTCCTTTCACCGGGTCACTTCTCAGCTAGCATTCGTCTGTGCTGATCCATGCTAAATCATTCATCAGGAGGTTTTATTTTAATTTATATCAAAACCTGATGATGCAAGAATCAGCTGATGTTAGCAATCAAAACTAATGACCTTAAGAGGCTTCGACATTACGTCTGACCACAGAAAGGGTCTGATGAGCTTCTGATACAGAAGCATGAAAAGAAGAAAACGGGAGACTGGGTCTTTTTACGCTGACAGGTGTGCAACACTGGCTGGCCCTTTCAAAAGCATCCATTTCCTTAGCAACTGGATGTCAGCTCAATTCAGCCGGGCGATTTTAGCAGATGGCTTGGTAAATACCTTACCATGTGTTCATGTGGAGAAACTATAATGCATCACGGCAAAATGAACGCACATTTCCTCAACATCTTCGCATAATGAAAGCCTCATTCTCACCTTTTGTCCTTTTGTATGATAAATAAAATACATTAAATATATATTTATGCAGGTGTGTCTTTATTTCCCAGTCTTTAAGGCTTTTTTAAAAATACTGGTGCACAAATGTTGCATGTTTTAATTAGGAGAATTGAAGCTAAGACTAAAGTCTTTGACTGGATCATTAATCTTCATGGTTCCTAGTTATTTACTTCCTTTTGTTGTCTCTGCAATCCATCTCAGATGTTGCGTTAAAATACAGTCAGTCCTTGGACCTGCCTATTAACCTTCATCTTACCTTAAACATTTCACCATGCTGTCATCCTCTGTCCTTTTGTTTGGTCATATCCAATTAAAACATGTCTATTTACACCCTACAATGGTTATATACCTCATTTAAATCTGTGTCTCCATATGGGCCAGATGAGACCAGTGACAGGTGCATGTTTAGGATCATGTCTGCACGCATCTTTTGGTTTTTAAAGTACACCAAAAACTAATTTAGACATATTGTCCAAAACACATTCTGTTTGAAAAATAATTGTATAAGTATTTGCAGGATGTTTGTTAGTAATTGATCTAATGACACAATGGAACGTGTATTTAAAGCAGAGGTTTTCTGAGAAACATTCTTTGTAAAACACAATTGGTCACTCTGAGTTTCACGTGAAAATAGTCTTCAATTTCTGTTAGCCGGGAAAAGACATTGATGGGAAAACACTTGTGCAAACATTGTAAAATTTCCAATCACAGACTCACCCATCTTGGCTGTACTGATTTTGTGGCCAGGAGAGAGCAGAGCGCGTCTCAGCTAGGAGAAGCTAACCGTTAGCATTAGCAACTCTCAACATGGCAGTCTTCAGTCTTGTGTTTTTTGTGGAGATAAAACATCATAACGCTGCATTTTTTTACCCAAGAAAGTAGAGCAAAGAAGGCAGCGGAAGAGCAAGTGCTGATAGCAAATCAAAAACGAGATGTTTGCATATCATAAATTTTAATGAGTCATACTCCAAATTCTGCCATTTTTTCTTCTTCACCTGCAACAACAACAACTCTACCTGAAATAGTAGTGCAAGATTTCCACAATAATCAACTCATTCGTTCCTACTAGAGACTGCAGCAGATTTTTTGAAATAACGAGTGTATGACCTCTTTAAAGTGACTTTTTTCCAAGGTTCTGAGATCCTTTCTGGATAGAAAGAGCCACTTTTAAAGAGCGAGTAACACCTAAATCAACTTTTTTTTCTGATAACCTGCATAGTTGAGTGTCAAATAGTGCTGTAGACATGTGAAGCCATTATTTTAGCATTTTAGTGCAACTCACTTAAAATGTAATATTTCAGTCCAAAACCGTAATTATAGGTTGAAACTTTCTACATTGATTTAGAATCAGCCACAGCTGATGGCTAAGATGTACGAGGTGACGCGTGTGCTGTACGACATGGCTGCACTGCACTGGACTCCAGCCAAGTCTCACCTCCAGCTGTCTCGGCCACTCACGAGCCGATATGAAACGTTACGGCTCAGAGCCACTCACCTCCTAAAAAAAAAATCCTCCTCCCTTTCTTCTAGTGATCGAAGTGGACAGGAAATCCTCCAGCATGCTGCAGTTTCTGTGTTTGTTCGTTTAACTGAGTGGTGAGTCTGCTGTGTGTGTCAATCACTGCCACAGTGGCGCTCTCTTGGTCCGCCAGGCGACACCTCCTTTAGGTGCATTTTTCTAACCTATGGTGTGACTCACCCTACAAAGTGGATTACAGCTCTGATCTAAACACTGTTTCATGAACTTTTACTTAATGAACCATTTTGCATCACATGGTGATTTATATTTGTGGATTGAATTTCATAATTCTGCCTGAATAACCAAGTAATCTGTGATTGAGATCTTTATGAAGGTATCAAAAATTAATGTTTTTGAGATGAGTTGTTTTAATTCTTCAGGAATCCATTTTACCCTGCTGAGATCAGATGTTAGCCAGTCAGAACTAATCTCAATTTTTCCATCATAACCAAAGGTCTTTTCTTATTGATGCAGCCACAGAAACGGTTTTATCTAAGTATCTCTGCGAGGACCGAGTGGGCTGATGCCTGTCTGAGTGTGCCTGCCATCGCCACTGTACAGCATGTTAATGCACACGAGCAGAGCTTGTGTCTCCTTCCCTGCCCACTGCCTGTGTACCACTCAGCTCCCCATATGCCGCTCCCCTGCGCTCCTCTCATCCAGCCACTGGGAGCTTGATTAAGCCTGACTTGTCACCAAATTACACACACAAAGTTTACATGCATTCCCCGGCTCTCCAGCTGTTGCAGATTTGTTACAAAGAATAAATCTTGAAGCAGTTGACTGAGCAGGTCTGGGATGTCTGCCGCCTCATTGATACGGAGAGATGGGAGAAGGGTGGGGTGTAGGAGCAGGAGTGAAAGAGAGACAGAAACGGAAAGCAAGACAGACGGCTGAAGAGGGAGGAGCAATGCAGACTGACTAGAAAAGCAGATTTGCCTAATTTGATGAGGCTTTGATGGAAAAAGTACTGAAGGTAATTCTGAATAAATAAACTCCTGCAAAAACTGTTTAAGGTGGGGCCAAGTCATTGTCATCAAAGTAAGTCTCAAGTCTGGAGTCAAGTCCAAGCAACTCTGAATTTAGAATCCTAAACAAGTCTAAAAGGTGTACTTACCAAAGTGGGGCACCTGCTCATTGGTAAAGTCCGACTCATGTCCAAAGTCTTTAGTGACTCGAGTCCAAGTCATGTGACTCAAAGTCATACCATTGATTATAACTTACCAAAACCTGGGTTTCAGCTTCCGTACAGCAACGAGCTACCATAATTTATGTCTGAAATATATTTGGAGAACTTAAACATGTGAATTTAGCTTTAATGGCCGTGTGGTCAAGGGTGCCCCCAGGGGGTGGCCAATGGGGTGGCCATGCCCTCCTCTGAAAAATTGCTGGCCACCTCACTGCCCCCAAAGGAAGCCCACTTTAATCAATTTAATACATTCATCTGCTTTATCCAAGATGTAAATGTAAAACCTAATAAATAAATATATATTTAATAGTAAATTAATAAATCAAAATTAAAAAAAATGTTGCTGCTGCTCACCAGTTTCAAAATGATGTATATATTATAGTAATATTAATAGATTTTGTGGATGTTTTTTAAGACATGTGCATTAAATTGTTTTAAATGCTAAAACAGTAAATGTTAAAGTAAAAATAATTGAAAGAACTGAAGTTTTTTTTTTCCTGAAATGTTGCTGTTGCTCAAATTTGAGGTCAATGTGATGCAAATTACAAAGAACGAAGGAGCATGCACATCTAAAAGATGGACCAATGTGGTGTGCTACCCTGAAATATTCAACACCCCTCCCATAAAGATTTTCTGGGGGCACCACTGCATGTGTTACACTAATGCTTACTAGTAAACATCTCAAAACACACAACACACCAACATGCATTCTGAGAAAGCGCGGACAACATATCATACAGCTAGTTCTTTACTTCATGTTTTTGGGTTAGGGTGCATTCATAGGATGTTTCAAAGAGCACAGTATGTGACATAACTGCTTGCCGTACAACACAACTTTATTCATAGCTGCAGATCATCTGCAGCTATGCAGATCATTTGGAATTATTTTTATTCTGCTAATTTGAAACAAGCAAGGAGATCTTTTAACTTCTTTGTGTTATTCTGGGGTCCATGCTGTGTGACGTAAAGCCTTCATGATTATCTTACTTTGCTACCTTTCTGCTGTGGCTGTTAGCAAAATACGGTTGAATAAATCACATGCCTGATTCTAAATGGGAGAAGTGATCAGCTGTAACAAAAAGATTCACAGTGAACCCAAACCAAACGTATGGTGGTTTAGTATTTATTTACGTACAGCTACACCTCTAATACATGTGAATAATTTAGAAGTAAAGCATTATTCAGAAAAACATGACTAGACTTTAATACCTTTAAGACCGCAAATCTACAAAATACAGCAAACTGAAAAATTTCCTGTGATGTCATCTACCTCTACTGTTCGTATTATTACTCTTGTTTATTATCGGTCATTCAGCAAGACAGACAGTGTTTTTGTTCATATTAGATTTATTTAGTTTACTACATTTTTGAGCTCATAAAGCAAGATTAACTGACCCAATTAAAGCATAAGTAAAAACATAAATAAACCAGCCCTTTAAGAGTACACGCATGAAGCCCAGATATTAAAAAGTTTTATATTTAATCAACTATCGAACTGTGATTGTAAAATACTCTTATGGGAGCAAAAGCTGCTTTCCTATTAGTACAATTTTACACAAATTGTACCTCTATGGATTTAATTATTGATATTCTGTCACTAAATGTAACGGATGCCTCTATGGCATTAATTCAAGGTGAATTCCATCAAAGAAACAAGTTTGCTGACCTTCCTCTGGAGCCATTGTACTTCAAACCTTGACGTTTTCTGTCAGAGATAAGGACAAAACTCTTCTTTTCTTCCCTCTTTCACCTTGAATGATTATGCATTTTCTCTAAGATCATCTAAATGACTGTGGCAGTAATTGCTGTGTGGGCATCATTACCCAAGAAAGCATGAATAAGACACAGTAATGAGCAAAAGCCCGGGAGCTCACTAGACCGTTGATCAATACCATTAAACAATGTGCACTTTGAGCCGAGCTGCATTCGAGAGCTCTGACACTCAAATGGATATTCCTCATAGCACTAATGGCTTTGAACTGGGCCTCCATTACCATGTATAAAACGCAGCCTATTACCATAATCAAATCTCTCTCTGTGTTTTTTTGCGTCAGAGATAATATGAAAAGACACGGGGTTGCTAATGTAATTAAGCGTATGCTATAATTGCTATCCCCCGATCACATGACCTCTTCTCCTAACAAAGCTGAATAAATAGTCCCATTACCCTGACTAGTGCGTTGTGATTTGGTGCATTGTTGGTTTACACCTTTTCTAATATTCATAAGTAAATAACATGGCTTTATTTGACCCTTGGTCGTTGAAATGTCAACTCCAAAATGTTACTTCCTTTAACTCTAAATTCCTCCATGTGTTCAGTGAATAAATAAGAAGCTAAAAGATGATCTGACACATAAAAATGATAGCTGATTTACTAATTACCAAGATATTAATGGGTATTTTGTTGATTACATGATTCTTTGAGATATAAAATAGGGAACAGGTAAAAATCACCTTTTCATGTTTTCTATAAAGACCATATATATATATATATATATATATATACACACATGCCTTGTGAGTTGATCTCTGAGTCGATCCTGTTTCAGGAACTATTTTATATATTTATTTCCTGATATTTAGACATCTCGCCTCTGATTGGCTAACAGCAACGCGACTGTACCACTGACTCTGTGTTTTTTCTTTGCAACGTTGACAAGTCGAAAACATGGCAGGAGGTAAACAGAAGTGGTATTTTTTTCCTGAAAACACTACGGGAGCTCAATATTATTGGACGTCTCGATGGCCGAAAGGCTAGAAATGCCGAGGTTTACGCTTAAGTGCATCTAAAGATGCAGAAAGTGGGAATTCATCAAAGTATCGACCAAATCAAAAACAATTGTTTTTCAGGAAAGATAACTCTGTGCATGCTCAACCTATTTAATCTGATTGAATGCTTGGTGCATGGATACTCACGGCATGATCAGATAATTTCAGTTAGTGTCCATGTAAACAAAGATTTGGGATTTCCAATCAACCAAGATTTAATTCAGATAGGGGAAATTTGGCGCATTTAAATGTAGCTGATGTTTCACTTTATATCAGAATTTACAGTATCTTCATCGGGATCCTTAGAACTTTAAGAGTCATTCACATTTAGGAGTCATTTCTACAATCCTGATGTGAAATTAGCTCTTATCTCATCTGTGCAGGTGCTCACTTTCAGTATCTGGCTGAGTGTAACTTACAAAAATCTGATCACCTATTTCTAAATATGCCAAAATAATTTGCAGGTACCAAAAGGATCAATGTGCATCACTGTGTTTTTATGCAAAGTGTTTCCTTTTTTTGCAACATGAGGGAATTCAGACACTAGATACCCACCAATTCCAGCCTTGTGCATGCCTATACCCTCCAGACATCCTCCCCCATAGCCCAGAAACCTCTGTGTTTAGGAATCAGGCTGCACCATGACTCTGCGCAGCAGCGCCTGGGAAGATATCACCACACGTCCAAAAATTTCCATCAATGGCGGCTCAACTCCTCCGCAGCAACTCTCTGATAGGTTAATCCCTGTATCACACTTCAGCACCAGTTCACTAAGCGGCTTAAAAGGACACATTAGAACGATGACAATGACCTGCTAATGGTGTTACATTTCTCTGAAGCATTATGAGCTATCTTTGTCACGTTTATCTTATAATGAGATCTGTCAATCGGGGGGGAAGGAGGGTGCCATGCAGCAGCCAAGGACATTGATATTTCACATAATAAATAATGACCTAGAAAAGGGAGAAAACAAACCTTGATCCCTCTCCCCTGATCTGTTTTCTTTGCAGGCGACAGAGCGGGCAGCCCCATGGGGGCCCTGGAGCTCAGTGTCACCATTTAGATTACTGGCTGTGCAGCCTCAAGTCCTCTGGGCCATCACAACACCCCCAACCACAGCATGTGTGATTGATGAGTGCTGGTTCCCATGGGCGTTTTACAACATTTCCTAAAGCAATGTCCCCTGAAGAAGCTGTGCCATAATTCATCACGCTATTATTGTACCAAGTCCAAATAGTGACTTTGTCCTCTCTAATTTAAATATGGTTTGTCTTTTCAACATCCTGTTTTGTTTTATTACAGCGAAGAGCCCCGCTGACGTTAGCGAGTCACATAGTTTTCTGCTTCTGCAAAAGTTGTTGCTACTTTAGGAATTTTTTCCCTCCAAATTAAAACTCACTTATCGTCTGATGGTAGTCATCAGGTGAGAGGTGAGGGACATCTTGGACAGGTCTCCAGTCCATCACAGGGACATACAGACACTAAAAAACCAATCACACTCACAAATAGGGACAATCGAGGGGCTCTCAATCGACCTAGCACGGATGTTTTTAGTGTTAGAGAGCACCCGGAGAAAACCCAAACCAGGGCTTTGCATCGGATGTGTAAACAGCAGCATGCCCCTTCATACCAGGAGCGTTTTAGGCAATGAAAGCGCTACATGAAGCTGGTCGCACAAGGTCACAAAATCACCGGAGAATTGCAAAAACATGCATGAATTCAGCAGTTCACTCGATAACAAGCAACAGACAGCATCTTGTGTCCAAAAACGTCTGTGGTTTATTTTCCTCTATTCTCGTTTACCTCAGTTGCAGAGGTGTCACAGGTAATGACGTTATTTTAACTAGTTAAGCAACTGGAAATCTATACCTGTCTTTTATTTTGAAAGTTGCCAGATGTTTGACACTGCTCTCATGTTTAACTTCCTGTCTGGCCCGATCTGAACTGCTGAACTTGATGTGTTCTGGAAGCATAGCGCGTAGAAAGGGAAGCGTGTCCAAAACACGCCACAGTTGATGGAAACAAACCCATCAACGATAATGACGGCCAGTTGCTGCATACTACGCTTCGGAACGTTACACGTCCGGTGGGAAGCCAGGGACACATGCAAGGGAGAACATGGCGGGAGGTATACAGAAGTGGTCTGTTGCAGACGCTATTTTTTACTGGAAACATTACAGGAGCTCAATATTATTGAACATCTCGATGGCCGAAAGGCTAGAAATGCCGAGTTATACACTCAAGTGCATCTAAAGATGCAAGAAGCGGGAATTCACCGAAGTATCGACCAGATCAAAAACAAATTTTTTTCTGCATGCGCAATCTATTTAATCTGATTGAATACTTGGTGCATGTACACTCAGATCATTTCAGTTAGTGTCCATGTAAACCAAGATTTAGGACTTCCGATCAACCAAGATTTAAATCAGATAGGGGAAATTGTAACATAGCTATTGTTTCACTTTATATCAGAATTTACAGTATCTTCATCGGGATCCTTAGAACTGTAAGAGTCATTCACATTTAGGAGTCATTTCTACAATCCTGATGTGAAATTAGCTCTTATCTCATCCGTGCAGGTGCTCACTTTCAGTATCTTGCTGAGTGTAACTTACAAAAATTTGATCACCTATTTCTAAATATGCCAAAATAATTTGCAGGTACCAAAAGGATCAATGTGCATCCCCGTGTTTGCAAGGGGAGAACATGCAAAAGAGCCACACCCAGGATTCAAACCTGCAACTTTCCCGCAGTGAGTTTAATCAGAACTTTCAAATAAAATATCTTATTTCTGTGACATCCTTGTTCTTAAAAAATGAAAATAGTGTAAGAAATAGTGTGCAAAAAAAAAAAGAAGACTTTCAGGTGGATGATTTGCAATGCAAAAACAAGTTGTTTTTAAATGTGTGAAGTAAATGCAATGGCTATTCAAGAGTACAGAAATAAAAAGAAAAAATTGCATGAAAGAAATATAAACACAGCTTTGTTCTGCAGCTTCGCAGTTGGGTGTAGTTTTGAAATGTGAAGAAAATATCAGATATAATAAAATATTAGAAGAAAAGGTCAAACAACCAGGCAGCCCAAGGAGCACAAGTCATGTGGATGACCTCGGAAGGATTAAAGATGCAAGCCCCTGCAGAGCATCAACAGCAACGGTTTTTACAGTTCACCAAAAAAAGAAAAGGTCGAGTGTGAAAGGAAAGCAAACGTCTGACCCGAGGCTTCACATCATCTTCTAAACCTGGTTGGGGTTCTTTTAAGGTTTTGGCACATTTGACATTTTAACCTGGAATTTATCAACAATTTCTTCTAAAGAAAGTAAACAGAAAAATACAGATGAGCCTTTTCGGTTAGAGATTGTGAAAATACTTTATTTACAATGATGAAGGGAAAAGGGGCTTCTTTTGTTTTTACTGCACTATTAAAATCTGTGAATTTATATATTTTTTGCATTATAGAGACAATATCTCACATTTATACTACAGCTAAGATTTTGGAAGGTTAAAAGGGGTCTTATTATGCAAAACTCACATTTTGCATCCTTTTGTGCTGCCATGTGGGTGTCTACTGCCTCTATAAACAAAAAAACGTCCATCCATTTTTCTGTGTTTGGTTTAAGGAATTATGTGTCTACAACAAGCCGTTTCAAAACATCCCCATTTGTGATGTCACAAACGGGGAACTGAGAATAGAACCACCTCTTGTGTTAAAGAGCTGCTGCTGGAGGAGCAACGGCTCTACTTTAAGCTGCTCTTAAATATCTGAGCTTCTCAGCCTATAGCAGCCTGAGTGGGCGTGGCCAACTCCAGCTTGTTTTCTTAAAGTGACAGAGCCCTGAAATGACTCATTCTGGAAGATACTGAAACAGTCAAGAATAAAACTGCTGAAATAACTTTATGTGAGAGAGATTTGGTGCAAAGAACTTCATAAACAGTTTTTATATTCCAAAGAATTATTTTAACTTGAGAAAAAAAGTCATAGTATGTCTCCTTTAACGTAGTATTCATAGGGTATAAAAACTTTGCAAACAGATTACTGAAAATTTCATCTAAGAAGCAATTTGTCTAAAACAGAAGCAGTGTTACCTACGGAGTGGAGATTAATGCTGGAAATGACCGAGCAAAACCAAGTAAATTAGGCACCGTGTTTTTCTGTCAATTAATTATTCCATATTAGTTATGTATTTACCGCGGGTTACTGCGCAGTCCCAATTAACTTTGCCCAAGCAGCAATTTGGATGATTGAAGAACTGACTTAATGGGATGAGAGGACTTTGTTGTCTTGTTCAGATACAGACACACACACACACACACACACACACACACTGAGGCGGGATGATGTTCACTGTCATTTGTTCCCAACATTATGTATCACACGTCAGTATATTTTGTTTATTTGAGAGGTACATAAAGTTAAACACGTTCAGGAGACATACGTAAAAACAATTGTCCGGTGTCTTTGTCTGACAGCGTCTTGCCTTAATCTACACAAAGCACGTGCAAACGAGCTGTTACGTTCTGCCTGCAAGAACGGCGGACAGGACAGGACGGCATGCTGCCTGCTGAGAAGGCCCTCCCTGTGCATGACACAGTGACCCGGCTGGCGCTTGCCTACGTCTACTATCTGGCTGAAGGCTCCGGGGCAGCCATGTGGCATCTGCTGCCACGGGGCTGTGCTGAAACCGGGGACGGGACCAGCCCTCTGTTAACCAAGCCTGTCTTTAGGGCCGCGGCACATTTCTGAGAGCTGGCGGCGTGTTCGTGCACCAAACCGATTCAACGGGGGGGAAGAAGTGGCAAGGTCACCCCTCGCTCTGCCTGAAAGACCTCCACCTGCCACACTCGGCGTGGCTGTCATGATCCAGAAGTGGGTGGGGGTTTGGGTGGGTTGCTCAGAATTCAGGAGGTGATCCACTGTGGGCTGGATTTAATACCTCTAAAATATTAATAATCAAGTAAAAGGAATAATCTCGTGCCATACGGGGTAACCCTACTCAACAATTTGATCTCCCGTTTGATCCGTCTACAGCCAGAATACGAAAGTTAAAGATGGCGAACATTCATAATGGTATTTATTCCCCGGTGAGGGTCGGGGGCGTGTTTTCCCCTGAAGGTTACTGCTTGTAAATCCTTGCATAGTTTATTCAAATGGTGCCCTAACCGTGGTCTCCGGGACTTTCCCCTCAGAGCAAGCAGAGCATGACCTTTACATTTGACGCTTGACAGTTCTTCAAATTTGCCCAACCAGAACAGATTAATGCATATTTATGTGTTGTTACTGAGTAGTGGATGATCTTTATCTCTCAGAGAGAAAAGACAAAGAGCTCTTCACAAAAAAAAAAAAAACACGAAACCAACATGCATCCATGCACAACTCATGAAATTACCTGCACATTAGAGCTTATTACTATCAATTATCGTCATTTTCACCAAGCAGGAATTAGAAATGTTAAGAAACGTTGTTTAATCGTCTAAAATTACACGTCTTCCAGTCAAGCTGACAAAATCTGTTACTGAACTATTTAAACTGATGCTTTCTGCCACTCCTTCTGTTCATGGAGGTATTTTTAGGCGGGATTCAGCAGGCAACTGTATGGGTATTACATCGTTTTTTTACATGTTGGCACCTGGTTTGTCGACTCTGCAGCCAAGATCATCTATTTAGATTGGCCGGGTTGAAGGCTGTCATTTATCACGAGGGTATAGCCGGTCCTCAGATGGCAGCGTGACTGCCTCAGCCGGCCGGAGTCTGGGTCGCGTGGCCTTTACGTCTGTCACACTTGTATGGATGGCTGTGAATCTGTTGGGTCTGGTCTCAGGATTTAAAAATAAAGAAATAAAAATCACAGCTTGAGGAAGGTCCTGGCAGACTTTTAGATTTCAGATGTTTAAAGCGCTTCTCTTTAAATATATATATTTCCTTTTAGAATATTTTGCAATCATGCAACCACAAAAAATTGGGTTTCCTTTGCAGACATGAGTAGAAAACAGAACAGATTTAGATTTGATTCCATTCCTTGCCTTCATGCAGTCTATCTGAGCTGTGTGTTTTTATATGTATGATGTTTTTTGTTTACTGCGTGCAAGAGGGGCTGTCAGTGTCTTTATTGGTTTATGCCCGTTGCTGAATAGAGTCAAGGTTTGCTGGGTAAGGTCCAAGGAAACAAGGTGCAGCAGTCTAAACAGAGACAGCCTTTCCTCTTCCATCTTATCAAGGTCTGAGCTGAGAGGCAGGACAGAATTAGAAATGTAACCTCATCCTTCCAGATAAAACGCCACTACAGAGCTATCGAGCTGCTGGTGAAGCCCTGCAGCTTCACTGAGCAGTGGCAGGAACAGCATAAAAAAACATTCACTTCAGCTTTAGAACAAACTGCTTCTACCAGAGCATTTTAACAGGAAAGTTATTCCTGCACACACACTCTGCAGCATTATTTGAGCCACCCACTACCTCTGTTATTAGCCTCCACGCCTCAGTGCCGCAAAGTTCTCTGGCACAGCAAAAAATCCAAGCCACATGTGTGGGAGCTAAGAAATAGTGCACCATTAAAAAGGTCTTGACTCACCTTGTTTTAAGCACAAGGTCTAATTGCCAGCCTCATTTCCAGAAGGCCAGAGCAGCAGCTGGCAGCAGGCGCACGGAGAGTCACTAACGAAAGAAAATTTAAAAATAAGAGGAATTTACGCCTGCAGACTCTAGCACACTCGTATTTATTCAATCTGTTATGTGATGAGAAGACAAATACTCTCATGAGAAGGTCTTTTGTGACTCTTCGCCACATGTTTGACTCATAAGTGGTGTTATTATTCTTGCTCATGTTAGTATCTCAAAATAAATGAAACAATATTTTTCAGTGTGGAGCCCAGTTGGTCTGTAATTTAAGTGCGTAACTTTTAATCCGCTCAATTCATCGGAGACCAATTTATGCAAAGGATCATAGGAGGCCACTGAAGTGAAACGTGGTGAGTTGTTTCTTCTCCAGGTGATAATATTAAAGGTTAACAGCTGCAGTTGGCTTTGTTTTAGACAATACCGTGCACCATCTCTTATTTGCTTTTTCTATTCTGCACCACTCGTGCTGCAGGTGTTTGATAATGCTCGCGACAGATGCATCATTTAAAAAGATGATCTAATATTCCAAGTATTGGGCTTTGTAAACACGTTTGAGCCTCAGGGGCTCCAAACTCCTCAGGGTGCTTTTGACCACACTCGCGTCAGGAGCAGGAGGCCGTCCCACGCAGAGCAAACACAGCACACTGTGGCCTTTCTTTCCCTGCTGGCTTCTCCTGGCAAAAAAAAATACCAAACACAGAGGTGCAACTGACCTCCACGCTGGCCTGCTTACTATCTCACCTCCATGCACTCAATTACTCTGATTCCCAAAAGCCACAAGGAGCTTCTCAAGGTGGACTTTCAGTTTCTGCATCAATATAAATGACCCCAAGTTAGAGGTGTTTTATTTCAGCCACTTAATCTAATCTCTTCCATATTGCAGATTGGCAAAAAAAAAAAAATTCTAATAAAACAGCACAGATTTTAATTCGGTGTGAGTGATTTAACAGTAGAGCTGCGAAGACGATGTCCAGCTGGCCTTGTAAAAGTCATGAGCTCCGCCGAGGGCTAGGACAACGCCATTTGTCATAACGTCAGCGAATTCAATAATTAATGGGCCGTATCCTATCACAGCTCTCCAGTTCGCCCCCTGTAAGTCTCCGATCTGTGCACCCCAGTGTTCAGGAGCATACTGTAGGCTCTTCCAGGGGTTCGGTGTGAACGTTTAATTTCTCTTCATTAAGACACGTCCACTTAGATCCAAACTGTTATTTACTCACAATAACAAATGTAAGCAGTCAGCGTTCCCGTGAGCTTCCCGTGAAGCATTCCCTCCAAGAGGGAATCGGCATGTAAGATTAAATCAGTGGCTTTATGGGAGATAGTTTAACAAGATGGGAGGCAAATCTTTATTTTACTGGGGTCAGCTTCTCCGCTAGCATTTTAGAATGCATAAAACCCCACTTTATGCATTTCTGCCTATAAAGTAGCTGCAGTCGTTTTTTGGATCTTTTTGAAAATGACCACTGAGCCATTGATTCCTTGACTTCTCTAGGTACCATCATTATGATGAGAATGAAAAAGGGAGAAAAGTTTGTATTAAATTTGACATATACAAGCATGTAAAGGTTGAATGTGATGAGTAATGCATTCATTTTAGTTCCATTTGCATGATGGACTCGGTCTGCAAGTCAACAAAGTGATTTCACAGGAGAACTTGAGTCAGAGTTCATCTGTTTTGCACCTTTTGCTGCAAACAGGTATTCTAGAGACATCAATGATGCTGCTTATGTATGCACTTTTGTTTGAGTAGTAAAGGAAAAGGGTGGAATGCCAACTCCAGGTCGAGGCAGAGGTCCTACCTCAAGTGAGGGGGTTTAAGTATCTCAGGGTTGTGTTCACGAGTGAGGAAAGGAAGAAGCGGGTGATTGACAAACGGATCGGGGCAGTGTCTGCAGTGATGTGAACGCTACACTGGTCGGTTGTGGTGTGGCCGGACTCAGCCTTAGAAATAGAGTGAAGAGATCGGACATTCAAGAGAGACTCAGAGTAGAGCCGCTGCTCCTCTATGTCGAGGGTAGCCAGCTAAGGTGGTTTCGGCATTTGGTCAAAATGCCCCCTGGACGATTCCCAGGGGAGGAGTTTCAGACATGTCCCGCCCCCAGGTTGACCCAGGACACTTTGGAGGGATTTTATCTCCATGATGAGCAGGGAACGTCTGAGCCCAGCCAGCACACCTAGGTGGGCCCCATATGGAATATATATGGGCAAGCCATATGGGTCCCACCAGGGTTTGTCCGCGGTTTCCATGGAGGCCCCACAGGGATTTTCCCAGAAAGATTTTTGCCCACATAGATTTTAACGGGCCCTACATGGGTTTTCAGAGGGTTTGATTCAAACACCGGTAAACCCCCATGCAGGGTTCGTACGGGTGCTTGAAATCCTTGAAAATGCTTGAATTTCAATAACGTGTTTTCAAGTTATGGAAAATGCTTGATTTCTGTATTGAGTCCTGGAAAATGCTTGAAAAACAAACTGCACGGTTTTGTTTATAAGATCACCCAAGTTAGTTTGATGAAAAAACTCAATTTGTTATTTTTGTTAACGTTAAAAACTAGAGAGCGATTATTTCGCTTTTAGTAAACACGGCTGCGGCTGCTCTCAGAGGGTCCGCTCCTTTCTGTCACACCGGTCTGTTAGCAGCAGGCTCCTCCTACTATAGAGACCAGCCGCTGGACCGGCGGTGTACGCTGGCTTCGCTATGAAGCAGACCTACTTTACCGATGAGACTTTTATGCTAGTAGCCTCGTGTGTGAGAGCGCTGCTTTGGGTATGGGATCCAGCGGGTCCTTCTGTGATAATTAGTTATGAAACCAAGACTGGAGTAGAGCAGGGAACAAAAAAAAAACGGTAAGAAATCTCTTTTTCGGTGCTAAAAAGTCTGTTATGAACCGCAAAGCCCCGTTCCTCCTGCTGCAGCTAGCCTACGTCAGACGTCGGCTGCATCATTCACAAACTTTGTTTACAAAACACCTCCGAGTTCACGAACTAATAAAATACCGAAAAAAATCAAAGTTTTGACTGCATCTGGGAAAGTAAACAGCAGCAGAGCTAACTGTGTTCAGGTTTGTCACTAAACATGTAAATACCAGTAATTTAATGAAGCACCTTGTCGTTCATGGCATCTATTTGTGAGCAGAAGCATGGACCGTGTTTGGCTGAGAAAGCAGACCCGAGTTCACGTGGCAAGCCATTTTATCATTTAATCAAAAGCTAGTAATTCCTATTTTACATAGAAACAATATAATTAATCCTAGTCCAGGTCATATTCTTTCTAGTCACAATTCAAACTAAATATATCAACAGCTATTTTTACTAGCAGAAATACAATCCCTATTTGTTCATCGAGTATAATTATTTATTTTCATCAATTAATGGTTCTGCAGATGGAGGGAGGGTTGTGATCAGATATTTCAGTAATGGGTGGTAATAGTCCGAAATTTAGCAGGAGCAGGATTTTAAACACAGCTTCTATAAGAGCTGCAAAAGTAGGAGCAAACCTTGACCTTAGACACATTTCAAAATGTAAAATGTGATGTTTTTATTTACTTTGTCCCTGCTTTGTGGAATATTACAAGATAATATTTATAATTATGTTCTGATCACATTTTTTTTGCCCCCGATCCATGTCATAGGATTTTGATACCAAGTCCCAATCCAACACCTCAGCAATGCATTCAGTTAATAAGAAGAAAGTAGAAAACATCCAAGTTGTCCTTTCAGATTTATTTATTTGTAACTTGGAATATAATAGAATACTTTATTTGTCTGAAACCAAACAGTAACAGAAATTTGTCTTTTAACAGGCCTCAACTTCCTGTTTTGATGTAATTTCCTCAGATTAGCTGCTAAAAAACATCACTCTGTCAGGAAGAACATTGATAATAAATGTGTTAATATTAGGAATATGTTTGATAATAGCCTCATTGCTCATAATTCAAATTGTTTAAATAGTATGTGGCAGTGTTTTGCAATAAGCATTACTATGACTGCACCCATGTTACGGCCCGCAGGCTCACTCTTCCTTGCACAACACGGCTCATATCGTGGCTCTAGGAGACTGCAAAAACCAACGTTTGCAACCAGAGAGTCATACAGTGTGATTAATATATGGCTATCTTGGCTGTGTTTTTGCTGTCAGTAGACAGTTTCTCTTTGTCTTTTAGTGTATCTTGAGTGTCGGATGGCTGTGTGTTTTTGTCTGAGTTGCTGCTGTGAACTGGGAGAGCAGGGTGTTTTTTGGTTTTAAGGTAACAGACTAGAACTAAAAGCAGGCAGGTTAAAATTAAAACTAAGTCATTGTCATTTTGTTTGAAAATTTCTATCTGAGGATAAATTAAGGTCACGCTAGTTGCTTTATAAGGTTATAGCTAATCTTTTTCACCTGATTCCAGTAATTTAAAATCACGTGATCAGGTCTGATTTTTGATCCTGTGATCGGATAAGATCATCTCTATTATATAACAGTAATAAATTCATATGATAGTGAGGTGAAACTGTCCTCTTGAGTCCTAATGTATTGTTTTGTCTTTGCCGTGTGGTGCTTGAAAAGTTTGAAAATTTACCTTGAAAATGCTTGAAAAGTGCTTGAATTTGTCAGTGGAAAAAGTGTAAGAACCCTGCCCCATGGGGCCACTATGGAAACTGTGGACAAACCCTGGTGAGACCCATATGGCTTGCCCATATATATTCCATGTGGGGCCCACTTAGGTGTGCTGTCTAGGGGGATCATGCTGCAGGAGCTGGTAGAGGGGAAAGGATCAGATAAGCAGGTGAAAATGGATTTACGGACGTTTTGAGACCATTATTTGCTTTAATCGCTTTTCGTTTTTGTCCATCTCCTTTGAAAAGCTTTTTTAACTACTAGTTTTATTCTTGCTCTGAGACATGAAAATACCTTTGTTGTCTTTTCACAAATGCATCAGTCAAGCGCTTCAGAAAGTCCTGCACACCGTACGTGGCCTTTCCCCTCCGTCTGTATCCTTTCCTAAAACCTAGGACCACACAGTTCAATGGAGGGGGAGAATCTATGAGCACAATCACCCAGTGTGAAAATGTCAGCCTCCCCACCCTCCGTTTCTTTATTGATGCTGACATTTAGCCCGCTACCAGAGAGGGGGCTGCTACAGTACATCACATGGAAGCCAACATGTCAATAGCTGCTGCAGTTCATCGTCCAAAAGCTGCAGACTGATTCCAGTCCTTATGTTTAGCCGTAGATCCAGACATGTTTTATCCATCAGCTTAGCATCAGCTGCACTGGATGCTTTTAGAGACAATATTCTAATATTTTCACCCCCAACACTTTCTCCTCCCCCTCAAACCACTATGCCATCCCCCAGGTGGCTGTGGGGCCAGCCTGTATGAAATGTGATAGGCATAATCCCATTTAGCCTAATTGCATCTGTGGGAGAGCAGCTCTACGTGTCCCATCGTGTGCCCACCGAACCCCTTAAAGCACATTATTCACACTTTTCACATTGAAACATCCTCAAAAAAGGCAAATGTGCACACACACACACATGCACACACACGTGCACAGGCATGTATGCTTTAGCTGGAATGGTGTTGGATTTTTCTCTGAAACAGATCAGCTGGGGTCTTTGTCCAGTCTGCATTAGAGGAGAAAGAGAAACCAGACAAGCATGCTGTGAGTGCAGTTAGTTACTGGCCTGATGGGAAGACTGGGGCTTTAATTTGTGCATGTATGATGGTGTGCACACTTAAAGTCGCTTGTCTGCCTCAGGGGGGTGTGGTCCTATGGGTGAGGGGGGATGATGCAGCTATATGGAGATCTAGGGAGTTGTTTATTGCAGCTGGAGCAGTAATGAGACTCCATGTTCTCTCAGGCTACTGGTCACATATTATCACACTACATCGGACAAGGTGGAGGCTCGACGACCAGCATGCCGGAGTCTGTTTATGCTCTCTTAAAACTAGATAGTAACGCTTTGTCTTCACAGGAAGTGCGTTACTGCAAATAACAGTTGATGCAACGTAGAGGGTGACCTGATTGTGTTTGATTCAGTAGCTGATATAAAAAATCATTAATTTGTGCAGATTTGCACAATAAGACGTCTTATGGTGTCATAAGGCACACTCATGCATCTGGTTTTTATCGCGGCCCTTTTTGCATGGAGGCTGTGACTTATTGAGCTGTGAGAGGGCTCAGATCAATCAGCAACACAAAGGAAATCAATCCACCGGAACTGAGTTACTCTGATGAGCTGAGTGCAGACCATTAGATTCGAGAGAGGGGAGAGAAGAACCATTCCAGTAACAAAAAAATAACCCATTTCCTGTGGTGGAATCTAACTGTACGGCACAAATGTAATAATTACGTTTCAAATGCAGATTGTCACAAACATTGTTTCTGGTGATGGAGGTAATCAAAATAATGACTACTTCACTGTTTCGGGATTTTCCATTAAATGACACGCATCATTGCAAACGGGCTTGTGGGGGGGGGGGGGATAAATCCATTATCTCGGAAATGAAACTATTATCCAGAAAATAATAACAGCCCCAGTCTGGAATAATGTGATATCAAACATACAGAGAGCTGCTCAGTACACACACGCTGAAATGAAACCCATATGGTCGCATTGTTTTGGAAACAGAGGATGCACGGATGCTCAGTCACCTGTTATTCTTAAGTATGGATGAAACTGCAGTGATGGGTTTCAAATGAGACAGCTTGAGTTTACCTCTGCTGTATAAAAATAGCCACTAGATTTCAGAATCTCCAGCTGTTCCTTTATCCCCCGCTCAATGCAGTCATTAAAACTTTCACATCTTTTCAAACATTTGTTGAGAAAGCTGCCAAACTCCCCGAAAACGCCGGAGCGGTGAGCACATTTAGCAACCGGAAATAAAAAATGGGAAGTTTGAGGAACGTGCAACGGGAGAATAAAGCTTGAAAATAGCTGTCAGACATTCCATATTGGTGTTTAGTTCCTTAATTTGTTTTAGAACACTCTCTCGCTCTTGTGTTTAATGTAGGATTTGTGTGTTTTCATGCACTGTACACATGAAAGCGGGCCCTTCAGGACCTCTGATCAAGGTGTGTGAGGGTGGAAATTTGATTAGTCAAGTTAAAGCAATTTCCTGCAGAATTTAATTCTTGTCCTCCGTTGCAGGTGAGCACCCTGCAGACGTCTGCGTCTTCTCAAAGAGAAACAGCACCTATAAACAGCAGCCTTAAAGGAAAGGGGGTGGGGGGTGCAGAGCCAAAATGCAATTAATATGCAAATTCACGGGCAGACTTAATGCGGAGCCTTAACAAACATTCATGTGTTGGGAGATAAAGACTGTTTTCAGGTTGTTTTCTTCCAACCTCTGCTTGTCCAAAGTCAAAGCCTCGGGGAGCTGGAAGCCTTGGAAAAGGTGCGGATGATGCTAATGGAGAAGTAGGGCAAGCCGAGGCCACACAGCTGTTCAAAAGGACGGTGAACTTAAACAAGTCATCTCTCTCTTTTATGTTATCGTCTCATTCTTTTACCAATTTTCTCCGAATCCCATCAGACTGCCGTGGAGGTAAAGAGAGCTCGAGTGGAGGAGGAGGGAAGGAGGAGAGGTGGGATAAGGAGCCTCAGGCAAAAAAATAAAATAAAAAATGGAGGGCAGCCGAGAGAGCGAAGACGTATGCATTCAGATTGGATGTTCATCTCAAGGTGAGCCATACTTCAGGAAGCGCAGAGTGGAAAAGGAGAAGATGAAGGTTCTGATGAAGAATGACATGACTGTTGATGGAGTCGGAGAAGGAGGAAGCGTATCAGTAAATCACCGCGGAGGAGAAGGACGACAAAAAAGAATAAAAACGAGAACAATGGACAGGTTTGGAGTGGAGAACAGCAGGTCAAAGCCACTGCAGCTCTGTCTGATGGATCGAAATCCCCTGAGGCTCAACCCTCTTCTCCACCACCCCCTCAAGTCCCCACCCTAATGATTCATCCACCACCTCCAGCCCTCCTGCGCCTTCACCATGATTCACACCCACTCCCCATGCTAAATTATTGCCACGGTCCCTTGGAGAGCTCCATCACTCTCCCTCCATCTTTGGTTATCATCAAACAAGTATATGAGCTGCGACCAGAGCCTGATTGCACTGAAGTGCCCAGCTCAGCAGTTTTTATGAGACTATGCGCGTTTATTCGTACACTCGAACTCACACGCCGCTGGCTTTGATTGCACTTTTGCAGGGAGAGTTTTCTACCTTTAAATGCCTGAGTGTTTACAGCGGACGATGCCGAGTCGATTTAGTGGAGGGCAGAGTAATTCCACATGCAGGACACTATAAATGTTGATTAGATGGATGTTGAGTGGAATATCTAATAAACAAGGACCAACTTGTATTCTTTTCATTGCATGAAGCCTCAGGGAAAGAGAGCCCAATAAAAGCTGAAGTGCACGTTCTTCTCGATAAGTAAAGTTCCCAAAACAAAGTCGTGAGTTTTGACTATTTGGTGCAAATGTGCAGTTGTGTTATATTAATCAGGAAGTTTGCAGAACTCTAGCGTTTCCATGGAATAGTACGGAAGCCTAGAGCTGCCACACATGTGAAATAAAATTAGGGCGATGTCATGGTTAGTGTGATAATTTTATTGTTCTAACAATTTACTTTTCATGTTAGTACAATATACGTCCACGTTCTTACAAGAATGTGCTATTATATTGTTCAGATGTGAAAATTACATTTTTACAGCAATAAAATTATCATGTTATAATGTGATATTGCTCTAATTTATTTCATTTCATGTGGGTGGCAGCTTTATGCTTCCATAGGTGCCCTATAAAAAAAAATTCCCATCTCACCCTCCGTGGGTGGTCTCATCCTTCCAAGCTCGGGTCCTCTACCAGAGGCCTGGGAGCTTGAGGGTTCTTCAGTATCTTAGCTGTTCCTAGAACTGCTCTTTTCTGGACTGGGATGTCTGATGTTTTCCTGGGATGTGCTTTAGCCACTCCTCCAGTTTGGGGGTCACTGCCCCGAGTGCCCCAATGACCACGGGCACCACCAATGTCTTCACTCTCCAGGCTTTCTCAAGTTCTGCTTTGAGGCCCTGGTACTTCTCTAGTTTCTCGTGTTCCTTTTTCCTGATGTTGCCATCACTTGGTATTGCTTCATCCACCTAAACCACAACAGCTGTCCTCTGTTGTTTGTCCACCACCACAATGTCCGGTTGGTTCGCCATCACCATTTTGTTGATCTGGATCTGAAAGTCCCACAGGATCTTGGCTCCACCTTAAGGGGTGTTTCCCACTTTGACCTCGAGGCTTCCAGCCCATACTCTGCACAGATGTTCCAGTAAAATGCATATATATATATATATATATATATATATATATATATATATATATATATACACAGGCAAAATCCAATTTTTTTTTAGGGTAGTAAAGTATTCAGAGACCAGATCCTCAGAAGAGAACATTTTCAAAACAAACGTATGTGCAGATTTTAAATGAATAATGATGAGATGAAAAAGCTGTGGTTTTGCTCAGTGTAGGAATCCATGAAAAGGTGAATATTTGACTCATGTTTCAACCCCATCCAGGTGCTTTTGCCTTCGAACTCCCAGTAATGGTTGCATCAAAAATGAAAATGGAAAAAAGCACATTGTCTTAGATTGGTGTCTTGCATTAAAGTAACACATTGACCCCATATGCCCTGTTTTTTTAATAAAAAGCTAAATGTTGCAGAAGGATGTAATGGAAGTGGAAAATGATCATGCACGTCTACATTAATAATGACCTCGGTAAGATTTTACATGCATGAGCTCAGAATCCTGCATGCCACAGAATTCAGTCAAGTTGTTCACCATAACCTCATTGAATCTATGCTTTCACTTCCATTTACTCATTTATGTCACTGCTAATATTTCTACAACAAATTATGAGTTAATTACAGCAAACATTTAGCAGAAAAGAAAAAATCAACAAGTTCAAACACCTTCCAGAGCTTCAGTAAATCTCCTCTGAGCTCTAAAGGATAGTTTCCCACCGCGCAGTCACTAGCCCAAGACTTCACTCCAGTAAGAAACTGTGTGAATATGTTTACTTGTAATCAGGTAGAACTGACTCTTTAATGTATCCACACACACACACACACACACACACGAACAGAAGGGATAATCTGGCATGTACCGGCGTCATGATTAAAGTGTACTTCACTCACCTGCCCAAGTCCAATCAGGGCCGCTGCTGATTGCAGCAGCTTGCAGCAGATGAAGGGAACTATGTAGAGGGGTGGGGGGGTCCATAGTGAAGTGACAGTGTGGTGGAGCCACGGCAGGCCGGCTGGAAGCCTCAGCCCCGGGGAGGATCCATCCCTTGCTCTCCTCTCCACTCTGGCCAGACGGGGTGAATCAATCATCTCCAAAGATGTCAGCATCTGCCCAAGCAATTTGAGATTGGAATAAATGGCAGATGGGGATGTTGTTCCCTCTGTTTAATCAGTTCCACCAAATGTGGTTTTATCTCTTATAAAATGAAACCATCTGTAGCACGTAGGTGTAAGGATCAAGTGAGGGAGGACGGAGGGAGAGGGCGACAGAGGGAAAGACGAGGCATGTGCGTGTGTTTGGAGCGTGCATCATATGTGCATGTGCGTGCTTTTTTTATTTTATTTTTTTAAATGTGTGTTTTGAGCGTGCATGGCGGCGGTGGCGGCGGTGGAGGGCAGAGAAAGAAATGAAACAGAAGCAGAAAAGTGGGAGTGAAATAGGAAAAGAAGAGAGAAGCACTTATCCATTATAAAGAGGGAAAATGTAATCTTACAGCAAGCTCACACCTCCACTCTAATCTCTCCTTTCTCCCTCAAAGGAGTACCACCCAGGGGCCATCACTATTATATCTAGACCCATCTATTTCCTTCTCCACCTCCAAGCAGACACCAGGCTGTAATTTGGTCCCTCTAGCCCCAGTCGGAGCAGACAGATCCTTGATAAATCCTCTTGTTTTGAACCAGAGATGGTAGCATAAAAGCTTTAAGAACGCTAGGCTAGGAAGTCTCTCACTTCACTTTAGAATCTTTATTTTGTGTGCAAAATCGATGGAATTAAACCAATACTTGTATTAGTATGAATCAGATCGTGTGCAAACCTCGCCCTGGAACATGAGGTCGGTCTAGCTACGCTCCATTGTTGCCTAAGCAGGTCTACGATTGGCTCGGCTAAGTGTAGGCCGGGCCAATCACAGCGCTCTATGTTTGTAGAGAGATGATTAGCGAGCCTAGCACCATTACGGCAATGTCTCATTTCTTTTACAATGATGGCAGAGCTGCGATGGAGCACAGCAACAACAATGGTGGCGCTCGCTTGAAACAACTTTGGCATCAATTTTGTACGTTTTAGACGTTGGTCTTTCTTTGAGATAGAGGTACTTCTAACTCCTCTTCTACTTCTTTGATGCTGTATAGCAGAATGCCCGGTTGTCTGATTTTCATCACCGTGAATACGTCACATTGTTCGTTGCTCTGATTGGTCCTAACGCTGTTTGAAATACAAACGTAGATTCCGAACCACGACTGAGGTCTGTCTATGAGTCAGAAGATGACTCTCCAAGCTAATACATTAGTGCTGTTTGACTGATAGTGATCATGAGAGAGGCGGGAGAATGGCCAAAGTCTAACAAGATTAAAAAAAATATCCAAAAATAAGAAAAACTCAAGCAAATTTGTTTTTATGAATCAACAGATGAAAGGTTCGAGGTGAGCAAACTGAAAGGCGATTGATCCTTCAGAGACTTTAGCCGACAATAAGTGATGAGTAAATATATTCCATAAAGCATTCTTTTTCTGCCAATTATCTCAATTGGTTATTTTTCCCTGAATTAAATTTGAAAATGTTATTTCAGTCTATTTACCCATCCGTACATTTAGCTGTGTTGCTAATTCTACAAATGCACGATCCTCAAACACTCATTGGTCAAGTGATTATTCAGGTTTTATCTAGATTTAATAATAAAGACTGTTTTCAAACTGATTGTGGAGAAATGTACATATTGATACAGTTCAATCAAAGCGAATAATTAAAAAATGCTAAATTGAACAAATGCACTGTAAAACGTTAAATCTGTCTAGATTTAATAAGAAATGTATTTATTTAATTACATCTTAGATTTATTTATTCAGTTTAAATATATATATATATATATATATATATACATATATATATATATATATATATATATATATATATATATATATATATATATTATGTTTTAATCTGATCCAAAATACATTTTAGATAAAAATAAGTATATATTGCATTTTTTTAAATAAATAAACATCCTTCCACTTCTAATTTTTACTTTAATTTTTTCCATTGGAAACACGTTCTTTTAAGAAGTCGTCCATCTGCACTCATTTAGGCCAGAAGCTGCATTAATATTTAAAACATCTACATTTTTTTCTTGTTTCTAAGTGTTTCTGTCAAGCTGCAGTGAAAGTTTAAATTCTCCCACAGAATAAATCATATTTCTGGGTTTTAAGAGCCTATCTAGTGCCCGTTCCTTCATTATCTGGTGCCTGCCTGGCACCACGGCAGGATGTATGGGGAAGATGACTCGGCTTCACACCGAGTGCTAAATGGTCTGTAAAAGAGGCGACTATATCTGGACTCATATCCACTTTATTTTCTACTTTATACATTTTTAATATTAAGGCTAAAACGGCTCAAGATGGAGAACCCTCTAGCAGAAGCATCTTGATTTGATGTCAAGTAATGAATCATTAAAAGGAGTCATCTAGATTGGCAACAAAGAAGAATTTTAACAACATTAATGAAACTAAAGGTGGGAGGCAGGCATTTATCATGAAGTTAAATCACTTATTTTAATATTTTTTTCCACTAAATGAGAACATTAATGTTTAGGTGGAAATTTGGAGGAAATCAGGAAGTTTGATTGTGCTACAGATACAAAAGCAGGTTATCATCTGACTTTCATGCAGCGTTGTGCAACAAATGGTAAAAATGGTAAATGGACTGTATTTGATATAGTGCCTTCCAGAGTCCTAGAACCCCCCAAGGTGCTTTACAACACAATCAGTCATTCACACACTGGTGGTGATGAGCTAGATCGTAGCTACAGCTGCCCTGGGGCGCACTGACGAAGGCGAGGCTGCCGTACACTGGCGCCACCGGTCCCTCCGACCACCACCAGCAGGCAATGTGGGTTAAGTGTCTTGCCCAAGGACACAAAGACAGTGAAAGACTGAGAAGGGCTCAAACCTGCAACCTTCCAGCTGCTGGGCGGGCACTTAACTCCTCTGCCACCATCGCCCAGCAATAAAAAAAAGTTATTTATTTATATATTATTATATGAACTAGAACTCAATAATTTATTAAAAAAATACTACACATCATGTATATTTCAAACTTCTGAAAGATGCCAAAAAAGTTGATACACAATATTTGAAACGCACATTTCCTGTTTGTGCTTTTTAATGATTAACCCTTTAACCAGCAGGTCAACAACAGGTAATCGATATTTTAATTCCTAGTAAAACATTTACTGAACTTTGTGGGAAAAGTAAATACTAAAGTAAAGAAATCTAAAAATATATCTTTGAATTTTCTTTACATAGGTATTACGTTGATGTTATTGTTACATTATTATTACCTTACATTAACTTTGAACCCTGATTGCCTCAAATACATAAATGCTTAACAAAATGTATTGCATTTTTCATATGGAAATAAAGGTGTAGCCACCTGAGTTATTCATCGTGTTTTTTAATTTTGCTCATCAAAAAGCCTACTTGCATGTGGTGCAGGACGTGTATCTGGACTGCACTGATCCTGTGTTAAACAAAAGACGAGAATAAAGATCAGGTGTTCTGTGAGGAACTAACTGTGTCTGCTCTGTAATATTTGCTTCTATGGAAATCAGCAGAGTCGTGTGGAGTAACTGGTCTGTTGTAGCTAACAATGGGGTTTGTGTTCTGGATATTCTGATTATGGAATGTTTACTTTTAGTTAATATTTACTTTTTATTGTATGTCTCCATAAATATGAAGCTATGAGAAGAGCTTGCATGCTGTTCCTATATTTACTTCTTTTTCTGATAGAGTTTTTCCTCTTTTTTGCATCAGTTTCATCAGAGTTTTTTTGCCGTTTTCTGCTCATCATTTGTCGTTAGCTCTGTTGGTGAAAATTCTGACCCATTTCCTTTCTTCCCTACCAGACGCTTGTTGATTTGAGTCAATAATTCTCATTTTATGCATTTACCTCGTTGCTCCACCCACTCTGCGTTTCCCAACACAAACAAATGTACAAAATAAAATAAAAACTTTTAAAACACTTGAAAGTCAGACTAAGTTGGCGTTCTCCATCTATCACTCATCAGCCACTAAGAGGATTACTGGGGAAAATGGTCTGACCTTCATAGATATTTTATTTACACAGCAGAGGCTGGTGCGGAAGCCTCAGTAATGACAAACACAGCATGAAAACAGGAACATCTGAACATGAAATCTTCGTTTACTGTTGGTAATCAGTTCTGTACAGTAAGCCGACACTCCTGATCAGATCTTTGTGACGGCGATGAAAGGTTTTTAATCCCAAAAGTGACAGAAAACATTTAGTCTCCCTCCACAGCTCAGTGTGTTTGCAAAGACAAACAGGAGCTTCGCCCGTCAGGTCTCTTATTCATCATTCTTGTTTTTTATGGAGTGAAACAGCAGATAAAATGTATTTGAGTTGGTCATTGGGTCTATCTTTCTCCGTGTATACTGGTTGGTCCTGCAGCTGAAGGACAGCAGCTGCAAACAAAAGCAAAACAATCCTGTTGTGTTCACTGTGCGATTTTCTATTTCCATCTCGCTGGGAACCAGTTTAGGCAGGAGCAGGCGTTCAGACAGCCAGGTAAGCAACCAGGGAGGCGAGAGCTGAACACAACGAACAGCCAGCCATACATATGGATCAGGTCGGCAGCTGAGCATTAATGGCCTCCCTCTGGAACCTAAAAACACCGGCACGGGCCAGAGAGGAGCTCCTGTGGGAAATCAGAATACCAGCAGCCGCTCAGGTCAGCTTGTACGTGTTCGCAGCATGTTACAGCTCCATTTTGTCCACCCCCTTGCAGCCAGAAAGCCGTCTTCTCCGAGGTTATTTATGCTATTTCATTTTGCATTGAGTGGAGAGCATCAGTGGCTTCATGCTGGAACTGAATCAAGTTTTAATGAGAATAGACCTTTTTGCATGGATCTAAGGCCTTTTGATTGAAAAGTTGTCAAGACATGATAGACCCCACATGAGGAGATAAAAAATCATCAATAACCGGGGTAATAGATGCATTTTACCCACAAATTGAACACCGCGTCCCTTCCCACTGCAAAAGCGTTCAACTCACATGGTACCATGAGGTCACAAAATCACTGGAGAACTGCAAGATCACACGTGATCTCAGTAGTTGATAGCAAGCAAGGAGAAAGATGGCAGCATGTATCCAGAAAGGTCAGGGGTTTATTTTCTGGTCTGTTTACCTCGGCCACAGAGGAGGCACACGTATGAAGAATTAATATTTTTTAAATAGTTAAGCAAATTGAAAGTTGCCAGACCTTTTACGCTGTTGAACTACTAAGCTTGACGCTTTGTGGAAGCGTAGCACGTAAAAAATAGACCCAAAACGCAAATTTAGTGGAGCAACATGACCAATACGCCTCGTGTCCAGTTGCTAACACACCCATTGACTATAATAGCAATTGTTAGCTGCATGCTATACTTTGCAAACATTATGCAATGCTTATGCTCATCTGGTGGAAAGTTAGGTTAACAGCTTTGGTCCGCACGGCAAACACCACACACGAGCTGAGATCATACACGAGCATTCCCCGAGCAGATGGGAAATCTCACAAAACCTCTCGAGATCAAATGTGACTTTGGAGAAAAAAAACATGGCGGAGTAGCAGCATGCAGAGTGTTTTTGTCACCTTGCTTTCTGATTGGCTACACGTAACATTCAACAGGCATCATGCTTGTTTGTCCTCATCGTACCAAGGATATCCAACACTTTTGAAAGCCCTGATTTATGAATAAAGCAGTCCCGATGTCCTTCCAGGTAGCGAGAGTGCTCTTAACGCAAAACAAAATGTATATCTGATAAAAATTATATTTAGAGCAATTACGATAATCGGGCACATCCATAAGATTGTTGGAATGGGAGAGTCGGGTCAGAAATTGGCACATTACCTTGCAGTGGGAACTAGACCTTATGCAATAGAATTGTGGCCATGGAGAGACATCATTAGTTATTAAATTATTAAACTGAAAATTAGCAAAAAAAAAAAGCAAGTATTTAAGACCATCTGAATAGTTAAATGTTATCTAATCAAAGCAAGAAGAAGATGAGACAGGAACCACAGACTCATGGTGCAGTCATTCACAACACGGCTCCTGCTACGCTGCCGTTTGTCACATGGGGGACAATTTCAGAGATCCTGACTGCATTTGCTGTCTAACTCTGACGTTTGGCACAGATCAGAGTTTAAAGAACTTTAACCCATTTGAAGCCCGAGCCAAAGTGGTGGGTGTTTTGTGGAGAACAAAGGGCTTTATCTGCTGTAGTTTGAGAATGCTGACAATGTGACTGTCACAAGCAGGACCTCTGACCTTTCTGAAGTGTCATTCCCTCCCACACACTCACACATCAATACTGCCTATGTCCTGAGTCTTGTGAATACAGAAAAACATCGATAGTATTCCTGGTTTGTATTATGCATCAGAATCTTGATTAATAGGGAACTGTTCTTCTGAAAAGAATGAAAACAAAATTTGTAATAAAGCTGATTTTATACTCTGGAAAAAGTCAAACAACACTAGGAATTTGATTTGAATATTTGTAGAACTTGAATCTTCTTGTTAAAAACATTTTTAAAACAGTTTTTGGTCAAATTTTCATGGTTTTCCCATTTTTGAGGGGTATATTCCACTTAAACATAATAAAACATAGATGCAAACTAATAATACCCGTCATGCTTTTTGACTTCTCAAGTGCTTTCAACACCATCCAGCTGTCTTTACTGCAACAGAAGATGAGGGGTGCAGGAGTGGACGAACACCTGACTGCATGGACCATCAACTAACTCACAAACAGGCCACAGTATGTGAGGCTGCACAACTGAGGAGGTTCTGTGCAGTACTGGAGCTCCGCAGGGTACAGTGCTCTCACCCTTTCTATTCACCCTCTACACCTCGGACTTCACCTACAACACCAGCAGCTGTCATCTCCAGAAGTTCTCAGATTACTTGACCATTGTCGGCTGTGTGTCTGAGGGGAACGATTAAGTCATCATGGATTTTGTGGACTGATGAGCATAACCACCTTTGCTTAAACACCAGTAAGATAAAGGAAATGGTGATTGACGTCCAGAGAAACACTCCTCCTTACTCACCAGTAAACATCCAGGGTGCAGACATTGAGGTGGAGGACTGAGACATCCAAGATGTAAAACAAAACGCTGCCATAGGTCATTCATTCCCACTGCAGTAAGAGTGCATAACTGCACAGTTTAACTGTTACTGGTATTATCTCTTCATACATTAACATCAGTGCAATATTCACTACGTGTGCAATACTTGTGCAATACCCAGATGCACATTTGTATGTCTGTCCTTTATGCTGTTTTTTCTTGGAAACCCAATTTTCTATTTTTATTCATTTTTAATTGATGAAGGTTACAATAATGGCCTACTACCTTTGTGTATATACATGTATAATATTTTTCTGATTCTCTAAGTGTATTTGCTGCCTTAACGACTGAATTTCCCCACTGTGGGATCAATAAAGTCTATTCTATTTACGTTAGTGTCTCACTTGGCTTCGTAACACTGGCAAGAAAATGTTACGCATAATAAGAGAGGCGTTTCTAAAAGGTTTTAAAACATTAGCAGGACCTTGTGTTCATGTTGCTGGAATTCAGAACATGTTAAAAAAAACTGAGAGAAAAATCTTTTTCTTGAAACAATCACAGGCGGGCATCTGGAACCTGTCTCGGACCCTTCTCGGTTTAGATTATTTTAGATATTACTTGTTGCACAGTAAATTCCAATTGAAATTTTATTTTCCCACAATTTTGAGTCTCCATGTAGTTGCCAACCATTACTGCCCAGTAAGAAACTGGCTTTGACCACATTAGATCATTCTTTCCCCTTTTATGCTTTTCTTTGACAGTACGACTGGACGTGAGCACACCCACCCATCTTTAACTCCACACTGATAGACTCCAACCCATTCTCTTCACCCATTCCATCATCCATCCATTCACATCGTGGAGCTCCTTTCCTTTTTCTGGCCGTGTGTGTGTGTGTGTGTGTGTGTGTGTGTGTGTGTGTGTGTGTGTGTGTGTGTGTGTGTGTGTGTGTGTGTGTGTGTGTGTGTGTGTGTGTGTGTGTGCTATAGATGAGGCAGGGATGACTGTGTCTTGATGCAGCAGCAGCAGCAGCCTGTGGAAACAAAGGCAGGGTGATTTATAGCCCCGTACTGAGAGCATAAATCACACCTGCAGTGCCGCGCCTTTAAACGCCCTGCGTCCTGACAGCATTTACCTTTTATAAATGATTGGGCTGAACCTCCCATGGAGCCTGAGACCACGAAGCTCACTCACTCCCCATCCACTTCTGCCTTTGTTTCACCTATCTCCCTGCTTCCCCTCTGTCTCATTTCAATTTTCTCTCCCCATCCGTCTCGCACATCTTCCTCCCTTTAGTCTCACATCTCTTCACGTTTGCATTCTCTGTCTCTGTCTAAATTCCATCCTCCATCCTCCTATCTGTCCTCACCTTGCTTTCTCCATTTGCAGAGCATGATGGGATGCTCCCAGTGGCTACTCGCTCTGCGCTCACACACTTTTCCACGGCGGAGGAGGATATATAGCTAAAGCTGTTTAAAAGGCAGCCGCGCTGTCACTGCATCCACGGCCGTTAAGGAAATGAATGTGTCAGTCAAGGCTCTATCTGCCTTCCTCATAACCACATTTGTGTTGGGATGTACACACACACACACATATATGCACACATACACACAGAACCATCCATACCTGTGTATCGTAGAAGAGCGAGGCTGGGAATACGCAGCCCCAGCTGCAGGAGTGTGGCTGCAGATAAAGGTGACGTCTTGAGGCCATTACTTATCCAGCACAGCAGCAAAGGTTTGCAAATATTATACCTGCTGTCTCCACATAATAGCTCTCGGTTAGAAGTCGCACACACACACACACACACACACACGCACACGCACAAGGCATCGCCTGATGCTACTAAAACAAGAACAAAAACAACAAGAGACACAAACCCATGCAAATTTACACATGCCTTTACTGCTAAATCTGCACACACACACACACACACACACACACAGAGTGATGCCTCGCCTGACCGAGTTAAAACAGATGAAAGAGCTGCTAAATGAAATCTGACTCAACAGTTTAAAATGCAGCACTGCAGCACTGAGAGCATCAGTAGAACAAAATGAGAATATCTCTCAAAGCCGCTGCAGCAGCATTCAGCAGGAGCATCTGAGCCGAGGTGTGTTTTAAACCCATGCATTTTCTAGAAAACACTGCAAATAGGTGCAAGGAGCAAATACAAGTGAAGTCCTCTGAAGATTTCTTACTTCTGGACTGATTATGAAGTCCTATTTCTGAGTAATTACACAAATTTGCAAAAGTTGTCTGCAAATCTGTGCTCTAGTGAATAATTTGCAAATGCTTGTTTTTAAAAAATGTAAATGCAGACAAACTTCCACCTTGAACAGAAGCAACTCATCCCCTTCCTGGACTAACCTACAACTTGCACGGTGGATTTATACCATCCATGCATTAGTGCTTCATTTAGTCCCAATTCCATCTGTTAAATCCTTACACACTTGATCTTCTCTCTCTAGCGCGGGGTTCTCATACAGTTCCAACTTTTCATGGCAGCAAATGAAAAGGAGGGACCCGGACAGACAAGATGAATCGAAACCCAGCCAGTCATTTCAGCTCCAGTTTGAATGTGACAGTTGTTCTTTGTATTTGCGTTGGACGGTCTACAGTGGAAACCAGAGATGCCCTGCAAATGTGAGCCGCTCGGCTGCCAGGATGCCGGTTGTTCTACTGTAACGGAGCAGGAGCCTGCGTGTGTGCAGAAAATAAATAGCAGCACTCTTGCCGTGAGGAAAAGCGATGGAAAAGTCCTCAAGGTCTGAAAAGAAATGTTAACCGATAGTTAAAGTACGTGTTTTATGGAATTATTTTACTGCTATAAGACTGATCAACAAGAAGAGAGATAAAAGAGCGATACTAATAAAGATTGACAGTAATTTCTTTCATTTTTCTGCAACATAATGTTAAAAATTGGAGGAAGTGGAGCTAAAAGGAGAAACGAGCTCAGGTGTTTGTTTATTCAGAGAAAGAACATTGTTGAGGCTAGGAGGCTAACGTCTGGCTGCTATTAGCGAGCCCTCTGTTAGTTTTAGAGGCTTTCTGTGTAGGAGGCATGACCCCCTTGTTGAAAACTGCACCTCGACACTGAGCAAGGCATTTACACTCTGGATCCTAACCTCGCTCCGTCTGAGCTAAAAGGTTCAGCAGAAGCAGCGGTCCATACTGTGGCTGCATACCGACCAACATTGTTTGTGCCCGGGGTTAATTGGTGGGATCGTAAGAAACGAGGACTTCAAGTCTCGCATTCGCCAGAGGACATAAAGCATTCAGGTGGTATTAATTAACCGCTCGTAGGAGTCTAGCTCTCTGCCGAAGGTATGAGTTTACCTCATCGCCCGCTGGAAGATCTCCTTTTATAGTCGCTGAAGGCTGGAACTCCTCACCTCCTTGGGTAAAAGTTGAGCTATTTCAGTTATGACATCAAGTTCAATTCATCCTGTATCCATCTGGTACAAAATAACAAAGCATTGTTCAGGATTGTGTAGAAATGCAAGCTTGTTTTGATTGATTTTCAGAATAAAAGCTCAACATTATGCCAAAGTATGAAGAATAGATTGAAAGGTATTAAAACTTAACTCTATCATATTTACACATACATCTTTATATTTTAATGTAATTTGTTTGGAAAGCTCAGGTATTCCTTTATGGAATGAGAACATTGCCCTTATTGGAATGATAAAATCTCTCATATGAAAGCAAATTAAAGCACTTTTATCAGATGAAACAGAATAAATATAAATTGCAGATTTAAATATCTTGTTTTAGTGTTAAAGGGGATATAGTTTTATGCAAAAGTCACCTTTTACATCTTTTTGTGCTGCCATGTGGGTTTCTACTACTATATAAACACACCAAGCATGAAAAAATCTATCACGTTATTGTTTGGTTTTAGGAATTACAAGCCGTTTTGAAAGTCCTCGTATGTGATGTCACAAATGGGGAAATTAGCATAGTACCACTTCTCACCTGCAAAATTGCAGCTGCTGCTTCTGGAACAGCAGCAGCTCTACTTTGAGCACCTCCCAGATATCGGAGCTTCTCAGCTTATAGCAGCCTGAGTGGGGGATGGGTGGGCGTGTCTTGTTTTCTTAAAGTGACAGAGCCCTGAAACGGCTCATTGTGGAAGGTACTGAAGCTGTCACTTTATGTGAAAGGGATTTAGTGCAAAAAACTTCATGAACATGTTTTGTATCGACCATAGAACCATTATAACTTAAGAAAAAAGTCATAATACGTCTCCTTTAATTAAATCAGAAATAGCTCTTTTATCAACGAGTGACTCCTCTTAAATCTGTTTTCCAGGGAGTTTTATGGCCTATCAGGTAGCAACCACTCCTACATGAGCCAGTATTTTCAGGGAAAGCCTGAGGTTAATGTGCCCTTATTCAAACCACTCTGAGCATTAGTGAAATAAATCATAGCTGCAGCACCCAGTACCAGTGAAGCGCTTCGTCGTGCCATGCGGAGCTGGATTTGGGAGCGTGGCAACAGGTCATCTCAACCTTCAGGTTGAGCCGGAGATCTCACAGCACATGAGAGACCACTGAAGAAAAAACCCTGCAACTCAGCACAACTCTCTCCTCTATCCCATCCATTCATCCACACAGCACTGCTGCACTAACTCAATATTTGCATGACAGTGTCGACTGTTTATAATGAGAGAAGTCCCTCCTTATCTCTATAAGATGCACCTGCAGAAGGCCCTAAGCAACTGGTATACATTATGTCGCTTAACATCAGCGGGTAAAGAAATATATAAATAAATATAAACACTGGCTCTGGAACATGTTTTCCCTCCCTCTCCCTCCCTCCCATCCCTCCTCTTCCCTACACTGAGAAGTAATGAGGGGCTACCTGTAATTACAAGCAGCTGCTGTCTTCCCTGACGAACGCTAATTGCCAATAATGATTTTGGAGAGCTGTAAAAATCCACCGGCTGACGCGCTCTTCCCTCTCGCTCAGCCTTGCCTCGTCTCTGCGGCTTGCAGATGCAGAGAAGGAGGCTTGAGCGGAAGGAGAAGTGAGAGAAGTGTCTGCAGCGTTTGTTCTCTCCCTGCCTGGGTCACAGTTGGAAGTGCGGTTAGTTAATTTCTGTTGCTGACATATCAGAAGCCTCAGCCGCGTGTTTTGCCATCCTTCTCCCGCTTGTTTCACTCTCACCTGTTTGCCGTCCCCTTCACGGGCTGATAACAGCTTTATCAAGACTAGGTGGAAGTTTAAAGGTCCTGAATGAGCACGGCGAGCACCAGAGGAGGGGTGTGCAGACAGGAAGACTCAGGTGAATGGGTGAGGAGCCTAATCAGCCACATGCATAATTAAAACACAATGATGCCACTAATTTATGAACGCTTGTGTTTAGCTGTGTGGTGTAATAGAGTCAGAGTGAGAGAGTCTGTATGAGGGAAATTAAATTAGCTCAAAAATAAAGGAGAACAAGACTGGCAGACCTAAGAGACTGCAGCTTTCTAGGCATTTAGGTGTTTTATTTACAAAATCACTCGCTTAGTGACTAGGATTTTGTCCAGGAAGTATGAATTTTATACCATTATTAATTTCTTTCTTCTTGTTTTTTTCCTTATTGTTTAAATCTGTGGTTCCCAACCTGGGGTCCAAAAATGACTCAGATTCTGACCTCAAAGCCAGAGAAAGCTCAGAAACACTGACTTCCACACTCTAAAAAACAAAGTGTTGAATTTACGTTACCAAGTTATGTCAAATGGTTCAACTAAACCCAGCTGCTTGACTGTAAAGAGTAAAATATATATCATATAATGTGTTACCGCTACTTCACACTGGAAGCATCAGCAGCTCCAGTACACACTGGGAGAGTCTTGGCCGCAGAACGGCTTCTCCGCCGTGCTCCTCGCTTGACTCGCAAGATCACAAAATCCCTCGAGGCGAGTCGAGGTCATGGTTTATTTATGCCATCCGCCATTAAACCAAAAAGAAGAAGAAGGAAATCATGTTTGATGTCAGATATAATGTTGCTCCTCTCTACTGCCAGGATTAAAGCCATGAAAAACACACCGTTGCGCCTCTTGAACGATGCAGGGAGTAAATAAGCCATGAGGTCACACGTATAGATGTAATCTACATAGATATGAAATTGCATTGTTGCAATAGTCTTTTATTTTAAAAATTACCAGACGTTTTACACTGAAACCATTATGGATTAACAGTCACATCCATGTGAGATCCTGACTCAAATGTTGTTCAAGTCTTCACTCGCTCTAACCATTTAGGTTTGGCATCAGCTCATTTGTTGGTAACATTTAAAATAAATGATACTAAAACAGAAAAAGGGTCAAAGTCGCCAAATAAACAAAACAAGACAAAATCAATTTATTTGCTAATTTAAAAAAAAAAATTATTTTAATATGAAAATGCCCACAATCACCCTTCTATCTAATATTGCTGCTCTATAAAAAAATCTACACGCATGTATAAATGCCTGCTTTGACAGCACTGTTTGCTTAGCAAAATGTATTTTTTGCAACATGAAAAAGCTGCAAAAAAATGTCTAAATAGTTCCAACTTTTACAGAGAGACGGTTCCTTCTTGATGATTTTTAACAGTTTTTTTTTTCCTAAAATCTCAAAGATGCACGCGGCTTTAAAAATAGAGTAATGTCATTACAACTCAAACACTGGAACACTGATCATCATTTCAAGCCGTCTCTTCTGTTTCTCAACTCACTAGCCCCGAAAATAGCTTTCAGTTTGAAACAGTGAGCTAAAAAAAAGTGCTTTTCATCTTTTGTGAGCTGCAGTATTGAGCGCTGTCTTGTCTAAGTGATAAGTGTCGAACAACAGAGAGAGCAAACATGCTGATGGGGCCGGACGGCGGCCCAAAGTCCACACATGAAAGGGTTTGAGGGTGAATTTTACAGCACGCATACCTCCACACCTGTGAGCCGTTATCAGAGCCAAATAAAATCTGAATTCCCACCACTTATGATGATAACGCTTTTATTGACCAGCCTCTCCTGCTAGCTGAGTCTGATTGCAGCATCCCTTTGATCTCACATCTACTCGGATTTTAGTTTGAGCACGCAGGAGCGACTCACTCCTCGTACAAAACGGAAACTGAATAAGAGAAAATAAAATCCAGCCAGAAAAAGTTTCTAAACTTTACTAAGTTACAAGAAAAAATGGGGAAACAGCCAATTATCTTTTTTTTAACTTCAGATGATCTTGTTTTTATTCCCATATTTAATTCACAATAAATAATTATTTTTAAAAGTTACTGGTAATACTTTACAATAAGGGTCTCTTTATTAACATTACTTAATGCATTATTAAGCATTAATAAACTATTAAATAAAGTATTAACAACTGCTTAACCATATTATGTAATGCATTGCTAAGCAGACACCCCCCTGGCCCCTTTCCTAACCTTAAAGACACTTAATAGTTAACGATAACATTAATAAAGATACCCTTTGTTTATTAATGCTTAATAATGCACTAATTAACATTAATAAAGGTACCATTTGTTTATTAATGCTTAATAATGCACTAATTAGCATTAATAAAGAGACCCTTATTGTAAAATGTTACCAAATTACTTAAAAGAAACTTTTATATTTTTAAAAATATTGAACTTTTATAACAAAATTAAAATTTTTTGACATCACATTATTAAAAAAAACATGAACATCCATGTGTGTTTCTAAAAGCTTCTCTTTGTGATTTTAATTTTAATGACTGCTAGAATATAAAGTAGCATTTCACTCTAATTGTAGCTTGACGTATTTAAGTTATTGAGCTTCATTTTTAGAAAATTCTCCCCTCTTAATGTTATTGTGGAATAAATAGTAATTATGCATCATTAAAAGTTGAATTTATAAGCATAAAACTCCATTTATGAAGCAGAGGGGTTCCAATCCTCGATCGAATAAAACATGAAACTGTTTGCTTGGAATAAAAACAATTTTACTTTATTTTTCTGGTGTGAGTTGAATTCAAACCTTATTTTGCCCCTTTTAGCTCGTGTGACTTTTTCATTCTCTCTTTGCTTTGATGGAAGCTTTGCTGGTTTTATGGTTTTGCGACAGACCTTTGCACACACTGAACTGTGGGAACCTCGTGCAATAAAACGCTGCCCAAACACCGTCTTATCTCAGCTGCTTTAAATGCTTTACGTGTTTATTATTGCGTGTTCATCACGATGTTAATTGTTACACACGTCTCACCTCTCTCTCTCTCTCTCTCTCTCTCTCTCTCTCTCTCTCTCTCTCTCTCTCTCTCTCTCTCTCTCTCTGACTCATACTGATGAGATTTTTTTTCTATGAAATTAGAAAATTGAAGCAAAACAAGAACATTACTTTGAGCTTTTTTGAGGCAATAAAACATGAAACCACTCTGATTAATTGTTTCATTGATGCCTCTTTGATCTTCTACTTTATTAAATAGCTTTTAACTTTTCATGTTTGCAATATTTGAACCATTAAACACATAAAATCCTTAAAAATGCTCTGATCTTTATGAACAATGTGATCTAAACTCCTAAAACTCATATAAATATTTCACATTTTGCAACATTTATTGCCGTTTTACTCCCTTCCACTATCAACAACCTGTTTATAGAAGAGTGGAAAACTTCTAACAGGCTGAAACGGTTCAAGCACATTTCCCTCCCAGCCTGCTCCTCTGGATTTGAATATGCTGCTTGATATTTGGTATGTAATAAGGGGCCTGCAGCCTTTCCTTCTCAGTGAGCAGTAAGGGCCCCGTCTTCCTGATAATACCATGCATGGATAACTGAGTGAGACGCCATCAGATACTGAAACCAGCAGGCTTAAAGGAAATGAAATTTATTTGGAGGAAAGAGAGAGTGAGGGCGGTGAGCAGAGCGGGAGACGATAATTGAAACTGGGAGCGTTCAGTTGGGGAAGGAAATTGAGATGTTGTCACCGAGTCCTCCTTATCATCATCAGGACCAGTGTGCAAAAGCAATTAAAGAACCAAAAAGGAATATCTGAGGATGTTCAGAATCCAAGAGAGCAGAACGCAAGTCAACAAGATGCCCGGAGGACTTTAAAACTCGGGCTGCAGACAAAATAAAAGCTTTGGATCGACAACGTATTGTTGTTGTTGGCAAAAACAGCAACTTTTTACAAGATGTTGTTTATTAAATTCTGATATTTATTTCTAGAGCTCTCATAGAATTGCCCTCCCTACATGCACAGCTCAGAATGCAATTTCACTTTCACAGTGAGAAAAATAATAATAATTGGCTGAATTGAAATGTGCACCGCATTATGTACAATCATGGCATAGATGTGTGCCAAATTGCTCTCACTGTGATGTGAGAGGCTGTGGATGCTTTTTTTTGTAGTAAAAATGTTTTACATCAAAATAACCCAAATTCTTCTTTTTGTTGATTTTAATTTTTATTAACGTCGCTCTTCCTGATTTGTTATTCCACTTTAAATAACTAAATGATCAAACCAACCAAATCAGGGCTTCGGCGAGTACGGAGATTGTTCAGGGCTTTGTTTCCCCATACAGTAGCAAAGCAGAACAATGATGAGGGCTTTTACAATCGCTCCTATTCCCATGCTGGAGTTTTCATGACGATCTGGCACACCTCAATAAGCTAAATCTTGTCATTTCCTTTCTCCAAATAGATTTTCAAAGGGGATTTAAATGGGCCAACTATGAATGATGCCATGGGCGAGAATGCTCAAATTACCAACAATGTGGAGAAAAATGAGTCTGAAAGCAGACAAGAGCCATCGGGGGGGTTGGAGATGTGGGTAGACTGATGCACTTTCACAGACAATTCATCAGAAGTCTCTTTTTCTGCATGAACTGGACTTTTAGTTCTCCTTCACACAACCTGTACGATGATCATTTCCTGTTGAAACAAGCTTTTTATTTAAAATGTATTAGAAATAAACATATTTATGCTAAAGAACTGGGAGAGTTAGTGGAAAAAATGTACTTATGATTAAAAAAATAAAGAGTGAATAAACAACAAATGAAAGAAAACAGAGAAATTGTGCAGAAAACAATGAGAGGATAACAAAGAGATAGCGGGATAAGTAGCGGCAGACAGAAAAAGAACAGGAACGAGGGAGCAAGTGAGAGGAGAAGAGCAGCGAGTGGCGGTAGCTCGGTGGGGGGGCCCATAGTAATGAACAGGTGGTGGGGGGAAGAGAAGGTTAAGCCTGTTTCTGTGGGTGTCGTTGGAACCTACCCCGTGCTGCGTGGACAGATGTGTGGACGGGCCGCTAGCTAGCTCTGACTGGCTCTCCCTCCCCTCCCGCCTGGCCGGTGCTGCCAAAGCCCACTAGCTTGTGCTCAAAAACTCACTCATTTATCCGCCTTTTGTTCTTTGTTATTTTTGGACGCAAGCAAAAAATCGTCTCTCTCCGCGGAGAATCACAATCCTGTCTCCCCATCTCGTTAGCTTCTGTCCGCGTACAACACACAACAACGTGACATTTGGGAACGCTGTGATGCTCGGTTCTGTTGTTTCAAGGCGGCGTTGGATGCTGCCTGCCTGTGGCATATAGAAAGAAAGAATTAGCAGAGTTTGTGTCTTTTATTTGAATTTCCAGCTGGCTGAGGGAGCCCACAGGTATACTGTTGTTGCTTCAGGCCTGCTGACAACCAAAGAGGAACAGGATGCTGTCAGTCAGGCCTTCCACTGGGTGTGTGCAGGTTACGTCTATCAGCTCCGAGGCAACAAAGATGAGATTTATCAATACTGAAAACAGCAGAAGAGAAGAAGTTTCAACTCTCGAGGTGATCTAAGTAATCAAACTGTCATTTCATGAGTTCTTTAAGGCGTTTTGTGTGTTTTGCAACGGAAAAAGCACGAAAAAGGAGCTGTGTGTTTTTGTGACTTGGGTGGAAATCACCTGTGTTGGCACAGCAGAGTGTGTATTTTGTCAGTGCATAGAGATCTGGCCTGCACCTGTTGTCACACACACACACACACACACACCAGATGAAAATCAGTTGACAGCACGGCCAGCCTCATCAGATGTGCCCACTCCTGTTCCGTTCATTAACGTCCAACCGAAGGCGGCTGGCCTGGGGCCTGCTGCTGCTGGTCCCACTCGGCTAAACAGCACCCCCACAAAGCAAACAGATAAAGGCAGGCATGCACAGGTGAAGGAAAAAAACTCAAAGAATAACAAATTATTATTTGATATCATAAAATGTGAATTAAAGAAAGTAGAGCACAATAACGAGGAGATTCCTGAGAAACACACTGAGAACCAAAACTAGCGTCTCCTAAAGATTGGCGAGCGCAGCCGTAGCCTTGGTTTTTGGAGGTCAGCTGGGAATTTTGGATTGGCGTTGCCTGTGTGACGCCCACGCGCTCTGCCCATTCTCCCTGGGATGCCAGCGCCACCTGCTTACATTGTGGATGGCAGCTTTGTTGCCCAGCAGGAGGGCTGGAGAGACGGACTCACAGACAACATGTTTCGGCTAGTTTGTTTGGAAACCTGCGGCCGCCCAGCCAGAAAGAGGAAAACTTTGGGAGAGAGGGGTGAGAGAAACAGAAACAGAGACGAGGATTTTCTAGAGTTTGCCACGTCTCGCTCATCTGATTAGTAAGACGCTTAGCTAACGGTGACCTGAAACGATCGGTGAGTCGGTCAGAGTGATGACAATCTAAGTGTGGAGATTTTCTGTGGCTCGTAAGTGCAGAGGCGGACCCAGAAAATCTTCCAAGGGGGGCTAGAGGGAACCAGTGAAAATGTTGGAGTGGCACAACAAATTGGTCTTTGTGGTAACTCTGTGAGAGTTTAGTTGGTAGACTAAACATTATTTCTTGATTTTTTTTTTTACTAAAAAAATAATATGCATCCAACATATTTACCTCAAATTTGATAAAACAAACATTTCAGGAAAAAACAAATCAGTTTTTTCAGTTATTGTTTCAAGTTTAAATATTTTAGAGAATATGGAATAACAAACTGTAGAATTAAGAGATGAAATTGTAATTAAATTTTAAATTTAATGAATATGAGGCAGGTGCGTTAAAACACACGTCAGGGATTATTCCTTCACAGTTATTTTACATAGATCCCGGACAAGCCCCCAATTATATTACGGAGATTCAGAGACTGAGAAAGGGAGAAGCAAACAAGTTGTGGGGTTGAAGTCTGTGAAAGACATGGGAGACAGCAGGTATCTGGGGGTCCTGAGGGATCTGTGGGATCGATAATGCTGTGAGAGAAAAGACGCTCAAGTGGAAACTGAGAGAAGGGATGAATTTAAATATAATGAATATGTGGTAGGTGCGTAAAAGCTATTTTGCTTCGACCTACCTCTTTTGAGTTCTTTCTTCTATATGAATGTGAAATGTAAAATAAACGAACCTCTTTATACTTAAAAAATTATGAATTTAAATTATTAACTAACTTTTATTAAAATAAATGTATTTATTTATTTAGTGGACAGAGATTTTCCAGGGTCAGCCATGGCCTCCACGGCCACCCCTTGGGGGCGCCACTGGATGAACGGCAAGTTTATCTTTTGATCACACAAATCTGCAAAAACTATCTCAAAAAAGCTTTCAGTTAGCTGACCCCAAACTGGATCTGCACTAAACAAAGATTTTTGATGGTATGTGAACTTTTTTTACATAAGAACACAAAGTCAGCACTCAAATAAGTGGAACACCTTCAAGGAGTGTAAAAAGGAAACTAAAAAACTCACATGTAGCATGCCCTATTTCTGAGGGGTATTGAACGTCTATTTGAGGACAGTAGTGCAGCGTGCTTGTGTGTGTTTCTCCTGAGGTAAAAGGTGTGGGCAAGAGCAAGCGAGAGAAGAGAGTGCAGGGACTGGAGGGGAAACCACCTGCGGAGGAGTAGACAGCGCTGGGGCCGCAGGGGATAAAAGAACGAGGTTTTGATAGCTTCCTTCAAAGCCCCTCCAAAGAGGTAAAAGTAACCCGGAAGACACAAACAACCACATACCTGCCATATCTAGAAGATAGCATCCGGTGTCAGAAGACTTTCTGAGAAGGCCCTCTGAGGGGTGTGTTGTTTTTTTTACTCTCCACTGTTCAACAGAACAAAATGTTTCTTTTGTTCTCAAAGCAACTCACAAACTAAGATATGAAAGTTTGTGAAAAAGGAAATGATTGAGGTTTTAGTTCTCCTACGCAATCTCACGCCAGCTCTTAGAAATATATTTCAGGACTCAAGAGGAAGGATGTTGTTTCTTCTCCGTTTTTTTTTTTTTATTTTTTTACTAGAAATACTTTGACAGGCGGTTTTCTAACATAAATAACTCCCGTTTTGTTCATGCACAGCCACGATGAGTTTAATCAATCATTAATATGCAAGAGTCACTTCAGACTCATGCATGCAGATGCTCGCATCCGCACGGAGCAAAAAGGTCAAAACGCGTCTCTCCAGTCAACGTGGAGGATGACACTCAAGCACTTCTATCCTCTTCTGGAATGAGACTTTTTTTGCATGAAGGGTTATTAATCTTTTTAAATATTAAAATAATATAAAATATAGATAAAAAGATTCTGTAACTGTTTTTTTTTTTTTTTTGCTTCAATTTATTTTGCCTCTTCTTTTTTTATAAAAGACATATTTTAGGTAAAAATTATTTATTTTTGTGTGAAATATTATCCTTGAGGAACTGTTATTATTTGCAGCACTTTGCTTTCCCTTTGCCTGTTTTTCAGGAGGGCCGAAGAGAACGTGACACCTTCAACAAATATGAAAAATAGAATATCCTCTAGGCTGCGACGTCACACCCACCTTTAATTTTGTTGACTGTTATGGTTTTTAATTGTTTAATTATACTTAAATTTTAAAAAAAATTATTTTTACATTGAAAAAGTTCCTAATGCATGAGAAACGTCACATTTTAAATATAAAAGCCTTAAATCAGATTGGTTGCAGTTATATTTTTGACTCCAATAATTGTAAACTAAACTAAAACATCCTCACAGTCAGACAATGATTTCCAAAATGACTGGTAATTACACACAATTCCCTTTTTTATGTCTCCTTTCCTTCACTCATACCTTACGACACTGGTGTTCTGTCTCTGAGCATCATTTTAATCTTCCTTCTTTGTCTCAAAGGTACCTCATCAAATCATGAGAAATGAAACAAGAGAGAAAAGAGATGAATTGATATTGTGAGTGAGCGAGTGAGAATGATCAAATCACACAGCTCTGCAGGAAGTCTTCTTCCGAACCGTCAGCCCACTCAGCTTCCTGCACAGCAAATGAGATTTGCTGCCTCTCCTCCCTGGCTGGTGCAACTTTAAAGGGGGATGTGGGGATAATATGCATTATTACTTTTATCCAATGTAAGCGAGGCAGGCCAATAATTGTGCAATACTAAGGTTTCATTGTTCCCAGCTGCTGCGATCATTACTAAACGTCAAAGAGATGCAACATTTCCTGTCGGCCTAACGACAGTAATCACTTCCCTCTCCCAGCGCTCCGTCTCCCTTCACTCCGCTGAATACCCCAGCCACGCAGCCCGGCCTCGCGAGGTGTGGAGACGAGGCTTCTTCATCATCTTTATTGGATTCGTCCTGCAAACCAAATCACGGTAAACACGCACTGCATCATTTTCCCATATTTTCTCATTTAAACTGACTGCCTCACTGCAGCTGCTGGAATTATTGGCTAATAATAAACTTCTAAGAAACGTTCCTGAGTGAGTTACAGAACCTGCTGAACTTCTGCACTCAACGGAAAACCACAAAATCTGTAACAGGTAACAAAGACGAGCTTTTTGTATCGCTTTTCTTTTGTTTTTTCACCTTCACTTTCTCTTTTTTCCTTCTGTCTGTGTGTGCATGTGTGTGTGTGTGTTTGTGCGTGTGTGTGTGCGTGTGTGTGTGCGTGTGCGTGTGCGTGTGTGTGTGTCAGGCAGGTGAATGCCCTGCAGAAAACACTCCAACAGTCTGACTTTATCTTTCTCAAGGTGTTTTTTTAAGGTTGGCAGAAGCTTCACAGGAAGCACAGCTAAAGGGAGAAGGAGAGAAAAAGATCTGAGCGACAGCGTGACATTGCAGTAAGTAAGGTAAGTGGCACGTAAGGTTACAAGCTGGGGGGGCGGTTACCATTTGGGTTATAACCCTCCCAGAAACCATGTTTTCAGCTCACTTAGGATCCTTTAGCCTTAACTGAGCTAAAGATAAAACCTCCCTGTGGGTGGGTGTGTCTGGAAAATGGGAAGTTGTTTTGTTCATGGGCCGTGAAGCAAATATGTGCAACTTTAAAAAAAATATTTTCATTAAAGATGTACAAAGTTAAGCCAATGTGCATGAAGACAAGTCCAGTTTAATCGCTGATAGAGCCAAGTAACCACTTGGTTTTCAACAGATCTGCTTGTCTTCTTTATTGAAAGGCCATATCTGCTTGGGCTAGGAGTTTCATGGTTTATTGACACTATTTTCAGCTGAATACATTAAAGGGTTTAATGATGATCTCTCACTCCATTCTCCCAAATTATTATCCTCAATTGGGTTGTCTAATACAAACCTGGGCTGGTTTAAATCATAACCCTCTAGGGATACTCAGTTGGCCCAACATAATCGACCCCAATCCCTTCTGGTGTACCACAAAGCTCTGTTCTTGGACCTATTTTTCTCATTATTCACCGCCTTCCTCTTGACAATATTTTCCATAAATATGACAATTAATTCCATGGTTACACTCAGTGGGTTTACCTTCAGCAAAAAAAACTGAATTATTGCCAAAGTCCGACTAAATTCAGAGTTTTGAAATGCATGTGTACACCTTAGTCACACTGGAATCAGACCATAATGACCTACTCCTAATCGAGTTAAGGCACCCAGAATACGCAGTTAAAACACCAAATTTCTCTGCATGTAAACAACATCCCAGGTAAGTTGAGCTATGACCTGCCCTGGCACTCCCACTTTTGGAAGTGATGAGACCACGAAAGTGGGAATAAACATGTCAAGTACAACCAAACCAGATGTAGTGCAACTCAAAAATCAAAAACTTGGTAATGATTTAATGCAAATAAATAGTCTGAAACATATAATGTTTTTGTGCCTATCCTCCTTTTGCTCCCTCTGCTTCACTCCAGTTCAGCATTTGTTAACTATTTGTGTGATGCTACAGGCCAACCAGAACAATGCCAAAACAAAAGAGCACATGTTTCCACCTGCCATCGCGGAGTCAGACGCACTAATTTAATGTAAACTTGGATAAAGGCTCCCATTCTGGTTCAGATATTAGCCCGATTAGCATAGTTCAATTTAGATGTGCACGTAAACACACTGACCTACCTTTCTGATTTTCTATGAATAAAATCAAATCAAACCATTGGTCTCCTAAAATGATCTCAACCTCAGTAGTGATTGTGGGGAACAATTCGCCCTTTGGATATGTCTGCTTGCTGCATATAGAAGGTGAAGAAGGGACTTTGTTCCAAGTAACATGAGTGGTTAAAAACACCTGAGCACTTGGACCTGAACTAGTTTACCATGACCTTACTGCCTCCTGCCCATCCTTTAAGAGTCAAACAGAAACTAACGCTATACAGTGATGAAACTGAGGTCCTACTAATTAGTCCAAAACCAGCTCTCTCTGAAAAAGAAGAATCTTTGATATTTTGTTAGCAGTTATGCAGCTTTCCCTTCCACCCAGGTTAGAACTCTTGGAAATCTTGACAGTGTTCCTTATTAGAATGTTTATTCCTTTAGTTTAAATGCATGGTTGCATCAAGTAATGTTATTTTTTTATTACATTTTCTGTGTTAAAGCTCAGGTTTCAACATAAGGAACTCAAAGTCCAAATAATTGCAAATCATTTCCCTGCAGATATCACTATACCATCTCCTACATACTCATTTATCACATGTAAACACCCTCTGTTTTTCCCTTTGGCAAACACAAACACACACCATGTCTTTGCTGTATGGTACATGAAGGCTCTTCTCCTCCCACAAACAAACATTCCTCTGTGTTACCTCCACTCCATCCTCTCGATGTGTGTGTTCACTTTAAACTTTGCCTGCCGTTTGATCTAAGCTGCAGATTGTAGTCCTGCCTGCTGTCCTGCTCCCAACACCCACATATTGGGTGCAAAGAGAATTATTCATTGTTTTCACACAACAAACGTGTTTGAGCTGAAAGAGCAGCTGCCTTTACAAAGTTAATTTAACATTGCTAGGGTTCCACGTAGCTCTGATGATAGGAGGTAACCTCTTCTTTGCTTTTATGTAAGAGAGCCTCCTAATAAAAATAGAGAATGAGATAAAAGAACTACAAATTAAATGAAAGTTTTTCTACAATTTAAATTATGCATGCTTTAACATCATCTTAATAGCTTATCAAAGATTGCAATGACTCTTTGTTTTTGAGTTAATAGGCTGGTGCATCGTCTGCATAGAAATAAAATTTTAGGTTCATGAAAACTAGGGCTGAATGATTGGTAGCACTGTAGTTTCACAGAAAGAGGGTTACCTGTTCAAATTCCACCTCTGCCTTTCTATTTGGAGTTAGCATGTTCTACCCATGTATGCGTGGTTTGTTTTTTTCAGGGTCCTCCTATAGACCAAAAATTTGCATGTCAGCTTAATTGGAAACTCTAGATCAGGGGTGCACAATCCTGGTCCTGGAGGACCGGTATCCAGCATGTTTTTGTTGTTCCTCTGCTCCAACACACTTGATTCAGCTCTTCAGGCTCTGCAGAAGCTGGTTAATCACCTGCTGATCAAAATCAGGTGTGTTGAAGTCGGGAAACCACTAAAACATGCTGGATGCCTGCCCTCCAGGACCAGGACTGAGAACCCCTTATCTAGATTGTGCATAGGTGTCTGTGCTTGCGTGTGTGCATTCGTGGGTGGATGGATGGATGGATGGATGGATGGATGGATGGATGGATGGATGGATGGATGGATGGATGGATGGATGGATGGATGGGTGGGTGGATGGATGGATGGATGGATGGATGGATGGATGGATGGATGGATGGAAACTGGGTCTCAAAGGCAACATGCAAAAAGAAAACAGGCCAGGACTGAGGATGGATCCTTGAGGAACGCCACATGTGAACCACTTTCATTTATCTGGATCCTGTCTATCAACTATGACCTAAATCAAAGTAAAATAAGAAACATTTATTCCCCAAACACATTAAAATTGTGGGAAAAAATCTCTGTAAACTCTATTTTATCAATTACAAATGTGGAAATATTTCAAATGTCCCTCAATTCCCTGTTAACCACTATTTAAATAACTTTCCTAAAAGTTATTATTTCATTCACTGATTTGAAATCGTTTTAACTGATGACCCATTCATGACTTCTTCAATAATAGTGAGAAAAATACAAACTTATCACCTTAACATATTTTCTAAATATTTCACTTTGTTTTATTTATTTATTTACTTTCAAAGTTAAAATCACACTGTGGTTTTCTGAGCTGCAGAGAAAAACATCTCCAAATGAAGACTGGAGAGATGCTGGTGTTGGTTCTCATCAAGGCCACTTACTGCTGTGACAAGAAGATGCAGCTAAAACATGTGCCAGACCCCCTCATGCACCAATGATTGCAGCTACTTGGCCTGATTTTGGCCTGGACTGGCCTTCCACTATTGTCTCCCAACGCATTGGCCTGTGCCCACTGCCTGCTGCCACCAGCACATTACTTGGAGCTCAGCGCTCAGCAGTGGGTTGACCCAAAGCATTCACTCAGAAAAGAGAACTTTTTTTTTCTGGGAAGTGGTGTGCACCATCAGCTGTGAGAAATCAGTGCAATAACAATCAACAATAGTCACAATCAGGAAAGTGTTTGTGATTGTTTATCTGGTGTAGAGTTTTTAGTCATTAACATACTTAATGACTGAGATGTAAAATGATAAATGTTGGAACACAAGCCTGCCATCTTTTTGTCATGCCATCAAAATAGCACAATACTTTTCAATAAATATGGTAATTGAGCATGCTGTCAGCCGGAACACCAGCCCAGCCGTGACTCCAGTCCATCACAGAGAAGCAGTCACTCGCTCAATCTGTCAGAAAGTTTGCTGCTACACGGTCACAGGAAGGCAACATCTTGTAACTTCACTTCCTATTTTGTTCCTGTGCCAGACTCCTTCATGAGCCAAACCCAGGAAATGAGAGTCTCTCTGAACCTGGTAGACTGAACAGAATGTGAGAATTGACAGGTATGGCAGCATCTGCCAAACTGTGAGGCTTCCTGCCTTTGCCATCCCATCGCACTCAGGATCAATCTCCATGACTCACTGAGCTCATATCCACATGCCGCTTCCTATCAGCTGGGAAGTTAATGTACAGGTTAATTATCCAGGCAACTGTGTTTGGGGGAGAAAAAAACACTAACGGAGCCAAGAGCGGTTTCTTAGGCCTGCAGTTGTTGTCGTCCACAATATTCTTGACAGTTATTTTATCTCAGTGGTGAAGCTCCTGATAAAGACGTGCCAAAAAGCACGTGCAAACGTGGTGACACGGTGGCCCGGACAAATGAAGGCAGATGTTGAAAATCACTCAGCTGTTTTATATATAAATATACAGCAAACACTGGCAGGCCAGCCAAAAACTACTGGTGTGGAGATTTGTCACAAACATTCAAAAATGTCTGCAAAAGAGACAAATTATCCATCAATTCATGTTCCTTCCTCTTACCCAGGTACGGGTGGTTGTGGTCCACAGTCCAACCCAGACACCCCTCTTCCCAGCGACAGTCTCCAGCTTCTCCTGGGAGTGTATGGGTGTTCCCAGTCTTGGACTCAGCCATCTTGGCTCGCGACCGGGAAGGGTTGTGTTTATTTTAGTGTGGCAGGGTGGAGTGCTCCACCTGCTGCCACTTACCTGATTAGGGGTCAGCCAATCAGGGCCCTGGCAGCCTCCTTTAAAAGGCTCACCAGGGCAGGTGTGATTGAATGACTAATGGCTGCCCCTCCACCAGGTATGTTGTGTTTGTTAGCTAATAGACACATGACTTATGGGAATGACTAATGGCTGCCCCTCCACCAGAGCCAAGGGACAAAGGACGCTGGTGAGCACCATACCGCCTGGACCAGAGCAGATCCCTCGCTCACTCCTCTGGCCTGGAGTGAGCGAGGAGGAGCACCCAAAGGAGGAATGCAGGCAGAAGCGTCTGGCCTGGAACAATGACCAATCGACCATGGAGCTGCTAACAGAACTTCATACTGGCCATGGGACCAACGGAGCCACAGCGACTGTGCAGGAGCACCTCAAGGAGCGTCCAATGCTCCAGAGTACTGTGGGGGTTGGGAATGGTCACAATGGACTTTTATTTATCCTCCATGTTTTAATTATTCTGTTTTTATTTCAGCTGGGCTTCCAGTGGGTGTGATGGTCTCCCTGCAGCGGTGGCACCTCCAGTTTTCTGTGTGTCTTTTTGGTTTGCAGCACCGTGTGTGTGTGTGTGTGTGTGTGTGTGTGTGTGTGGTCACAGTGGGTGACATGGTGGTGGGTGGAGTGCCACTGGCCTGTGGTGGGCCCCCACCCCACTGGTAAGTCCGGATTATAGGGTTTTAAGATCAGTAAAGCAAAGATCCATTTTTATTGTAATAAATGATTTTTTAACCATGACTCTTAACTTCCTGCGCAATAATGAATCTACGTGTCTTGCGTAGATTTTAAATGAATTCCTTGGGTGCAATTCCCAAGGTGGCGTTGGAGTTTTAAATGTTAACAGTCGGTAGCACCACCCACCTAGGAATGCCACATTAGCATCCAGGAGAGTAAGTAGCAGAAGCTAACTGTTAGCATCTTGGTAGAACTCGTTCAGGCTTGTGTTAGTTGTGGAGAGAAAGCATCAACGTTGCAGAGCGAGCAGTGGAAGAGCTGCGTTGCTGTTAGCCAATCACAAGCAAGATGTCCAAATATCATAAATAAGACTCGAAGTTCTGATGTTTTCTGCCCCCCCCCCCCCCTTTTTTCCTCCAGCTAACATTCACTTCCTGAAACAGGAGCGCCAGAGCTTTTATCCCACAGAGATCGACTTACAGTTCGGAAGCTCATTTAAAGCACTTGGATCTTGATCTTTAGGTCGTGATCCAGATGGAATGACCGTTTGGTGAGGGTTGGACAACCTCTGCTACTTCTTCACCACAACAGACCAAAGCTACTCCCTGGTCCATCTCCCACTGCAAAACCAATCAATTTATGATCTGAAAATGAATTTGTGAATATGATGAAATCTGTTTTCTTCATCGAGCTGTGCAGAAACCTGTTAATCATCACTGATTAAATCAGGAGTGTTGGAGCAGGGAAACAAACTAGGGGATCTCGAGGACCAGGATGGAGATCCCTGAGTTAGTTGGCTCACCGATTCCGGATTCCGATTCTTTGCCTTTTGAAAACCACATCATAAATCCTTTATCCTGCAACACTTGGACCTACTGGAGCCCGATCACAGCTTAGTGCTTCACAAAGCACCAGCCTGTAGATGAAAGGCCCTCTACAGCAGGATTAGAGAACAGCTGTACATGCACCAGTGACTGAGGAATGCTCTCTTGCACCATTTAAGGACAAATTCCAACTTTCATGATGGATATAAGAAGTTCTACTGTACTTTTATAACACTTTCAGTTACAATAAGGTTTCACATTTGCCTAATTCTAATACCCACCACCTCCTCAGATCCTAAACACTACAGGGACGTGTAGAACAAGACGCAGCAGCTTCCCTTTGTTCGGCGCTGTCAGCGCGCTTTGATGAAGCAGCATTGTCCACGTGAGCTGACAGGGTGGGTGAACTCTTGTTAAAGCCATCCTTATCTTACCTTTGAGCTAAAATCAGTAGGAATGGACACAGCTCGGAGCACAATGGTAGCCAAATACTCATTAAGATGCAGACACAGGAGTATGCTAATTTTACCCTACATCCTAGAGAAGTAAAAAGACAACAAAAAAAGGGCTTCATTAAAAACGCCATGCATTATTCAGAGAGCAGCAGGCCAGAGGAATGGCTTAAGGCCAATTATCCTCTGCTGGAATCTTTCTGGCTGGCTGCTACAGTAAGCTCCATGCTCAGCGTATCGCTACTCGTTTTTATAGGTTTGGATTTGCCTGATAAATCCATTGTTCAACGTTTTTGGAAGGATTTTAGTGCACAAAAAGGTAAAGACTCAACAGTAATCTCAGAATCATGAATCACACTTCCTTAGAGGAACGTTCATTCATTCATTCATCTTAGAACAAGTTGACTTATTTAGTATTTGCTGCAAACCAATAATGAGCAGAATTATCTGAAGTGAATAGAAGAAATAAAATCCCAAATCCAAGTCTGGAGTTGGGACTTGGGAAAGATCATTTACACGTCTGTGGTGGAAGCATGTTCCACTAAATGCCTCCATTAAAAGCATGTGACGAATTTTAAAACACAACATCCTCACACCTTAATATTTGCTTAGAGAACTCCTCAAATTGCATCTTTTGGTTCTTTTTTTAACAGAAAAGAGCTGAATCACCTTCTTTTCACTGACGTTTCCACCACCACTGTAGTCATCCTCAGAGTTTTAGCGGCTAAAACTCTGAGAAAAAGAACCAAAAGATGCAACCAGAAGATGCAAAACAGCATGAGACAACAAACCATCTCAAAGAAGAGTCAAAGCTTTTGTTATAATGTTTTATTATAAAAGAACACAAAATTATTACGTAAAAAGTTCCGTTTTATATCAGAGACTCTTTTTCATGGCTCAATCGCTTATGTAACACCTGACAAAGATAACATGTTAATGCCCTAAGAAGCAAACATGTGCAGAAGATATAAGTAAATAAAAAATGTTCTATTTTTCTCTATAATGTTCCTCTTGGATCTGGTTGAGCAGCAGTTACAGTTCATTTAATGTCTGCAGACAAACTTCAGGTACAGAATGCAGAGCTGGTGGCTGTAGGACGTCGTAAACAGGGCACACGGCTTCTGTGTGTGTGTGTGTGTGTGTGTGTGTGTGTGTGCATGCATGCATGTGTGTGTAGAGAGAGAGACAGAGGAAGTCATGTCCCAACAGCCTGTCGCTCTGTCACTCATCCCGTCACAAGACTTGTACAACGTGTCCTGTTGTGACGGTGAGGGTGCACGTCTGCGCTGGTGAGCTTTACATGAATCTGGCTGTAATGTAAAGGTAGTTCCACATGCATCAACGCCGAGACGTCTCCTTTGCTTTAGTCGAATTCTTCCAGTGTTTCCAGTTGCATTTAATTGTCTGACCAGAACCATGTGAGTGTGTGTGTTCCTGTGCAAGCCTGGGCCCGCTCCTGGGCCTGCTCAGTAATGAGAGCAGACAGTGTATCTGCAACAGAACCCCAGACCTGTCTGCTGTGTTGGAGATGTATGGGGTGACCGTGCATCTGAACCCTGTTTCACACACACACACACACATATATGAATATGCTCGCTCATACACACAAACAAGCATGCCTGGGACAAGCGGATGAGGACATCTATCTCACAGCTCGCTACAAACCACCTACATAAACGATATATGTTAACATAAACCTGTTCCAGTTTATTTGTTTTAAAAAATATTAGAGAAAAATGATATGTGCAGCACTCAATAATGTAATAATTTTGTGGTATAAACCAAAGGCCTTCTGCACTATCTTGTCCTCATCAAACTCTGTAGAACGTTAAACAAACAGATGTTGATGTGCTTTTTTACCAGATATATGCACAAATATTTTTGCACCGATTGTTATGTTGAAAGTTCCGATCATGCATGTGCTCAAAAATGTTTTAAATGACGTCATGCATTCAGTCAAACTCACACGAAGAAAAAAAAAAATCAAATAAAAAGTTGACTAGAATGTGTCCCAACCTCCAGGCTTTAATTAGCCACCAGTGTCCTGGATTCGTAGATAAAAGTAGGAGGGAGTTAAACTCCTGCTCCTCTCCTCCCTTCCAGGCAGTCAAAATCTGGACCGACGATTAAGTAGGATTATGTGCTCTATAGTGACAACCGTGTCCTGCGCTCAAACCCCGCGAGAGGTTCGTGTGAGACGGAGAGGGTGTGTTTGTACTTGTGTATGCCCGTGTGAGAGAGAGACAACGAGAGAGAAGGAGAGCAGAGGAGAGCGAGCTTTTGTTCCAACCGAGCCCCTAATTAGCCAGGCTAATTGAGCTGTTAATTGATCTGTTGTCTTAATTAAACATCTCCTGACGCTTCTTTGCTCCTTGTAGTTGGGAATCTGAGGGGTGTGTGTGTGCGTGTGTGTGTGTGTGTGTCACAGAGGTAGCTAGCCCAAACAGATGAGGATAATCTGAGTGGGCTGATGACTCCATTAGACACTTAGGCTTGTTTTAGTTTGGGGCTAAAACCGTCATTATAGATTTGTTAGGGGTTATCGTGGTGGTGAAATGCCATTTAAAGCTGAATCAGATTACAATAATCTACCAAAGATGTACTTTTATAAAGCTGCCAATTTTAACAAAATCCGCTGATTGACAGGAAAGGACTTTAATCACTTACTTAACCAAATCTGATCCCGTAGATCAAAAAACAGAACCATTCGTGCAGCTTGAGCTTTTTTTTTCTTACTTTATTTTGTTTTCTATAAAAGCTAAGATTATGCAGCCACACGACTGAAATATCACATTATTTGGTCTGAGAGGAAAAGCTGTAAATGTAAAATGACAATTAGAGGTTCAAGAATAAGTTTAATTTCTTCTACTCTCCCAAGAAGAGTCATAAAATATAAAAGTACATTTTAAAATGAAAGCTGCTTTAGCTGAGTTTGATATTCCAGTTTTATCACTTCCCCATGGAATTTTGCAATCTTACTATTGTTTGCACATGCATGCATTCCTGATTTTTTTATGGGATGGCTCATTGGGCAGCCCAGCACTGAAAACTTACACAGTCCACCTGATAAACAGCACAGATTTCACTAACCAGCAAGTTTTATGTAACTTTATTGTCTTGTTTTGATATAAAAGACAGACATTAATGTCATACTATGTAAAACTCACCTTTTGCATTCTTTTGTGCTGCCATGTTGGTCTGATTTGAAGTAGGTATGAAGCAGAAAGCATTTACTTTATCCACACGGAGCTTTATTGCAGAGGAGCTATCATACATGGCATCCATATTGGGTTCTTCACACTCTTCTTCTGCTCTTCACATCTGTCAGTATCAGAGTGCACTGCCCCTAGTGGTTCAGAACACATGTGGGTGTCTACTGCCATCCATCTGTTTTATGTCAGTGTTTGGTTTTAGGAATTATGTGCCTAAAATAAGCCGTTTCAAAAAGTTCCTGTTTGTGATGTCACAAATGGGGAAAATTAGAATAGAATCACCTCTGCTGCTGGAGGAGCAGCGGCTCTACTACAAGCCCCTCCGAGATATCAGAGCTTCTCAGCTTATAGCAGCCTGAGTGGTGGAGGGGTGGGCGTGGCCAGCTACAACGTATTCTTAAAGTGACAGAGCCCTGAAACGGCTCATTATGGAAGGTACTGAAAATATCAAGAATGAAACGACTGAATTTGCTTCAAGTGAGAGAAATTATTATGCAAACAACTTTATGAACTTGTTCTGTATCAACTGTAGAACTAATATAACGTAAGAGAAAAGTCATATTATGTCCCCTTTGACAGCATTTTTTTCTACTTTTAAACAGTGGAAAATGCAAGTTTGCAATTCTCCAACATATTGCAGAAAAGAACAAAATACAGCCTATGAATGACAAAACCTGAAGGTTTTATACCTATTTTGTCCAAAAACATGTTACTTTTCTCCTCTTTTCCATGTATTCACTTTTCCCTTTCAGCTTTTAGTGACTACATGAAATCACCATAGGGTGACCATTTCCTCTTTTAGCATCACCACACACACACATATACCTGCAGCAGGCTGGATTTTCACACGTAGGTGTGGCTCCATATGTGTCAGTTTGTTTGCATTCAGGGGAAAAAAAGGAAAAAAGGTCCTGCTAACTTTATCTTCAGCTCAGAGCGCCAGTGCCAGATGGTCCTCCTGGGTGCTTTCGACGCTGGTGTTTCCAATCAGGCTGGAGAGCACATTAAAGGCACGCTTTGTCACTGTGCAGCCAACAAGAATGTGATGAAGTAAAACCAGTGGCATGAGCAAAGGAGAAAGACATCCTCCTGTAAGCTCAGAATGATTAATTGGTTATGGTAATGGTTAACCACCATTTAAAGAAGAAGCAACCTTTGATCTAGACGGGTGGAACGATAACTTAGATACACATAAAAGTCATGAAAAAAACCAAACATTATTATGAGCTGTCTTGAGAAACATTTTCAAATGGACTTTATTATCTCATAAAAAACAGATCCCATATTTCAGACGTGTCATTTGTTTTATCCGTGAGCTCATAAGTTCGGTCAAATAGCATTTATGCTCCATTATTGATTTATAGTCCTGGTCATTAATGATATTTAAATTTACCCACAACAGTTACAACATTATGGTGTGCTAGATCTCAATAAAAAGAAAAGCTGTTAACAAATATTTGTCTGTATGTTTAGTTCAGTTCATGACACACTATAAAAAACTATTTGAGAAAGTTGTTGAAATATCATAGAAAACAACATATAAAACAAGACAGCATTAAAAACAATAGGGTTTTTTTTAGTTTAAGTTTCCCTTTAATGGATCTTTTGAAATCAACTCTAAAAAGAAGTGTTTGGTTAAGTTAGCGAGTAAAAAGCAGGTGGTTGATTGCCGCTGCTGCAATTTAGAATTGGATCAAACTGATTTGCAAATTTTAACAAAATTCTAAATCATAAATTCAGTCCTAAATTCTAAGAAAAGTCATGAATTTAGGGTTCTATGTCAAATTTTGCACTATGACTGGAAACGTTTTATTCTACACTGTAAGAAATTCAATGAATTTACTCAAAAACTAAGTTCACTCTTTTTTCAGTACATTTGCAGTAGTCTCCAGTATAAATGAACGCCTTGTGAAGGGATCTCTGTGGAAATAAAGATCTCACGCTCCTGTTTCAGGGAGTAAAGGTTACCCAGAGCAGAAGGGAGCCAATATTCGAACATCTCTCCTCTGATTGGCTAACAGCAACACGACTCTACCACAGACTCTGTTTGTTCTGCAACGCTGATGTTTATCTCCACAAATAACACAAGCCTGAAGGAGTTCTGCCATGTTGTGGAGTTGCTAATGCTAACAGTTAGCTTCTAGCTTCAATATGGTTCCACTAAATCTAATTGCTTAATTATATAAAGTGATATACATTGTTATATGTTGTCATGTTAAAAGTAAATGAATATTACTTGTTTCATTTAAGCAACTAGGTTTAATGGAACCAGGTGACAGAACTTGGTTAAGTAAATACAACAGTTAATGTTTACAGTGTAGCTTTTTAGACTAGTAGAACCTCTTAAATGTGAAAACATTTTATAAGTTCAAAATGAAACAAAAAAACCGACAACTTTCCTAAAATTCAAAATTATGAATCTAAATCAAGTTTCTCTAAATAATAAAAACATCAAAAGAGCAAGAAATCAATCTCCTTTGAAGAGGACGCATGGTCCGAAGAGGATATGAAGCAATTATTTCGATTTTAACTTCCAGCAATGACTTAAAAATTATCTGATTTTTTTTTTTTTTATGTTTTTCAGAACTCTAAATCTACTTGCATGATCTAGAACTTCCTACTCTCTCACCACAAACTATCACTGGATAGAAAAGCTGTATATCAATGTCCACATCTGCAGAGGAAGGCTGCAAATCAACCTGCTAGTGCAATGCTGCAACTCTGCAGGCAGAAACGTTCATTTCTCCCAGCAGTTCCACTTAAAGTGCACGGTTCATGACAGATCTGACCACAGCTGTAACTCCGTGCCATCTGGTTTTCATCTAAGGTGTTACAGATAGCCAAACGTCAACGTGATAATATTGTTTTCATGCCAAGTTTTGTATAATTACTTTCCTAACTAATTATTCTCTCTGCGTCGTGTTAAAAAAAAACGAGAAGGCAAGTGTTACAGCTTGATATCAACTGTCCTCTCATGTTAGGGCAGCAGGGTTCATGCTCAAGCATTTGTCACACTTAATGTAAACAGATAAGCTCGCTCGAGTGTGCTCTTCTGGAACGCATTATGCATTTCAAACTAAGGTGCGCTAAAAGGTTTCTTTACAAAGACTAAAGTTAGGATGCTGCATTAATGGAACACTGAACAATCAATGGATTAAAGTGTGAGGTCAGTGGAAGTTCAAGCTCACCCATCCATGAGCGATACCGATGATATCAGAGTGTTCAATCAAACGGGTTGAGAAGAAAGCAAATAGATGAATATTTGTTGTTTTTTTTCAGTGTGTCGTAAGAGCTTTATATTAATGCTGACGCTGGTGAACACGGGGCCACATGGCCGGCTGTAAATGATGTGTGGGTGGAAGGCAGGCGAGCAAGAAGGAAGTCATTATTATACTTCCTAACGTCCTGCAGCTGCTTTACACCTACTGACCACATGGACTTACTGGAACAAATTCAGTAACAAACTTATATTAACAGGTGTTTCTCTCCACGAGCACAAACACACGCTCTATCGGCCGGCTTCACCACATCCCTGCTGATTATTTTTGAGGTATTTTTAGAAAAATACTTCTTAATTTTGCTAAATTGCATCCGTTTGGGAGATGAGCCATACAGCTAAGAATGGGAAAGTCCATTAAATGGTAAAACAGAAGGAAAGAAGTCCAAAAGGAGTGTGTGGGTGGAATGTGTGTGTGAGAGAGTGTATGTATATGTGTTCATGGCGTTTTGCCTGAGTGCGTATGCTCGGGATTGAGTCAGGGTGCATTTCTCTGTTTGAGGGAAACTTTGACAGTCTGGTGTCTTTGTTCTAAAGTTCAGACGGAGAAGCAGATGGCTCCTCAGTGTGACTTAGTAAGCTAGCTAGCTGTCTATGGATGCCACTGCTGTACGCGGAGGGGAGACGTAGATTCGGCCTGTCAGCCATTAAGGTGATCATTTATTTGGTGAAATCATAAAATCAGTTGCCAGTACACCTGAGAAGTAGAGATGCAGTGAAAACGTATTTACCGCTTTTTATATCCATCTATTTTTACCTTTTTGTCACTTATATTTTTAGAACATCAATTCAGTTTATTTATATAAGCACCAATTCACAAAAAGAGTCGTATCAAGGCACTTTACAAAATAAACATTCCAGCTGAACCTACATATCAGTGCATTGAGTTCAGTTCATTATTCCAATTAGTTATATGTTTTCTATGTAAGAAAATTTTAGAGACTTTACAGCAATCCCCATACTAAGCAAGCATGTAGCAACAGTGGAGAGGAAAACTCCCTTTTAACAGGAAAAAGCCTCCAACAGATCCTGGCTCAGTATGAGCAGCCATCTGTCTCGACTCACTGGGGCTGAGCAGAAAAAAAAACTGATGAACTAATAATAGTGACTGAAAAACATATTTCAATATCAGCAAAAGATGACCTGTGTAAATACAAAACTTAGCTTTCATATGATTGTCTCATAGAGAAAAGCTATCCAAATGAACCTGAGGGTTAGTGAAAAATTATTTGACCTCTATTTTGTTCCACTGTTCTTTACAAAAATGCCAGATTGGAGTGTTTTCCAGCATGAAGGACCTGTTTAAGGTCAATGATCGGACATTCTCTTTCAGAGCAGAATTCATGGCTCCATCAACTACAGCAAGTGGTCCAGGTCCTGAAGCAGCAAGACCATCACACTTCCACCACCATCATGTCTAACTGTTCTACACTGTAAAAAAAAAAAGTAGATTTTACAGTAAAACTCCAGAAGCTGAGGTTACCAAAATTCAACTTTAAAATTAAGGCTAAAATATCTTCTTTTATAGTAAAAAAGTTCAAACTTTTACAATAAAACACCAGCAGGTGAGGTTGTTGATATTCCACTGGAAAAAAAATGTGGTTTATACATTCCCGTCTTTCATGGTATACACTGTTATTTTATTTATTTATTATTTTACAATAAAACACTGGCAGCTGAGTTTGTGGAAATTCCACTGGAAAATTATGGCAAAAAAAAGTTTTTCCTTTACATTATAAACTTTAAAAAATTTTGGATAAAAATGCCAGCAGCTGAGGATGCCAAAATTCCATCGTAAAATTACGGTTCTTGCATTTTCTTCTTTCATAATGGTGTTCTTTGTCTGAAATACAGTTTTAGCTCAACATCAGATGTAACTTCCAGAAAGTTCCAGTTTTCATCAGTCCGCAGAATATTTTCCCTGAAGTCTCTGGAATTTGTTTTTCTTTTTTTTTTTTTTTTTTGTAAATGCAAAATCGAGTCTTTGTGTTAGCTTTGGTCAGGAGAAGTTTTGACCTTGAAACTTTTCAATGAGAGCAATTTTCCTCCCATCTTGTTCTCATTGATAAATAATGAACAGTGACCATAACCAAGTTAGACCTGTGCTGCTTTAGTTGTTCTGGGTTTCTTTGTTGTTTGTTGGTTGGTTGGTTGTTTGTTTGTTTGTTTGTTGGTTGGTTGGTTGTTTGGATGGTTGGTTGGTTGTTTGTTTGTTTGTTGGTTGGTTGGTTGGTTGTTTGTTTGTTTGATTGTTTGGTTGGTTGGTTGTTTGGATGGTTGGTTGGTTGGTTGGATGGTTGGTTGGTTGGTTGGTTGGTTGGTTGTTTGGATGGTTGGTTGGTTGTTTGTTTGGTTGTTTGTTTGGTTGATTGTTTGGCTGGTTGGTTGGTTGGTTGGTTGGTTGGTTGGTTGGTTGGTTGGTTGGTTGGTTGGTTGGTTGGTTGGTTGGTTGGTTGGTTTAAACTTAATTAGAAATGATGTGTTGCTTTTTGAGATCTTATAGCCTACTTCATGCTGTCAGACAACTTCCATTGAGGTGATTTCTTTATTCTACAGGTCTCGTAACCCGCTCTGGGTGTTGCTAGTAAGGCTGAACTCAGCTTACCAAATGATGTGTTAACCTCAAATAATTCTTGATTTAACAAGAGTAGAAAATACCTTTTCACATGACCCTAGGATGGGTTGGATAGCCTTTAAATTAAATCATCATCTCAAAGCTGCATTTTGTATTCACTCCAGGTGTCTTTGCATGGTATAGAAATGTATTTTTCTGATCTAAAACATTAAAGTGTGGCAAAAAAAACAAGAAATCTGTAAGAGTGGTTAATGTGTTTTTTTACAGCACTGTATAATTAGTGGTTAAAGTAAATACGGCATGTCTTTTCATAAAACAGGCGATAAATCAACACATTTCTTTGCACATTAAAGCCAACATTAATCTATACACCCTACAACAAACACCGGAAACTTAGCACAGATAATAAAGACCACAGTGATGAGAAACAGCTGGAAGACCAACCACTGTCATCATAAACAGCAGCTCTATCAAAGAAAATGTTTCTATGTCGCAAACTTTATTAAATCCAAAACATTTCATTTGTCAGATTTATCGCCTCACATTTATTGGCTTGTTTTAACTAATAACAAGCTGCTCCAGCGTCACAATTAAAATCCAATTTAACCAACTTTCCAAGAGTTTTCGCTGTTGTAAAAAGTTTGAAATGAAAATGAAGTCATTTGTTTTCATCACGATTCTGTTCCTCCTGTAAACCCCCATCAGCTGATTCATGGGCCCCCTGAAACTGAAGCTTTGTTTCCAAATAAAAAAGACTCAGATGTCAAGACCTAGCCTAGTGAAATTATCTGGCACGCTTCATTGGAACTCTCGCAGCCTGATCCGCTGCTGTGGCTGTCCAATCACAGCTCGCTATAGTTTTGGTTGGGCCAATCACAGAGCGGGAGTAGCCGATGACATCAGCACTGCGGCCCAAGCAACATGGCGGCAACGCAGGAACCACGTTCATTTGAAACGGCTTTGTCATCAACATTGGATTATTTAGACTCCAACGTGCGTAAGTCTGTCGGCTATACTTAGCGGCTTCTTATTATTATCAAACAAAGTAGTGCAATGTCCCAGTACACCTGATATTCACATGTTTTTCATACATAAACGACAGAAATCATTGATGTTAGACGCCATTGCTGCCTCCCGCTTTTCCGTCGCTGTGATTACGTCATGTTGTTCATCACTCTGATTGGTCCTAGCGCTATCCAATTGCATGCAGACATTTTGAAAGACAACCGTAGATCCCGCCTCACGACTGAGAGCCGTCAATGGTTCGTGGCCAGACTATATATACACATATATAGGATGGCTTGCCAGGCGAGTCAAGACCTCCCTTTATTTGAAAAAAACAACTTTTTTTACAATGACAACATTTTCCCTCTTTTACACACTAGCTCGCTCTTTCCCCCTTCACAAGATGTTTGGTCTTTAATGTATTTCAGAGAACATCTGCTAACTATCACTGAACCTCGTGGGATTTCCATTTAGCCCAGTTAATTACTCTATCAAGCCAGGTTCATTATCATATTCCTCCTTAAAAAAAAATAGAAGCACCCAACACTGTGCGACTTTGTGTGTGTGACTGAGTGTGTGTGTGTGTGTGTTATAGGTGTAAGGATAAGTGCAGAAAACTGAACACACTGGTGTAAGTGTATATGTGTTTAGATGTGCATGGCACCCTCTTAAACACATTCCTAATTGCAAGAGGTTCAGCCATAATACTTGTGTTAATGAAGCGGAGCTGTCTACAGAACCGGCTCTGGAAGTCAAGTGGGGAATCTGTTAGTTTGTTTCTCAGGGGAGGACACGGAGTTGGTATTAATCTTGATGAACAACAGCAGCAAGACTTCTGCTCATCTGCTTGGCTCCCTGCAGAGGTTAAACCTGGTGACAGATGACATGGATGAAAAGTCATTTCATTTATTCATTTATTGAGCACCTTCAGTCACCAGTCAAGGCAGCCCACCGTGTTGAAGACGATACAAAGTGTGACACTAAAATACAAATAAAAGGGGATAAAAGTAGAACCTGCTATAGGACAAAAGAAAAACAACCCTTGAAAAAATACAATAAAACAATCAAATAAAAAAAACATCAAAATCCCATCAAATTAAAGTTCTTTTTTTTAATAGACCAAGTTCACTTGTTTTATCTCTAGTATAAATGAATGCCTTCTGAGTTGATCTCTGTTGGAAAAAAGCTCTGGCGCTCCTGTTTCAGGAAGTAGAAGTGAGCCAGATCAGAGGTGAGCTGAACACGGCAGGATCTCCTGATATTCAGACACCTCGCCTCTGATTGGCTGACAGCAAAGCTACTCTACCACTGACTCTGTTTGCTTTGCGATGTTGATGTTTTATCTCCACAAATAACACAAGCCTGATGGAGTCCTGCCCTGTGGTGGAGTTGCTAATGCTAACGGCTAGCTTCTACCAGCTACGGCAGGGGTATAGGTGTGCTCTGCTCTCACCTGGATGCTAAATCAACATTTTACATTTCATGAAATTGTTTTTGTTAGTTGAAGTAAAACTCATTTGCAGAACTAGCTAGAAATATTTCTTGCCTCAGATTTCTTCTGATTTTGCTTCATTTGACAGCAAAAAAGAAAACAAAGATAACCCAAGTGACACGAAATGCAGTTTTCATATGATGGTGTTATTTTAGTGAAGAAAATAAGATCCTTTGTGAGGAGATAAATGGTTCCTAAACTTAAAAACTGGTTACAAACTCTGCAATCAAGTTGCTGTGAATTCAGCCACATTGGAGGAGTTTCTGCATGAATGCTTGGTTAAGGTCAAAGGTCAAACATTCTCCTTCAATATTTTCCAATATAGAAAATAATTCATGGTTCCATCAATTGCCGCAAGCTGTCTAAGTCCTGAAGCAACAAAGCAGCCCCAGAGCATCACGCTGCCACCATGTTGGACCGTTCATATGCTCTTTTGTTTAAACCCTCTTTAGCATGATGTGTTGCTTTATGAAATATTTTACTTCTACAGGTCTGGTAGTGATCAGGCAAAAATAAAATTTAACTAAGATCTTCAAGTGTATTAAATTTGTATTTTGTGTGATGAAAAAAAACCCTAACCCTTTCACAGCCCCATCCTGTGGCACTTCTGGCTGGAATTTAGTATAATTTCTTCTGGAATGTAAAATTTCTAGCAATGCAAAAGTTTTTATAGCAGTATTTGCAGAAACTGCAGAAATATTTTTGATTAAATTTGTTTTAAGACACTTTGCAACAGTTTTTGTTACAAAGTGTGACTAGCTCTTAGCTTGTCTGGTCGATCAGAGCTAATCTGTTTCTCCTTCAGAGAACTATCTACAACAGGTTGGATTTGAATTGTTGTGCAGAAACCCACTTTAAATAAAAAATACCCCGTTTAATACAAGTGTCAGAAAGTAGAGGGTGTATGCAGGTCAGAGAAGACACATTTTTCACTCAGATGGTCAATTTGCTACTTCATTGATTGTCACAAACAACAATATCATAAAGTCTTTAACTTGACACCATGTATAATGTGTTAAGTGTCATCGTTTATAAAGTGAGGGACTATTGTTTTTCTTTCTAGAGGTCACAAGATTCCAAGCATCACCAGCTGTTCTGCTAAGCAACCATCAGAAGGAAAACAATCAGAGATCCATCTTCTAAACCGTGTGAGCCGAAAACGCAGCAGGTTCAAGAACAAGACCTAAACATCTGAAAACTCAAATCTATAATAAACACAAATATTTATTCAACAGAAACAAAAAAGATGCTCATATTTAAGCGAGGTTTTATGCTCCTAAGAAAAATAATTTAGATGTATTTTCATTCACTACCAAAACACACCATTACTCCAGGGCCATATTGTGTACTTTGCTCCTGCTCACAGTTGCTAGGACACAAGAATAATGGCTTTTCTGACATCGATGAAAGATTTTGAAAGCTTTTCTTCTGAGTTCATAGAGTCAAACTCAACGTTGCACCACCGTTCCTCTTTGGAAACGAGATTAAATGTACTCCTGCGTTCCCCTTCTGGACTGATTTGATATTTACGAGCCACAATTCAGTAGAAATATTTATGTTGAGCACAATTTTTATTATGTTATCTATCAAACGTACCGTTAAAGTTTACCATTTTCATTTTCAAATCAGCACCTACGCGGAGAACTTTCCAGCCCTCTCCGACTGGCTTCCTGTATGGTCTATACGGCGGTGGGTGTTCACCGAGTGCAGAGCAGTAAAATCTACCCTTTGATGAGATTAGCTGAGTGGTGTACTTGAAATAACCTTTCATGAGCTGCCATTATTGTATTAATCTATTCTAAAACAATTTGGTTGAATTAATTAGGCCCTACATATTTCAGCAACACTCGCAGGCTGCCTAGAAACAGATGGCTTTGAGGGTGAGCCACTCTCTCCAACGGATGTGTGGCTAAGGAGTAGAAAAAGAGAGAAATGAGGAGGAATGGTGGAAAAAAGGAGAAAATGGTGGCAAGAAAGAAACATGCGACATCAACACCTCGCTATTGTGCACCTGACAGAGTGACGAATGGGAGAAAATGAGTCAAAGATTGAGAAAGGAGAGACAGAAACAAAAAGTTCCTCAGGTCCTGAGGCTTATCAGTTCGCCTGCAGCTGACAGGAGATTGGTAGCTTAACAACAGTTGGGCAAAGAAGGCTATTATCTCAATCCTACAGTGTTCTGGATGGGTTCAACCTTGAACAGCTTGTAGATGATGAGCCTATCCATATGGTGTTTAAATCGCTCAGCGTTTCCTCAGCCATTAACCTTCAGGACTCCTTGCACTTGTCCTCCGCTTTGACTGACAGCTCTGCGTAGACTTTATAAAACATTTCCACCATTAAAGCCATCGCTAAAAGAGTAATGCGTTCTGCATTTGACAGAAAGATAGGATTGGGGGGCGTATACAGCAGGTTGTGTAGGGTTATGACGTGAGATTTTCAAAGGGATGTGCAAAAGTGCAAAGTTGTGAGTCCGGTTGAGATGTTTTGCAGATCGTGACGTGTGGATTTAAGAGAGTGGGGGCTTGAGTGCTGAATTGCTGAGTTCTTTACGAGCCGCTGCCACATCATGAAGGACAAGTTAATGGCTAGCAAAGAGGAGCTGTATCATAATGCACCTTGTGGCCCGAGTCCAGCCAACTTTCTTTTTTTATTTTTTACAGGAACTGTGCTGATGAGGACATCCTCAGAGGGCAAGGACGACAAAAGAGGGAAAGTAAAAGACGCAACAAAGAGTCGAGACGCAGAAGTAATACGATACAGAGCTTCTTGGGTTTGAAAATGCTGTCACAGTAGTCGGCCCGGTCCAAATCGACGTCAGCTCTTGTTTCAAGGATTGGGTAATGGACACCAAATCTCTGGCACTGTCTTGCAGAAGGAGGGAAATTAAAGTTTTCCCTACTCCTGACTTGGCAGGAGCTGTTGCAAATGATCCTTTTCACCTGAGAGAGGGTAGACCACTTAGATGTAAGAATGATGTCACCAGCAAAGACCCTTTCAAGTCATGAAAAACAGCAGGAACAACAGGAAATCAAGTAGGAAAGACGTAACATTCCAGCACCAATCTATTGTTTGTTAGTAGGGCTGTAACAATATTGGCAATATCGCGATATCGTCATAGTAAAATGACCACAATATCGTTGTGGTCTTGTCACGATATCGTACAGTACGTCTCGAGGGAAAAATAACACAAATAATGCTCCACCGGAGCATAGCAAAGTACACTACATAGACCACGATCCTTTGCTTCCGCGTCATCGGCGAGTTCACCAATGGGAGTGCGTGCAGCCCACACAGCAAAGATAAACAAACATGGAGTATGGAGTCTACAGCGGTGAACGCAGCATGGAGGATTCCAGTCAAAGTATTTTGTTGTGAGTCTTATTATCGTGAGCCTCCCCCCAATATCGCAATAAATATCGTATCGTGAGATTTGGATATTGTTACACCCCTATTTGTTAGCTTACAAATCTAGACAAACTGTAGCAAAAGGTTTAGCTTTGCAGGTTGGTCTAGCCACGGTCCATTGTAGCCTCAGCAGGTCTACCATTGGCTCAGCTAAGTTTAGGACAGGCCAATCACAGCGCTCCATGTTTGTAGAGAGACGTTGGGCGGGATTAGCACCAATGCGGGAGAGCTTTTCTTTTATCCCTTTTTTACGATGACCACAGAGCTGCAATGGCACAAAACAACAAAGATTGCGGCAACTCGGAAACGAAAAAGGCTTTGGCATCAACTTTGGATGATTTAGACCTGGGCTTTTCTTTGAGACATGAACAGATAGAGGTACTTCTTCTGTGTCTTTGGCGGTGTACGGTGGACTGCCCCGTTGACTGATTTCCGTATGAATCCGTCACGTTGTTCGTTGCTCTGATTGGTTGTAGCGCTGTCTAGAGAACATTTGAAAGACAACCATAGATTCCGCCCCCATGACTGAGCTCTGCCTATGGGTCGTTGCCAGACTATATGTTTGTCATATCCCACCATAATTCAGCGCAGACACTTCGCTTCTCGGTACGAGTCAGGCATCCCAAGCGTCTGCCTTTATTACCTTGTTGACACCAGCTGCTAGTTTTAAGCGCTTTTAACTGCTGATTCAGAGTGGTGGCTCAAACTGTGGAATTAATGCCGTTATTCCTGCCCAGCTTTCTTTTTGGCAGCGCTTTTAAGCCCCAGACTTAACAACAAGCCTGAGTTTTATGCATTGAGACAGCTGGTGGGAATAAGGCAGTTGCCAGTGGCATAAAAAATGTGTGTGCGTTTGTAAATGTGGTCGGCGTGCGCCTCTGTGTGTGGGAGGGCATCTGAATATTAAAAAAAACTGTCTTTTAAAAGTTGCTTGTCCACGGTCCAATAATTAAAATTGCACATTTGTCATATTGGTCAGTCTTTGTAAACAAGGATCCATCTCTCAGGCTGAGGATTTGGCATTAATAAAGGTGTTTAAGATGCAGTGGAAAAGTGACATACTGGAAACCAAATGTTACAGATTCCTCCTTCCTCTTCACCAGTTTGACACTCAACTTCCACACTGGCACGCTTCATTACTACTATGCCTGTGTGAAGTCGCTCGCCTTGACTTCCACACACACACACAAACACCACACAAACACACTTATGAAAGCGTTCCCGTGCGCCCGCCCCAACACACGCTCTTTCCCTCACTTCACACACACAAACTAAGAGATGCTATCTAGCAGCTGTACCACTCCTTATGTGCAGAGAGTGTTGATCCCACTTCTTCTCTCACACACAGTGAACATATGTCAGTCAGAAACAAGGCAGACTCTGTATTCCATCTTGAGGGGGGAAAGTTTGCTCTTCTTTCATGCAGCACTTCTAATTTTGTGTGGATAGACCCTAAAGCGAGACACGGAGGTGACCTTGTGTGTGAACATGCATGTGTGTGTGTGTGTGAGGATCTGAGATGCCTTTAGGTAAAACAAATTCAGACTCTGATAGATGCCAGCAGCACCTGTCTGATTTACATCTTCTAATTGCAAATGAACAACCAAAGTAGCATTTCACAAGTCAGGAAGCTTAAAAAATGTTGTATGAACCTGCCATGCCCTAGATGCTTTTGGATTGTACTACACGCAATGATGCAAATTCACAACCGTTCTGCGTCTGCATACATACATTAGCAACCTTAAACTCAAGTTCAGCAGCGTGGGAGAAGACGCGGTTTGTGTGTAAAACAACGTTGATTGTGATTTTGCTACGGTGTCTGTATATTTGTGTCTCAGTCAGGTTTCTAGTCTCTTTGTTTTCACTATTTTTACCTCAGTGTGCATAAACTGTTAGAATTAGATGGTTAGCAACTATTGTTTTTATCTCCTATGTGTAGAAATTAGTGACTGAGAGCTGCTGGCAAAAGTTTGTTTTCTGCACGCATAAAATGACAATAAAGAATTAGTACGCCCTACATTTAGCTTATAGGAGTATAGTCTCTAAATATTATGCTAAACTTACTTTTTGCTTCCTTTTGTGCTTTGATGTGGGTCTCCACTGCCTCTATAAACACTTCAAACATGACAAAAACGGTCCATCCATTATCTGCCATTGTTTGGTTTAGGAATGATGTGACTAAAACGATCCGTTTCGAAAAGTCCCCGTTTGTGACATCACAAATGGGGAAATTTTCATAGAGCCACCTCTCACCTCTCCAGGCTGGAGGGGCAGCTTATAGCTTATAGCAGCCTGAGCGAGAGATGAGTGGGCGTGGTCAGCTCTAGCTTGTTTTCTTAAAGTGACAGAGCCCTGAAACGGCTCATTCTGGAAGGTACTGAAACTGTCAATCATAAAACTGCTGAAATGTGAGACAGATTTTATGCAGATAACTTCATAAACATGTCTTGTATCAACCATAGGACTATTTTCAAAAAGTCATATTAGGTTTAATTCAAGGAAAAACGCTGCTATTTGAATGCTCATACCTTCACCACGGACACGTTATGTGAGCTAAACATCTAATTTGCAGTTTCACTTAGATATGGACTGTCTAAATGATGTTTTTGTTGGTATTTATGCTTAATAAAAAAGCATTTTATATCAGAATTTTACTGCAGGAAGGCCTGAAAAAGGTCCCAGTGGTTGAAACAGTGGTCATAATATCTGTTTCAGCCATTCTGATGTGTTTTTGTATAAAAGTTATAAATATTTACAGCTGTAAATTTTCTGACGGCAGCAATCGGATTTCTCCCATCATAAAACATCTTCTAAATGTAGCCATTCAAACCTTTTACACCACCATCAGAACTGGACCACACGTCCGTTTTGTTAGAACTATTAGATGATTTCTGCTTGATTTAACTCTTACGAAGCACCAGAAGAACACCCGGCTTTCACAGCAATCAGATAATCAGCAGAAATATTCCAATTTGTATTTTCTGAGGGAAAATGATCGGATTACTTTGACCTGAGGTAATGGAAGACTACAAGTCCAACAAGTTCAGGTTTAAAGTCAAAAGCTCTTTTGTTCAACTCCAGGACAACAACAGCAAACAACACCTGTTGGATGATGCTATGCTCTCACTGATATCCCATCCTCGCCTAAAGACACAGTCAGTCATTTACCTCCTTTTTCTTTCTCAAATTACATTTGAAAGGATTTTCTTTTGCATTTTATACTTTATTTTATTTTCAACTTCATATTGAGGAAAAAAAGCAGGTCCAAACTGCAGATTAATTGAATTTTTTTTCTCCTTTTTTAACCATTTTTTGGGGGTTTTGCCTAAAAAAAATCACCTAAACACAGACACAGGTCAAAAGTTTCAAGTGACAAAGGTGTAAAAAGTGGCTTGATCTTTGTGTAAAGGTCCATAATGCTCTCACACATCCTGGATGCAAAGCGAAACATGAAAAAACTTGTTAATTCCTTTTATCTAAAGTTTACTTGTTCCTCTGATCAGAGGGGGTATTGTGATAGCAAGGCAGTCTTTGATTTAGGAGCACACACCACTACTGCTGGCGAGCTCAGCAGCAGCACACACACCAACACGCTCATGCAGAAACACACAACCCAAGCAGCGGGAAACAAGAGAGGAGCAGCTGTGAGTTGCACTCATCAGTTCAGATTGAGGGAGAAACAAGCAGGCTGGTAAACAGACACAGATGCACAGAAGCTGAGCAGAACAGAGCGGGAGAAAAGGGAAGGTAAACCCGTTTCACAATATAAGGTAGTGACAGAGTCAACAACAACGGGCTGCAGGGGTAGAGCTACTGTAGAAAAGAAGTGGCAACTAGTCAGAGCTCTTCTTATTGATGCTTTTTACAAGAAAACTTTGTTGTTTTTTTTATTTATGATGCTCGTGGTGGAATACGCTTCTTTGGATTTATATTTGGAGCCTGAGGAAATTCCCCTGACAAGACCTTCTTAGACACAAACACCTGAAATCTGCCACTCCTGAGACTTTGTCTTCTAGCAGTCATTCCCAGGATTGTGCCCTGTTCATTATTACTTTACAAATAAAAAAAGAGACGGATTCTACATATAAATAGTTCTTTGCAGAATTCACAAAAAAAATGCTTTTAAAATGTGCACCTCCCTCTAAAAGCACTAAAAAATGAGCTGCTGCTTTGTCCCAAAGCCCTAAAAAGGTCATAAAATGGTAACAAATACTTTAAGCTTCAAGGCTCTTGTAACATTTAACCAGTCAGAGGTAAACATTTACTTGTGGAGCGAACCATTAATGACAGAGATAGCGGCGGCAGGGACCTGAAACGCTCCCCCAGTTCCTGACTGTATGCTAATCAGCTGTTCAGGTGCGTGCACGAGCACACGAGGAAGGATCTCTGTAGCCCGCAGGAGGTAGAAGTGAAAGACCACCGACTGAACAACAAACCAGGTGGTGAAATCAAAGAGAAGACAAGGCAGTCCAGCAACTGTTAATCTCAAACAGCCGAACTTCAGGGGGTTGAATCTGTGCAGCTGCTGCGAGAAAACATCTGAGGCTCTGAGAGACAAACACGCTGCAGCAAAACAGGGAAAAAAGATGTTCCCCAAACAATAAATGGGTGTGAGCAGTTTGATTTAATAGTCTGCAGATTTGTGTAGTTTATAGATTATTTTTATTATAACCTGATATTTTCTGTTCATCTGTCTGAAATATCCAACTTTACGTCGCCTTTTAGTTTGTTTAAATGCTAAAACAGCTGATGGGAGGAGAGGAAATACAAATGCACAAGAAAAAGGTTAAATAAAGTAATAAGTGCTGCAGATTAAAACACCTCCTGAAGGATAATCTCTAATCTGTGTGAGAGCTGGAGAAAAACAAATGGTTCTATTTCATGATTTTGACAAGAAAAATAACAAAATGTTAATTTTTTTAATAATAAATGACCTTCTATGTGTAAAACACAAAAAATGCTAAATAAAGGGATGAAATTTTGTTACTTTTTTATTACACCACACATTAAAACAGAACACAGGAGCAACATTAGAGACATGTAGATGCCAACTGTGTCCATATTTTCTGGACTTGTGTGAAACTTCAGCCAGTTTGGAGCATTTTTCTCATTATTTTTTTATTTAATTGGATGCAAAATAAAAATAAAACCACAAGTAAGATCTGAATCTTGTTAATTTTGTATTTTATTTTTATTTTCTGGTTTTTTCTGTCATCAGCAGGCACAGGATCCTGAGCCGGCTCACGTAGAAGAAAACATGGCGTCCAGAGACTTATACCCACACCTTATGTATTTTAGACCTGATTTTTATGGTTATATGTTACGACTGGACATCATTTTATTCATAATCAACATTTCGATGGATATTTCCGGTAAAAACTACACATTGTCACTTTAAGTGAAAAATACGCATAAACGCTCCTTCCTACACAGATAAGTAGAGGAAATTTGCTGAAACTTTCCCGTTTCTTTTCACCTTGAAGACAAAACAAGCACCGAGACTCTTGCGGACTCACATTTAATCAATTAGCTGCTCCAAAGTTGTGGCTATTAATTCTGTCTTAGCTTCATTAATCCACATTTTCCCATCATCCTCCTGTCTTTAATCATCATTGCCGCCTTTGCCAGCCTGGCCTCTGGTGGCCAGATACACCGAGGGTCACAGTGTGTTACCGCATCACCCTGGGGGTAAAAACTCCCACATACACAGAAAATATAAATATTAGAACAAGCCATCCATCTCAATTACACGGCGTTGGGCCCATGTCCTGACATTTGTCCCATTTGTTGTGCACACTTTCCGATGGCAGCTTCAGAGAAGAACCAATAAAGGTTTCAGATCTTTCAGAGGTGTGGGAAGAAGATCTCTGCCGAAGTGGCATTTGTGGCTCATCATGTCTTGTTGCTGCAGATGCATGTGAAGGGGGTGGGAGGGATACCACAGAGCAAGGCCAGCACACAATGGAAACTGGAGAGGCTAATCTGATGGAAAGCTATGAGTCCTCCTACAGGTTAGCTCGCTTTGCTGCTCGACTTCTTGGTAAGACGAGAGGAAATCAGGATGGTGGGCGAACGTGGAACATCAGCTGCTCAGGCGATGAAAACTTTCCCTGCTGCTCATCCTCTTTGAGTTTTGACTCAGAAATCACCGGTTGACCTTCTCACTGTTACTCAGCCTCTTCTTGATTAAATCCTGCTAATTCATTTTCCTCTCTCGCTCGAGTAAATAACCCAACCATACGGCTCCCACTCGTATAAAAGCCATTTCATCTCTCCATCGTAGAAAATAAAAGATGGAAGGCAGCTGAGGGGGGAGGACAGAGAGGATCATGGAATAACCATCACAGAGCACAGTCAAAAAGCCTTCAGCATTGTGACAGAGCAGATGTTAAGAGTAATGACGGGGGAGATTAGCCAATAATTGTTGCAGCGTAAATCAAACTAAAACAGCAGGAGAGTGAGACGATGATGGAACTGGGCTGAATTTCACCTTTTGTCTTGCAGAAGGGTGGAAATCATGAAAAAAAGGATGCTTTGTAGTGATGTGATGGAGCCGAAGTAGTTAAGTTGCTGCCCAAAGTCCAAAGAAGCTGCATGAAGACCCCCTTCTACCTGAAAGCATGGTGACATTTTTCTCCTCAACATGTCTTCGTGCAGCTCAGAGGCTGCTGGAAGTGCACGCGTGTCCTTCTCCATTACGCTGTTGTTGCCTTGATTGTGTAATAAACTTTATTCAGTTAAGCGTGAATTATTGTTAATTGAACTAAAAAGTAATTTTCTTAATTGAAACTGAGAGGGGAGGGGCAGAGCAGATTAACGACCTGAAGGAGCGCTTCTTTCTTACCCTCACTCCCACGCCATTTTCCAACTTTTATCTCGTCTAATCCCCCCCCATCGCCACCCCGTTACCGAACTCGTTATAATTTCGCCCCATCTTGCAAGTGCAATAAAATGCGTGTAATCTACCCAGCATCCCGAATCAAAAGAGGTTTGTGCACAAATGCAAAGATGATGCTGGTGTGCGGTTTCCACCAACTTTAAAGATGACAGAGTTTTTTTACAATAGGAAACTGTTCTTTGAGCATCTATCATATGAAACTTTGTTGGGGCTCACAATGACCCAGGAGCAGGCAGGTGGAGGTGTGGACAAAGAAGAGGACAAGGACCTGACTGCAAGTTGTGGATCTTCTGACATTCCTTCAAAGTCTGAATATTCCCAGTACATCCTGGAACAAGAGTGGCGCTACAACGTTCTTCTTTGCTGTTTTCCTCTCGTTCATCAAGGACGTTAGCGGCAGGTTGAGCTAGCATTAGCAGTAACTTGAGCTAGTGTTCTGCAATTAGCATTACAGCAACCATCATAGTGGGTTGGAACATTTTTATTTAAATGGTGAGTCACACCATGGATGGAGACTTAATTCACCCACACTTCCTGTTAGAAAAATGCTCCTGAAGGAGGCGTCGTCTGGAGGACTGAGAGATCGGCACTGAGGCAGTGATTGACAGCAACCCGCTTGACCCCGCCGTGCACGCGCACACTTGCGCATGCACACGAGCACACACATACAGCAGACTCACCACTCAGGAGAATGAGCAAACACACAAAAACTTCCAGCGTTTTTTTTTAAGGAGCGGCTCCGAGCCGTAACGTTTCATATCGGCAGGTGCTGGAGGTGCAGCCAAGACTCAGCTGGAGTCCAGTGCAGTGCAGCCACGTAGTACGGTACAGTCATCCTGCAGCTCTATAGCCATCAGCTGTGGCTGATTCTAAATCAATGTGGAGCAGAGTTTTACCCTGAAGATGGAGATATAATTAGGGTTTTGGGCTGAAATATTACATTTTAAGTTGCACTAAACTACCAAAATATTGATTACACATGTCTACAGCACTATTAGTCATCTATACAGGTTATCAGCAAAAAAAAAAGTTGATTTAGGTGTTACTCACTCTTTAAGGTGGTGTGTCTAATCTTATGACGACCAGCTTTTCTTGAACGAACCGTTACAACATTACTAGTCTACATAGGAAAGTAGGTCGGAGATGGCACAGGCTTTTTGGTATGCTACATCAAACACAAGCTGCCTTTATTTAACAACAACAAGGCAAATGTTCTTTTAAATTCAAAGACCGCTGTAAGTCCGAATAAAAGAAACGACACAAAGATGGAATTTGACCTTCATACCAGAGCAGATTCCAGGAAACAAAAGCATCACAGCAGGACAAGAAGTTCTGGTCTCCATCCTGGCTAAACATTATCTCACAGAACAATATCACCCTCAGTCAGCCGTTATTGGCTGACTGGGAGGAAGTGATGTATATTGACTTTTCATTTGCTGATGCTGACAAAAATGGAGCGAAACGCTTCCAGCTGCTGCTGCTGAAACTTAAGCAAACATCTCTGTTACATTCCGTTTCTGTTATACATGATCCATCTGCATTTTGTTCCTTAAATGAGTTCTTTTCCCTTTTTCATTAGGAGCTTCTGTTTCTCAGCAGCCAACAATTGTTCATCCAGCATCCAGCAGTTAAAATGACACTCAAACTATTCCCATAATACTATACCTCTGAAATGATCGTACATTATGTGTAATATGAGCAAACGAGGCTCTCTAATGGTCCTGATGCTGGTGTTAATGGGGATTATGCACACAATAAAAAAAAACATCCATCGATTCATGAGGATTTCTTTGCATTAACCCGCAAACCCTTTGTCAGGGTCAGGTTCTTTTCATGGAGGCTGAGCCATCTTGCACCTTGTCAGTCAATGAAGCGACGTGGGGGTGGGGGTGGAAGGCAAGGGGGGTCCTGGAGGAGGAGCGCCATTACCCCGTGTTCTGGACCCGTGTCTTCCCAGGGTGAATAATTATGTCTGACATGTCGTGTATAGGGGAGGACATTATTGCAGTGATCCTCAGCAAACCCCCCCCCATTGGTGTGTTCCCTCTGACACACACACACACACACACACACACATATTAGGGCCCCTCTGAATGATTTAAGGGGTCTGTTAATAATGCAGGGGCTCCTAAAGCTAATTAGGTAAGTAGCAGAGGGCGCCGGCTGTAACGCCTCAGTTCACTGATACAAGCTGTAAAGGAATGAAGCATCACACACACGCACACACACAACAGTGGCACCACTTCTAATCTGAGATAATTATTTTAAAAGATGACAGATAAAACATGTGATTCTGTTTATTGTTGATCGTGACTCAAACCAGAGAATCAGATGAACGCGTGACCTGAAACATGCCGACAAAAGGTTGTAAACAATCAAGAAAATCAATAAGAAGTCATCATCTTGAGAGGAAACAAAAGGAGAGTCAAGGTGGGCTTCGTCACGTGTCTGAAGCCTCGCTCTCTCTCCCTCTCACTGGCGCCGTAGCTGTCAGGCCTGTAAGTTCAGTGGTGGGGGGATTAGAGAGCTGTGGGGGCCCAGACGGAGCTCAGCCAACCTCCAGACAGGCCCTCCTGAGAGGAGCTGCCGTAACGAGCCGAAGTCAGGGGTCAGGAATACTTTGTCAGTCTCAGAGATTTTTTTTTTTTTGGTGTTCTACCAGGATCCATCTCCTTAGCCTGCAGAGTCACTGAAGCGCTGCTTTTCTGATTTACGGTGCCTTTGGGCCATCAGGCATTATATTTTAAAGAGTGGGTTCACCCAAATTTTAAAAGCAGTGTTTTTCAGAGCTATAAAGTTGATTTACTTGCCCAGATTTAAACTTAAGACCTCACTGTCTGTCTGGGGTGGAGGAAGCTAACAAGGAGAGACGTACTGTAGGAATAATTGCCTCACAATTGGGATTTGAGGGTAAAAGATTGAAATTCACCTTCAGTATGATGTCGGACAGAATTCTGATGAACTTCTGAGCTGAAAAAAAGTTTAAAATCTGTTTAAAATACTGCATCAATAAAATATTGTTGTTTAAAGCATCAATTTTGTAGATAAAAGAGAAGTCAGGATGGTTGGCTAGTGTAAAAAAACACGTAAGTAATAGTTACAATTCACACGACGAAAAGAAAACAAAGTTTGGTTCAATTTAATCTAATTTGTGACGTGATGTGAGGTTTGCAGCATTTCTTTCAGCATCCTAGCCACAGATGTTTTTGAGTTAGACATCTTCCTTAAATAAGCATGTCCCAAAGCCACTTCAGTGTCGACAACAGGGAGACTAAGTCACGCCCATCTACCGCCAGTCCATGGGTCCCCTAATGCCCAAAAATGAATTGAAATCTATGGACTAATAAAGTTATTTTTTGATCACGTTTGATATGTGCCATGGATTTAACATATGATGTCTGTGAATTTTAAAGACACATTTTGAGGCCAAGAAAGCGCTCATTTTCGACAGGCGTCAAAAGTTACTTTAGATTTTGTGTGAAAACATTTAGAGGACTCCCAACTGCTCGTCTGACCAAATTTACGTGATCAAACCAGACAAGGAGAACAAGGATAAGAAAAATGTTTGAGTTTAGCAAATTTTGCATCCTTCTTCCGGGATGAAAGAAGGAGCATTAAACGTGGAGAAAAACAGGGTTTGGGATTTAGGGGGAGCTAAGGGGAGCCCAGCTCCCCTAAAGGGGTGATGGGTTCCCCAGAAAGCCATCAGCTGATACACCAAGGGGGAGCCACCATTCACTGCCACAGAGTCCCTCATACGCTCCATCCTTAAGGATATTAGACGGACGGAAAACCTCCCTTACCGAGATCAAACGGTGCAAGGAGCCAGTCAAAAGCTTGCATACTGCTAACACTAGCTCGAGCTACTGCTAACGCTAACTCAAGCTGCCGCTAACGCTAACTCAAGCTACTGCTAACGCTAACGCAAGCTACTGCTAACGCTAACTCACGCTGCTGCTAATGCTAACTCAAGCTACTGCTAATGCTAATGGTGCGTTCAATTTGTCCTCGGAACTCGGAAATCCCAACTTCCAAGTAGGAAAAATCAAATAAAACGCCCTGCAAAGTCGGAACTCCCAGTCGGAAACTCTGAAGTTTATCAGAACTCCGACCTCGAGATCCAAGATGGCAGCTCTCCGTATCGACAACGGTAAGTTTTGGTTGAAATGTGTTTATTTTACAAGACACACATATAAGAGTGCGTTTAAAATCAGTGATACATGTAGCGCTTGCATCTCTAAGCTGAACAAACTAAAAGTGTTGTTTATTAGTCGTCTGTATTCATTGAGAGCTACCAAAACAGCAGTTTTCGAGGGCACCGCCATATTGGAATTCCGACTTTTCAGACCAGAACACTGTTAACTCGGATGTGACGTCATTCCTAGTTCCAACTTCCGAGGTAACTTGAACGCAGCATTACTCAAGCTGCTGCTAACGGTAACTCAAGCTACTGCTAATGCTAACTCAAGCTACTGCTAATGCTAACTCAAGCTACCGCTAACGCCAGCTCGTGCTACTGCTAACATCCTTATTGGAAGAGAATAAAACAACAAAGAAAGAAACAAGAAAAAAAATTAAACTTTGATTGTTTTGTTGTAAAAATGAAACATTTTCCAAATTTCTGAAGGAATAAAGAATTACAGTTCTGATGTTTTAACTTGTTTGATGTGCAGCAACAGATGTACATGTTGACTGACCCCGGATGACCCCACGTAAACTGCTGCGAGTCTGGATTAGATTTAAAAACAGTTAAAGAGTGTGAAACCACAAAAGCCTCTGATCATGTGAGGATTAAAATAAACGATAACCTTTATTCTGATTATAGATCCAGGACAACGACTCACTTTGAAAGACTTTGATCCAACAAAAATAAGCTCACGAGGGGATTATTTTGTCAGTATTCCTCCTATAAAGCGTGTGTGGTTCAGAACTTGCACCACATATAATCTAGGACTCTTTTTTCGTGTTCCCTGTAGCATGCACTTGTTGACAGATTGCTCATTAGTGTGCCACAAACTTTCAGCACCGTCTGAAGATTGTGGAGTTTAGCGACTCTCTCTTGTCCGGCGGCAGAGTGAGAAGCAAAGAGGCTGACTGAGCTCTACCTGCATGCGATACCTATGGCCCAAGGGTTAATGGGATCTAATCACAGCCTCGGCAGGTAAAGAGAGGAGCTGGAGCAGACAGCATGGCACCGCGTGGAATTCCTCCACTATCATAGATCAAGCCACACACACACAGCTTTTACAGTAAAACTCAAACTGAGCCTATACACCAGCGCAGATGTTTGTATAATGAGTCATACTATTCAGTTTTATAGCGCAGAAGCATTTTCTCTCCGTTTTTTACAAAGTAGGCAAAATCCACGTGATTTTTGATATTTAAATTCCAAAACCCACCATGTGTAGTCATCCTGTAAACAAGTATCACTAAATGAGTTGTCATTCATACGGAGATGTTTCTGGTGTTTGAAGTCATTTAACCTCATCTTCACCTCTGCGGAGCAGACATATAAGCTATCTGAGGGGGTGAAGAGGCCAAAACCTCCCCAGGGGAGGGAAAAACAGAGTGGTGGGAGGAGACGGAGGAGGAGGAGAAGTGTCTCCGTGTCTACAAAGCCCTCTTATCCTCTTGATATCAAAGCGCTGCACTCCCAAAGCATAAAATATTATCAGAGTGATGGGACTCGAGCTGAGGGGAGGGTTAGAGAACACAGAGAGAAACCAGAACACCTTCTTCATTCAAACTTAACAAGAACTCCTTAAATAAGAGAAATTCAGAATCATTAACTGGGTTCTGACCCGCTTCTAAGACAAAAGCAGCAGCTCTCATCTCCTTTTTATTTGCTTTCTAAAGAGGAAGTATTTAGGATGTAGGCCAGATGGGCACACACACAGCACTATTGTATGGTTGACAGAGAGATGACCTTGTTGAGCCTGTGCGCGTGTGTGTGTGTGTGTGCGCGCGCGTGTGTGTGTGTGTGTACGTGTGTGTGTGTGCGTGTGTGTGTGTGTGTGTGTTTAATCAGACAGAGAGGGGGGATTAGGGACCAGGCACCTGGCAGGTGGAAACAGTCTGTACTCATCTGATGCCCTCCTGTCCTTCTGTACTGTCTCTCTCTCTCACGCACACACACACACACACACACACGTTTTACACTTGTTCACGACCATGTCGTCATATCATGGCTCTTACAACAATGACACATTTGTTTCTGTTCTTGCAGGCAAAGAGAAGAAATGTTGATTTGTTGCAGAAAGTGGATTCTTGAACACTCAGATGAGTACGGAGTGTTTCTGAGATAAGAATCTTGGAGTTTCCCAGTTTAAAAGTTGCACTTCCGAGGTTTTTAAGTTCTAGAACTGATAACAACAACCTGCAAGACAAATCAACTGTGAGACGTTTCTCTTCATTTGCAATAATCAGACTATCTTGATTTATTCTCATTATTTGAAATTTACTTTCAAGCAATTTAGAACCAAACATGCCAAATGATTCATCCAAGTTGTGGTCAGTGTTAAAAGGTTAATCATCTAAACAACTTTAACAGAGGCAACAACTTGAGTTATACAGGTGAATATTATCTCATATTCTGCTGTTTAATTTTTTAACGGCTGTCAAACTCTCAACCTGCAGGCCGACTTTGGTTTTGTTCACCAACAACGAATCTTCTTGTCTCAAATTTTGAACCAAATGTCCGTATCTATTTCTTTACACTGTTTTGATCTGCTTTTTGGTGTTCATGGATCTCAAGTCATAATCACAGAAGAGGAACATGTCTGGTTTAGGAACCTTAGGGGCAATGGCGGTTTTACACAGGGGCCCACACTGTTATGGCCCCTGTGCTGAAGAGATCGGATTTTGTTTTCGCCGCTGCCTCGAAGACGGGAACTAATGCGCCGCGACGTTTCACACGGAGCCTTTAGATCGCAACACACTATCTATGGTTGTTTAGTCGGTGGCGCTTCGAATAAAAAGAGGAGAAAAGGATTAAAATGAACCACTACAAACTGCACGACTAACGACAAAGACGCAAAAGACAAAGGTAAGCAATACAGATGATCTTGTTTTGTTGGCATCAGATCATGGTGATCACCAGATTCTGGGGTAGGAGAAGTGGAGGAGTTTGGATCAATAAACTGGGAGCTACATCAAGGGAGTTGCTTCAGTCTGAAGAAGAAGATCAGCTCTTAACTTGGTCCATCTACAGTCCAACAATCACATATGTTCTCAGGATATGGATGGTGACCAAACTCCACCATAGAGCTTGAAGTAGGGCCTTTGCTCCTCTGCATTAGCAGGAGTTCACTGAAGAGTTGCAAGCATCTAGGATGTTGCTTGGTCACCTTCTCCTGGAGGTTTTCCAGGTACTAGGAGACCTTGGGCAGACCCAGGACTTAGTGGAGGGATTTTAAATCCTCTCTGGTCTGGTAATGACTTGGGATTTCCCAGGATGAACTGGAGAGTGTTGCCTGGGCATTCCTCATGGACCTATTTACCTCCACAAGATCAATTATTGAATTAATAATGTATGCTAACACATACCTCCATTTTTTTATTTGAGTAGTTTGTTTTTTCAGTGAAGTTCAGCGCAAGGTTTCATAACACATAGGGACTATAGTTTTTCTTACCAAACAGTTGACCTGAGTTGTGCGCTGACGTTAGTTTCAGATTACACAAATAAAAGCTTCTCTCAGCAACAATCCACTGAGGTTTGAAACCTTTCGGTTGCAGTTTTGTTTCTCATCTTATTTCAAACATTTGTTGCAAAAGGCCTCGTCTGTTATGTAGCAAATGCTAAAAAGAAACTTCAGTTTTAATATTTACAGTTTGCTGACAACCATGAAGAGAGAAAAATTGAAACATTTTGACTCAATCCCCCCGCCCCTGTTGGGTCCTTCTTAAAGACCAAGTTCACTCATTTTTTTCAGCATATTTTCAGTGGTCTCTGGTATAAATTAATGTCTTGTGTCGTCGATCTCTGTGAGAAAAAAGCATTTGTGCTCCTGTTTCAGGAAGTAGAAGTGAGCCATAAGAGTGGGGAGCAGAAGACAGCAGGATTTGGAGTCGTACTTCCTGATATTCAGACATCTCACCTCTGATTGGCTAACAGCAACACAACTCTACCACTGACTGTTTGCTCTGCAACGTTGATGCTTTATCTCCACAAAAAACTCAGGCCTGAAGGAGTTCTGCTGTGTAGTGGAGTTGCTAATGCTAACGGTTAGCTTCTACTAGCCAAGACGTGCTTTGCTGTCTCCTGGACGCTACATGAACAACAGCCTTCCCCGTTTATTTTCTAACGAACACTAATACAGGAAATAGGGGTAGAAGATTATTTTTATGAGTGACTGATCATATTCTAAACATAAAAAGTAAAAAACGATTTCTCAATGAACTTGGTTTTGGTCTTTAAGATATTTGGAGATGAAAAAGAAATAAAAAATATTATTTTCCATTCAGAAATACTGAAAAGTTCAGGATCATAAGTGAAACAGACAGGGGTTGAACAGGAAGGTGTGTGTTCCCAGCGTTCATGTAGACCCCACAAACGAGGTGGGCATTTTTCAGCTGCAGAAGGAGTCAATGCCTCAGCAGGCGCCTGTCACTCAGGGGACCAGCATGGGATGATCAGCAGTGATGACAGGGGCACGGACCTGTGTCAAGATGCCAAACCCAACTGTCAATCAAACCCCTCTGCCCTGTGAGACGACATGGATGGGTTTCAGTCTGCAGAAGAGGGACTGGAATTAAAAAAGAAATAAATTAGAAAACATTGGATCTTTTTTGTCTGTTTGCACATTATTCCATCTAGAGGTAAGCTATTCCTAATCCAAGCTATCTTTGGGGGAATAAAAAAAACTTGTGACGTCTCGCTCCTTATAGGCAACTGTGTGAACTTGTCATCTGACAGCTAGAAAAGACCCTTATGAGTCATCCTGCAGCTATCGTGGACTGTAACCCCTCAGGCCTCGAGAGATTTCCGAGGAATGACCGGAGAACCGGCTCACTGGGACACAATAGAGGAAAGAGGCTCTATCCCACAGTCAGTACTCGCTGGAACGCCACGGAGCTGGTTCCAATTAGCGCTTGTTGATTCTCCGTGTTGGTCTACCGCATCATTTCTAGTAAAATGCAACTGTAACTTCAAGCCACAATGTTTGGTTTGGCCATGTGGAACTTCTTCCTCATCTCCTTTCTCTTGTCAGTGGTAATCCCAGAACATTTGTGTTTAATCTAACTTTCAGCAGTGTGTGTGTGTGTGTGTGTGTGTGTGCGTGCGTGCGTGTGTGTGTGTGTGTGTTCTACAGTGATGTAATATTGGGAAAATGTTATTCCAAACTCATGTCTCTTCACAGAAAGCTGAACATAATATCGGCTACCAAGTAAATATTTTACATTTTTTTGTCATTTTACATGTTTTTAAGCCAGTTGGGCGACTTTTTGTCCAAGCTAATCTTACCCCCACCCCTTTTTTAGTTTTCTTTGTACATTTAGAGTTTTTAAAAGGGTCGAACATCAATCCTCTTTTCATCCTGAGTTATTTGTGTGCCTTAATCGGACAAAATAGTGAGCTCAAACCAAACAATAGCACTCGTGAGAGACTAAGGTGTAGTGTCCTAGAGCAAACTTATTGCCAAAGTCAATAAATCATATCTGGTCTAAAATGATCTCGCCATTTCAGAACATCATACCAGTAAAGCATGGTGGTGGCAGTGTGATGGTCTGGGGCTGCTTTGCTGCTTCATGACCAGGACTACTTGCTTTAATTAATAAAACCACGAATTCTCCTCTCTAGGAGAAAATCCTGAAGGACAACATCTGACCTTTAACCTGGAAAATCCTCCAATATGGCTGAATTAAAACAACTCTATAGGGAAAATTAAATGCTATAAATTTTCTTTTCAATAAGAAAGTTTCCAAGAGATTGCACATGCTGTTTATGCAAATTGGCAAAGAAATTATGATTTTAATTGGATGCTTGAACTAAGTAATTATTTCAGCCAAACATGCAAATTATATAGAAAATGCACAGAATTCATTACTATGACTTCCTACGGTGTTAACCCTACATTCAGTTGCGTTATTGTCTCGCAGGCTCCAAATCTGAGAGGCATGACCACAACCTTTCATCTCAAGATCTGAAACTTCATTGTGTTTTAAGTGTGCACATGTGTGCGTGAGTATTTGTTTATGCAGGCATGGCACAGAGACGGTGAGAAACAGCTTTCAGAGAACACTGTGAACCAAGAGCAGCCATCTTTCGGGGCCCCAGATGCACGGCGTCCCTGAGGTGATCAGAGCCATGACCTGACACTCCAATGTCCCAGCATGCTCTGCAGATGTGGGTCAACTGACATCTGTTTCTCACTGCAGCTCAACCCGAACCAGCCTGGCTGCCATATTCATCCTAATAACCACTCCCATAATCACCAGGGATTATTCTAATATTAGTGAGCGCACACACACAAACACACAGAGATGCTCTGATTAAGGTATAGTGCTCCATATGGTTTTTTGGAGGGTTTTGGGAAAGGATTTGTACGTTTTTAGCCTTTCAGTGAAAAGCCTTGAAAAAGCCAGCTTAGCGTGAACTAAAGATCATCCCTGCATAAATAATATTAGAAAATAGCCTGGGCAAGTAAGGGTCAGACGGGGTGAGACGTGGCCTACCAGCAGAGGGGCTTTTAACAATGAGGATGCTGCTGTGTGGAGATCTGGCCTTGAAGCTATGGAATTAGAAGGAGAGACAGCGGTGAGCTCTTCTGTCTCCATAAAGGAGGGATTATGAATCACTGACAGGATGTGTGAATCAAGACAGTACACTCACCACACAACAGGACTAGAAAGAGACACCACGGGGGGCTGTCAAGACAGAGCCAGAGTGAGCAGGGAGGATTACCATGTAATGATGAAAGATTATGAAGACTGATGAATAGATTGTAGCCACTGGAGAACTTGCTTGTGTCATTTTAATTCAGGTAAGCTTTGATTTTCTTATGAATCTGTTTAAAGGGATACATCAGATCTGGTAAAGTCCTCTCATAAACGTATGCAAAATTATTATCTAACCTTGGAGAAATAAAACATTATTACGTACCAGATTGACAAGCTAACAGCTAGTCTGAGTACAGCCAACAGCTAAGTCTGTTCGGCTATTTTCAAAGGGTCAAATTTTCATAGTAAGTCAAGCAAACATTATTATAATAAACTTTACTCATCAGTCCTTTGAAAATATTTAAATTGAAGTTTCTTCAAAGTGTTGCTAGCTTTAGCATATCTGGTCCAGGCTGAAGCACTTCCTGTAGGACTAGGGTTGCTTTACACCCACGATATTACAAATATTAAAAAAAAGTTCAATATTTTATGATCTTGTCCATAATTTGTATGAAAACACAAGATGTTTGGTTGAGCTGTAGGGAGTCAAAGAGTGTTTTACACCTGCATTCTGTTTGTACAGGTGTGAACACATGATCGCACCTGAGTGTGGAGGAGGTGGTCTTGAATTCCACAGACGTTCATTTGCAGATGTACTTTCAAAGTTTGAGCTAGGTATGCAGAGGCGTATCAGTGGGTAGGGCAGGCAATTGCTCGGGGCCCCAGGCCACAAGGGGGCCCCCAGAGGGACAAAATACTTTTAACCAAATCAAAACAGAAGTGAGACAGTAAAAGCTGTCATTAGACAGCACTGATGGCCCTCCCCCTCTCTCCCGGTTGCTCAGCCAGAGACCAGACACACACTTCCTTATTTAGGAAAAGCTAACAAAGTTAACAAACTTTATTGATTGATTCAGACCAGAGGTAACACCTCTATCAACACTATTGGGCAAGACATCCAGAATCTGAGCCGATCAGAGTGGAGCGTCTATAAGAAACTTAAATAATTTGTCTTAATAACCCCTCCATGTCTCCATCATAACCGGTTACAGGTGTGAGTTGGTGGGTTTTCATTTGTGAAAGGGTCACTTGTCACAATTTACCACCACCATGTGGATGAGGTCCCCAGGGGCACGGCCCCATTACGGTAGGTGTACTTTATTTTGCTGTATAAAACATGGCGACCCTATGTAGCTATATCATGATGCTTCTGCTGAAATAACCATGTAATATGATGTGGCTATTAAGTTAGCATGAATCAGTTATAAGTCAGTGATATACAATTAATTTTAAGAGAGCAACAGGTTTGGTTTGACTAGTCGTTAGCTTGTCAATCCAGTAAGAATAATCTCTTTCTTCAAACTGAAGTTGCTCAAGTATCCCTCAAATATATTAAATGTTGATTTTACTCTAAAGACCTAGCCTATCCCTTTAAGCGTCCTTAAGCTAAGCGTCTGAGTCAAATCATTTATCTCCCTCCTTTTTGTAGCCTTTTTTTCCTCTAAGAGGTCTATTTGGGGAAGTCATTGCCTGCTGGTGTTTATGAGTCTCACTGGGCTCGTGCTGCTGCTGTTTCTACACACACACACACACACACACACGCAGTGGGTCTCTGCTGCCGACACGCAACATAATTCTTGCATCTGTAGTCACCATGGTGACCTTGTTTACGACTTCAGCCCCCCTCATGCTCACAAACACACAAACACGTTGGCCGTGACAGAGGAGTAAACAGGCTGCATCCTCCTCCCGTGTTTGATTTGGTGTTATTGGACCCGGTCGGATCACAGCCCTAAAGCAGTCCCATGTGCGCAAACACACAGTTACAGCACTTGGCCTGGGTGGATGCAACAGGCCCGTGCTGAACACACCACCTTAATCACCTCCAGGCTGGACTGGATAATGACATTTGTTAAGGCTTTCACTCAACCCGCCCGAGTCAGAAGGTCAGTCTGGCTGCGTTCTCCTGTCACACCAGCGGAGAGATGAACAAATCACAACCTAAATGATGAAAGCAGCAGGGGACTTTACATTGAGTTTGCAAAGTCTCTGGTGTGTTTGTGTCCACACGTCTATGTGTGTGCATGCATGTGTGTGTGTGTGTGTGTGCGTGCGTGCAAGGCCATCCTAAGCGGGTGGTGGCATGTGGGCAGGTTGTTGTTGGGTTTTTTTTCATGAGAGGGGGAATCTGTTATGCAACATGTGAGAGCCTGCTAATCTTGCCAAAAAGCCTGCTCCTCCTGGCCACTTCTCGGCCAACACACACACACACACAAATACACACTGGAACACACCTCCTGGCCTTCTTTTCTAGCCATGCATGGCTACACACCCAGGTGGCCTTAATGGGTTTAAGAGCAGTTGGAGATCCTCCCGCGCCTCTGAGCCCTCCTGTCTCTGCATGTGACTGCACCAGAGGACGCGTGAGGAGTCAAGGCAACAAGAGGTCACCGAGACATTGTTTAAGGTGAGACTGTTTATGTTTACCTGGCTTCGTAGGGAAGCCAAGCATCAATCCTCCCACATGGGGAAAGGGCAAGATCTCGTGTCCGTTGGCAAAATTTGGATTCTTCATTTAAACTAAATGATTTCTTTGGGTCAAACTAGGGAGCATTAATGGCATATGCTAACAGGCTCCCAGCTGAGCGGCCCGATCTGCAACAGATGCACACGTGTACTTTGACACACCTTTATGATCCACAGCCAGAGGTCTCATCTGAGATCACCTGCAAGGGATAGAAACCCTGCTGTCATCGCCTGACTTCACAGGAGGCTGAGTGGTAAAGTAGAGCAAAGACTGTCGCTATTTTTGTTTAGCTTGACAAATTATGACACGTTTATTGTCTCTTTGATCGTGTCCAATGAGGTAAATGCAGACACACGGAGATGTGAGAGTGATGAAGAGTGGTCCGAACTTTGCAGAACTTCTCATCGGTTCCACTTCTGACTGATTTCTTTTGTGCCCACAGCGTTTCTTGACTTTTGGCTCCGGCTCCATATTGTGACAACGATGAAGTGCTGCGAGGCTCCGAGCCCTCTCTGCGCCCACAACTGCTGCAGCACAATAAATACTTTGATAGCAGCTCAGCCTGCATCTCGGGTGCAAAAACAAATAAGACAGCGGTCCTTACAAGACTTCTTTTGTCAGGGTTTGGTTCTGGATTCATGAACCGAACAAAACAATTGGTTCCAGATTGAGGCAGACTTCTGTTCTCCCCAGGGGGATGGTTTAAATATATCGGAGTGGAGAGAAGCAGTAATAGCAGTGGAAATGGTGAGAAAGCAATCGAGAGAAGGAGGAATGAGTGAAATGGAAAAAGAATTCAACCACAGCCGGCGTGGGAACGTTCGGGTTTAATGAGGAGCATAGATGCCAGGATGGATGCTGGATGAAATGTATAAAAAATAGCAATTTTGTTTTTTAAACAGTAAAATGGAAAGATTAAAATTTAGACCTAATTACACCCGTCACTAGAAAAAAATAAAACAATGCATATTTTGAGGAAATTTTTCAAAATAAGGTGCAATTGACGTTTTAAATTTTATTTTGAAGCATTTTTTCTGGTAAATTTAGTGCAAAAAAAATAGAGATGCATTCAAATAAATAAATATTTTTTTAAAAAATGTTACCATAAGCGGTAACTTTATAAATATTCCTCATATTAAATATCTATAACAAAAATAACTTGAAAATTTCTGATCAGGTTTTGCTACATTTTTAGAAAAACGATGTTTAACTAAAATAAAATAAAAATCTGTCTGGACTTTCTATCTATAACAAATAAAATAATAAATCCTAAATTTCCTAATTCTAGCTGCTGCCTGTCAGGGCAATGCACCATCTGGAACCAATTGTACCATCAGACCTGCAATCAAAGACCACTGCAGCCACAGGCGCCGATATGTTAATCCCGTCCTCAGTTTAAGGTTGATAATGCAGCCAAAACAGTTTGAAATAACACACAAAGAGCTTAAGAATTAATATGACGTGTAATTTACCCATCAGAGGCATCCTGTCGTGCCACTGATGATGAAACAAACCAGCCTGAGACGCAAAAATGGTGCAAATAAGGTTGTATATTAAATATATAGTATTTGTTGCAAAAGTTAGAGATAAAGAAATACATTTTTAAGACCTTAAAGTATAAAATGTTGCCGTATTACAGTCAGACAAAAGAAGTCTCATTAACTTAAAATCTAGTGCTTCATTTGAAGTGTTTGTTGCTTTCTGGAAGTTAATAAACTACAAATTTACTAAAAAAAAAACAATGCATATGCCTTAGTTTGTTTACACTTACTTATTTTCTGACCTTATAAAATTAACTAAGCACCTTTATTGACTGTTTTATTGTTGGACACATTAATTAAAAATCACCCACAAAGGCCTCTAGTGATTATTTTCCTCAGTGGTCATCATATACTGTAGAAAGTGTGAATTTAACCCTAAAAACACTGGGAAACAAACCAGTTAGCCACCTTTTGAATGCCATATTGTTACAAGTGCTATAAAAATAACTGAGAAGTCATGGTAACAACTCATCCAGTGAAATGAGGCTAAGTGGCACCAGCCAGGACACGCGGAGCAGAAACAGCTTAGCAACAAGAACTGGAGGGTCTGACAAAAAAAAGTGAGACACCAAGAACTAGATTTATAAACTGGGAGGCTTGATTATTGAATAGAGATCAGGTGAGGTGATAACGTGACACAGGTGTCCTTTCATTGTAGCTTGATTTGAGCAACAAACTGAGAGAAACGTCCAACCATCCATTATCGTCCGCTATGGGTGAAGCAGAATGGAAGTAAAAGAAAATAAGCTGCATTGACTCTGCTTTAAAATCATCATTTTCTAAACTCCCAATGTGAAAAATTAGGCGAAAATTCCCTCACAACACCGTAAATCAGGGCGCTTTGGGATCTCACCGAGCCCCATAAAAACAACACTTCTTCAGGTCATTGAACGCCACTTTTTACATCACAGAATCATTCTCCCGGTACCCCAAATTGATTCAATTATTTGACAGAACAAAACTTTTGTTATCCATGGACGTCTTTTGGCGCTGATCAGTGACATCACTTACCGCCAAAGCAGTTGTGATATGATGACATCTTAGCTAAGGTCTGAACACACTGAGAGGACCGAGCCATCGTATCTCCCGGTTGCTTCTCCCATCCCAGAAATTTCCCTGTTGTGCTTTTTTCTTCTGTTTTTCACATACAGAGGTATTTTCCTGAGAGTTTGGCGAAGGTCCAGCACCCTGCATCGTGTGGAGAGTCGGTGAGAGTTTGGTCTTCTAATTACTCATCATCTGATCTTCCACAGGTGTTGTATTTTTGTGTGGCTCAGACACTCAAACTGAGCATCCATTCAAGATGCCTGGAGGAGGCTGCTGTGACTTTTGGGTAAAAACTTCACGACTGCATTTCTGGAGACAATTCTCCGGTTGTTGTGTCCCCGAGATGCATCCCCAGGCTATCCGACACCTCTTCCTGTTTGGACACCAGGCCCCGGAGGACACACACAGCTGTGTACAAAGTTAGCTCCCTCTTTAGATCCACTCACACAGCACGCCGTTGCCTGTTAGATTCCATAAATCAGCCTCGTCTGTGACACTTTCTCCTTTTCATGTGTGACCAGCAGCCCTCGGTCACATGAAGGATGTTCCAACAGCTGTGAAGAACACACAGAGGAGCATCTGTGCATACACATGGATGTGTGTGTGTGTTTGCATTAATGCATGCGTGCACGCTCCTCTTAGTTCAGTCGGATTTTCTTTGACATCACCCTGTCAGTTGTGTCGTATTTAAAGAAAGGCTGTGACATAAAAGAGGGAAGTGAATGAATGTAAATCACACAGCTGCATCCTTGAGGACAAAGAGGCAACAATCACAAAGTATGGAGACAAAAAGCAAGGTCGCGAACCACAATCAAAACAAACAATTACATTTTTAACGCTGTTTTTGGGCAGGATCGTGGAAATATGTTTGCTAATTCCTGATGAATCTTTGTTTTTCATTGCCTCAGGGTTCTCTCGGGGTTAGGCCAGTCCATTTTTTTTTTTAGAAAACCTCCAAACTCTTGTGTCACCCAACGATTTTCAACATAAATGTATAAAATCACATTGGAGAACAATTGTTTCTGCATCATGGCTCCAAGTGAGAAAAGGATGCAAGACAGGTCGTCAAAGAGGCGAAGCAGAGTGGCTTTCATCAAAGGCAGTTCTGCAGAACAACCAGCATGCACAGCTGCAGGAATGGAATGCAGCCCTCATTATTACACCCGTGCTTTCACTGTTCATGCAAATCAATGTTCTGATGCAACGAGGGGTGTTTGCCGTTTGGATTCACCTGTGTTGAGGACTGTAGATAAACCCAAACAGGGCGAGTGTTGCTCTGGGCGTATATATTTATCCCAGCCAAACACACTCTGATAAGTGGGAAGACACGGCGCATTAGAGGAGCTCCTTAGCCACCAAGTGCAGCAAATCCCTTCTTTGATATGAGTAAACCTGAGCAAGACGAGGGGACTATCTAAACCAGCCACGCCAGTTCAGCTAACCTTGATATGAGACTTGACGTAGAGCATGCAGGAGATGGAGGAAGAGCAGAGACACCCTCTTCCTCATCTCCAGGCAGCAGGATTTGAATGTTTACACCCTAATTTCTTTCTGAGGCAGGAAGCGCGCGCCCAATCGAGACACCATACATGCAAACACGGATGAAAGAGCAGACATGTGTTGTGTGTGCATCATTTGAAATGTATAAATACACACTTGTATCGATCCAGTTCATTCAGCTGGCCTGGCCTTGTTTTGTGTATTTGTTGGTGCTGAGGTCTGCACCCATCTGCTCCTGTGTGTGTGTAATCTGCCTCAGACAGGCTACGGCGCTTAGAGAGGCCAGACTGCAAACACTGCACTGGGATGAGACACCTGCCACAGGACTAAGACCACAGCCCTGACGCACAAACACACACACACAGATGGGGAGGCCATGGTTACCAGGGACGAGCGTGTCCACACCGTGCAAGCTGTGTAACGCGTTTCCTGCTCCTCCAAACCACATTTTCCATCCTGACGATAATTAGTTGAATCAAAAACACATTTGACAGCTCCTTATTTACAGTGTTCATATTGCTTCTTGGTAAAGATGGAAAAATTCTCTACTTATCCTCGTCTTGAAGTCTAGCTTTGAGCATCTGCTGTCAGGGTGTCACGTCTGAATTTAGCAAATGCCCAGGCACGAGGTGGCTGCGTTCTAAACGCCCAATGCTCAAAGGAGTGTCTGTCGTGCCGCGGCTCTGCGTGCCAAATCAGAGCTGGCTAGGAGCTCCCTATAGGCGAACAGATGGCCATTACTATCATTTATAACTTATTAGGGCCTATAATCCTACCTGCGTCAAACACGCCCCAACGCTTAGAGCTGGTTTCTCCTTTCTCTTTTTTTCTTTTCATTTAAAACTCTTCCACGTGCCAGAAAAGTCCAAGTCACGATTTTATCAGGGTTTTTTCTCCACCGCCGTCTCTTTCTGTATTTTTAAACGGCGTGATTGACACATATGTGCAGAGATAATATGAAATAGGGTGATCCTTCCGTTGAATCAACAGTCAACAGATTGCCCCATGATGGTGCAGAGCTGGGAACTGATAGCACTGGACGGAAAAGCAAGCACAACATGTGGTGTACAATCATTCTCACCAACTGTACAGGAGAATCAGAGTTAATATTTATTTTCATTGCATCGCTCTGTTTTTGCCTTTATGCCGTAATGATCGGACTAATCAGCAGCTCTCCGGCGGAAGTCATATGCTGCGAGCCGAGGCTGCCGACGGCGTTTACGAGGGTGTTCGGGCTGAAGCTTCGGCAGGTATTTATTGTTAACGTGTTTATGATGGTGTGCCACGTTCTGGCAGATATCTGCATCCTAACTAAGTCCTTCCTCCTACTTTGTCAGCGCCTCAGTCTGGCTCCACGGAGGCAATCGTCAGCGATGCCTCACATTCACCACCCAAGCAGGTGTGGGCATTGACGTTTCTACTGTGAACAGGCTGCATCTGTCATGTGGCAAAGAAGAAATAGCTCCAATCAATGTCCCCCCTTGGACACACACACACACACCAGGCACTGCTTCAGCACAAAGATCCATTGAACGATCGTTGTGAACCCTTCCAGCTGAGAGAGATCGATGGAAAGTCGACACTTGACGTCCAGCGGCGTCCTAAAACCTTTATCCGTCGCCATTTTGAAATATCTACTTTAATGCAGCCATTTTGTGTCCAAATGGCGCGCGTGAACCCCCCTCCGCCCTCCGCTCCTGTACCCAACACCATCATTTGCAACCGTTTGGAGAACAGACAAATAGACGGGCAGACACACGGGCAGACAGCGAGACAGAAGGAAGGCAGATGACCGGCTTTGATGAGTTTTATGGGGATGTGCGCGGGAAGACGGACGGACAAATGTTGGCAAACAGACAGACAGATAGACAGACGGTATACATACATGTGTGTTTCTGCGTGCGTGTGTGTGTGTGTGTGTGTGTGTGTGTGTGTGTGTGTGTGTGTGTGTGTGTGTGTGTGTGTGTGTGAGCGGATGTCAGACCAGGTTGTGTGTTCCTGCAGTGGCAGAGATGAGAGAGAGAGAACAGGAAGCTGCTCTCCTGGAGACAGATGGACTGCCATGCTGTGGACAAACTCACACACACACACACACACACACACACACTCAGAGTGACACACAACAGTGCAGCCAGCAAGAGAACCTATCAGAGAACGACTGGTGAAGAACACAAAAACACTCTTGGCTAAATACAGACGACACACAGCTGAGATGAAACAGGTGAAAATTTCACTTCACAGGAAATCTCAAGCATCAGCAATAAAACGAGAACTTCTGGAGTCGTGTTTGACAAACTCTTTGCAAGTTTCTGCAAAAAAAAGTACCTAAAAACGCTAAATCCAGAGCGAAAGCGGCGATACGATGGCTGACAAACACGCATGACACGCTGGAGCTCATAACAGGTGTTAATCCTGCCAGCTTCAGGTATGTGATGACAATCTTCTCACACCCAACTTGAGAGCACTGGCGGATCTAGGCTACGCCAGGTTGTCGCACAGGATGTGTTGTGTGTACACACACACACACGTGAGCACACACACGCATCTTCTCTTCACTTTTTTCTGCTTCCCGTTTGAACGACAGCGCACAGGAAAGGGAAGGAAACGGGAGAACGAAGGAGCGAAGATGAGAGAGTTTTCACAGACATCGACTCCAGCGGCGACAACAGCAGTGTCACACCGTGTGTTTGGGTGTTTCTGCCACTGTGTGTGTGTGTGTGAGCATCTGTGAGTGTGTGTGTGTGTGTTTGTGCCCGGGCGTGTGTGTTAGGTGTGTTTCACAGGATTGCCAACACATCTCCTCGCAGCGAGAGCCCTATAGGAACAGAGACATCTGTGGAGTGAAAGGACGCCAGCTTGCATGGCCGTCTCTGGAGAAAGGGAGAGGAGAGGAGAGGAGAGGAGAGGAGAGGAGAGGAGAGGAGAGGAGAGGAGAGGAGAGGAGAGAGGAGACCTTTGACCTTTAACGGAACCGTTATTAAAGCGGTTTTTACTTATAGTTTAAACCTGAAACATAATAAAATAATGACACCATTTTATAATAAGTTACAAACCAATGGCCTCTTTTTGATTAACCAGGTAAGCCAGGTGCTCAACTTGGCTTGACCCAATAAAAATGAAGGTTCCCTCAGATTAAAGAGGTCCAAAACAAAGTTTGTCTTCTAGAACACGACCCAGTCCGTTAAGAAAGGGAAGTAATCGTTAGAACAGCTGTGCTAAAAGCCTTAAAAATGTAAAAAAATTTGACAAAAACCCCGATGTGACCCCCTCATCCATTGTTGTTACTTACAAAGTTTAACAAGAAGGTAAAAACTCCTGCAGCACAAAGAGGAAACAGCAACTGCCTGAGAAGGTTGTGTGTTGGAGAAGCAGCAAAAGTTTTGGGGAGTCCAGATCAGCAAGGTCAAAAAACTGACTCGCCAAGCCGGTAAAGTTATTGGACTCAACCTGGAGACAATCAGGGACAGGAGGTCTCTGATCAAGATGGTCTCTATCATAGACGACCCATCTTCACTGACAAACCGTTGCAGTTCCGCTGTCACAATTCAGGAAATCATCATTCCCGTTCTCAATAGCTCACGCAGGTGTGGAAGGTGATCAACTACTGCAAATTTAAACAATCCATTTGGTTTTGCTCCTACTTAAGTCACTCCATCCACTGCTCATTAAAGGGGACATGTTCTTAAGTTATAATAGTTCTATGGTCTTTAAAATACGTTTATGAAGTTATTTGAACTAAATCCCTCTCACATTGAAGCAATTTCAGCTGTACCTTCCAGAGTTGTTTCAGGGCTCTGCCACTTTAAGAAAAGAAGCTGCTGCTGGCCACACCCACTCATCCCCCGCTCAGGCTGCTATAAGCTGAGAAGCTCCGATATCCAGGCAAGGCTCAGAATATAGCTGCTCCTCCATTAGCAGCTCCCTCTTTCACATGAAAGGTGGTTCTATGCTAGTTTTCCCGTTTGTGACATCACAAACCGGGACTCTACAAAACAGCTTGTTTTAGATACAAACCAAACACTAACAGGGAACAAATGGATATTTTTTTCATGTTTGCAGTGTTTTACAGAGGCGGTAGAGACCCACATGGCAGCACAAAAGGATGCAACTAGTGAATTTTGCATAATATGTCCCCTTTGTTATTGACTATCTTCTGTTTCTATGATGGATAATCCGTTTGATCGTGCTGCTTCTATACTTAAATATCTGGTTTTCCTAAATTTTATAAATACTCATACTTTAATGCATCATATTCATCTGTGTAGGGTTAGGGTTAGTGGGTGTTTCTACTCCATCGCTGATGTTTCTACCTCGTTTGTTGGTCACCGTGGGTGAGACTTTGAAAATCTCTTCTAAAGTTGAGTCACTGAAAAATCTGCCAATGTTTTAGGCTTACATCATTTATCCTCTTAGTTTTGGACACAAACGCAGTTCAGTAAACAAGCCCAGGTATTACTAACACAAACACAACCAGTCTGATGATGCACGGTGACAGAAACTCGGCCAGAACTAAATAAATAAATAAATAAAACAACTCTCCTGCGTGTTATACTCTCTCCAACCCCAAACCGGTGAACTGAGCTGCTCTTTAGTGAAGAGGCATCTATTCCCTGCTGATGAAGAAGGTTGAAAGCTCAAAATATAAACACTTATAAACACTCACTCAGCAGCTCCACCTGCTCACCTACCACTTCCATGCACGAGAAGAGCAGAGAAGAGGGCAAAACGGTGAATTCTGGCTTATTTATTCTGAACAAAGTAGCCAATCATGCATTCAGTCGTAAAATTAATAAACAACTGAACAAATCTGCTCTTTCATTTTATATTTGTAATTATCCAAGACCTTTTTGGGATAATAATATGAGAATCCTTGGACATGCCGGGTTTTTCAGAGCTTTCCTATTATGTCTTCAGAATAAAAAAGCTCTATTGGAGGAAGATATATTGTTTACGAGTCTTTTCAGCGGCTGTTAGCAAAAGGAAATTGGAGATGGTGGCCTTCTTCAACCATTCATCCACAACCCTGCAGCCAGGGACTTCCACCACAAATGGAGTTGATGACAATACAAGCAAATGTCCTCCTTGTCTGTACAAGCAGGCGTACTCAAGCAGATGTGCACCGCAGACCTTGGGAGCATGAGCCAGGGAACAGGACACAGGTGCACCTGCTCCGAGCTCTCAGTGAAAGGTCAGCCAAACTTCAGAGGAGGATGCAACTTTACAGGTTTTAGAAGAACTCCAGCATTAAATCCATTTATGCACAATAAACATGGTTATTTGGAGAATTTGAGCTTTATTTGTCATCTACGGAAGAGGATTAGTGCCAATGAAAAGAAAAAAGAAAAGGAATTCTGACTTTAATTTCTGAAACTCAGAATTTTTACTTTAAGAATTCTAAGTAAAGTTGAAATTTCTGATATTAAAGTCAGAATTCTGGGGGGGAGTCACAATTCTGAGATTCAGAGATTAAAGTCAGAAATTTGAGATTAATTTCCAGAAATCCCACTAAAAAAGTCAGAATCATGAGATTAAAGTCAGAATTCATAGATTAATGACAGATTTCAGAGGAACAAAGTCAGAATTCTAAGAATAATTGTCAGAAATCCCAGGAAAAAAGTCAGAATTCTCAGATTATAGTCACAATTCAGAGATTATTGCTAGATTTCCGAGGAACAAATTCAGAATGCTGAGAATAAGGTCAAAACTCTGAGATTAAAGTCAGAATTCTGAGATTATTGTCAGATTTCTGAGATTAATCGCCAGAGATCCCAAGAAAATAGTCAGAATTCTCAGATTAAAGTCACAATTTTCAGATTAATTGCCAGATTTCTCAGGGGGAAAAAATCAAAATTCCAAGAAAATGTCAAAATTCTGAGATAAAAGTCAGAATTTTTCAGTTTTAGAGATTAAAGTCCGAATTCTGAGATTAACGTTGGAGATCTGAGAAAAAAGACAGAATGACAGGTGGCTTTCTTTCTTTTTCTTATCAGTGGCCCTAATCCTCTGCCATAGTCTCCCTCCATGTGTTTCATATCTTTTACCTTTTCTTTTTTTCTAAACATCGCCATCGTTGCCACACGTGGCTCTGCGTTTGGTTGCCAAAGTGCATTTCCAGCGATCTGAGCAGGTATACAGGAGAAAACATGTGCAGCCGGACCAGTGCCAGGAGAGACAGAAGGTCTGCAATGATGTTTCACTACATAGATTATGCAGATACCACAGTCAGAACCAGGAACAGACAGCGCGAGGCAAACAGAGAGCACCAGAAAACAGACAATCACGGACGGAAAGAGAGGACGGAGACGAGTCCGCGCGAAGAAAAACCCAGCAAGTGTAAGCATGAGAAGGAGAACATGTGAGACAAAGAGAGGGGAGTGCAGCAGGGTGTGTGTGTGTGTGTGTGTGAAGGCTACAGCTGGCAGAGGGATTCCCAGAGCCAACTGCCAGTGTAGTGGAGCTCCTTAACAACTTCACAGGCCTCTCAGAAAGGAGCTTTAAAGTGGCCACATGGCCTGGCCAGCACAGCAGAGCAGAGCAGCCGGCTTTACTTGGGCTCTGCACACACACACACACACACACACACACATATTTGTGCATTCACACACACAAGCTCAAACAAGAATCAGCTCGCCAGCTGCTGACAGGGACAAGAGTGTCCAGAGCGATAAATCTGTGAGCATGTGTGAGAGCAGGAAGGGGGTAAAGGAAGAAATAGCAAAAGAGCAGGAAAAAAAAGCTTCCTCTGGGTTTAGATGCTGCATGAGTGACTTTAAAGGTGACGTTTGAGAGAAGAGATTCCTCTAAGAAGGAGCTTGTGAAAAACCAACTCTAGAAGCTGCTGTTGTGTCCTATTTGAGAAAACATGTGGTACACACTGTTAAGCAAAGCAGCTTTGCTCGTCACCCTTTGATTCCTCCGATAACAGTAAGCAGTGGCCGATCATCAAATGTTCTCAGAGAATTAAGCCTCCTAATTTCAGAATCTCAGTCTGATCCTTTAAACGCTCGGTGCAGAGCAGAAATTGGTTCTTTTATCGCCCCATTCATATGTTTGATTATCATTATCCCTCTTTGGAGCTGAACTGAGGAAGAGGTTTTTAGAGGAGGAGGAGGAGGAGGAGGAGGCCGGTGGATGAGATGCCATCACACTGTGGTGAGACAAACGTCTCCTTTTGCTTCTCTCCTTCACGAACCTCCGCTAGACGCTTGTCTGTCTGGATCAGCGGAGGATATTTTCCAGGGGTTGTTTAGTGACAAAGGTTTTTCAGCCAGGATCGCGGTCTTCCCTTTTTTTCCCACCATCACTATGCCAGACCTCCACTACACTAATGGTGGGGCATTAGCATTTCAAGGAGCTTCCATTAAGGAGGGCAAGAAAAGCTGCTCTCGGCGGGGGGAAATCCATTTTGTCCCAAGCTCCAACATCTGCTGCAGCCGTCCCAGCCAGAAGGACGCTCGGATAAAGCCGAAGAGCCCTCTGATTTACTGTAATGACAGACAGACAGATAGACAGGCAGAACGGGTGACCATATGTGGAAGAGAGGGAGGAAAAGAAAAAGACAAAAACAACTTCTGCCTCGCTGTCTGTCATTTTCCCGGTGCTTTCTGTCTACGTGGTTCAGGAATCAGGTGGCCGGCTTAAGCCGAATGTCCTCAACAAGTAAAATAATAAAAACTACAGAACGCGGCTGATTTGATGACTTTTTAAGAGAGGTGGGAAGAGGACATCTGTGGTCATAATGAGAGAGCGCACAAGCTGCTCATCATCTGGCCTCACATAACGGCTAAAGACCTGAACCAGAAAGAGAAGACGAGTCAAAGAGAGCGACAGAGGGACACTGGGCCTTGATCCCCACCCCATCTGTCCATTCCACGCAACTCCTTCCATCTCTTTTATCCCTCCATCCCGCTACAGTGGTCTCTGTTTGTTTTGGTCTGAAACGACTAAGTCCGTCACCGCGCTAAAGCCCCAACAGCACGGAGGTGAGCTGAATCACACCCTGGGCAGCTGGGAGCTGTTTCTGAAGACATCCAGAAACACGGAGAGGCTTTTGAAACTAGGAGCACTAATGTTGCATTCAGGAGCCGGTCCAACCTCTGGATCACAACCCAACCCTGCTGGGATGGACGCTGACTGTTGCTACGCACCAAAACAAGAAGATAAACACACAGTTGCTTCTGTTCTCACAGCTGAGAATCTGGACAAGTCGCAGAAGCTCGTGTGTCTGTTTTGTTCCGTTTTGACTGTGAAGTTCACTGAGACGGCGTTTGTTGCTTTTGTTTTTGAAATACGATCGGTCGCTCTGAGCTGCACATGCAGGGTGAACATGAAAATGGTCTTCCTATTTCCTGCATTAGCCGCCGATAGAACACCCACACAGATCTACGTCACACTGTAAATTAGCATTCATGGACTCACCTGAGGCAATTTACATTCCTACCCTCCCCTATGGTCACGAGCTTTGGGTAGTGACTGAAAGTCATGGTTACATGAGGTCAAAATGAGTTTTCTCCTCAGGGTGTCAGGGTTCTCACTTAGAGATAGGGTGAGAAGCTCAGTCATCCAGGAGGGGCTCAGAGTAGATCCGCTGCTCCTCCACATCAAGAGGAGCCAGTTGAGGTGGCTCGGGCATCTGACCAGGATGCCTCCTGGCCGCCTCCCTGGTGAGGTTTACTGGGCACGTCCAACCAGGAGGAGACCCTAAGGAAGACCCAGGACACGCTGGAGGGACTATGTCTCTCGGCTGGCCAGGGAACGCCTTGGGTATTCCCCCCGAGGAGCTGGCACACGTGGCTGTGGAGAGAGAAGTCTGGACCTCTCTGCTTAGGCTGCTGTCCCTGCGACCCGACCCGGGATAAGTGGACGATGATGGATGGATGGATGGATGGATGGATGGATGGATGGATGGATGGATGGATGGATGGATGGATGGATGGATGGATGGATGGATGGATGGATGGATGGATGGATGGATGGATGGATGGACTCACCCATCTTGGCTGCTTACGGGGAAGGCTGTTGTTTTAGCATCCAGAAAACAGCAGAGCACGTCTCGGCTAGTAGAAGCTAACCGTTAGCATTAGCAACCCCACGACATGGTGGAACTCCTTCAGGCTTGTGTTATTTGTGGAGATAAAACATCAACGTTGCAAACGGAGGTAGTGGAAGAGTCACGTCAGAGGCGAGATGTCCAAATATAATGATTATTAATAAGTAAGATTCCAAATCAAAAAACAAAAGTTTTTTTAGCCCCCGCTCCTCCAGCTAACTTCTACTTCCTGAAACAGGAGCGCCAGAGCTTTTTTCCACAGAAATCGACTCACTTTATACTCGAGACCACTGCAGATTTGTTGAAAAAAAATGAGTGAATGAGCTTTAAACAGGCTTATTTTAAGATAAGAACAAAGTTGCATTGAAATAATTGATGAAAATGACTTATCTCAACAAAATCCTGACGCTTTCTGAAAATTCCTATCATTTATTTTCATCTGACCGGACGGCCTGAATAAAACGTTTCATGGCTGCGTGCACGCACGCCCACAAGCTGCTTGCTCGGCCTAAATCAGTTTGCTAAAAAGAAGCAGAGCGATGATGTCACAAGTCGGGCCGGTGCACCGCCGGTGATGTCGCCTGCGGTGAGCACCTGGCTGCTTTCACCACAAGAGAGCCATTACATGTCAGGGGGGTGTTTAGAGCACTCAGTCATTACACAGAAGCACAACCACACACACACACACACACACACACACACACACACACACATCTATAAAGCCAGCAGCTGGTATGCAACTCCAACTGGACAAAACAATAAAACTTGGAACACCACAGCCTGTTGGATAGTACAGAAAAACCTGGCAAATTTGGAGCGCACTCTCTGTTTCCGTCTGCCTGCCTGTCTCACTTTCTCACACACACTTTGGTGCCACCCAGCCTCGACGCCACCGCTTTTATGCAACACCAGCCTGAGTGATGGCTTTTTTCTTTTGCTCTGTGTGGTCCAGACGTAAGTCATCCAGGCCACTCGCTCGGCTCTGTTTACCGGCTGGTTGCTTCTCACACACGTCACCCCCCCCCACACACCGTCTCTGCAGGTCTGGTTCTGAGCTTCCTAACAATTATCTTAGGTGTTAGCTCAAAGTTTAGGCACCTCAAAGTCTGGGCCTGTCACAGATGAAGTGCGCGCTGGCTTAGAGATGTGTTTACAAAAACCTCTAGGTGTGTGTGTGTGGTGGGTAAACTGTGTGTGAGAGAGAAAGAGAAAAAAATGCACGAGACGTAAGAGCAGAAGGCTAGCCTAAAGTGTGCTACAGTCAGCACCACTTTAAAAGGAAGGCTTGTGTTGCTCTTCCCTCCAACGGATCACGTCCAAATGTCTATACACATGCGCACAAACGTGCACATGCACACGAGCCAGATGGACAGCAGCGCTAAGGCTTAGTTTAATGACAAAAGGACCCTCAATCTGGACATGGATTTATCACTCACTTTAAAGTCCATCTGCGAGGAGTTTGGAGCGAAAAACACAACTGCTCAATCTCCCTGCCTTCCTCTGCTTCGTGCAACTTAACAAGTCTCTCGCTCAAACCGCACTCAGAAACTTTCCCACACAGCGAGTCCCCGCGCATGCCTCGCCCGCATCTGTAACAAATCTGAATGATAAACGACAGAGCGGGGGGGACGCTGGACGATTCCCAGGCCGGTGGGGACATCGTACGGGCGTGCACGGGGTTTGGTGGTGTCCAGGGCGAGGGTGGTGGTGGAGGGGGTGAGTCGAGAAGCAGATAGACAAGTAGAGTGACAGCGCAGAGATAGACTGGCTACCTATTTATAGACCGGGCCATCTGCAGAGCTCCCTCTTGTCTTTGGTCATCCTGTTCACAAAGGCTTGGAGGCAGATTCCAGCAGCCCAGCGCCCAGCCGCTCCATTCACTATTCATTCCAGAGCCGGCAGCACCATATGGATCCGGCCCCACTGCTGGGCCCTGGCCGGCCTGTTTCTCCTACTCTAGCTCTCTCTCCTCAGATTGACATGGTAATGAAGCCTGGGTGGCTTGCAAAGCACTCTCCTTTCTTTCTTCCCTCTTTCTCCCTGTCTTTCCCTTCTTCTCTCTCAAAAAACGCCGTGCTTGAGCATGACCGGACACCCCCTCCTCCCCCTTCCCTCCTGCTCTCTTCCTATTCCCCTCCTGCCTCCTCCTCCTCCTCCTCCTCGCTGCAGCACTCTCCTTCTGTCTTTCTTTAGAAGCAGCCCTAGCTTTCTCCTTGTGTCCACTCTCAGATATTTAAATGATCTTGTTTGATTCCATCACACCTGTGAGGCGCTAACGGAAGTAGCCAAGATGCTCTATTTCCAGTTCATCAGGTTGCGTATTTCAAATAATGAGTCAAAACTTAATTTTTAATCATCTGTGTCACATGTCAGGAGGAAGATTGGAGACTACATCCTCTTTTTCAGCTCACATCCCCTTTTCGGCTTGACACTTTAGCAAAGCATAAAGAAAAATTTGGAAAATGAATCAGAGAAGGGGATTCCATACACAGAAACTACCGATGACACTTCAGGGTGCAACTTCCTGGGAAAAACGGAACCCAGACAGAGCATATGTTTGTTTAATTAGGTCTGTTTCCACTGAAATTTTACCGGACCTTTACAGAATGTGTGTGTCTCCACCAGACTGACCCAAAAGGACCACTTTCCGGACCATTTCAGGACATAACCATGTACCTGAACTGGGGTAGGTACTTGTGGTTAACTCAAGCTGATTGGTTACTCAGAAATGACATAGGCCCAACAACCGGCATTTGTAAAACTGGAAGAGAGGAGCAAGAAGACAGTGCATCCCCATTGACCACTGTTGATATTATCTGTCAGTTGTCAATAAATTGAGCTAAATCACTGTGAAGAAAATCTATTAGCATGGTTAAAACATGCAGCGCTGCACAGTTAGATGAAAGGACAGTAAAGTTTTTCAGGTTTCCAGCTGATTAAATACACCAAAGGCAATGGTTAACAGCCATGAAGAGAGCTTGTTGGAGCCAAAGTCTCATGACAGAATAAAAAAGTTAAATATCAGCCCCACATGTCCAGACATGACTTGTATGCATCTGTAACCGGGTTAAATCAGTTTCTATTTACATAATTGCACAAAATGTGTTCTGTAATTGGAGCAGGTAGCCTTTAATGTCGTTCGTTTTGTGTTTACTGAGCTCATCAGGTGCGTCAAATATATGAAAGTTATTTATTTATGCATTTATAAACTGTCCATCTTGAGATCTGCCCAGCCTCTAATGTTGTTTGTGTCGTGTTTCTGTTACTGAGCTCGTCAGAATAAATGTAGCATCTGTTCATCTCCAAAGACGAATCGTGTCACAGCGATCCTTCAACATTAACCTGCTCAACACAGAAGACATCTGGCTACACCTTTGTTGCTTCAGCTGTGTAAAGGCCAGGGGCCTCATTTATCAAACGTTCATAGAAACGTTCCTATATTCCCTCCTACGGATGAAATTTAGAATGTGTATACGAACAGTCAATGTCCTGATTTATGAAACATGCGTTGGCCTCTCGTACGCATGTTCCTCCGCAATTGTCTGATGATAAATCCCACCTGTGCGCATCCAGGTGCGTGTGTCTGTGTACCGTAATTTACATAGAGAAACGCCCTGAATTAACCATATTTGGTCACACTATGTCCTCAGATCGAGAGGGGATTCCCTGGGCTCTTCCCGGGAAAAAAAAAGAAAAACTTTATTGACAGTGAGATTAAAACACCGGACACTTAACAACGTGTGTATGATCGGGGAGCAGAGGAGGTTCGCATGGTCACAGCTGTTCTTATATTTAGGAACATTTTCACGCACAAGTACAAATTGGTAAATACCACACAATGCGCAAAATCGTTCCCACTTACGAAATACGCACAGATCTGTACGTATGTCAGGCGTGTACCCAAATAATTGTAGATATCCCCGTCCATCCCCACAGCTCGTTAACTGATTAAATCGGATCTGGACGTTTTGCACTAAACACCATTAGCTTTGAGATGTAACTTTTTATTCTGTTAGCTTAAATCACGAAGATACAGAGCTGGATAGTGGCTGCAGAGGGTCCTTTTGACCTCCAGCGTTATGTGGATGTGCGCTATTACCCAGATGTAAACAATAACACTCAAGGGGTCTATAGTTTGTTTATTCTAGCCTGAATCAGTTATTTACTTATAGATGTTTCCTATCTTTTTGTTTCTTCTCACCAAACGTGTTATGGTCAGTCTCCTAATTGGCCAGATGGAGAAGGACTACCAGACAACAAGAATCAAGGAGGAGACGTTTTTTTATGTGAAGCTTCTGACAGTTGTGTTCTCTATTGTATTTCAGAATTCAAAGCATGCCTGACTAAGGGAAGGTGTTTGGTGCAAACCTGCAGGGTGTGCCTGGCATTTATGTCGGACCGGGGCGAATAAACTGTTCTAGAGGACCACATTCAAGACCACCTCCTCCAGCAGGACTTGGTATGTTTGTTTTGTTCCACACCCCAGTGAGATCACTGCATCTATCCAGAGGTCCTGGTCGTGTTTTGACCCATTCCGCGTGTTGAATGTTCATCTATTTTGTCTGCAAGAAGTCTTTCAACTCATATGTTCAACAATCTCATTCCATTAAATTCAGCATGCATTACTGCTAAGATTTGACCCAAAACAACCATAGCTCTGTAATTTCTCAGCATCACTCCGATGGACAGAACTTGTTCAGGGTGTACCATGCCTCTCCTCTGGTGACCCTGAGTAGACTAAAGTAATGAATAACAATGGTTTGGGATTATAAATGACCATTTTTATGATGTTTCGATGGTTTTATATTGATGGTTACCAAGGTAACAAGTAAAACTTAAAACCTGGTGGATGGATGTAAAAGTAGCTGCTGCAGTAATATGTTTTTGGGGTTAGGTAGCATTAAAAGAACATTAATAGTCAGAGGTATTCCTGCAGCGTTGCAGTCACCTTGGGATCCGTGGCGCCTGAGGCCTAGGCCAGCCTAGTTAACCATGCATGCTGTGCTGGGCCTAACCTAATTAGGTGCCATCCCAATGTCAACACTGCTGCGTTCAGCGTCTGATAAAAGACCAGCCTTTTCTTCTGCTTCTCGTACTGTGACAGGGCTAAAAGAGCCGAGTTAGAGAGACCCCGCCATCTGTAGGCTCAGTGTGTGTGTGTGCATGTGTGTAGGTGTGCACAGTACAGCGTGTGATGCACTGGTATTATTTTTGTGGAATTTTCGACTTTGACTTTTAAAACCTGCTGCGAAACGTAGATCCCGAAGGCCTCGCTAAAAGTTTTGAGGCCTGACCCCATCTTTTACAAATCGGTTCCTAAACATCATACAGCTGCTCCTCTCTCGGCGGTGATTTGGCATATTTCGAGAATCCACTCCAGTCGGTTTGCACTCTGATTTAATTTCGATGCCTTCATTTGTCATTTTTTATTTAACCTCACATCGTCTGCATCATCAAAGCGTGGAAACACTTTGCATAGAAATTCCAATTAGACTTGATCAAATATGGCTTCTGGAGCACAGAGGCAAACACACACACACACACACTCGTGCACACACTCACTCTCAGTGCAGCCTTTTTAATGTTTTTCACTAATTCCATTTATACGGATAAAACACTCTCACAAATAGATTACCTGCTGCATGCGATCCTCTCTTTCACTGTGAAATCGTGGCACGCAGCCACATCCTCCCACTGCTCCTTCGTCCATTAAAATACAGATGAGAGCGTTTTACAGCGCGCGCCAGCAGCAACGCCTCCCAGCTAATCCAGCTACAAACACAAACATCAGATGAATTATCTGTAATGGAGAGGACTCTGTTCTGGCACCGCTGATGGAGAAATGAAACAAAACGCGAGTTTATTTCTGTAAATATTTGGATTTTGTTTGGAATTTGCTTCCTTTTTTTCTTGCTCGCATTAGCAATTAGCTGGCATAAGTAGCTCTGCCTTGCTTTTTCTCTAAAGGGTCTCTTCAGGTGAGTTCTTTTCACTTCCTTCAAGAGGAATTTTTTGTTTTTCCCATCAGCGTTTGAGGAGTTTCTCGACTCCAGCTTCTAAGGATGCACTTTAAAGAGGAGGAATCCGCTTTCCGAATCCATCATCCGTCCATCTCGCCGAGGCCAGCAGCACTTTTGACAGTTTCTCCGGCTCAGGAGCCGAGCGAACAATGCTCCTCTGACAAGCGAGTCTCTCCCGTGTCGGAATCTCATCTACTTAAAGCACTATTTATTCAGCACACATCCTTTTAATGCTGAATCTTGGCAACGGCGCATGAAACCCAGCACCTTAATTCCATTAGCTTGTTACTTCAATAAGTCCCAATAATCTAAACCTAACTGCAACACATGCACTGACTCAGGAAATACACAAGCCGTAGCTGCTCCCTCGGGGCCATTTTAATAACACTAATAGCCTTTAAAGGTTGATTCATTCTACTGATATTAAAGCAAATGGCAGCATTAACCTGTTGGCTGAGACTAACGCTGGTGGAGCTGATCGTGTGGATGGGGCTGAAACCTGGAGCACAGCAGGTTGTTGGGTATTTAAAATAATTACATTGCAAAGGAGGAAAAAGTTGATTTGAATGTGTTCATTCTTCAGTTTGCAGCTTAGTTTCCCACCATCCTGAATGAAGCGTCTCGTCCTCCATCACAGTCCGCACACGGGGCTCAGGCTATTGTTGATAAGAGACTGAAGCGTCTCTTCAAACGGGGCTTAGCGAGTGTCATTCAAAGGCTCCACTCTTCATCTCAAAAGTGACTCAGCTTTTGTTAGTCGAGGGGTAAAAGAGGGTCCTTTTAGACCCAGATGCCCTTGGCGGGAAAGAACAGATAAACTGGCAACATAATAAAAAAGACAGAAACAGAGCAGAAAGAGACCCAGAAAGGGGCAAAGAGGGAATAGAAGGAAAGTGATAGAAATAAGGATATTAGGAGGCACGGCGGCGGAGAGAGGCATGAGAAAGTGTGCGCCGACGGGTCTGATCCTACGTGAGCCGATGAGATAGGTGACGGGTGAGGAGGGGAGAGAGATAAGAGCCCAAAGAGGATTAGGGCCGTGAGAACCTTTGTTGTTGTGATCATTTAAAAGCACCACCTGACCACTTCAACGTGCTTACTGCAGCAAATCTGCATGAGAGGGACGACTGCACACCGTCAGCAGCCAAAACAAGCAAAAAGGGCAGCGTGAAGGCATTTTGGGACGATCTGGATGATTTTTACAACTTTATAACAAGATTTTAGCTTCAAAATGGACTTTTTATGACAGTATAAAAGCTGCATTTAGAGCTTTGTGCTGGAAAATCACATCATTCTATTCAATTTCATAAGTACGCCAAAGAATCCTGAGAAGAACAGATTAGAACAGATTAAATTTGTGCCAAAGGGGAAATAAACAGAAACCTTTTAGAGAATTAGTTGAGTCGAGTTTGCAGGCATTTGATGGTTTCTTTGAAAGGAATTCTCGATTTGCAATCAGCAAAAATGAAAATTTTAAAATTATTAAAAAAGAATGTACATACCTATGTAGTCTTGGCGTTTCTCTCCAGGGTAGTTTGACCTCTGACCTCAGTGTGTTCTGGACAAGCAAATAAGACGCTGAGTAAATACTTTCATTGTGAGAACGTTGGACTTTTCCAGTGCAACACATTTTTCACACTTTCTCTGTACAATAAGTAACGCTTCAAAGACAGACAGTGAAAAAGCATCTTGGCAGTGATGTTGTTAAGCTGTCAGCTTGGAAGGAAACAGACTGCATTGTCTGTTTTTTTTCTTTCTTCCTGTTTTAGCATTTTGAAAAATGCTTGTATTTAAAATAAAAGCAAAATGTATGTTTTTGTTGGTGACATTATTACTACATTGGGCCTAAAATACAAGAATGTTGGACAAAAATACAATAAATTGCAAAAAGAATTACTAAATATTTAGGTTTGGAAACATGAAATTACAAAAAACACTCATTTTTTTAATACTCTTTGATATGAACATTCTAAAATGATCTATTATAAAATGTTTTAGGATTGCTATATTTTGATATTAAACTCTTGTTTATTTTCTGAGATGTTTATTTGTCATTTATTTTCATATTAACCCCATTTCAGTTCTCAATTCCACGTTTCGTCCGTATGGTTCAATAAAGTTACTCTAACTTTCAACAAGAGCAATAAAAGTTACTTCAATTTCTTGTTTTTGTGAATTTAAATTTTCTTTTCAGTAAATCTGCTGTGGTCTCTAGTATAAATGAATGCCCTGAGTCTTTCTCTGTGGGGAAAAAAGCTCTGGCGCTCCTGTTTCAGGAAGTAGGTGTTAGTTGTAGGAAAGTGGAGCAGAAAATGGTCCGTTAGGGAGTCTTACTCATTATATTTTGGCATCTCGCCTCTGATTGGATAACAGCAAAGCGACTCGTTGATGTTTTATCTTCACTGACACAAACCTGAAGGAGTTCTTCCATGTTGTGGAGTTGCTAATGCTAACGGTTAGCTTCTACTAGCTGAGACGTGCTCTGCTAAATCAACAACAGCCTTCCCCGTCATGAGTCAAGATGGATTAGTCCATAACTGCTCATTTTCAGTGCGGCGTAAATCTGACTGGCTTTTTCTGACCCGAGTGTTTCCCATAGACGTAAATATACCTGGACATAGCCCACCCATTTCTTATAAAAGTCTAAAAATGAAGCCAAATGGGCGGTTCCCACCACCGCCATCTTGGCCATGTCACATGTCTCGCCACGCCCAGACAATCCAAAAATGGGATAAGAGGTGGAGCTGAGAGTGGGGCTGTGAGGGTGGGAGCAAATGATTGACACCCATAAACTCTGAACCGTAGCTACCAGCTAACCCCCTGTGCTAACACAAAGGTAGCCAGGAGCTAAACATTGTTAAAAATACGAGCACAGCCTCAGAGCGCTACGATCGGAGCCGGGCGCCAAGGCCGCATACTCATGCTCCACCACAATTAGAGATCAGCGGGAGATTAGCTATATGCTAACCCGAAGCTACATGGAGCTTGGAGCCACCAGGGTTAGCTACGAACTACCGGAGCTAATCCAAAGATAAATGAGGTTTTGCTTCTAGCAAGAAAAACGCGGTTGTGCGACTCAAAAGTGAAGCAGCATCAATTCAAAAAGCTACGGTGTTTCTGTGGTCTCCCGCAGAGAGCTCCACAGGCGACCAGGATGACTACAGCCTCGCATGGAAGCCATTTTTAAAATGGGAGTGAATGAGAATTTGCTCGCTTCTGGTGCCCGCCCCTAGTGGATGGGGGTGGAACTGCAATAATTGTCACTTCCGTGTTGGCCTCAGCTTTGGAATCTTCGAGTTCCCCCTTGGTGTTTCCCTTTTCTATCACTGACTAATGCAGGAAATAAGGGTTGAAGTGGACTTGCTATTTAAAAGATGCCGAGTATCATGAACATTGTTTGATCTCAAAAAAAGGTCCAGTTTTCCAAATTCCTCCTCCAACATCATCCATGAGCAGCAGACTTTTAGCTACGTGCCGCTCACATTCTGCTGCTGCCTTCCTCCAACCACCAGATGCATAATTTAACTCAGAAGATCTGAGACGAGTGGTCAGACATGGCACAGAACGTAACAATGAATCAGCCGCCGGCCTGTTCTCCATTTTCACAGAAACGAGTGTTTCCTACATTAACTCTCTCTTCCCTTTGTGTTGTATAAATAGATGAAGATTGAGTAAGAGCAAGAAGACCGGTGTTAGGAGGAAGTGAGCCTTTCTGCAGCAAAAACTCAAAGGAAACAAAGTTCTGCAGGCTAAAATGTTCTTGCAACTTTAAAAAAGATGGTAGCATAATCTTTAATCCCAAAGAAAGCCTCCTAAAGCCAACTCAAATGTTTTTTGTTTATTATTCTACATATTTCACTATTTTCCTTGTGAAATAAAGTTTAAAAAGTATGGCTGAACAGGAAAATTCTGCCTCCTTTTTCCTATTTTTGCACCTACACTCATCTATAGATCATCATTTCTCATGAATATTCCCAAAACGATGAAAATTGTTAAAGTATAGCACCAAAAGTTAAAAATCACTAGATTGAGAGTGTGCAAACACTTCAGACAAATGATAACCATAAACAAATAAAAGCTGACGACACCTGACTGAATTTTCACTATAATTAATTGAACAACAAACAGAACAAAATTATTACACACACAAGCTAATTAACGTATAGCAAACAACACTGCTCCTGAGACAAGATGTTAAATGTTGTCTGCTAATTGGCTCCACATGTAAATCCAACACAAGCCTCTTCAAATGTGTGTAAACATTATTTCAACACGGGCCATTTAAACAGCAATGCTAAGAATAAAAAGATGAGAAACAATAATTATTGCACCAATAAGCATCGTAGGAAATGAAAGGCGCTAATTGTGAAACACTCGGCGATTAAAACGCATCAGCTTCCTGTCGGCTGTAGAAATAAAAAGGATTAAATAGAGCTAGTGTTTGCATCACAGCATGAAGCTAGGCTGAACATATCTGTTTTTACCATATTCAGTTTTAACCGTGAAGACGCCATGACGGCGTGTGACTCATCAAACTGTCACAAAATATGGGAATAACTACACTGTAAAAAATGAAATGTTGAATTTACTTAACCAAGTTATGTTAACTGGTTCCACTGCTTAAAAATAAAGAGTATAATATGTTTTAATGAGTTGTTATTGTTTACATTTAAGCAACTAGGTGGAACCAGGTGGCATAACTTGGGTAAGTAAATTCAACATTTCATTTTTACAGTGTAGAAAGCACATAGCAACATTAAAATGAATAACAATAACAGAAAATGTGTCAAGCTTTATTAAATATTCTGACTTTTTTAAATGTTGGTGTGTCATTTTGGCTGCACATTTCTAATCACATCTTTTCTTTATAATAACGTTTTTGCACAACAAGTTTCAAGCTCAGAAATGTGTTGCAAAATGCAACAGATGAGTTTAATGAAACTCGGTTGAGGAGAAATGATAGAAATGTGATGAGACGGACCACACGGGCTGGGGAGAAATTCCCTGAAATGAAATTCAACAGTGTGACTGTTGGACACACAGAAGTGTGTCGCCGCAGAATCCAGACCTGTGGGCTGAGTGGTATCAGAACCTAGTTTCAGGTCTCTTATGAATATTCTCAATTCCCCTTGGAATAGAGGAACCTGACCAACTGCACCCTGGGATTGAAACAACCACATGAATTCAGTCTGTTCATGATAAAAAAAAATCCCACTATTCCTGCCTGAACCTAAACCTTCCGAAGAGCTAGGGACTCAGTGATCATTACAGCCGTAGTGTTGACACTGATAGTACTCCGAAACACGGGTCGGTGACAGATCCCAACTCCTCATATATGCTCAGACATCACCTCACCTCTCATCCAGGCTGCACGGAAAATTCGATTCCCGCAATCACCCACCAACACTACGTTCAACGAGAAACCACACAGTCCTCACTCCCTGTGTGACAACGGAGATATGCAGATATCTGATTACGGGGGCACAGACTACTCGCTGCAGTGACAGCTGTGCCGCAGTGATAGGTGGGCGACACGGCAATGTTAATGTGTGATTGCGTGCCAACGGGCAATATTGCTCTAAAGTTACACTGCGGCCAACTTTTCCACATTGCCAACTGCTTGGTGGTTGTCGGAGTCCAACGGATCCGACTCTGGGAGAAATTAGGAAGAGTTTTAGCAAATTTTGGTGAATAGTTGCTGGTTGCAGCATCTCAGAGTCCTCCTACTGTTTCAGCTCCTGCAGCCAGCTGTGTGTTGCGGGTATGAGGAAGAGGAGGAAGAGAGGGAGGGGGAGAGGAGGCCTCTGGAGAGGCTTGGAGTGGCTACTCCATGACCAGCCTGGAAGGCACTCAGGCAGCAGTGGTGTCTTTTGTCTCCCTGTCCAATCTGGCCACCTCATCTCCCCCATCCTCCCAGGACTTGGATCCGCCCCTGCTGTCTCCTCTCACGTGACAGCAGAGCCATGCAGGCCTCCATGTTGGAACTCAGAGAGAGAGAGTCCCATCTGGACCTCAGGGAAGAGTGCAGACAGACACAAAGGGAGAAAGAGACCAGATGCGTTTGAGTAAAGACCAAAAAAACTGGTTAAAATCAGAGCTGCTTTTGTTGTTTCTTTTTAAATAAGAAAAAAATCAAATTCATGTTTCAGTTTTCATGATTTTCCCGCTGTTTTAGATAATAAACCATAACTGGAACTATTACTGGTGGTTCAAAACGCAGCATTGCGTTTCCCTCTTTAGGAAGGCTGGTGATGCTTTTCCCTTCTTTTGCCTGAACTCACCACAAAGCTGATGTTTGGGGGTGTATGATAACAAACCCCGCCCCACGGGGGTCGACGCTGAGCCACTGGGAGATGCGCGCGTACTCCTCCACGCGACAGGCGCGTGGCACAAGAGAGGAGAGGGAGCGCGAGACGCTTCAGTCAGTTCTCAGGGATCGTGTTGGGAGTAAAACTCGGTTTGTTTCCACAGCGAAGGATTAAAAGAAGCGGTATCTTGTATTTGTGTTTTTTTTTTTCTTTTCCTTTTATGTTCCTTCCTTTCCTGCGTTTATATTTTGAAGGTCTAGCTCGACTTGGTGTTTAGGGACTAAAACGCGTAAAAAAATAATTAGGAAAACTTTTAGCTAGTTAAATATTCATCTCTGTGTCAGGACTAAAACACACTTAAAAAATAAAGTTATAAAAGTGTGATTTAAACAATTTGGTCACGAGGAGAAGACGAGCAAATCAGCGCGCGCCAGTGAGGAGGACCCGGAGCTTAGAGAGGAGACGCCGGGCTCCAGGGCGCACAGGGCGGCTGTGCTGCTCCGCTTCTGACCCGAGAAAAGCAGGACGGATTATTTATTTACTGGGAAAGTAAAAAAATGTGTTACTTTTAGTTAACTTTAACTCCTTAAATGGTTAGATTGTAGCAAAACCAACTCACAAAGTAACTTTTAATGGCACAAAACTGATGGGAAATGATTTTAAGAACATAAAATGTATTTAAAAATCCTTAAATTGTGGTTAAAGTTCATCCAGTTGGTCACAAAAACCAGAAGGGAAATATTGATTATTTTTTGGTGGAATAAACATTCACATCAGGTACAACTTTGCTGGGGAAATGAATAAATTAGAGGTAAATATGTTCAAGTAGCAAAATAAGTCAAAACTTGTCCGAGTTAATCATATTTTTAACGTTCAAAAAAGACAATAATTGTCATATTTCCATATTCTGCAGCATCATGTGCATCATAGGTGCAATAAAATGAGAATAGTTTACATTCCAGTGCTTATTTCGGAGTTTTAGAATCTCCGCCGGTCCCTGAACGCACCACCTAAGGAGAATCCTTCAGAGACCCAAACCCGTCCCCCTGGTTCGGACCCCGGCTGGATCAGTTGAAAACCTCCTCCGACTGACATTCCCAAAACCCCATTGCCATGGAAACCGCCTCAGCGGCGCCGCGAGGGCTTGGCTCTAGGGCTGCTGTGAATGAGCTGACGTCACGGCGCCAGAGAGTCTGCTCTCCAAAGAGCGAGAGAGGGACGGAGAAGGAGAAGAGAGGAGAGCAAAGGCAGGGTGAGGCTGCTGCTGCCGGTGGGGCGCTCAGATTTGCACCGACGTGCTCTTGCGCCAATTCATCACCTGGCTGTCAGGCATCAGTCAGGGGCGTCGCGCGAAATGAGTTCACAGCTGTGGGAGCGATGGGAAGAAGGGGAGAAAATGGAACAATTCTTTGGCGCCAGATGTGGACACAGACTGCAGGAGTTTCCGATTATGTTAGAAATGCATAAAACAACAACTAAAGGAGAAAGTGCCCGGGAACAGAGCCGCGCGTAAAACAGAAGCACAGATGGTGTTTTTCTGAATAGGAAAAATCCTGCAAAACATCCAGCATCTCCGATCTAAAGTCATCATATCAGCATCAACTTGTTTTATACTTTTATTTCTTTCTGGTATGTTAATTATGCTAAAAAATAACTGAAAAATAAAATTAGATCTCTAACATCCATGAAAGTTTAGTTTCCATCTCTTTACGCGTGGGTACATTCCGTGGATCAAACTTAAAGCCCAAAACCACATCCCAAAAGCCTTCGCCGGCCCCTGGGGGCAATTACTTTGCAGCAGCTCCAACAGCGCCCCTGTCAACTCCAGCTGAAGAATGGAGCGTGTAATTCCGACAAACAAATGGCTCATTCAGGAAGCATTAAAATGTCAATTGTTATTAATCACTTTTTTCACGTGCTTAGTGTCACACTTTCCAGTTTTTATAATCCCGATGGGCATCAAGGTGCGCAGGACAAATTTTATTCTATTTTAGATTCTGTTACATCTCCAAATAATTCATGACACTTTATTTGGGTTTGAGGAGCTTCGCTGTGCGCTAAATTTACTATTAAACGCGTCTCCAAGCTTTTACGCACATTTTTTGTGCGTAAAAGCGCAAAATCGTTGATGATTTGGTCTTTTTTCTCCAGGTGAAAGTGATTTTATTGTCCTGATGGATCCTCTGTGATTTTGGTTCTTGACAAACTTGCGGGCTGATGTGAATTAGGGATGATCAGACGCGCCTGAGCTTGGTACCAGATCACCAAACATCTGAATCTGTCATCCACACGAAAGACTCCTGCGCAAAGGCGATTTTAAATACCTGTTTGGCTTTTAAATAGTTGAAAAACACACGAGCTTTCAAGATTTAGACCAAAAAGTGCTAAAGTCTCGCTGCTTTCCACTCACATCCATCATTAATTTTCTTGATCAGAAACAGGTAAGGGCTTAATTTTCCAAATTGCCCTCCGGAGCTGCTGAAGCGCCCTCTGCGTTCCGCCTCCAACATGCGTTGCCAGTGGTAACGTGATGGAGAGGGGGCGTGGTTCGAGTGAGAGAAGCCAATAACAGGAGCAGAACACGCTGACTGACATTTTGGACACCCCCAATCAGCGCGTTTGACCCGCCCACGTCACAAGCACGGGCTGTTATCTATATAAACCACACTGACAGCTAGGTAATCCAGTCTGATCGCAGATCGTCTGACTGAAACAGGACTTACCAGAAGGAAGAGCCGAAGCAAACCTAACTTTCCTCTGACAGAATGAAGGCAATAAGCCCCGTGCGATCCTTCCGGAAAAACAACGCGAATTTCTCGGAGCACTCCTTGGGAATCTCTCGGAGCAAGACCCCGGTGGATGACCCGCTCAGCCTGCTGTACAACATGAACGACTGCTACTCCAAGCTGAAGGAGCTGGTGCCCAGCATCCCACAGAACAAGAACGTCAGCAAGATGGAAATCCTGCAGCATGTCATCGACTACATCCTGGACCTGCAGATCGCGCTGGACTCCAGCGTCGCGCTCACCAGCCTGCATCACCCAGCGCGGCCGGGGCAGACTGCATCCAGGACCCCCCTGACCACCCTCAACACAGACATCAGCATCTTGTCATTACAGGTAATTACACCGGAGCTGAAAACACGCACACGCGCACTGATCCACTAAGGTGTTCGGGCTCCTTTTTATTATTATCTGAGCGCAGAAACAGCGCGCCTCTGCCAATGCGCACAAGATGGCTTGTTGGGGGAAAGAAAATGGCTTTTTGTCTTTCTTTTGTTCACGAAGAAGAAAAAAAATCCACCCAGATTGTTGCACCTCGATCGATGTCTGCGCAGACTTTAACATTTGGTTTGTGTTTGTTTGTTTTCAGTCCCCGGAGTTGCCGTCAGAGCTGATGACAGATGACAGCCGGACTCTGCATCGTTAAAGCGGTAAGTAGGCTGTCCTCGTGTCTGCTGCTGCTGCAGTCTGTCCAGGGCTTCTTACAGCCTGTCTCCCAGTCTGCTGGAGCAGAATGGAATAGAATTACCACTCACCAATCCATTTGTTCCCCTGCTGACGTCTCACGTTGCTGAAATGATCCCAATATGCGTCTTTTTTCCGTGTGTTGGTGGATATGTGTGTGTATATATGCGCGTGTGTGTGAAAGAGACAACGTGACTCGCAGTTAGACCGACCAAAAATTAAATAATCCTTAAAAAATCCGATATTTTGAGTTTGGATCAATAATCTGAAAGAAATCCCCCATTTCTACTGTATTCTAGTCCTGGTGGTGCTGTAGCCTCTTGTGTCTATAATGAAGAGCATCTGCAACAGGAAAATAATGGCTGTTTGGATTACTGCTACTACGATGTCTGCACATAATTGGTACAAGAAGTGGGTAGGCGCCAGCTGAGCGGCAATTACGCTGATTCTTCCCCAGATTGTAGGCTGAAGTTGTGCGAAAAAGTGCGCGCGCGCGGCCCTCCCCCGTTCCCATCGAGTGTGTGTGTGCGTGTGTGTACATCTGGAGCGCAGGGTTTGCTTAGCATTGGGAGTGTTTGGTTAAATGTTAAAAAACTGCGGCTTCCTCCCTGGCGCCAGTCTGTCCGGATCTCTGCCCTGTTTGCGTTTTCTAAACACGCCTCTCTCTCTTTCTCAATCTTTTGCAGGTGTTTGGTCAAGACGCAGAAAAACACGCGCGTGCGCGCGCGCAGGACCTGGGGGAGCAGGACTTTCCCCCCACCTCTCCAGCCTCTGTCCTCCAGGCCTGGACTTTTTTTTTTTTTCCACTTCTGCTGAAATCAAGAGACTTTTTTTTTTTTTTTTTTTTTTGCTTATTATGGGACAATCTTTATGTGATGTGTTTTCTGTTTGGACACCTTGTTATTATTTAATTTAAGACTTCTTTATTTGTGGGTCCCTTCTGGAAATGGAAGGCGCGTTATGTTCCCGGAATCACAAGGATTAACTCCCGTTCCCTCACCCTTCTTGTGTCCCCCCCCCGCCCCCCCAAATTCTCCTTGTTGAACTTCGCTTTTTTCGCGGAGGTGGGAACGTGTACATAACAGGCAACCTGGTTAGTTACTGTAAAATAATAATATTAATAATAATAAAGTTTAGTCTTGTCTTGTCAGAATTGTTGGCACATGAAGGACTGGACGATGGTAAACAAAACAAAACAAAAAAGGATAAAATGAAACTTTGTGAACTCTCATCGGGAGTTAAAATCTTGTATAGTTGCAGGAATTTGAAACTTCTGCAAAAAGTGTAATGTTGTACTTAATTATGCTGAAACTTTTTATAAAAGTAATGTAAATTGTACCTTTTTTATACAAAATAAATTAAAAACACAATGTGAACATGTTTCATTTTAAGGGGGCATATTTGGGGATGTGGTGCGTAAAGTCAGCTGATGCAGAGGTGCGCGCGCGTGCGCTGATTGGACATTAGAGTTCAGTATGGTGCTTTTATGTGACCCATATCAGCCGAAATACACCTCCAAGAAGGAATGTGGTTGTTTGGAAGCATGGATTCCACTTTTACCTTCTCACGCGGAAATGGGATATTGGTCATTTTTTATTTATGTTCAGAAATGTCGCTTTTCTTGCAATTACTCTAGTTATTGATGGAGCACGTGTGAAAAGATCAAATATTTGACAAGAATGAACGAAAAGCAGCATATCTTAGTGCTTACATTAAAAAATATATATTTTTTAGCCTTTTAGTGTCATTTAACTGTATTGCAGCTGAAGTGGGCTTCATGAGTGGAATAATTAATATCTGCACTGCTTCTCATTTGTTTTCTAATCATGTTTGAATAAAAAGTGTCTATTTGTTGAATAAAACCAACTTCCAACAATTTCACCTCCACTCTAAACAGCCTGGAGCAGGTTTGCATGGAGAGTGCGCCATCTATCGGCCAACATGAATCCTGTCATTCTCTTTTCCCTGAAACTGAACCAAAACACCAAAAAAAAACTCCTAACTTGACAATTTTTTATTTTATTTAAAAAAAAAAAAAAAAAACCAGCAATCAGGTTGATTTAAAGGATCCATGCAGTGAAATGCTTTATTGAGTCACAAAAACACACCAAACAACCACAAACGCCACAGCTGAGTCCATTTCACCCGCTCTCTAATACAAATACTAACGTTGAGCGACAAACAGCGATCTATGTGAAGAGTTTTAATGACGTGAATTCTTCTTTGGAGGCTTTGGTAACTCTGCTAAAGTATCGCAGCTTAGCTAACTTTTCTACCAAACGCTGTTTATTCAGAAACGCTACACAACAGCACCACAGGGTAGAGAAAACACACAAAACATCGAAGTCTCGGATGTTTTTGGTAACATTAAAATCCAAATAACTTTGGATTTTTAAAGCTTAACGTCGGATTCACGGCTACACCTAACTACGGAACACACACACGAGCTCTGAATCTTTGGGACACATCACACCTTAGCTACACCTCCCAAACAGTAATCAGAGGACGCTCTCCCTCTCGTCTCCCAGGCTGATGCTGCACAGGTTCTGGTTGTGGTGGATGGTGGCCGCCGTGGTGTTGGCGGTGCTGCTGCCGGGGGTGATGATGATCTCTGGGGAGAAGACGATGCTGGCGGAGGAGGAGGAGGTGGTGTTGTCCTGCTGCTGACGGCTGTTGTTGGTGTTGGTGTTGTTGGGGCTGCTCCTGTTGTTGTTGAGGGTGGTGTTGCTGGCGCTGCGGTTCAGGTTGCTGACCTCGTTGGCTGACCAGCCCTCATCTGGGCTGCTGGCCATGAGGCTCGCTTCAGACGGCGCGTCGGAGCAGATGGACATGCGGGCCACGGCGGCATCCTGCAGGTCGCTTAGTCTGCTCGGGAGGACGCCTCTCTTCTTCACCAACCCCTCCAGCTCCAGCTCAATCAGACCGGGCCTCAGTTCTTCCCTCTGGCTGCCTGCGCCTCCTTCAGCCTCCTCCACGGAGAGATCCGGGGAGCTGTCGCTGGAGCGCATCCCTGAGTCGGAGGAGTCCTTCTTGTCCAGGAAGATTTCTGTGAGGAGGCCAGGCTTGGTCGACGGCCCGGCGGCTTGGGAGCTCCGATGAGAAGACGGAGCGCTGGCTCTCGTCTCTTTGAGGAGGAGCGGTGTGGTGTTGTCGGCTTCTTCTGGGCCCGAGTCTTCGTCATTACACAGCTTGTGGTAGTACGATCCAGCTCCCTTCTTCCTCGAGCCTGAGGTCCTCGAGGACAAGCTGTGGTCCAGCTTCTCATCCTCTTCACTGATGGGGTCTAGGAGCAGAGCGTCGGCGCCGGAGGCGAAATCTGTAGCGTCGCTGCTCTTGGAGGCTCTCTTGTTGAAGGGTTTGCGGCTGTCCTGGTCTGCTCCTTCTTTGGCCTGAGGAGAAGAAAGGGGAGTCACTGTAGAAGCATAGAAATATAAAATATTCTACTGCTGCTTGTCCCTGAGGGTCCTCAGAAGAGGACATTCCTGTCGCTCCATCAGCGTGCAAAGACAAACGAAGCACACGGCCAGTAATTAAGAAATACAAGAAGCAATGATTTCATTTTTACGTATCAAAAAGCTCAAACTCCAGATTTAGAGAAGCTGAGACAAAGACATGACGATTAACTCGTGAGTGTCCAAATACCGCTTTGTCCTCTGAGCCGGTGGACTGGAGGAACTGTCCAGGATGGGGCTGGACGGGCCTCTCCCCCACGCCGCCGGACATCTCCAGCTGGGCCATCTGAGCGATGTACTCCCTGTAGGCGTCCCGATACTCGGCCTGCTGCTTGTCTGTCAGCTTACAGATGTCGTTGGACGATTCCTGGGAGTTGAGGCTGGACATGCTGGAAGTGCGAAGATTCGCCACCTGACAAGACGGGAAAAAAAACACTCCTGAGCTTCAGATTTCTCCTGATGAAGGGACAGAACCCTTAAATCAGTCAAATATGTAACAGAAGAGAAAACTGGATCGGTAAAATGTTCCAACAGCTCTTCACAAGTGAGACTTTTAAAATAGCTACAGCTGTTTGTGTGCGACTGTCGTTACAAATTTAGCTAATTTTGCAAAAGGGGTGAGAATAACAAACGCGAGGCCTCGAGACACCTTTTGGCTCTGCGCGGGTATTTTTAATTCTGTCAAACTCAAAAGCAGCTCAAGTTTCCTCTGCTGTTCTCTGATCTCACCCAGAGCTGCGCCAGCGTGAAACCACTGAGGTCACCAGCATGCTGGCCGGGTGCAGCGGACTTCTGCACACCGACACACTTCATGTTTCAACTCCTAACTGCTGCGTTTCTGCTGCTGGTGTCGGAGACTCACCGGCCAGTGTGTGTTGTTGCTGCTGCGCCTCGGAGGCTCTTCCAGCCCCACGCCGCTCAGCTCCTCGAAGCTGAGGTTGAGGCTGAAGGCCCCCGCTTCGTGCTGGGCTCCTCCTGAGCGTCTGCTCGGCTCCACGTGGACCACGCTGCTGCCCTGCTCGCTGGCAGCTCGGGACTCGTCCTGAAGCACCGCCTGGCTCTCGGCGTGTCGCTGTTCAATCACCTTAAAAAACAACACATTCAGCTTCCATTACGGTAAATCAGTTGCTAGTGTTCACAGAAATCTTCCCCGCTACGTTTAGCTAACGTAAATTCCGAAATGGAGTGACGTGTGACACAAACCCGGCACGTCAGACAGAAGCAGCAATAAAAACATGAGGTTGAGAGCTGTTCCTCCAGTGGAGCTACTTAGCTCTCCTTCCCTTCCTGACAATAACCCCCCTTCATCCAGATATCCGGCGGCCATCTTGAACCAGATGGCTGTGTTTGCAGCATCCTGGCAACACAACACTGCTTTTCTTTTTTACACAGATAACTTTCCAGCTGTTTCCATGTGAGCCCTGCATCCAATCCTGAGCTCTGATTTTGGTATCAGGAGTGCAGAATGACATTAGCCGAAGCGTCGGCTACATGTGTTTAGTGATTTCAGCTGACCGGACTACTGGCTGACTGACGGGCGAGCTTCTCGTAATATAAAAAAAGATGTCTTGTTACGAGACGCTCTGTTGCATTATGTTTGGAACAAACTAAAGGAGATCCGTGTGTCTGCGAGGCATCGGGGGGATGAGGATGCTACTGAGGACTCAGCTCAATGAGCAAAAAAACAACAAAACTTTTCCTCACCATTCCTCTGAAGAGCTGCCAGTCACCAAAGTTCATCTCCATTTCCTTCTTCAGCTCATCTAAGTTGCAGTGAGTGAGCACTCGGCCGTTGATGTTAGCCTGCAACGGATTCAGATTCAAACCCAAATAAAAGACGAACCGTTTCCTCGTCGACCCGCCCCCAAATAAATAAATGAACTTATACCTTTTTGATTTTAGCTGCATAGTGAGGCAACATGTTGGGGTCCAGTCCGTCTATCAGCTTGAGTCGCTCACACACCGCGTCGGTGCTCAAGGAGCTGAGCAGCACCGTGGGACACAGCTACACACACACACACAATTAAAGGACTTATTAAGGTCTTATTACTTTCAAAACACACACTTGGTGCAATCGGAGCATCGATTCCTGGCGGGAGGACATGCCGTTGCTCTGAGATGTACACAAGGCCACAAACCCAAACTGTAACTCTCTATCAGGCTCGAAACCAGCGTAAAAGTAAACAAAGCTGCCAACCTGTCTAAATACACCGTTACCTGCTCTTATCCCTGCTCTGGGTGTGTGTATATAAGCTCGTGAGTGTGTGTAAAACACTTGTGGGATGGAGTCGGAGAGTCTAGCGAGCAGCCGATGAGCCGAGCCACACAGAGAGGCTGGGAGGCTCCATGTGACTAATACCAGCCGCCTAAGGCCTCACACACGAGCCACTGGTGCCGAAACCCAAGCTTCATCCATTCTCTCCTTCTGTTTGTCTTTTTATCAAGCTAAATTCTCACACTTTCCTTTTCTGTTTCCCTCCCTTCCTTCCTTCCTTCCTTCCTTCCTTGCACATCCTGTCCTCCTCATCCTCCTGAGCTGACTTTCTACTTTCTTTGCTTCCCCCTCCTGCTCCACCCGGCTATTAGCCCCATTAAGACGAGGCTTCAGACTAAAGCCCCCCGGCTTTGTCTCTGGTGTAGAGGGAGAGAAGAGCAGAGCTTAGCTGGACTGCGAGTGCTTGTTAGAACAAAACAATCATCATCTCATACAACACAGCACACAAAAGTAGACGCCAACTCTGTGTAATGTTGGGGATGAGCGGGCGCTCGGGGAGTTTAACTACCGTCCACGTCTACAGAGGGATGGAACTACGTTAGTGAATCTAATGACAGGAGGTGTGTTCTACGGCATGCCGAATGGTGTCAGCCTGTTAGTGCTAAAGATGAGCTACAGATAAGAAAAAGAGACTGAACGTAGAGATAAAAAAGGCACAAAACCAAACGTGTACCTGCTTCAATTTGTAAGGCAGCGACTTTAAATGCTTGATAAGGAGACAAAAAGAAGCAGACAGACAGTCAAAACCACAGATAAAGACTCGCAGCGCTGAAACCGAGAAAGGGTACCTGCGAACAAAGAAGGCGGGAAAATAAAAGCACAGAACAGACGAGACGAAAGCTGAACATTTATGCGTCTCGTTGCAGGAGGAGAAGACGGCTTCTTTACTGGCGCCTGGAAATCTGGGAGCTAAAAGATGCAGAATTATTAAGTAAGGAGGTTTAGTCTCCATGGAGTCGCATCAGACACCTTTGACTCAGAGACAGAAGTTTTAGTTTATAGAGTCACACAGAAAGTGTGTATTTGAGGAATGTGAGTGAATACGTGTGTGTGTGTGTGTGTGTGTGTGTGTGTGTGTGTGTGTGTGTGTGTGTGTGTGTGTGTGTGATAAGACTGTAATTACAGCCGGGCTGAGCTCAGGGCTGGGCAGAAGGATGGGGAAGAGGAAACAGAGCTCTGTGAGGGAGGAAGCGTCTTGGTATGAAGATAAGCTCTACCAGAGCTGGATGCATTGTCAGTGTACAGTGTGTGTGTGTGTGTGTGTGTGTGTGTGTGTGTGTTGCCAGCCCCCAACAGTTGCTCTGATGATAATCCCAGCAGCCACGGGGATCCATGCTCACACTTAAATCAGCTAGGTAATTACACACAACTGGGCCTGCTTACATATCCAAGGAGCTGCACACGACACACACACACACACACACACACACACACACATACATATATATATATATATATCTGCAGATTTACAGAAGTAAGGAGCTGCACGATTATATATAAACCTAAAAGAGGGTGAGAAAAATACAAATTTACACTCAAGAAAGAGGAAAAGGAAGATATGAGGAGCCAAACTGTAACGATGAAGGCATAAAGGGCAGGATTAAAAAAAATATATAAAATTAAAAGGCACAAAATCCAGACAGATAAGAAGGTATAGAGGAACGGGACATTAAAGAGTAATCTGGACTCTTAATCTTTCTCACAGCTTCTCCCGATGCTCGCTGGCAGAGCCCTGATAAGTGGCTTTGTGAGGCAGAAATCTCCAGAGTTGTTTTATCATTAAACTGTTCTAATAGTAGCAGGAAACATGGGAAAATCTAAATGCAGTGGTTCAAATCACAAAAGTCTACTAAGACTGTTTGTTGGAGATTTAAAACTTTGCAAAAAGTAAAGTAAACTTTATTCTGAATATTCACATCGATCACATTCCATGCAACCCGAGGGCCAATCAGCTTCTGGAAAAGTGTTCGTTTTCATGATTTGGCTGCTTTAAATATACGTTAATCAACACAAACCATCACGCACGTGCATTTTATGAACTCATAGAGAAAAATTGAAAAAACAAAGTGCAGAATGCATGCTAACGTTAGCCAGATTACCATGGAGGGGTCAGAGGGACTGCAGGGGAGGACTTCTCTGACATCCTCTGCAATAATGCACTGACACAGGCACATATGGAAACAGAGATAGTTTTAAAAAGACAATTATTGGGGGATGAATCCATGACTGTGGAGTTTAAGAGGAAAAAAATTAATTTTGAGTGTAGCAGAAACAATAAAAGCAACAAAATGCAGTGAAGAAAAGTGAAAATACAGCAAATAAAATCAGAACGGTGAAGAAAAAGAAGCAAAAAAAGAAGGAGGCGGGACTTGAACATGGTCTAATGTTTATATAAAACCCGTCTGCTGCTATGATTATCAAACGTGAGCTGAGAAGATGTGTGAAATGAGTCCAGCGCTTCTTTTCTTTACTTACGAGTCCACTGGTGTCCTGAGGCTGACTGGGTGGTTTAATGGGAGGGCGCGTGGATGGGGGGACGGGTTGGGAGTAATGTCGAGGCAGGTGATACACATGATGGGGGAAATAAGGCTACAAGGGAAGAAAAAAACAACAAAAGAATATGGAAGGGGTGGAGGGTGGAGGAGTTGAATGAAATGATACAAAATCAGAAAAATCACACGAGGAAAGTCACACACAGGATAAAATGAAATGACTTTTCTTTTATTTGCTGCAAACACCAGTGGGCCGAGGACTGGACCTGTGGAGTCTCACCCGGTTGTAGAAGGGGTGCTGCGGGCCAGTGATCCCGCTGAAGTAGGAGCTGTGGGGCTGAGGAGGCAGCGATCCGGCGAAGGAGCCCGTCGGGGTGCAGGCTGCGGAGTGCTGACCGTACACGGACTGGGGGCGGGGCATTGCCTCTTGGAAGGGCAGCGTGGGATAGGTCACTCCTCCCATGTTGATCTGCTCCCTGGCCGCACGCACATCTAAAAAAAACACGTCAGGAAGGGAGGGCAGAAGTGTTTATCTGTGATGGTCACGTCTCAGAGACGACTATAAAGACCCTTCAGATCCACCCACGCATCAATAATTCAGCTTGTTTAATCGTCTCTGGGGGTTTAGACAGTTATGAATCTCATATCAAACAGCAAAATTCCCTGAAACTCAAGGCACTTCAGGGAATTACAACAGGAACATTATTCCCAACACGTTGTTCTTATCTAAACAACAAACAGTCAAAGGAGTTTTAAGAAAGCTGTAGCCGATTAAAGCAAGTTTCAGCTGTGAATTCAATTCCCCGTTTAAATTTCTTTCGAGTTAGTCTGCTTGCAAACAGCAGGCGTGTTGATACGATCTGTTTTTCCAAATTACACGCCGGGCCAAGTGATGACTCTCGCACACGTAGGCTCTCGCTGTCCCGGACAAACAAATTAGCCCGAGTAAACAAACAGCGCTGACCATGTGAACTCGTTAAATAATAGAAGTGCTTTGCAACAGTTGTTTTCTCATAAATCTGTTTGACTTTGGGATGGAGCTAGAAGTGGGACGCTTTTTGGGGAAAAAGGAAGGAAAAAAAACCCCGGAGGACAGAACAGACTCTGTGTGAAGGACTCAGAAACAGAAGCAGGCACCAGAATGTCTCCTGGTTATACAAGTGGCTGCTGAATGACACGTTGAGTGAGACCCAATCCAGCCTGTGAACACAAAGGGGCCCTTATGATGTGAGTCAGGCTCATGGGCGGGTATCACTGACAGCGCGGCCCACTGGCTGGCCACAGGACACCGGGCATCAGCCACCAACCGGTCACACATGGGAGCGCAGGGATGACTGGGCAGGAGCGCTGGTCATCTTCTGCTCCTCGTGGACATGTGTGAAGGTGAAAACACCACACACACACACACACACACACACACAAACTTTAGAGCATGTTAGCATCCACACACCTAAGCAGCTTCAGGGAATGAGTCTGCAGTTACAAACGGGACATCTGGTTGGGGAGCTTGATCAGCTGCGCCGCCCGTGAGTCAAGGTTGACTGTGGGGAACAGACTTTCTCTGTGTGTGTGTGTGTGTGTTTTCCGTGGTCTCACAGAGCTGTGATGCAGCAGCTTCACACTAGGCGTCATTGACACTCCTGTACGAGCTGAAAGGCCGCTGACGCATGGCGAGCGAAGCGCGGCGCAGCCCTCGAGCTGAATACTTCTGCACTTTTACGTCACACAAACACCAGAACTGTGAAGTTTCTGGTGCAACAATGCGGGCAGACGGGTGACTGTGAAACGAGAACATTGTCTTGGATTCACAGCTGTGGGATTAAAAACCTGTTTGACATTTGATTGTTTGAAAATGAGAAACAAGCCGTGGGTTCTCGAGAGTCCCGGCAGCGGGTAGTTTTAGGACAAACGCTGACGCGATGCTGTGAGAAATTCAACGTAACCATTATGTTTAATAACTTTTTAATTCTAATCAAGTAAGAATGCAGCAGAGCTGAACTGATCGTGTTTGCTAAGCTGCAAATTTTAAGATCAAACTTTAAAATTCCCACAATAAGTTACACAAAATGGGAATATTTTCAGGAAAATTAGAAATCCCTGCATGCAGATATTTACAGAAGTCAAATCTAGTTAATTTTTCAGCTTTACAAGGGCGTGTGTACCGACCTGCTATGATTTCTCTGAGCTTGGGGTCCAGGTTGACGGTGCAGTGAAGAAACATCTCCACGTCTCTGGCAGTAAGAACCGGTGTCCTGGAGGACAGGAACACCTCAAAGCTACGGATGTCTCCATCGATCTCCAGCAGAGGTTCCACATCCTTCGTAGTGGGGATGTTTTTGGAGATTCTTCACGCAAAAACACACAAAAAGAGCTTAAAGTAAACAAGAATGCACTAAAAGTAAAACGATAAACGCAACAACTAAATATCTCAATTTACACCAAATTCTGACGTTCAAAACAGAAACAGAAAAGTGTTACAAACTGTAAAAAAAAGAGGAAATAGCAAGCAGCACTGCTGAGATTAAAAAGATACGCCAACGGTCATCATCATCGTGAGAGCAGAGAGATAACTGGATTTAGAGAAGGCAAGATAGTGAAATGGGGGATGTTCGAGGACAGATAAAGTGAGGGATGTTATCTTTTCGAAGCAGAGAAGGAAACCTGAGAAGATGACAATCAGAGTAATTTAGCAAGCAGCAGACGGAAGCACGTCATGATGCTCTGCTGCGGTTAAACATGGCGTTTGTTATCAGAGAACCAAAACAAACGCTCTGTGTGGAGATTGCTCCATAACTTTGCGATGCAGTGTTTCTGGCCTACACTGTAGAAAAGACCATAACAGTCGTGGGTTTGAAAATACGGATTATTGCATGAATGAACTGCATCTAAAACCAATAACGCAACTGAATGCTTGAAATGTACGTACTTAAGGACGATTACGTCGCAGGCTGTCCAAATTCAAGGGATACTCACAACGCATCCTCGTTTTCCCCAAATTTAAAGGACGGGTCTGGTGTGTCCTCCCTGGCAAAGGCAATCCCGGGTTTCATTGCGCGCCAAATGAAAGATTTTTGTTCTTGTTATAATGGCGAACGACGTTGGCGAGGATCACAGTTGTGTTGTGTTGTTGGGCTTTTCTGTGCCTAATCGTAGTAACGATTACGAGTAAACAAGCTCGTAAGGTGGGTCTCATATTTCTTTGTGTATTAGCGCTAAGTTTACTTTTAACTTCTGTCTAGCACCATCACTGTTGCTAAGTGACCGGACACGCACAAAGTAAGGGTGGGAATAAATATGGGCGGCTAGATCATCCAAATTCAAAGACGAGTCCTCACAAGGATGCTACCCCTGAATTTGGATGCAGCTCTTGACTGATTTCTAAATTATTGGGAGTTTAGCTATAAAAGTTAAAGATGGCATCAAGTAAAACAATCAGGACCAGAATCGACCCAAGGATAGAAACTTCAATAACTCGGAGCAATAATCCCATCTTGTTGATCCCATCATTGAGACGTGAATTTACATCTGACAGAAGTAATTCATCTCCAAAGGGGGCAGATCTTATCAGATAAACAAGGAGACTCCACTGGGGAGGAGACGTTTTTCTCATCTATGCCTTCATTTGTCATCCAAACCCTTCATCATTTTCTCAGTAGATGTACCCTCCCTCCCTCGACATCCTGTATAACCTTCCCTCCTTCCAGATCAAGCCCTACTCATCTATCAGCCAAGCTGTCCAGCGCCGAGTTGCCAAAAGGACGGGCCTTTCCCTAGATCTGATGCGTTTACAAGAGCGAACAGAGGCCGGTCTTTCTGAGACTTGATTGGATGATTAGAACCAAGTCAAGGCGAGGTCAGCATCTGGGAAGAGCTCAACAATGTACACTATCAGCTAGTCTAATTTAGTTAAAGTGGTCAAAAATGTCCCGTCAGAGCTAAGGCTCTTGTACGCCTGATCAACGAGAGAACAGGTAGAGGTCCAGACTTCTGCTCAAGGACATTCAGACAGGACAGATGGCCGGTGATGGACACATCTGCTGCTGCTGTAGAGCTTTCACCTTTGACCTTGTGGTCACAGGATGTCTTTGACCAAATGTACAAGTCTGCTGCATAGATACACCTTGAGATAAAGATGTCTTCTTGACGACAGCATCCGTTTTTAAAAAACTGCTTTTCTCGAGCACTAATCAGATCAGTTTGCACTTTATCTATCTTTTATTAATGTTTTTACAGAGGATTCTCTCTTTAGAACAGCTCAGGTGGACCACACCAATCTAGGGGTGCAACGATTGCAGTTTTTGGCCGATCACCGATCTAGAGAAAACCCTGAGATCGAGTCGGCCGATCTATCGGTGCACCCCTACACCAATCCTTACATGACCTTTGACAAAAAAGTGTGATCACAAAGTCAGAGATGTCACTTTCGTGCAGACGAACCAGCATCACACTGCTGGTGACATTTAAATAGAAGTGACACAAATAACTGCGATGTCCACCACAGACACCTTGGTGGAGAGGCTGAGGAACCTTACAGGGGGGGTGGAGTGTGTGTTTTTGCTCATGTGTGAGTGGGGGTGTTTGTTCCTTTTCTTCTGAATTATATTAACCCGAGTACAGACTAAGAGAAGCTTGTGCTCTTCCCCGTATCCAGCTGGCTTACTGCTGTTTATTTGTGGGTCTGTAGACACAGACCCACAGGAGCCAGTGACTCACACACACACAAACTTTGGTATACTGAAAAAACACACACACTCTAAAAACTTTCTAAGTCTAAAATAATTCTGTAGGAAACATTCTATGAATTACAAAAACTATTCCCAAAGTAAGACTTTAATAGCAGCAAGCACGCTTTAGAAAAATGTTTTTACTCGCGACTTTTTCAGGGTTTTTATAAAGAAAAACTGCTCAGAAGCCCATTTGTCCATCTGAACACTAAAACAATACATTGAACTAAAATCTATTAAGTGCTTACGAAGGTGTTTGCTCTGGCAAAGTTCTTGTTTACTGCAAAACAAAGTCAATCAGAAGCTGTTGGTAGAAACTAGTCACGGGTGTCCATCGCTAAGTTACACCCAAACAGATGGACAGAACCGAGGAGACACTGAAAGTCAGATTTGCTTCTGGAGTTTCCAGACGTGTCTGCAAGCAGGCGGACACTGAGCTGAGCTTCTACCTAAATTATAGGCCTTTAAGTTAGGGGTAGGCGATATGGAAAAAAAATAATATCACGATTTATTTTTTGCAAAATCACGATCTCGATTTTATCACGATTTTTTCCATTTCGACAATTCATACATTTTGGAAGTTATTTACCAATAAAATAGATACATTTAAAAGCATACCCCTTCACAGAAAATATGATAGAATATTTCAGACAGGGTACTGTTTGAACACTTGTTTTAATTTAGGTAAGAAAAATAGCTAATTTGTTCTATTACAATAAACATGATCAAACAAAAAAATACCTTCCATTTAAAAATCCATAATGGGTTCATATATTAGCTTTTAGAGTTAAATATTTATGCCACAGTTCCAGGGCTTAGTATATTTATTTGTTTGAACAAATAAGTTCAGAAATGTTGGAGAATGGACCAAGTTCTGTTTAATGGCATGTCTCAAATGTCCCACAGGCACTTTTATTTATTATATTTTTATAATTAATGAAAAATAATTTATCTATTTAGAGGTGGCTCATAGCCTATCATTCAAAATATATTAGTAATAATTCTTGTCCAGAGAAAAAAAATCTATTTAAATTCATGATGTGTTTGCGTTTGCATCCACTACCAGCGGATTACGCTCATTGCCTTTTTGGACTTGCTGCTCTCCGTAGATGTTTCCTACGAGGGAGGGGTTTGGCCCGTCTCTTCACAGGATAAACAAACTCCGGTGGCAGCCACGGTGAAAAGGCACGCTAAAATACGAACGAACGTCCCCAAATAATAAAAGACACGAAGCCAAATGCAAAGTTTAGAGCAGAACATTGACCCAGAGGTTTCCTGATTGAGCAGACGCATGAGAATGTGATTAGCGCTTAGAGACGGAGCAAGCTAGCGGCTAGTGCTAGTGGCTAGCGCTACAATCGATTATGGTGTGCTTCTTCAACTATTCATAATTGTGTGTCATCATCTTAATGCATCGATTAGATTATTCTCCTCATCTCTACCGAGCACCCAGCTAAACAAACCAACACGCTGCCTAAAGTTATGATTGGTTTATCGGTGTGTCTGTCGCGCCGACAGAAGCAGACTAACAAATGGCGTGACTCGGCTGAGAAAAAAAACAAAACAAATGTGTGCCGCGTTCAGAAATAATGGCATAAACGGGTGATAGAATGAAAATACACGGTTCTACGATCTCCGAGCTTTGGTAGATCGTCATTACATTAAAATTCTTAACGATCTTATATCGTGAAATCGCACGGCCCTACTTTAAGTGCAGCACTGGTATAGCCAAAATGAATGAAACACTAATAAAGTTTAAAGGGGTGAGAAAATGGAGCTAAAACGGCAGACAGTGCTACTAAAAAGTAGGGATGCATCGATCCGATCTTAACATCTGTATCGGTACAGATATGGAAGAAAACTCTAGATCGAGTATCGGAGACTATGGGCCAGATCCATAAGAACTGATCTATTCGGTATAGTTCTATGTGCTGTGAGTGACGACGTCATGCGCTAAAGTCCCACGCTGTGCAGAAGCTCACGTTGATTTCAAAATGGAGCAAAAGGATCGTCAATTTGGAACTTTTTGACCCCCGTACAAAAGGATGATCCCAGACTTTTTCATATAGTAACAAACAGTTCATTATGTAATACAGTTTAATGCTGTTTTTCCATATCAGATCGATGTCGACCGATACTAAACTTCTGATATCGGTATCGGATGTGAAAAAAGTGGATCGTGCATCCCTACTAAAAAGCTGTAGAAATTCAAACTGTTTGTGCGTGAGGTTTAAACGTGGACTACATGAATTCATTGTTACTCGCGATCAGTTGCTAGATGGAGAGCACCAAGAAGCTGCTATGTTACTTTCAACAAGACGAAAACGTTCTGAGGACCTTCAGGCATCTAAGCAGCCATTTCTGTACAATAGAACTATTGAAGGCTCGGCTTATGGCAGCAGCAGAGCGGGCACTTGGGTCCAGGCGCTCAGTGTGTGGCGTGGCCACTGGGAGTCTTCTGAGCTTATCCAAATGCTAATAGGTCCCAAAGCTGAGAGGAGCAACGCCTTTCTTCTCCTCTCGACCTCCAACACGTTTCAGCTGATGGGAAAGAGCAGAATTCATCAATCTAGCCCTTTCGTACACTCTCTGGGCTGTACGGACGTTTCACTTGACTTTGCTTTACAGCCGTCCTCTGTGCTTACGGACAACATTCGCACACACGCCACAAAGAGGTGGTCTCTCTGCCAAACATTTCCATAAAGGGACCCAAAGACAGAGGAGATGCCAGGAGAACAGACGAGCGCCTGTGCACTTTGTGTTTGAGGAGCTCAAGAGTTTCAGTGTCAGACGCTGAGAGGCCGGCATAAAAAAAAACAAGTGTGTGGGTGAAGAAGTTAACCAGGCCCCGAGTCCGGCGCATTCCTCTCCTGGTCAGAGCGGTGTCAGAGCCGCTGGCGTTGTCTGCCAAGCGCGTGGATGAGAACAGCGAGGCCCTCTCTGGGAAAACAGCGGACAAGCAAGTTGGCGCGTGGACTCGTAACATCAATGCAGAGGGAGGTTATTGTTACAGCGAATGCTGCCAAGGCATCCAACCACCCAAAAGGCAGAGGCAGAGAGCAAAAATATGTTTTCACTTTAGATGACGCCATGCCCTTCGTCTTCTTGGGATTCAGACGTATTTCCTTGATTTTAATCGAGTGCTGAGAACAACCTCGGACTTGGATTTTCTCTCACTTTTGCTCTCGTCTCATCCCCCTCGACATGGCAACTGACAACTTGAGGAGATATCTGCTTTCCATAGACATTTGTGGCAAAGTTTGGTCCAGTAATTGAAACTCTCTTGTACTAAACTGGACCTGTGCATCCCGAAGCAAACCGCAGAGACAAGCAGGCTAATGGGAAACACACCACGCTGATAAAAACCAAACTTTAGAGCAGGCGGCCTCTCAGAGAGACGGGCTAAAGACTCAGTGGTTCCCTGAAATGTTGATTAAACTCATGTGTAGCGCCGAAGTGGAGCCTCCTTGTTCCAAGACCCCTAAAACCTTAACTGAACCCTCCACTAAAAGTAACTCAGGCCTCATTCTTGACAAATAGTAAAGCAATAAACCTCAGATTGGTGATTTATCTACAAGGGAAAGTTTAAAGCATCCTTGGGCCATGGCAGGGTTTGTTCATTGTGACAGTAACTGCTCCGTGGAGCTGGATTCAGCACATGTGGTTGTTTGAGACCTATAATGGCCGGTTGATCGCCAGTGTGATGCCGAGCTAAGTAGGGCGGACAGCTAAAGTGCAGACAAATATGCAGAAATAGATTATAACATCTGGAAAAGGTCTTTTTATGGATCTAAGATCCACACAGTGAGTGATTAATGAGACAAATAAAAGTCCTCAGACTGAACAAGTAATATTCAGCTAGAATTCACTAAACAGAATGTTAGAAATCAGATTTGGATGGGAACGTGTCAATAAGAGGAAAAGAGAAAGAGAGGATAAGAAAACATGCAGGCGAGAGCCCACAGGACTCGAATTAGACCCCCTAAGTAAATAACGCAACCCGCTACCTGGAAAATGGAAGCATGTGGGAACACAGCAGGAAGAGCTGGAGCTTTCATAAAGCTTAAATCTGTGCGCTGGTGAGACGACAATCAGCCTCAGTGAGTTTTACAAGATGATTTCAACTCTACTTGATACGTTTCACATTCAAGTATGTCTTTTTTTATCAAAAACCCAAATATTTTTGCTGATCTCTTGCAGAAAACAAAAGGTCAACAGCGATGCTAACACAACCCTGTGCTGCTATTTATAAACCAGAAGCTCCAGCACAAAGAGACAAAAACAGGCGAGTCGGTTCGAAGGTATCGGGTCGATTTCTGATCCTAATCTCTCCTCTTCTTCACGTCACAGTTAAATGTTAGTCCGTCCCTCGATAGGCGACTCCGTGGATCAGACGTAGAGGTCAGTCAGAAGTGTAGCGGAGGCTTTTACAGCATTTCTTATTTGTGTTCTGCACTAAAAGGAGAACAGAGCAGTTCTCTTGTTTCAGACCAATTAGACTAATCCCTCAACCTCGGCTTACAGGCAGAAATGAAAAGGGGCTTTAAGGATTTTCTAACAAAGAATGCTGCATGACGTTCTTTCCATCCTCACGTGGTGGCTTCCACACACACACACACACACACACACCTCCTCCTGTGTCACCTGTGCACGCTGGCTGTGGTTGCTGTTTATTTTATTTATTTATTTTTTACATTTTAGGCAACTCAGCAGGGGTTGAGTTGTGCTGGAGGCGAGGCTGATTCATGCTTTAGTCATCACCGTCGAACACCTGAGGGATGGAGGAACGACAAAACAGGACATGTGTGTGTGTGTGTGGTTTGCATCAACATTTCCTGCAGCCGTAACCACTGCATAAAGAAAAATTCCTCATATTAATCCAATAAATTCGTCTTTATCCATCCAGTGACTTCCATGGCTGTGTCCGTAGGTGACCTCACACTCGCTCTTATAAATCTACACCTTTTTAAACCTCGTGGAGAAACTAGCGATGAAGCTTTAACTCTGTAATTCACTAAAACACTTTAGCTCAGGGGGATTTCTCACAGGAACAATGGGCTCCCTCTGAGGACAGAGAAATGGGACGAAAGCATTTCTCCCGTTCTCCATGTATCTAGAACACAGGACGGGACGAGCATTTACATGAACAATAGAGCCATGTGGCGCATAAATGAAGACTTTCCACTCGACGGCAGGAAAAGTTCATGAATGGTCATTAAAAGAAAAGAACGGGATCACACTGTTTTTGCGGCCAAACTTGAATTGCTTATTAAAGGACTCCGAATAAAAGGAAGCGCCAGCGTGAGCTTTGGAATGGCACTTTCAACTCAGCACATAATTGCAAGTAAATTACAATAATTGTGCCAATTAAAGTAATCCTGAATGAAGAGAGTGTCATCTTAATGTTTCAGCACTAGGGATAAGAGTCGCTCTAATTAAGAGTGGATTGCAGGGCTACATATTCACTCAGATTTTGATTAGTTAAAAAAAATACTTTTTTTTTTGGAGTGTCCAATAAATGCCTTTGGTGGCTAAAGCCAGAAACACGGAGGAGGCGAGAGGATGAATGCATGCAAACCTAAAAACAATGGAAAGACTACAGTTTGAGAGTTTTACCTGGAAGTGATTGCTCTGGGTGTGCTTGTGAGTGTGTGTGTGTTCATGTTTGTTAAACACAGCCTGCATCTCAGGGTCTGATTAATTACTCTGATTCTCTGAGGAGTTAGGGGTGACATATGTTCATGCACTGGTGTGAGAGGTAGTTGTGTGTGTGTGAAAATGCATGTGTGTGTATGAGAGCAGCACATGCACTGCATGCGTGCGATTAGTTTACTGTGAAAACTTGTTGTGGCACATACCGTTACAGCGAGATGCATCGCCGCAACTCGGGTGTGTAGGTGTGTCGAGGTGTTTCTGAATGTATAGCAGGTGGTAGTGTGTGTGTGTGGGTGTGTGACGAACAGGAGATTCAGGTGCAGAGCCAGAAACACACTCCGGAGTGCAGCGGGGGCATCCTGGCACAGACGGGGCACCAGATGTCAGAGTGGTGCAGGAACCTGCTCAGTGGACCAGTGATACTTTTTTTCGAGAGCTGAAAACTGGATCTGGGCGTCCAGGAATAAACTCTCTGATGGTCTGACAAAACCCGCCCTCGTACTTCGCCGGGTCCAAATATGTTAATGTTACAGGCAGAAGCTCTTCTGTGAGAGCCGTTACAGAAAACAAACCAACAAAAATGAACAAACCTGTCATGCTACTGAACGTTAGGAGTGTATGTTCAGAAACAAATCATATCCACTCAGACTTTCCAGTCTATTATGTCACTGTTAACTTGATTTATTGAGTATGAAGCTGTTTGTTTTGCTAACAAGAAACCTTTTGTTTCTTCAGCTACTAACATTAAGAGCAAGTTCACAAAGATACCGTTTTTATTTATTTTTGAAATACAATCCCAATTTCGATGCATGCAGAACATGAAAACAGTCTTCTACCCCTATTTCTGGCATTAGCTGCTGACAGAAAACAGACGAGGGAATGCTCGGGTCAGAGAAAGCCACACAGATCTTCGTCACTCTGTAAATTTGTAGTCATGGACTCACCCATTTTGGCTCGTGACCGCAGATGGCTGCGTTGATTTTCTTCAGCTAGGAGAGAGCAGAGCGCGTCTCTGCTAGCAGAAGCTAACCGTTAGCATTAGCAACTCCACACAACACATCAGAGCTCCTTCAGGCTTGTGTTGTTTGCAGAGATAAAACATCAACGCTGCTGAGTGAACGGAGGCAGTGGAAGAGTTTGCTGTTAGCCAATCAGAAGCGAGAAATATCATCAATAATGAGTAAGGCCCAATCCCAATAATCGCACTTGCGCCCTTCAATTGCGCGTTCCCGGCCAGGGGTGCGAGTGCATAGGGTGTCTTGATTCTCAAGTGCGGAAGGTGACCACGCCCTTTTTGCACCCTTAATGCGCACTTCGCCCAAGTCCGCATCGATACGGACTTCGGGCAAGGGTATTACCCACAATCCATTGCTGCATGGGAAGTTTGAGAAGAAGGCGGAGCAAAGGCTCAAGTGCCTTTTCTGAAAACGGATTTTCAAATGAAAGCAGAGCATTGATATTTCTTCATGCTCTGAATGTTTTAGACTAAGATTTAATGTGGACAGTAATGAATGTAACTTTTGTTCGTTTGAAAGTTGTTAATAAAGGTTTTTAAAAAAGAAGCACAAACAGCGACCGGCATCCCAGCATGCGTCACGGTCGATCCCTGTCCCAATTCAGCACACTTGTGTACTACGTACTTGAAGCCTTACTGCGCACCTCCTCTAAGTGCACTTCACAGAAGGGTGCAGTGCGAGTATTGGGATTGGGCCTAAGACTCCAAATCCCATTCCTCTAGAAAACTTCTACTTCCTGAAACAAGAGCGCCAGTTGTCCTCAGTTGACTGTTTATTTTCTCCAGTTATATCTGTAGTAAGCGTTTATAATTTTTATAAGGATGCTTAAGGCATTGGTTAAATTGCAAGTAAATAAACACAAAACCTAAATTGTAACATCTGATGGAGAGGTTTCCCATCCTGGTCCTCCAGGGCCACCGTCCTGTACGTTTTAGACTGTTTGACCAAGAGGCTTCTACAAAAGTTAATGAGATGCTGAAGAGTTCATTCAACCACTGAATCAGGCAAACATGCAGGTTAGTGGGCCATCAAGACCAGGCCTGGACACAACTGGTTAAATGAGAGCTGGAACAGAAGACGTTTGATCTTTCAAAAGAGGCGGATCTGGTAGATGAAAGTCCAAACTGTGATTTAGGTGAGGCGCTTGTAGAAGCATGTGTTACAAACATTACTCAGCTGGATTACAGCTACCTTGTATTAGTCTGGGCTGTTTCCACCAGTCTGAGCAGTAATGAAGGAAATTTCTGAGGTTAATAACTGATTAGACATTCTCCATCAGATTAGGAAGGCTGTGCTGCTCTGCTCCTGCTTTGAGAACCACCAGAACACTTTTTCACCATCTGTGACACCTCACAGCCATTTGAGGGGTTTTATTCTAGCTAAAGAACTTGGTTTGTTTTAGGCTTCCAGTACTTTTGGAAGCCTTTGTGCTTTTGTAAGATAAGGAAAAAAGCAGGAGAAAGCTTCTGTTTCCTTTTTCGATTTAACTTGTGATTCAGGTCACTTTCCTTTCTGGCTTGTTTAAAAACGAGAACAACGTTTTGTATTTAACCACATTTGAAGGACTTAGCAAAAACGATCTTGTTCCCAGCAACATGATTCACCCATTGTGTGATTTACAGAGCATAATATTTATGGTAATCTATGTACTGTTGAGCAGCAAGCTTTACAAAGAGGAGAGGAGAGGAAGAGATGTTGCCTTGTGACTGAGATGCAGGGCGACAGTTGACCTATAAGGGGCTGACTCACCCCCGCGTTCACTTCACCACTAATATATTCACTTAGTAACGCTCAAGGGATGTGCCGTTCTGCTGCGTGAAAATGGCTGAGCACGAGGACTTGTACAAGAACGCGCTTTAAATGGGAACAACGCTGGTCCTGTGGTAAGAAAATCAAATGAGTTAATGCTAACAACCAGATAAGGGAGTAAGCTACAACCGCACAGGAATGAAGAGGGTCAGATGACCCTGAGGTTGTCCATCGTAGCTGGAAAAGAACGACTCATCCAGAACAAAAGAGACGTGAAGAGCCTCCGAAAAAGAAAAAGAGGAAGAGACGAGCAGAGACATAAAAAGATACTCGGACAGAAGCCTGAGTCTTATCAGCGGAAGATCGGTGCGAGAGATAAGGCCTCTAGACAAGGCGTCGCATTTGGCCTGTTTGAGGCTTCCTGTCATCATCATTAGGTCGGCTACTTCGACAGTCGCTGTGAAACAGAGCAGCCGTTTGGAAAGACACTCAGAGAAGACGAAGATAAAACAGGAATGTTGGTCAAAAACAAGCTGTTTCTAGAGAGTATTTGTGCAATATTTACGGCTAAAGAACTATGGCGCTTCTCTTTTATATTTTCATCTCCATGATTTTTGTCCCTTAAAAGCCAAACGGCAGGAATAGACTAAAAAAGAAGGTCTAATGAGGCAAAGGGCTGCTTGGGAGGGGGATGGAGAGTAATCTGCTGAATGTGGCTGGCTGACTAGCTGACAGTGACTGTCTGTGACACATCCCTGCCGCGGGAGTCATGGGCGCTAGTGTATTGTGACAGAGTGCAACCTTTAAAGGCCAGAGATTGATGCACAACAGCTCCCGAACCCGGAGACTCCGGCTCTTCCAGGCTCTCGTCTGCACTCAGCTTGCCTAAAAAAAGCCGTCTTGACCTCAGAGACGTAAACATTCACACTAAACATGCACAGAACGTGGTTTTCGATTTGCTGCTCCATATTTGAGCACAAGCAGTGTGTGGAGATTATCGATTGCTTTGAAGATTGTGATCGGTTAAAAACCCTACAGCTTGTTGCCACTTAGTGAGACACTTACAGCCTTTTGAACTAACCAGATAATGTGAAAACACAAAATCCTCTACTGCCACCTGCTGGTTGTAGTTACCCCCAGTAATACACAAGACCAGTAAAAAATACTAAATTACTTTTGAGTTTATTGTAAAAGTCGTATTACAATAGATCAAATAAATACAGGGAATATATACCAATGCCTGTAAATGAAGTACTGATGTTGTGTGAGTGTATACCTCTCGTAGATCGTCTTGAGAGTGACCTGATCCGACACGCCATCAGCTTCTTCCAAGAAGAGGATGATCCAAGACGTCCTGTACGGCCACTCCTCCGTCAGGTGGATCCAGGACGCTAGACGGTCCCAGTTAAAGATGATCTGATTGGCCCGTAAAAGGCGTCCTATCAACCAAAGAGCAGGATGTTAAGGGCCGCCTTTTACATTTTGGTTTCTATCTTGTGGCTTGATAAAGGAGTTTATTCACTTTTACCAAAGTTTAACTCAGACGAACCCTATAACCTGGGGTCAAACGTCTGGTTTAAAGGTGTGGTTCACTGAAAAGCCATTTTTTAGTTATTATTGCTGAATATCATCAGTCACTGACTTTTTCATGCAAGCTGAACATGAAAATAGCCTTCTACACCTATCTCCTGCATTAGCTTCTGATAGAAAATAGACGGTGAAACTCAAGGGTTTGAAAATCATGACAGATCTACGTCACACTGTCATGGACTCAACCGTCTTGACTCACAACGGGGAGAGTTAGCATCCAGGAAACACCAGAGAATGTCTTGACCAGTAGAAGCTAACCGTTAGCATTAGCAACTCCACCACACAGCAGAACTCCTCCAGGCTTGTGTTATTTGTGGAGATAAAACATCAACGTTGCAGAGCAAATGGAGTCAGCGGTAGAGTCACGTTGCTGTTATCCAATCAGAGGAGAGATGTCCAAATATCAGGAAATAAGACTCCAAATCCTGCCGTCTGAAGCTCAGCTGTGATGTGGCTCACTTCTAGTTCCTGAAAATGGTGCACCGGTGTTTTTTACCCCCTGAGTACGACTTAGGGCCGTGATATACTTGCTGTTTAGCGACGCGTACGCGTGTTTAAAATGGCTGCCGCGTGTAGCTTGCGTTGATTTGAAGCGTCGTTTGTGCGCGTCCCCCAAAATTAACGTGAGGCGCCCGAATGCTGCAATATACGAGCAACCGGTAGGTGGAGTTGACAAAACGAGCGAGGCACACTCACCATGGTGACTCCATCTCTGGTTTAGAGGTCTTTCACACCATCCACGATACCACTGCTGTCCTTTTTTCTGCCATAATCTCAACATTAACCAGTTTTGAGCTCTTTTATTGACGCCATGTTTGTTTTGGTTGTACCGGCTCTCTATCCGGTCTGAGTACTCTCGTTTGCCCCCTAGTGGAACACTCCGGTACTACAACCAGTGCAGCGCTGTATAGCAGCAAGTATATGAACAAAGACCCAGTCTGCTGCCTGCGCCAACGCGAGGTTAAACAGCAAGTATATTCCGGCCCTAACAAGGCATTCATTCCTACCAGAGACCACTGCAAATGTATTGATTAAACGAGTGTTCCACACCTTTAATATCAGAACTTACCCAACACCCTCATCAATATTTACCTCAAGCTGAATTACTTTAGCTAAAATGGGAAAATGAGTCCAAAACACCCATCTATACCATCCTAGAAGCAAAGAGTCACTCTAGAAGAGTTCTATTGGATCAGAGTTAGAAATGAACAAAGAATAAAAACAAAAAAAAGTTAGTCTGATTTTTTTGGGGGAAACAGATGCCTGATAGATGACTACAGCTGTGAGCTATTAGCTGGAAACCACAATCAGACCACAGCTTGATGCCTTACCAAGTCTTACTCCAAATATGATAATAGCCCCCAAAAATGAATGTTTTTAGTTTTTTTTATTTCTGAAGACACGTTCAGGCACAAAAACAGCACCACAAGCTCCACAGAAATGTTTCTCGCTTTCATATTTTCTTCTCAGAAAAAGCAAGAAGCTCATCAGTTTCTTCTTGACGTGCAGGTTTAGTTTAGAGAATCCAAAACCATTTAGCTCCACGCACTGATCCTAAACTCCTCCTGTTGTCAAATATCTACATTTTATTTTTAGACGATGATGAAATCTTTATTTCATAAAAAACAACAAAAACAAATTGTCATCAGGGAACAATAATAAACTATTTTCTGTTACAGCTGGACAAGCTAAAACAAGACAGAATGACTCTTCTTTGCTATTAAAGTAATAATCTTAAATAAGCTACAGTATTAATCAAAAACTAATGATCTCAGCCATAATAAATATGATACTGAAAACTAGAATAATGAGGAAAAACAATATTTAATATTAGTGTCAGATATTTAGAAACAGACATAATAAATAAAATGTAAAAACTAGGAAAAATTTAAAGTATTTTCATTCTTGTAGGTATTTATGTTTTATTAGTTTGTCCCGTCACTTTTCTAACATTTTTAACCACTAAATACCCAAAAGGGTGCATATTTAGTTCTTACTGATAATAAATGTTAATAGTAAATAAATAATAGTATAAAATGTTTTACCTCAATCAAATCCTAAAACTCTGTTCTTTGTAAACTCTGCTGCACGTGCATTTGGTTGTAGGCAGCAAATACAGATTAAAGCTGTGCAGAAACATTTTTAGCTGATAAATGATGAACAATAAAAAAAAAAAACCTGCTAAATGAACTTTAATATTATCGTGAGATTAAACGCTGCTGTTGTTGTACTTCAGAATCAGAGCGGTTGTTTTTACCTGTAATGGAAACGATGTTCAGCAGCCTCCTCATAGTCTGTGGACTGATGTCACAGAACCAGTCTTCAGTCACCAGCAGCTTGGTCAGGTCAAAGGACATCTGTCTGGTGAGGGTCCTCTGCATCTGACGACGACGGTACGTGTCCTTAAGAAACAAAATGTTGCATTCATTATTTCACTTCAACCTAGCTGCTGAGTAAAACAGGAAGGAAAAACATCAAGAATCCAAATTTTAAAAATTAAAGAGGTTGTGAAAATTTGCCAAATGTGAATAAAACTACTAGAAACCCATGCAGTCCACCTTAAAAAAGTGTCCTAGAACAAAATTTCTTTTACTACTGGAAACTTTGAGCTTCTATTTAGCAAATTAAACTATGTTGGGGCTCAAAATGGCCGAGGAGCCCTGTTAAATGGCCAAATACAACCCCATAATGAACCCTACAATGGAAAGACTGGTTTAACCCGCCCACTCGGCCAGGGCATGAATATTAAATGAGCTGTGTGCTGATTGGTCGGTTTACGTCGATGGCTCTACAGTGTTTGCGAAAACTTTTGAGCCACGCCTACCAAACTGGCAGACGTGAGAGCGTCTCACGCAGGACATTTTTGAACCACGTAGGACAATGTCCTCGCGGGCTTCAGATTTGTATCTATTTAACAGTGGGTATCGTAGTGACCTCTGACCTTTACATATTATACATATTTTCATTGTGACAATAATCTGTTCACATAATTTGAAAAAAGAACCATCAATATGATTTTCTGCCAAATTCATAAAATGAGGATTAACAGAATTTATCAGGAAATTAATAGAGATCATATAATTATTATAAATTATTATGAAACACCAGAAACAACATATTATATATGACAATATTTCTAAGTATTGTAATGATCCATAAGGGCTTTTTGTGACTGATGCTGTAGCCTGATGTTACTGTTCCTTTAAGAGACGCTGTGGCTGGTTGAGGTGAAACTGGAAGTTGGAGATGCGGGTTTATCTCAGCTGTTTGTTATATAAAGAAATTATCTTTTTCTTGGGGGGGGGGGGGGCACTGTGCCGTGGTCCCCAAAATGCCTAGAAACGGCCCTGGGTGTGGGACTGAGTTTTGAAGGTGATCTGAATTGTATCAAATAAATAAATATTACATGTTTATAAATTATTATTATTATAAAATTACAAACGTGTAGTGGACATATCTGCCTACATTTTCCTTTTCAAGCACTGTTTTTTTTTTTTTTATGCGACTATTTTCCTGTCCTGTCTGTCTCTTAGCTGCATCTCCTCTCAATCCTCCAGAAAAACTGCTGTCTGGCTTCTTACTTTTCAACTCACAAGTTACTTTTGAAATTAGCAGATCAAAAAGATCCGTCGACCGCAAAAATAGCGGAATGTGCGCAGCGCGGCCGCGCCAGTGAGGTGACGTCACCGAAGCACGGGAGATGATCTCTGCAACAGCGGAGCGCATCAGGCACAAATCAAAGACAGAAAGTATGAGCAAACATGAACGATCGCGTGTTAATTATGTTTTTTTTGGTGGCGCCACTTTGAGAATGTTACTGTGGCCGTGCGCAGGACGCAGCTGCCCGTTGGAGCGCATCAGTAATCAGCGGTCTGCCGCTCTCCATCCTCTGCCCAAAAAAAGACCCGCTACGCTGAGAGTCCAAATAAATAATGTAATAAAGGTAGAAACTAGATCTTTTGAGGGGGAAGCCAACAAACAGTCTGCAATTTGTGGTTTTCAGGAAGTTTATTTTATTTTGGCACGTTCAGAGTAGACGCACTGCGTCGGTCATATTGTCCGACGATTTCAAGTTTTTCGTCGGACAATATTAAATCACGTCGGTAATGTCCGACTGTCCGACGTGTTTTCGCAAACACTGGCTCTATGATGCTGACGTGTACCATATCTGGATAACTCAATGGCCAAGCTATGGATCTATCTGGCATTCACTAAAAGTCTGGATAATCCCAGTACATCCTGGAATGTTACACGTGTGCTCCGACCTTCTTCTTTGTTGTTTTCCTCTCATCCAATAAGGACGTTAGCATTAGCTTGGGCTAGCGCTAGCTTTAGCTAGGGGTAGCGTTGTTTGGTGGTTAGTATTATTTAGCATATTGAAAACACAACATGAGAATAATAATTGTAAAACAACATGTTTTATCTCTGTTTGTTGGCTACAGAAGCACATTCATAAACAAGAAACGTCTTAAAAAACGAATCGAACGACTCTAGTTGTGATACGCTTGTCAGCCACTAGATGGTGCCATCAGATAACAGAAATACTCCAGATAGCCGCTTTAAATGGAGTTCAATTCAATAAATCTTGTTATAGAAAAACACGGGCTGACTTGTTTTTTTAAAACTAGTACTGCTCTGTTACACTTTGACCCCATTTTCAATGCTAAAGAAAAATAAAGGCTAATCTGATTACTTAATCGAGCGATTAAAATAATGGATAGCTGCAGCTCTGGTAGAAGACTATCTTCCCGTTTAGCCTGCATGTTAAACTCAGAGTAACTGATCAAATTTCAAAAACAAGCAAGAAGTTAACAAGAAAAGTCTTGAACGTCCAGCAAAAAACAACTCAACTGGACGTAAACGTGCATAAAATGAGTTTCCTGCCTCTAGAAGACATCTCTGAATGTGTCATGACACGGGCCGGTTATCGACACAGATCTACAGAACAGCTGTGGAGATATCAGACAGCTGTCATGGTCGTGAGCCAATGGGAGGCTTTTGGGTGACTTTGAAGTTATAATACCAGTCTCATGACCTCTTTCTCAGAGAGACCGAACATATGGCCGCCACTCAGTCAGATCTGCAAAGGTCTGTCATACAGACACTTCCATGGGGCTTTATTTTCATATACATTAACAAAATAGTCACACGGTGTTATAAAAATACCGTTTTTGGGTTTGTGAAGATGGAATTACTTATTTTTTTTAAAAAGAAAATGACCAGTTTAGCATACCTGCAATAAATATAAACATAAGAACTAAAAAGTCACAGGAAAATAGCAAACCACTAATTGATTTTCCCCTCCTGCCCTCACTTTAATCTGTACTTGTAGAAAATCAAGCCCTCCTGCCAAGATCTAGCTTCACCCAGAAACGAGAATCCTCTGACACAGTAAAAGGGCCAACAGCAATAATTGAGGGTACCAGATAAACACGGGGTACAAACAAATGTCAAACAAACAAACAAGGCAGGAAGGCAGAAAGGAGAGGGGGAGAGTAGGGGTCTCACAGGGGGGGGGGAGGCATCAGTGAAAGCAGCAGAGTCACTTAGCCTCCTGCCAGCAGACCTGGTGCCAGTGTTTTGTCACAGGGACCCACTGCTGCTAGGCCTTGTCATTAGGCTGTGGCAACACAGCAGGAAGGATAAACAGCCATTACATCAATTACACCAGGAACCTTGGCCGCACACCGAGCACCTCTCTGTTTTCATCTATGCGTGTCCCCCGTCTGTCCTATGGCCCCCGCGCCGCCTGCCAACACCAGGTTGGTTTCAGAACCACAACAGAACATCGCCGGCTACGTTGGGATTTATAAAAGGGTCGACTTTAGCACCAATTACCCGTCGGTTTAGCGCGTTCTTGCTGCCAAGCTTGCCCTGCTCTTGGGACAAACTGTTCTGAGACATCTTCTTGTCTGGGTCTTCAGGCCATCCTGGAGACAAGAAAGACAAAATTACAATCAGGAAAAATAGTAACCAAAAATAAACCTCTCAGGAAAGAGAGCCGTCCTTACCTTCAGCAGGCAGAGCCTCTCCGTTGTTGGAGGTTGCCATGCAAAGTTTTTTGGCTCGACTGAGTCCTCTGCTGTTGAGGAAAACGGGAAGGTGGACGATGTTTCTCATGTAGTCGTGCCCGTTGATGTTCGAGTCTCTCAGCACGCTGTTGAGGTTTTGGTTGATAGCTTTTATTATGATATGAGGGTCGCTGGCAAAGATGGAGATAAAGGGACCCTTCGAGAAGAGTACCCTCACCTAGACAGAGTAAAGAAACCAAAAGTTTGAGCATTTATCCAAACTTTCACTCTGCATGACTCATCTCAACCAGGACATCTACCTGTTGCACCTGGCTGAGCTTTACGAGACAATGTTGTTAATGAAACCCTGAGTTTGTAGCAGATCCACAACTGAAGTGTCAGCGTAAAACTTCCCAAAGTAATCAGTCAAGGACCCAACAGCTCGAGGCGAGAGTCAGCTGTAACGTTAATGACTCTAGCGAGACCTGACTGTCCACAGCACATGGGACAGGGGATTTCCTCTCTGCTAACTAAGCAACATTGTCCAAGAGTCACAGGACATTGATTAGCGCTACATGCCTTCATGGTTTGTTAAACCCTGTCCAGAACCCTCGGGCTCACCCCGCAGGACGATGAGCCTCTGCCGCTAAAGCAGCTGTCATCCCTGCAAACCGAGGCGGTCTCATGATGTTTGCACCTTTAACAGGAAAGACTGAAGACGTTTGTAAAAGGAGAAATTAAAGATCTAAGTAAAATTTGATTTTTGAATGCTGGATGAAGAGAATCAAAGCAAAGAGAAGGCTGCCATCTTGCCAGGGATTATTTCATCAAATAACATTTAGCAGGAGGACATTTTATTACAGAATCTGGGCGTGTAAGTCTAAGCCTGAAGCAGGAAGTAGCACCAACGTTTCTAACAGAGATGTGTGAGCAAAGAGAGTCACTTTCTGCTAAATCACAGCTCATCTCCTGCATCCTGTAACGTTTTTTTAACATTTATCCTAAATTATATTTATTTCAATCATATTTCATAATACGCACTGTGTCCAACATCTGCAGCACTTTGTCCTGTTCACAGGCGTCTAGCCCGTCGATGATGACAGCCATGCGTGTCTGGTTCTGAGTGAAGCCATCGATCGTTTTGGCTATTTTTGACATCATCTCAACTTCGTGTTTCAGGACCTGAAAGGAAACATATTTACTTTTGTATCCAGTAAAAAACAAATAACACCAGATGTGAAGCTACGCTCCTGCTACTCATGAAAAAACAGGTGAAAAAAACTTCCATTTATGAATCTACCTTCATAAATCCTTCACTCTTGAGCTTGTGCAGGTTGTTGGCAGCGCTGTGCAGCCGTTTCCTCTGGGAGTTGAGGACAGAGTTGCCTACCTTCCACCAGGTCTTACAGTTCAGCAGCAAAGCCAGGCCTACCACGCTGGCCATGGCTATCAAAACTGCATTCACTGTTAGGTTCTTGGGGTCCACCTGAAGAAATAATAAAAAAAAACTGTCAAATTAAAAGTCTGGGACATTTCAGGGAGATCACTGTTTTTATTTTTTACTTTACCTTAAAGATGGCCAACAGGGCCACACCAGTGATCAGACAGCCAAGAGTCAATGAAAACAGCACAAAGGAGGGAACGCAGCAGGTTTTCTTCCATTTCTGACCTGAAAAATAAGTAGTTAAACTAGACAGATACACATCAAGCAGTCACTTTCTGTTTCTGTTACACATCATTTTAAATTATATGAGAAAGACTGAAGTTATGGATGAAAGTTTGTTTTTGTACATCTAATAATTCATGAATGTGTGCCGTTATAATTATATTTAAGCACATCAGTAAAAAATGCTGAAAACAATATTTTAGGTGTGCGTTATCACCTCTGCTGAAACAAGACCAAGAAGGAATAAGTAAGAAATACACAACGTATGTTACACCTAGGCCTGGGTGAAAAATCGATTGAATTAATTGATTCGAGTTTTTTTGTTGTGGGCGATTAAAAAAATTTGTAATTCGAGTTTTTATGTAACAATGCCTTTTTGGCTCCCCGGGGCTTCCGTAGCGTTAGTTACCGTCCCCATACCCACTTTATGCCACCATCACGTAATCTTTCATAAAAAAGGACATGATCGCCTAACATTACCGCTACAGTTTCACCACTTATAAACAACCAAACACTGTCTGATGCCGCATCGGCGTTGCGGCAAATTTGGCGCATTGTTTTATAAAAGAGGCTCAAGAAAGGAATAAATCATCTGTTGTTTGGTCTGGTATGGGTTCCAACACCTGAAAGAGAGGCATCCAGCCGATTATAAAAAATGCCAGTCTCTCTGACACGAACAAAACTGCAGTTGCTTTTCTTATTAATTAGGGGGAGGAAAATCTGAAAAAAACAATAAATCGAATTTAAAAAAATAATATCGGAGGTTTTATTTTTAGGCCATATCGCCCAGCCCTAGTTACACCCCATCCCTGTTTGATCATTTTGTGATTATGTGTTTGGGTTACTGACTATTAATCCACTTTGGTTTAATTGTCAAATGCTTTATTTTTATATAGCAGCAGTAAAACGTCTGGTTTTGTGTGTTTACCTTTAATTTCATCATTCATAAAAACCCTGAAAAGCCTGGTGGCCAGGAAGCCAAACTCCCTCTCACAGGCGTCCGACAGCGTGGCGATCATTTCCGCCAAGGAGGTCTCCCCCCCAACGCTGGACAGACGGTTATAATCCGTGAACAAGAATCTGTGTGACGGGAGAAAACAAAGAAACCTTTAGTTCCGCTTGGGTAAACAAAAACACACAAATGGAACTTTTGAGAATTCATGATGCTGCAAAAAATTATTTTCAAGAAAGTGAAAATAGGCATGTTTTTTAGACTTTTTTTTGTTAAAAAAACAACACTGCTTGAAATATAATTTAAAAAATGATAAAATTTTCTTGGTTAGAGTAAAAAGAAATGTTTAAATGACATAAGCAAAGGTTTCTTGGCTAGAATTAGCAAATAAGTCGAACATTAGAATATTTTGCTAGTTTTAACTTTTACTCACCAGATTTTTTTGGCCCAAAACAAGAAAATCTGATCATATTTAACAACATTTACTTTATTTTAAATAGTGTTGTTTTTGCAGATAAGATTTTTCTCTTTTTAAGACTAAAAATAAAATTAAATATCTAAAAAAAAAGTTTTTGCAGTGTAGTTCTTCATGTTACGATAACACAGAATGTTTGTACATTTAATTAGCACGGCTAAATGTTAACATTCTGTAAGAGCTTTTCTATAATCATCACCTGACAGGTAAGGCTCGAGTCGTCTGCTCAGGAAGCTCTAGCGGGTTTACGAACATCAGTTTGAGAAGCAGCTCCAAGTAACCGATCTGACGGGCCAGGCGGGTGCTGATGACCCACGCCCAGTTCCAGTTTTCCCTCTCACGTCGGCTTCCAAAATAAACCAACACTGGAAACACACAAACATGAGCAACACATTAAATATTTAGTAGGAATCAGGGTGATCTTGAGAAGTAGAATGGCACCCTCTAGTGAGTTCAGAGCATCAGTATTTATTTAGAAACGTATCTTTATATTTTAATAAAACAAAGAAGCATCTTTTGTGTCCTTACTGAAAAAGATGTAGAGCAGGGCGAGGAGGCTGAGAGAGATAGCAATTGCCAACTTGGGATTCACAGTGAAACCCAGGACGACGGAGACTGAGCCACATAGGAGCAGAGTGAGGAAGACCACCAGCCAGGAGAACTGGAACAGCGGCTCGATCTGCTGTCCCGCAAATGTCTTCATCTCATCTGATGAACAAGGGACGGACGATGGAGGAGGAGACGTGAGAACATGAACAGAGAAGTGGCACAGCTCACAGAGCAAAAAGACTCACCCTCAAGTTTTTTAAGAAGAAACGATTTGCCGCTTCCCCACTGGGCGTACAGGCCGACGCAGATCGGCGGCTGCATGGTGGGCTCGCTAAGAATGTCTGCCAGAGCGCTGCTATACAGGTCATAACCCAGCATGTCGCCATCTGATTCGGTCGGGGACAGGTGCTCTGCAAAAGATAAGGAGCACAGACAGAGATCAAATAAAACCACTTGATTTTTTTTTAGTTTCCAAGAGTCAAATCCACAAGAGGTCCCTTTAATTTTAGAATGAAACGAGGAGACGGCTCGTACTGGCTCCAAATATCTGCGTCAAGATGCTTTTCTGGTGGGTGCAGTCGATGTTGTACGGCGTTTCTCCAGTTTTGTTGGGCCGGTACAACAGGCGGCCATCTTTAGGGTTTCTCAGCAGCAGCTCGGCCAGTTTTCGGCTTCGTCCGCGGATGGCGATGTGAAGAGGAGTGTCTCCTTTCTGGGTCAAATAAAAACACCAAACTTTGTGATTAGCTTAAGTGAAAACACTTAAAAGAACTGAGCTCAGTCTGTTAAACGTACCCTGTCCACTGCAGACACTTTGGCTCCTTTATCCAGCAGCAGCTCCACAATTTCTATGTTCCTCATTTTTGTGGCTTTAATAAGGGGGGTCTCTCCTTCCTACAAGACAAACAAACGCAGAAATTCAGTTAAAACACCCTTTAAACTGTTTTAAAACACATGAACATGTTAAATTTATGACTAAAATTAGAAGCAATGCTTCTCTGTGAAAAATGTATCTTTTTTTGCCAGTTCTCATCAGTAAATATACACTTAAGATGGAGAATTGAGGAAGAAATTCAAAAGTTTACCTTGGTGCAGCTCTCAGTGTCAGGGTTACACAGCAGGATGTCTCTCACCATTACTGTGTTACCTTTCTCAACCGCCCAGTAGAGGGCGGTCTTTCCATCCTGAAGAGGGAAGGACAAGGCAATTAAACATGTTATGAATGAATCGATGTGCATCAGGAAATGCAGCATAATAAACATTAAATATAAAAAGTTAAATGTGTAATAATTTGCAGGAGGTGTAAAAGTCAAGGAAAGCCACTGAGAGCAGAGCTTACCTGGCCCTTAACGTCAACGTCAGCGTATTTATTCAGCAGAGCTCGGACGATCTCAACGTGGCCTCCTCTTACTGCTCCAACCAGAACGGTCTCTCCACTCTGAGCAAGGTTTTAAAAAGACAAAAAGAACTCGTATTTGACGTGATTTATCCGTTTGGGGTCAAACAGCAGAATGATGAGATTGTAGGTCATCTCACCCGGTCCGGGTTATTAACATAAGTGCCGGCATCAAGCAGGTCCTGCACAATCTCAGTGTGTCCCTCTTTAGCAGCAATAGCCAGGGCCGTGTTTCCATCTTTGTCTGTCATGTTGACGTTCGAGTTCCTCTTCAGCAGCTCCTTGACGACCTTCGTGTAGCCACCTTTGACGGCGACAATCAGAGCCGTCATGGAGTTCTGCGGGAGCAAAGGAAGACGAGACTCGTACGCGTGTGGGATGTTTAAACATCTGTTTCCCTTTGATGCTAATAGATGTAAAAGATGTGTTTGTTTTCAAACGACACACACAGTCAGTGATCCATAAAGGAGCTGCTCAGCAGCAAAATGTTTTCTGACATGTTTCAGCAGCGTCGGGAGTCACTGCTGGCTGGTGACCATTTATTCCTGAGACTCGGGATCTTTAATCACACGCAAATGATTGTTTCTGCAACATTAACTACAATAAATCTATCTGATTATTGATGCTATACGTACAACAGCTACATCATTCAGTTTGTCAGAACAGATGGAACACGGCTCGAAGGAGCCCAGCTGCACAACGTCAGAGCTGCAATCAATTATTTATTACTGTGGTTGACTAATGTGTGTGTGTGTGGCTCTTACTGACACTACAATGATCAGATGACATCAAATAATTCCTTCTGAGTTTGTGACTGAATGGAATAATTCTACTGTAAAATCTGAATTATTTTCACACATATTTCTCAAATTTTACATTGGGGAAAAACAAATGTCATCAATTAGGTAACGTGTAGCCTAAATTCAACTATTACTTAGTCGATTTCAGCTACATAGTTAGATTTCCTACTACTGTCTTGTTGGCTGTTATACAAAAGAAAATATTTCTAACCGCAGTTTCAAAATGTAAACTGACTAAGGTAAAAAAAGCAGTTTCAAATATTCTGTGTGCAACTAAGGTTGGGCGATATATTAAAGGAGTGGAACACTTGTTTGATCGATACATTCGCAGTAGTCTATAGTAGGAATGAATGCCTTGTAAGTGGTTCTCGGGGGGAAAAATATATCTGTGCACCATTTCTTGGAACTAAAAGTTGCCCACATCACAGCTGAGCTTCAGACGGCAGGATTTGGAGTCTTATTTCCTGATATGTGGACATCTTGTCACAGATTGGATAACAGCAACATGACTCTACCACTGACTTGCAACGTTGATGTTTTATCTCCACAAATTACACAAGCTTGGAGGAGCTGTGTGGTGAAGTTGCTAATGCTAACAGTTAGCTTCTACTAGCTGAGACGTCCTCTGCTGAGTCCTGGATGTTAAACCAACAACAGCCTTCCCCGTCGTGAGTCAAGATGGGTGAGCCCATGAAGGTTAAGTGACAGTGTGACGTAGATTTGACAGGATTTTTAAATCCTAGATATTCACCGTCAATTTTCTCTCAAAAGCTAATGTAGGAGATAGGTGTAGGAGACTACTTTCATGTTCAGCCTGCATGAAAAACTCACAGTGACGGATTATAATCAGAAATAATCATTAAAAATGTTTTTTCAGAGAACCACACCGTTAAAGTTTTCCAAGCAAAGTCCAAAAAACAACGATGTTCAATACAATTTGAAAAGATGCTAATTTGACGCGAAGGTTTTTAATGTCCCATCCGGCCAATCACCCAACCAACAACCAACTTACAGCTCCTTCCTGGTCCACGTCAGCGCCGTTGGCTAAGAGGTGCATCACGCTGTCATAGTGGCCCTTTCTGGCTGCCCAGATCAAAGGAGTGGTGCCATACTGTGTGGAAAATTTGAAAATACAGACATTAGGGCCAAAGATTTAATAATTATAAAGAATAAAATATGCTGTAACGATAACAAAAACTAACCCTGACAGCTCTGTGTGATTAAAAACAAGTAAACATCTGTCATTGTGATGGTACCTTGTCGGAGCAGTTGACCTTGGCTCCATACTGCAGCAGAAGATGGACAATCTCTGCATGGCCCCGACCTGCCGCCCAGATGATGGGGTAGACGCTGTACTGTTGGGCCAGAGGACAGCGGTGAAGTCATGCTGACTGTAACTAATGATCAGTTAGGCCTGCAGTCTCACAAAGGCTTCAACAGCAGGAAACACGTACATTTAGTTAAGTGTGCACTTGAACTGAAACCACAGTGATTACTCCGCATTTAAAATTCTAGTTCCTACAAAAATACATTCATTTGTTCTTATAAGAAATCCTTTAATTTTCAAAACTTCACGAGTCTCACAACCAACACAGGCCGAGCATGAGGTCATGTGGTTCAAGTACCTGGCCAGTGATGTTAGGGTTAGCCCCTTTTTTCAAAAGCAGCTGGACCACATCTGTCCGATTTTTGTAGGCTGCCCACATGAGAGCAGTCCATCCTCCCTGAGAAGAATAAAAGTTGTTCATTTAGTTTTTACACTCACTAAAACATACACGCATACATACAAGGACCATGGTGTCATTTTATATCAATAAAGTGCAAGGTTGGGGATAGAAGCAATACATTTAAGGCTTATAGGACAGGCCACATCTGGGCAGCTGTAGGAAAATGTGCTATTTATAGATAAAGTGACACACTTTCCAGTGAGTGAGAAGAATCACACAACGTGGTTTATTATAATCCGACTGCGATGACTGGTCGGGACCTCTCCTGGACAGCTTAGACGCACCCTGAGCTGTAATGAGTCACATGACACCCAGACTGTGTTTGTGACCATTAAATGGCAAAATATACATTTTCCTTGTTTCTATACACAACAGAATGTTTTTTCCAGTGTAATTTTTACTCAAGGAGACAACTAGTCCCAGAAAGTATATAAGTGTATTTTATTAGATTTGGATTAGTCTAGAATGTGTTTTAAAATAGTTTCGTAAAGAGCGCCTGTCTGGCTTTTAAAAGTCCAGCTCAAATGCAACACCAGCCCACGATGCGATCCCAACACAACCAGAGCTCAGCAAATTCAATTTATTTTAGAGAGGAGCCATTAGACAGAAAGTAATTTCATTTTATGCCCATTTCCCGGCAACTAGAATCTCCAGCTGAACCGTGGGTTGAGTTAAAACTTAAGCATTCAGGTCATTTAAGCATGACTGGTCTGTGATTTATTTCTTCCTTAGATTCCATTATAAGATTGTTTTATGCACCAGTAATATTACAATAACATGAAGGTAAATGTTGTGGAGTGAGAAACCCCAACAAAGGCAGAGTGGATTCTTCAAACAAACATTAATGGTCCGTAAACAAGAGGCCTCTTTCTCAGAAAGTTTAAGCGACTGACACTGGAGAGTTTGGCATTACACTACTGTTTTTATGATAAACAAACATTAACATTAGATTAGACCTTTCCTCTGACATTTAGGTACTCACCATGTCTCTGTGTTCTAAGTTAGCATTGTTTTCCAGTAATTCCGTCACCACCTCGATGTGTCCCTCCTTCGCTGCCGAGATCAGAGCAGTCCAGCAGTCCTGCACACAGACTCAACCCGTTACTCGCCGTAACCCAAGTCATCCGTCAGAGCAGCACATGGGCACACCATCATACCTACCAGCTGGTCATACCAGGTGCTCTTTGGGACTTGTTGTCGCATTGATACACAAGAAAGTCAGCTGGTACAAAAGACAAGAGTGACTAAAGAATCTAAAGCTTCTCTTCTATTCTTTTGCGAGAGCCCAGGTTTGAGTGTGCCATGTGTAATAGCAGGTTACGTATGCAGGATGCTAATAAGAGGTGTGTGTGTGTGTGCTGAAGTGGGAGGGTGCATACAAGTGTGAGTGTGTGCGTGCATGGGGGCTGGCTTCTGAAGACACAGCGTGTCAGCTAGTGAGCAGATCCTGTCATTTAGTGAGCAGAGTGAAGGTAAACGTGTGTAATGAGGTGTCATTATGGCTCATAATAACCCAGGACTGAACCTGCGCGTGGTGACTTCAGCAACACGGAACATCCAGGCCACTAGTTACATCTTCTTTGTTAAGTAGATGACGCGGTCACTATGACTGCGCTGTTTTTATTCCATTTTGATGCTGAACGCCCTCACGTGTGCGCTCAGTTTAGAAAAGGTTGTGTGTGAGAATATCGGCAAGCTTACGACGTCATCGTTGTTAACACAAGCTCCTCTCCTGATGAATTCTTGCACTATCTCCAGACTGCCCACCTCTGCCGCCACCATCAGGGGAGTCTGTCCGTTCTGAAACAAAAACACAACTTTTCATTTCAGTAGTGTACCTCTGAAGCCAAAATCTCTTTTCCCACAGAACTCTTGTTGCACAATCTCCAAAAGCCTTTTATTACAGCGTAATCCTCCCTCACTGTTCTACACCGCCAGGGGGCCGACTTACATCGCTCCTGCAGTCCACGTCTCGGAACTTGTCCAAATGGGCCTTGACAGCAGCCAGGTCCTCGTCCTCCACGTAGGTGAACAGAGTCTGGACGGCCAGAGAGGTCATCTTCAGGGAGGTGGTGGTATCCATGACAGCCTGCTGACCACCTGTACACCGCTGTGAAGCAGGAGGACGACAAATAGGAATTCACAGCAAGTTAAGGAGAAACTGCACTGTTGGCGGGTGTGGTGTGCTTGTAGTATTATCGTGGATTAAAACCAGCATTGTTTAAATAAACTCACGAGCAAAACCTCATCTATTCAAACGTGAAACAGATGACAAAACATTTTCTAAATGTACATTCACAGCGGAGCTATAATCTAAATGTGCAATGATTGCAGTTTTTGAGACTCTAAAGTTATTAGTAACCACCTAAAAATCCAACAGTAGTTACAGGTCTTGGGGTCTGGACTTTGAGGCTGCTTAAACCTCTGACTGAGAGAAGGAGGGTGAAGGCTTTATGGACTAGATTGGTTGGTTTATCGTCGTTTTCTTTGCTCTGGTTCTGCATCTGCTCGTCTAAATGTCTTTTGTAGACGGTCACTTTTGAGCAAGTCTAACCACTTTATGCAGCTCCATCCCGTCACCATCAGAGCAGTTCCCATACCAGAGTGTTAAGGTCAAAAGAGACTGACGTTTTTCAGCCTTCACATAGAACAGGTTGATTTTAATGATGCTAGATGTGTTTGTAGCACATGTGAGGTCCTCTAGTGATACAGGGAGGCATAATGTAAGATCTCCTTTCAAAGTCCACCTTCTCTTTAGTCTTTGCCACACAGATGCTCGCATTGTCATCTGCAAACTTCATTATTACAATGACATCTTGAAGATCCATCATATGTGAGTACATGAGGGGGCTCAGGACAGATCTTTGTAGAGAGCCGGTGTCGAGGGTTAGGGTTACCCTAACCCTCGACAGTAGAGAAGGAAAAATCATGGATCTTGTCAAAAACCTATTTGTTTGGTTTTTTATTTCATTTTTCAGGCCTCTTGCTTTACTTTGGCTTTATTTACAGATGTTAAAATATTTGAGTTTCCTTGCTTCCATTAAACCAGGGGTAGGGAACCATGGTGCTGGAGAGCCGCTATCTAGCATGTTTTGGAGGTTTCCCTGCTTCAACACACCTAATTTTAATCAGTAGGTGATTAACAGGCTTCTGCAGAGCCTGATGAACTGCTGAACGGGTGAATCAACTGTGTTGAAACAGGGAAACCTGATAGCTTAAAATGAAAACTACCATAAAAATGTCAATTTAGCTGAATGAAAATGAGCTTTTTTGTTTTCATATCCATCGTTTCCATTTGTCACAAAATTCGTTTTAGCTTTCATTATCAATTAAACAAAATAAAATGCATGTACCCTTTACAACCAATTTGCCTGTGGTTTTCTACAGGAAACCATATGTTTACCTAATAAGTTCTTAAAGTATAACCACTGTTCTGGATGCTCATTATACAGGACTAATGGGCACTTTTAGTTCTTTTCCAGCCTGCCTCCTCATGCTGAAAACATACATTTGTCTACTCATTACAAAGAAAGCACAACAATCTCTGTTTGGAGAAGTTAACCAAGTCATCAAATATCAATAAAGTCAAACAAAAGACACTAAACTTTGATGCAGCAGTGACTCACAATAGGTGCACTGGACTGTGTGCTTCAATTATATCAAGGCGACTCTCTGCTCCACTCGAGTCTCTGCTGCCAAAAATCGGACCATTTGTGTACACAGGAAAAGAGCTGAGTAGTGTGCAAAAGTATGAAAGTCTCCAAACGGCTTACTGAAAATGAATGATTAAAAACACAGACACAGACGGACATCCTCCTCGATTAAATGAGTCGTTTAAAATTCACTTTAGTCCAATTAGCAGATCAAGATTACCTTTACAAATGCACCTTTAAAGCAGTGATTTTTCCTCTTTATCAATGTCCACCTCAGACATTTAATGCATTACAAAACCAGATAAGAGAGGCGAACCTAAACCCGCTTTTTTCTGTAATAGGGATTCAGATGGTCGATAAAAGGCTCATTAATGATTCATAAACTTGGGCTCTCCCATCGTGGTCAGAGTTATTTCCTGTCAGAGAATAAATGAGCTCTATTCACTGCTTCTAAGTTGCCTTGGCAATAGGCTTCACGTAATAACTACCCAACGTGCTGCTCGATGTTTCTTCATAATCCTTGTGAGAAGCTGCTTCTCAGGTCGATACACACTTAAACATCACATGCCCCGTTTGGCTGTCAGTACAAAGGCCCAATAGTTCAGTAAGCTAATCATTTCTTATCTAACGTACAAGCTATTTCCTTTTATTTCGTTTTCTGAGATGTAAACCTTCTTCTCCACACAAGGATCACTTGTAAAACTGATCTTCCAAACCTCACGTGCTCAGATCTGTTTTGTTTTAATAAATCCTTTGTGTACTGACAGCAATAGGAGCCTGTTGACACACCCTCCTCACCTCCTTGTCTCTCAGGACAATGGGTGGATGTTTACTCCACACAAGAGCCAATCAGTACACATTTAACTCTCTCGTCTATTAGAAGCAGTCAAATATCCTTCTACTCCAACAAAACACACTCTCTATAATCTAAAGCAGAAGGGAAACAAACAAAAACCTCTTAAGACCAACTGTTTAACAGAAGCAAATAAAGATGCTTGGTTCAGTTTATAAAAAACACAAAGAAAGATTAAAATAATCCCTACCTTAGTGGAGTAAAGTTGCTTTAAACTCACCGATTCAACACAAATCCAGTTCTCCAGCTCAATGGTACAGGCTATCAACAAGCACTGCTGGCTCACGCTCAGCATCCCCCCCTTTAAGTAAGAGCTGAATATTAGATGAGGGGGCTGGCCCACACCCATCTCTTCCCTACACAATAGACACACTCCACTACATTCCCATTCATTACACGCAATGGTTGGTCCAGATAAAAGAACAATAAATACACTTCAGATGCATGAAATTTGGTTTATTTGTTGAATGTAATGCAATACAGGTGGTATTTAAATGCTTTAAGTAAGATAAATATGTCAGAACAGCCACATTTATACAAATTTGAGGAAATGAAGAAAGTGTTTTGCTAATAATTATATCTGTTACTTTGTTAAAAACACACCCCATTACTGTAATCTAATCAGATATTCTTTTTGTGTTTGGTGCTCTGAAGAACGTCAAAGCCGCTCTGATTATAACTTGGGGTTTTTTAAAATGTTGACTTGTTTTGGTCCGATTATTGAGGACAAACAAGTAGGGATGTACGACACATCGACATCAACATCGCCATAATGGCAAATGTTAGACAATTTTTAACATATCAGTCGGATAATTAAAACTGGGCCAATATTAACAATTGATATTTATTTCCATCTGGTCACCATTTGTGTTTTTTGATGGGAAGGGGGTGGTCATACGGTAATTCTTTGGTCATGTGACAGTGATAGTTAACAGTGTTAATGTGTGTATATAAATATATATGAATGTACTTATGATTATATGACTATGTTTCTTGGCTGGCCAGGGAACGCCTTGGGATTCCCCCGGAAGAGCTAGCCCAAGTGGCTGGGGAGAGGGAAGTCTGGACCTCTCTGCTTAGGCTGCTGCCCCCACGACCCGACCCTGGATAACTGGACGAAAATGGATGAATGGATGGTTTTTATTTATAATTATATATAATTATAGTAGTATATATTGGTTATTGGCCATAACAGCAATATTAAAATCGGATTCTTTTATCGGTCCAAATTTCCACCTTGGTGCATCCCTATAAACAAGCATGCTGCCACCTGAATGTGACATGTAGCCAATTAGAAAGCGAGGTGATGGCTGCACGCTGCACGACATGTTTGTTTACTTTGAAGTCACGTGTGATCTTGTGAGATTTCCTGCCTGACCGGGGACTGTTTGTGTGTGAAAACAGTTCATTTTTGCTGTGCTACTGCACAATACACACCAAAACAGGTAGCTTCATACTTATTTATTTAGCCATGTGCGCAAAAATCATCCAACAATTTAAAATCCTGCAATGCAACCTGGGATTAAGCAACTAACGTGAGATTTAGAATGCATGTGAACATTTCTCACACTTTCTTCTGACCTTTAACTCAGAAAAAATAAGAAAATAGCTGCACTAGCGGCCTGATTCAGAGATCTTGTTTCAAAGAACACTACATGCACAAACATAAAAAAATCAATTTAACTAGGATCTGGGATTTATCTAGTGCAAACTAAAACCACTTACAAATGCAAACTAAGTCCAAGTCAGCTGAGCTTGTTTTCTAAATGCAGATGGAGAAGTGAGCAGGGCAGGATCTCTAAATTTAACTAGTCAGCTCTTTATGGCACATCATGTGGGCATGAAACTGCTGAGGATTCAGTTCCCCATGGTGCAAAGTGAACTCCAAAAGACAGGTTAACTGGTTTGTCTGGAAAACTTTCAAGTCTTTAAAGCAAACTGGCATTTCTCAGTTTGTGTCCAAAGTGATCAACTAGAATTTGAGCCTCTTTACTCACATTTTAGCATTTGTTTATCATTTTGACACAAGTTTAGGTTCAAAAAAATAACAAAAAGAAGGCAGTGAAGTGATATCTTGCACATTGGGCAAACTGTTACTTGGCTGGACTTACACGAGCATATAACAGGCACACTTGGAAATGATGTTAAGTTCTCAGAAGAGCCAGGGCATCACATCAACATGACATAAACAAGCATTTGTTGCATTTCTTGCAGATTTTGCAACTGAACCGTAAATGTTGGCAGCGCTCGAGTCCAAAAAGTAAACAAAAACAGATAAAGATGGTTTCAAAGTTTACCAGATACAGAAAAAAGTGGCTCACAGTTTAGCAAAGATGTTATTCGCTTGGTGACTTCTTCTGAGGAGGAAACAAAAACAAAACAAGCAGCCCAGCTCCTAACGACCAAAAGCTAACGTTAGCATGAAGCGACTAGCTTCTTCAACAGGTTTCATCACCTGAAACAACAAAGAAGTATGATGACGGCCTTGAAGTTGTCTTACCTGCACAAGAGTGACTTTTACACGGCTGACAAACGCGTCTTGCAGGTAAATTCCAGTGAAAAGTGTCTCCTTTTTGCTCCTAAGACATGGTGTTTTAGACAGTGTGTACTGTAACCTGCTTCCCCAGCCTGTTACAGAAATGTCACTTAAGCTCCGCCCCCCGAGACTCTCTGGTTACAGCGGCGGAACATGTGGCAAGAAGGGGCAAAAAACACAAACCCTCCCCCATCTGACAGGATTATGGAGGCAGACAGGATTTAGTGCTGGGATATTTCAACAAAATGCTACTTTCACATTTCAAATGAGTCCAAATTTACCAGGCAGAAGTGATTTAGTAGCCTGCTAAATGACTTGTTGCGTTTCTTCTTGTAATCTTGCAAAGTGTTCTTGATCAATAGCTCTTCAGGCTTCAGGAGGTCTTTGTTTTGAACTGTTGACAACTCATTTCCAGTAGCCGGGCAAGCCATCCTATATATGTGAATAAAAACTCTGCAAAGCAAGAATTGGTCTAGTTCACTAGGCTACATTTCCAGACCATTTACTGAGGAATGTTTGTGTTTTAAAGCCACTTCAGGCGCATAACTCAAGGGATGAACCAGTCTTGTGTCCTCATAAACAGAAAACAGTACATAACAAATTGAAACACGGTTTGGGAACTTTGTAACCAGCAAGCTGTCACTCAGAAGAAAAACCCAAAGAACTATTGGACAAAAAAAAGACTATATATATATATATATATATATATATATATATATATATATATTAATTAATGTAACTTTTATTTCTTTATATACCAGGATGCAAATATCAATTCTAATTAAAGTCTTTAATAGATTAAAAAATTTTGATAATTACCAAAAAAAACATGATTAGTGTTTAAAAATATGTTCTCTTTATTTTGCCACATAAATCATTTTTAATGTACTGTAATACAAATATTCTTTCAATAAATTTCCTTCCAACACAAAAATACCCATGATGTTACACAGGCACACATAAAAATAAACACAAGCGCACACACACACACCAGAAAATGCGCCATTTGTAATTTGGCACTTTGGACATTATGGAGCAGTTTGCATTTATCTGCTGGTTTGGGTTGCCATGCAGTGCAATAGTCGCCATTTTTGTAGTTTATTTGACATCCTCTCCATCTCAAGTCGGCCCACACGGCCTGGGCTACAAATATGATTCTCCTAAAATCACAATCACCGTCAAAGGTAATGGCGTATACACACACACGCACACGAGCAATGGCAGAAATGTGTGACTGTTAGAAATTCAAAGGTCCACATGTAGGAGCTCACTTCTGCTGCTTTGTTACTTAAATTAGATTTTTTTTCTTCTAAAATAAGAAAAATCATATTAATTCACACTTTCTATAGTAATAAGAACCAAAAACCTCCAGAAATATCTGCTCTAACAGATATAGAAACACATTTTAGTATTTAAGCAACAGCAAGAAGCTATTTAGTTCATCTTCTCTGCTTCACAATTTCCAAACCAATTCCATCTTTGAATACATTTATATGAAAAAAATCTAACAAAAGGACCCGTCAAAGATGATCTGAAAGGCTTACATAAACAAAACAAGAACAAAAGGAACCGGTCGGTGTCTCTCACATCATACAGTAAATGCACCCTGAAACGTCCCCTAATTAAATATTAAGAGCACATAATATAAAATTAAGTCAGTTTAACCACAACAGCTGGTCGATGTCTTTGAATTTGTACATTATGTCACGATTTCCTCACAGACAAATGCAAATTTCACATTAGAATACTTTGTTGCCTGGATATGTTTATTATTTTGACTAAAACTACATGATTCCACATGGCTTTAAATAACACTGTTGTTCTAACTTTTATTTAGAATTTCTTTTACCTTCGGTTCAAAAAGCTATTCATTTGTCCACAGAGGAAAGCCGTCGTGGGACGAATATGAAATAATATAAGAAATCGCTTCTTTTTTAAAACCTTTAAAAAGTACTTAAAGAGTTAATAAACTCCCTTTGAAACCATTGTTTAGCTGAAGTTAATACAAATGATCAAAAAGCAGTGAATGTGAAAAATAAAATAACTTTAAAAAAAGGTTCACACATGGAGATGAATAATAGTTAAATTTCTTAATTCTCTCTGTCACTCATTCAGAAACAAAATCAAGCATCAAGAATCTCAAATAGTGTGAAAATATCTAAATAAAGATCCAATTCAATGTGAAATCCTCTCCAAAAATATTTTAGAGACAGAAATTGGAAGAAAAAAAAAAGTGAAGATCCTAAGGCCTGTTTGAAATTGGCAGCTGATGATGAAGCTTGTTTCTTTATCCGTCCACGTTCTCTCCTCCCACCGACCAGAGGCTCGTATCCAGACAACAAAAACCCTCCACACACCGAATGTCTAAAACCACAATACCACACCGGATAATTATGTTCCTGCAGCCTGCCAGAGTACATCGAGGGTTTAAGGCAGCTTGGAAGTCCATTTTTTTTCTAAATCACTAAAGTAATGTTAGTTTAAACCGTGGCCATTGCTCCTTCATCGCTTCTCATCCATGTTTGAAGTGTGACTGCTGTCATCCTTGCTACGGAAAGTTTTGACAGGATTTGTGTTTTCTGTTTTTTTGGTTCTTTGTCTTGTAAACAGACCCGACACACTCCAGTTATCGGCGTTGCCGTCGACAGGGCCGTGTGCGTCGCCTCATGTGGCCTTGTCTTTCTGGTTGCAGTTGTTGTCTGTGCTGTTGTGGTCCGTCTGGTTGCCATGTGTGACGTCCTTCTGAGGGTCGTCCTGCTGCTCTCTGGCCTGCCGGCGTTTTGATTTGACAGGCAGGATCAGTGCGATGAGCAGACACAAGAGGTGGAGGGAAAAGTACCAGGAGCTGAAAAAGGCATCAAAAGCTTAGCTTGGGTCGAGAAATTAAAAGCATGGATCTACGTTTATATCAGGATCTATGACCCATATTTGACTAATGTGGAAAAAACTGGTAACGATTTACAACAATGCTCCACTTATAAATTATTAATAGTTTATTGATGCTATTATTCATCTGGAAGCTTTATAAATCATTGATAAGTGTTTATTATGCATTAAGAGACAAAACTGATCGTTTTACACGGGTAGGTTCACTACGTGGAGCGCTCTACTTGCTTTATGTCTGTTAGCGGTTTACTCTCCTGGTGGCTAATATAAAGGCTAGCAGTTAGCTTTCTCAGTTCGCTGATCATCCACAAAAAGCACAATAAGAAGAAAAAGAAGAATTTAGCTTTTTTGTTGGCATCATGGCGAAGCCTGGAAGTGAAAGTAAAAGTAATGTCTTCTGAGGTGAAGCAAAGAGCTAAAACCATCTGTGTGGCCTACACTCGTTTGAGGGAGCTAAAGGAGGCTATGACATCACAAACTGATGGTGACCTGGCTTTGTTGCTACTGGACTTGTAAGCAATAATATTTGTTTTCCAACAGTGTGCATTTTTTTACTTTGTGGCTTGTTTTAATATCAGTTGGCTTGTGTTAGGGCCGGAATATACTTGATGTTTAACCTCGCATTGGCGCAGGCAGCAGGTTGCGTCTTTGTTCACATACTTGCTGCTACGCGGCGCTGCACTGCATGCAGTACTGGAGTGTTCCACTAGGGGGCAAACGAGTGTACTCAGACCGGATAGAGAGACAGGACAACCAAAACAAACATGGCGTCAATAAAAGAGATCAGTAACTGGTTAATTTTGAGATTACGGCAAAAAAAAGACAGCAGCGGTATCGTAGCTGGTGTGAAAGACCTCTAAACCAGAGACGGAGTCACCATGGTGAGTGTGTCTCGCTCGTTTTGTCAATTCCACCTACTGGTTACTCGTATATTGCAGCGTTCGGACGCGTCACGTTAATTTCAGAGGACGCGCACAAACGACGCTTCAAATCAACGCAAGCTACACGTGGCAGCCAGCAAGTATATCACGGCCCTTAGTGTTAGCTCATTGTTTGCGCTAGCTACAGCAGGCTGTGACAGGGTTGTTTACAGGAGCTGTAATTCCACTTTCAACCAGTAGGAGGGAGAATCAGGGGAAACTCTTTAGTGTTGTTTTAAGCCCCTCTCCCTACGTTAGTGATTACGGCTGGATGCAACGCATGTCGTTCGTGAACGTCCACCTCTAGCCGGGCAATAGAGCTAAAACACATGGTTTTACAATTACTATTCTCACATTATGTTGCTTATTCTTATTCATATGTTGAAGACCTACTTATCCATAAGAAACGTCGCCAGCTCTGCATCAATCTAGGTACTTCCGCAAATATGTGAACACGCTCTATGCTTGACATCTGTACATAATCGAGTGTCTTAAGCCTAATTTATACTTCTCCGTTTTTGTCAGTACGGATGGACGGACCGCCATGATTCCGTCGTTGCAAAAGCTCTCCAGCAGGCTTGCAAGGTCGGACGGAGTCGAGCTCTCTTTTCTAAACATCCGTCCAACGAGACGGAGAGCGCAAGCCTGTGATTGGTCAGAATGCCGCTTCTTTAAATACGTCACCAGCTCCGCCATCGCTGCCTCAAAAAATAAAAAGAGAGCCGATGATATCTAGCGGCAGACACGGAGCAGCTTGAAGAATACCTCGCGGTAAAACTCCGAAAATATGAACGTTTATTCACCCGTGACTGGAGGAGTATAAAGATTCGCAGCAAGCGTTTTATTCGTGGACGGAAATGATGGGAAACGTGGGTTTAGAGGTGGCAAGCGCATGAAGAGGTGGAGGAGGATGAGGGACAAATTTGTTCATGTTAAAAAGTTTCTTAAATGCAAAAAAAGTACAATATAAACTGCAAATATAAACTGTAAATTCACTATCTTGGATCGGATACGTCACAGGATACCCCAGAAAAGCGATACGCCCTCTGTTGTCCTGGCGGGGAACTGCTTTGCAGCACTCTCCAGGGGACGGAGTAGTTCGAAAGCAAAACGGTTCCGTCAATGCGTGCGTGTCTCTGCCTCGGGGAGCTGACGGAGAAGTATAAATTAGGCTTAACGCTCAGTCCTACTCTTACAAATATATAAATTGATCATAAATAGATAGTGATGTTTTTTTTACTTGACAATAAGGCTCACTTTGATAGTTGTGAAGATTTACTGCAGTGATAAAGTACAATTTGTACCTAAAAACTTAGTTTTTCCTTCTAAGTTATCATTATTTTGACCATTTTTGTATAATAAACTCAAACCAAATGGACAAATATATGTTCTCCTTTAACTTTTTTGTCTGATCAGGTCAAAAGTTGAACCTCTAAGAGTCTTTGGCTTGTGGGTTCGCCTGTTTTATACCGTCTGTCTGGCAGCCCCTTGATAAAGACCAGAGCTTTATTTTATGGAAACGACTGGGCAATGTTAGGGCCGCTCTTTTAATTCCCTCCCCATCAATCCTCCACATCCTTCCCTCATTAAACTGTCTTGTTAACCATTACAGCCTAACAGCAAAGCGCCGGCGTATAAAAGCGTTAACTCTTCACACAATGAGTAGTGGTTCCATTTGTATCGTTTGTCCTACAATGGCTCTACACAGCAGCACTACAGACGAGTTTCTGCTGATAAGAATTAAGGGGTGAATTAATACGTACCTGTAGAATTTGAGCGAAGGTCCTACAGCGAGTAAGACAAACGGTACCACAGTGTAACTAATGGCAACCTGCGTGCACGCCCACGTGAGGACGTCATAGATGCTCTTGGATAAGTCGGAGGCCAAAAAGTATGGCCTGATGTTGTGCCTTACCTTAAAAGAAGAATACAAAAGTTTAAATTAGATCCAATTATTTTGCAATGAACAGAATTAAACAACTGAACTCCACAAGAAGAGACATCCCCGCCTGCTCAATATTGCCTTTGTTATCTCTGTATGGCAGCTACTGTTAAATTTATTTATGCAGAAACTGGGTCAGCATCTTTTAGGTCCTCTTGAAATAAAAAACTACATCCTCTTGGAAAAAATACACTGTTCTGACATTTCAATCAAACTTTCGTTTTTAAGGTTAATTTCTTCATTAATGGGCTCGTTTGCTGAGAAAACCATATAATGCTTGTTCTTTTTCAAATACGATTGGTCAGTTGTATATGCATGCTGAACGCAAAAGCCCTGATCGTCTGCATTAGCTGCAGAACGGACAGACGGGAAAACGATCAAGTCAGAAAAAGCCAGTCTCTTTAACATCACAGGGAAAATTAGCAATCATGGTCTTGCCCACCTTGGCTTTTGATCGTGGAAAGCTGTCTTGATATAGCACCCAGGAGAGAGCAGTGCGCCTCAGCTAGTAGAAGCTAACCGTTAGCATTAGCAACTACACAACATGGCAGAACTCCTTCAGGCTTGTGTTATTTGTGGAGATAAAATATCAACTTTGCAAACGAAGTCAGTGGTAGAGTCGTGTTGCTGTTAGCCAATCGGAGGCAAGATATCCAAAAATCACGAAATAAGACTTCAAATCCTGTAGTGGTCAGCTCAACTCTGATCCGGTTCACTTCTAGTTCCTCAAACAAATGCACCAGAGCTTTTTTCCCCAGAGTAGAATTTACAAGGCATTCATTCCTACTAGACCCCTGCAAATGTGTTGATTAAACGAGTTAACCACACCTTTAAAGACCAAGTTCACTAGTTTTTTCAACACATTTGCAGTGGTCACTAGTATAAATGAATGTCTTGTAAGTCAATTTCTGTGAGGAAAGAAGCTCTCACACTCCTGTTTCAGGAAGTAGAAGTTAGCCAGAGGAGAGGTGAGCAGAAGAAGACAGGATCAGGAGCTTTATTTCCTGATATTCAGACATTTTGCCTCTGATTGGCTAACAGCAACACAATTCTACCACTGACTCAGTTTGTTCTGCAACGTTGATGTTTTTCTTCACAAATAACACAAGCCTGGAGGAGTTCTTCTGTGTGGTGGAGTTGCTAATGCTAATGGTTAGCTTCTACTAACAGAGACATCCTCTGCTGTTTCCTGGACGCTAAATCGACAACAGCCTTCCCCATCGCGAGCCAAGATGGGTGAGTCCATGAATGGTAATTTTCAATGTAATGTGGAATTGACTGGCTTTTCTAATCTGAGCGTTTCCAGGAAATATGATGGTAGAAGATTATTTTCATGTTTAGCCTGCATGTTAAACTCAGAGTAACTGATCATAATTCAAAATTAACAAGTTAAAAACATTTTCTCAGTGAACTTGCGCTGTAAAAACTGAGTGAATGGCCACTATTAGTAATTGCATTTTTTTCTTTGTTGGTTTTTAAGTAGCTACAAATCTGCTAAAAACCTCGATAGTGAAGCAAAATATTGAAAAACAAATCAGTTTTTATGGCAGGATTTCTACTTAAAGCACCCATTTTACTACCCAATATAAAACAGTAATGTACCCATTTAGATTAAGGATTTTATTTTTTGGGAAAATCTCCAAGAATGCATATTGTTCGGGTGATTCTGAGTGTACTTACTGCACGGGCAGCCATGGTCATGCCGATGCCAGTAACAAAGGTTAAATAGTAGCCTGGATACACCCCGTGCCACATGGCCGACAGCAGGAAGGTGGCTGCCGTGGGGTTGACGGGACAGCGCTCGTAACAAACCCTGAGAGGAACACTGACATTCAGGGCTCGGGTAAAACAAGTAAAAACTGATTTTCTAAATCTTTAATCTCCAGTGAAACATCAATCTATCATCAATCTGAATGTTTTCTTTACCTTTTGAGCCAGTGAGCTGTTTGAATATTCCAGTTATCTAGAAACAGCTTAAAACTTGTGGCAAACTGGAAGTAGATCCACAACAATATATTAAAACTTTCATAAAAAATGTGCATGTGGAGAGGAAAAAAAGCTCATAAGTGGATCCAAACCTCTATGTCCAGAATTCTGAGATTTGAAATCAGGTCCCACCGTGGGGAGCCATCTTTGTTGTAGCCATTGAAACCAAATCCTGCTGCATTGTTGATGGCATCAGCTGCAGGGGAAACAGACAAGTGGTTCTGAGAATGATTCAAAACTCTTATTGAGATCTGAGATGAGCTGCACGTCTATGGGACAGGAATAGATGGGCGTACATAACAGGGAGAGAGGGATGCAGTTTATAATGCCACCACTAGGTGACAGTGTTGTATCAAGAAATGGATGGAGTTTTTGTTTACTAATGATGAATTTTTCAGTGAGATCATCCCATTAAAAACAAATAAACAAAAGAAACGGTAACTCACACACGTCTAAAGTATGTGTCGTTTTTGCTCTTCACATTTAAATTACACATGTACATTAACATTGAAGGTCAAATATATGTGCGACTGAATTTATTTGAAAAATAAAGTAACCTAAATAAGTTAGAGATAAAAAGTTTAAAATCTCAAACAAATAAAAAATTTTTTTTCATAAAAATGTATTAATCTTCAAAAAGTCCCCAATCGTCAGTCAAACTCACCAAGAGTCCACACAAAGTAGTACTTTGGCCTCAAAGCCAGCATTGCCAGGTAAAGGTAGATGACCTGGAGATAAAAAGGCGCCGAACTGACAAAGCTGTCGTCTATGGAGTAGTCCACGGGGAGCAGCTTGTACAGCGACAGATAGATGACCAGACAGATGGCACATGTGCACAACTTGGAGACGACGGCATTCTGGGTGAAAAAAGGGAGTTAGGTGACAACCTGCTCAGTGGGAAGCATGAGACAAAGTGTCAAGACAACACAAACATATGTATGTGGCACCTTTGGCGATGGTTCGGTCTTGATCAGCTTCACATCCTTGCCATCGGCGTTCTTCAGTTGGAGCTGCTGATAGCTCGTCCCTTCGATGAAGGCCATGTATTCCTTGTAGGAACACGTCGGCCCTGCCAGGATGCCCATGAAGTTGCAGTTGTAGCTCAGGTACTCCAGCAAGCTAGGCATACGGCTTGGAGGGGGGGGGTTAAAGTGGAAAGGGAGAAGGAGGAATAACAATGAAAGGAAATAAAATTACATGAGACAAAGTTTCAGTTTTGCTTTGACTGTTTCAGTCAAATGTGCAGATAAAAAATCAAGAACCTTGACTGATCCTTTGTGGTTTTGTGCTTTTCCTTCTAAGTCTAGATCGAACAGCCTGAACTTGAGCTCTTGTTTTGACTTTTAATTCGTTCACCTTCCCAGTGGCTATTTCAGTGTCCGTTGATGACTCATAGTTACCCAACTAACGCTTGAATAAAGCAAGGATAATTCTGGGGGCCAATGAATTTATTTATATCAGACACCAAATCAGACCTAGCCCTAGCCCTAGCCCAAACATCGCCCTTTTTTTAAGAACCGGAGGCTGCAAAAGCACGTATTTATGTTTTTACTTGAGAAACAGGACAACATACACAATGATTTATGTGTGCCGTGTTTTTGGATCATTTTGCATGTTCAGAGCCCCCCAAAGCTCAGATTTTCTACTAAACAAACAATAACTAAAATATGCTTCACAGATTTTTCATAACATCTTTCTTGAAGATTTTCTTTTACTTTTTGCTCCCATCTGAATTGGTTGTAATAGTGTTTAAAAAAAAGGACTGGAGGATTACAGGCATTCCCACATTATGATTCACTTGAAAGCTTCAGTTTGTGGTTTCCTGGATACAGAAAGCCCGGCAGTGACCAGATAGCAGCCAAACAGGAGGGGCTGTGATGATTTCACCTGCAGAATAAGGCCTTTGTGGAAATAAATAACCTCACTTTTCTTAAGCTTAAGCTCATGAATGCTTATTTAAAATCCTGTCAAGTTTTTTTTTCTCTCTCATTCAGCTGGATTTTAGTGAACTAGTTGGCTGGAGAATCCAAACATACCTGAGTCACATACCTGATAGCAAGGTATTTCTGACTGGGAGTCAGCTGCACTTCCCGTTTGGTCAAACCTACGAACAGAGAGACACATAAGTGGGGAAATCCGCATTGATGCTCATGCTCAAAAGCATCGTTCTGGTTAAATGCATTTAAATGCAAGGTCATCAGGTATTGTAGCCGAACCCTTCCAGGGTCAGAGATAAGGGAGGATGTGTGAATGGCCCTGCAACGTAAACAAGAAAAGCAGCGCAAAAGCAGGGCGATACAACCGAGTCGGCAGGTGGCTGGGTGCATCACCTCTGAGAAGGTTGCACCCACGGTGGATTGTTCCATTGTTTAGCCTGCTCTTTTATAATGAGGTCCTGTAGCTGAGCAACTCAGACTAGATAAGAAAAAGCTGGATAAACATGTGTTCTTATACTCTCTTATGAATAAAACAAACCTTTATCTCACAGGGGAATAAGAGGAGCAACGTGTGACTATAAACAATGAAACATTATCTAAATAGAACTGCTCTAAAGTCGACGTATTAGATGTTCTATATTAAAACAAGCATTGCTTCACTGATCTTTGACGTTCTGTACACTAACGCTTTTATCTAAAAACCCAAAATCTGGTTAAATGTCTGTTTTTTATTTCAGCAGCCTGTTTCAATCAGGATAACTCATACACGTGTTCTGACTGTTTCCATAAATCTGTCTTTTTTGGTTTTAAAGCCATTCTATGCAACTTTTTCATATTTTTAAATCATTTTCTTGAGCCAGTATGTGCTAAAATGACCCTTTTGCAGGGTTAATGAAATGTCATTACAACCCCCAACGTCCTCTGAGGCCAGAATACCGCACTTGCAACTTCAGAGTGGCAGGCCGCCACCTGTTGGACTTAGAAAAAACTGAGCTGACATGCCTGGTGCTGCAGTCTGCTTCCAGCATGTTTCCTGCATGTTTCAGATCATGAACACAGCTGATTTGTTTGATTTAGCGATGAACCGCTCCTGTAGACACTAATGAAGGCTGAGGAGACGTTTCAGCAGGTAGATTAAGGTGTTAAAAAGGCACAGTGAGGAGATAAGTTTCACTTTTGCTTTGACCACTGATAATTAATAATGGACACTAGGGGGTGCTAAAAGCAAGAAAAACTGCCAAGTGTTCCTTTAATCGGTGAATCAGATTGCATACTCTAAAAGTTTTGATGCTTTATGCTAAAAATATATATTTTTATTTCAAAGATTTGAGACTTGAGTGCATAAAAATGTTTTGCAACCTTTTAAAAATGGTAATGTTAGCTAATATGCTATGATAGGTTTTTAGTTCATTAGTAATGTAAAAGATGCATATTATATTACATACACACACACTGTCTCCTAGTCTTTACTGTACTGAACTGATTTATAATTTTTATTCCACTTAAGGTGTTTTACTAACAGCAGCAACCTCTGATGCTCTAAAAAGCTCGAATCCAGGTCAGCCCGTGGAGGACGACGTGGACTTTTGCTGCTCTGCCTTGAAGATCAGACGGTCTGCAGCATTTTACGTCTCACGGGATCATCGTCCTGCATGTTTCACCTCCAACCAAAGCTGCGATCACTAGTTAACACTGTTTGTGTTTAATGTCTGACATGGAACTGTTAGAAAAAGAGAACGAGAGCACACCTGATCCATTACATAACGATGCTCATGCTCTCTTTCTGGTCCGCTATGCCGGTTCAACAGAAACGTCTCAACAACAATGTGATCCTTAGAGAATTCAACCGGTATTTTCATTTCAGTCAGGTCACTTCTGGCAGTACTTTTTATTTTATTTGAAAGAGACAGAATTTAAAAAAAGCACACTTGTCTTACCGTCATGTATTTCAAATGCCATGCTGGTGATCTTCTGTGTTATAACCATCATGGGCCTGATGGAAACAGATGGAGAATGTCACTTTTTAAATTGTTTTCATTATTATTTTTAAAATATTCCATTACAAATACATTTTCAAAAGTTTCATTAAATATTCTAAAAATTAAGTCATAGATTCACCTTTGTTTACATTCTATATTTGCATGGTTCATCATCGACTGTATCCAGTTACCCAATGTCCTCACCATCCCATATTAATTTAGTTTTGCTCTCTTTTTAATTACATCATTTAACTAATGGACTTAGATACCAATTTATTCAGTAATAATAGTAACAGTCAGCAGCTGCAGCACAATGGAGCCCTTCCTCCCAGATAATTACAGGCTTTTTTACTTTCTGTAGCTAATCTCGCTATTATTCTCTTTTCTGTAAACCCTAATCTGCATCGGTGTCAGTGAGCCCTCCTCATCCTCCTGGTGTCATGAACTCATTCTCCTTCAGAGCAGATCTCGTGTCCTATTTGATCTGATCTTAACTTGTAAGGATCTTTTCTTTTTCTGCAACTTGAGTGGTTTCGTGCATGAAAACTGATGGCGGGAGCATCAGATTAAGATGCAGGGATTTTAATTTGACTTGATAAAATAAAGTCTGCAGCACCTTTGAGGATCAGACTGGATCAGAACAGCATGTGCGTTTGACATTTTCAAGCATAACAGATGGACGGCCAACATAGCTCAAGGAGTGAATATCTGCCGTCACTGAGGCAGTGTGGGTTTGCTTTAGGTTACTTAGCAACTAGCCACCCCCACCCTGCTGGGAGCGCAGGCTGTCTGCTTGAATTGTCAGACAGTCTGGAGGAGCTGAAACCAACCACAAGGAACTCTAGTCCCCGTCAACGTCCCCCTGTGAACATAGCTGAGCCGTGACACGCTCTTGTTTCTGTTCAGCTCCGAGCGCTTGAGTGGTTTCCAGCGTGCGCCCTACTCCTACTGTAAATGTGTAGTTTCAGCATGATTTACGCATCAGCTGGGATTAAAATTTCACATTTCAAAATGAGCCGTGGCGTTGGAGAGGCTTACCCTGTAAAATCTGCAGAGTACATGCCGTAGTCAAAAACGTAGACTCTTGTGATCTGACAGCATATCAGATAACCGAGTGTCACAATGAAGCAGTACCTGCACAGAAAAGGATCAAAGAGAATACCATGAGTCAGTATTTAAGCAGAAAAAATGGTCATTTTCTTCTTTTGTAAGACAACAAATGATAAAAACAGTTCCAAAACCGGATTGAATGACGAGGCTTTGTTCATGAATAAAGACTCTGGACAACACAAGCTTTCATCAGAAAGGCCAGTGCTGCTGCAGTCAGCCCAAGTCAAAAGCTAGCTAGATAGCAGCAACAATAAGACATTTGTGTTGCTCTGAGACGCCATAGAGCAAGGCTGCGATGGAGAAAAGACACAATGAAGAATCTGGACTCTGAGAGCGGACCGCATCTGAAGAAATCAAGACATCACCTGATTCCAGCTGACAAACATCTGTCCAGATAAGCGTATTCTCAAAGTGTCACATCAAAACTCACAGCTAACAAACCACAAAACCCCCAAATCCACGGCAAATAGGAGACAGCAGTTATGCAGTCCTTTTATGTGCTCTGATTTTATCTCTTCCAGAGCAACGTACAGAACATTCCTCAGCATCTTTCTCATTTGGTGGTTGTTGTGGAGGTTATTAAAAGGTCAGCAGATGGCAGAAGGAAGGCATAACAAACTGGAGGTGTATGACTCACGTAGCGTAACATCCATTGATGTTTTCTATGTGGTTTTATTTGCAAGCATTAAAGAGGACCTAGAATGAAAACCAACATTTTCCTTGCTGTTGTTGAATAAAGACAGCTTGAGTGGTCAAAAGTAGCATGCCAAAAAGTCAACGCCGTGTGTGACCTACTTGTAAATTCTCAGCCCTTTTAAATATCAATTCAGTATCATAACATGAAATGTCGCAATATTTCATTGCATCGATATTCTTTTACATCTCTAAGCCCTAATAAATAAAATATATGTGTAAAGGAAACAGTTCAATAACCTTGTTGACCTAAACTTCAGCTTTTATCCTTTTGTAATAAAGTTTTCAAAATGTATTTACCAAAATAAAACCAAATTTATTTACCAAAATTAAAAGACAAAGCACCTATGAAAGATTTTATTTAAAAGGAGAAAACTTCATCCTAAGACAACAGTGTGACACCATCATATTACTGTGTGGTGGACAAGTAGAGCTGCAGGTAAGGATATACGCTGGGAATAAAGGGGAAAAAGCTTCAACAAATACATCTCAGGCCAAGATTTAGGGCTGTGTACACTGGACCTGCCTTGAGGCACGCTGCCTGTTTGCTCAAATGGAAATTTCCATCTGTTCTCACACACAACTGTGAAGCAAAATTTAGCACATATGTTCACAGCTAGCCTTTCTCTGCAACAACAATAAATCCAGGAAAATGTAAATAACATATTTGTAACTGGAAACGTCTCCATGATAAGAAACGTTTTCTCCTGCATGACCATAGATTAAGACCAACACAGAGCATAAAAACCATTAGAGGATCACATTTTTAGGCTTAATGCAAATTATGTTCAAATGAAGCATGACAGCACTCACACTCATTATCATTCTGTTTCGGCTCCCCTCTAGTTCCCGTACTTTCTCCAAGAGTCTGATTGTAATTCAGTCACAGTCTAATTCATTGGTTCCAGCATTTCTGACTATTTTGCAGACCTCTGTTTTGCTCCTTGCCACCAACCAGCAGGCAGTGCTATGTTCCCATTTGAAGAGAGGGAAGAGCATCTAGAACATTCCCACTCTGCTCGCCACATCTAAGCTTGTCAAAGAAAGCAACAGATGAGGGAAATATGATGCCTTCCACTCAACAGAGAGCTTCCAGTCAGTCAACAGTCAGACTCGAGGATGTCTATATTCAATTCCCAGTCGAGGGGGGGAAAAAAGCTTTTTGCAGCTTTGTAAGACCTCACTGAACATGTTCACCTCAGGGGCTGGCCGCCTCAGGTGAGGAATAAAAATAGTAAAGTTATGTCAAAGAGAGATAGATGTGAGAGTTGTACTGTACAGAGTTTGTTCTTAATGTGTTATAAAAAAAGGACCAACACCAAAAGAGAAATGTGGGGAGGGAAAAAAAAACTAAAGCATCTGAGGCTTTTAATGTGTTAATTTACAACAACTCTGACTTCTACTCTCCATCTCTGGTGCTGTTCACACATAAACAACATTTTGTGAAAACAAAGAGGTTTTTATCAGCCTTGCATCAACATGGACATAAAAGCCAAGAATTTGTATTTTATTGCAAATGAGTAGCAAAGTACGGAAGCGTATTGCTGTCAGTGCAAGAAAAAAATAAAGGAGTAGTACCTGGCAATAACGATGACGTTTTTCTTTATTTTGAAAAAGTTTCTAGTTATTACGATCTCGTAATAATGAGTTTGCTGCAGTAAAATGACGTCATCTTTCTGTGTAATGTTTCAGAGGATCATATTTCTACACACTTCGTTCACGCCATTGTCCACTTTGAAAAAAAACAAACAGAAAAATTGCCGTATTTCTGCTATCCAACAGGTGCGGCTGTCAAAGTAAAAGTTACCTTCCAGTTTGTGCTTTTCCACATTTAAAAATCTTGAAACATTTTTACATTAATAAAATTATATGGATAAAAATCGTGTTCTGATTATCTTAGACATGTTATCTTTAAGTGGAACATTTTTGTGTGTTTTTGGTGCCTTGTAGGGCTGGGCAATAAATCGAAAATTTATCGTTATCGAAATTTCTGACTTTTATCATTATCATTTTTCCCATGTCAGTAAATTTGGTAATAAAAAAATTAAAAGATGCGTGTAGGTTGGGGACGTTCATGTCCCTTTAAGAAGCTGTACCACCTCGGGTCACGTTACAGTGTGACTCAACGTAATACCCGTGACAGCCCCATCTAGTGGACAACTTTTGTTTTTGCTCATACATGTAGTTATCGTCCATTTATCGTTATCGAGGTGAACTCCTCAATATATCGTGATATTGATTTTAGGCCATATCACCCAGCCCTACTGCCTTGCCAACAAGGTGTGTGTTGAGGAGCCGGCGGAGAGAGAGTGCTAGCGAGTGTAATTTATTGAGTAAGGCCCACGTTGTTCGTCGGTTTTCTCCTTTTGTTGTCGCTAATGCAGTTCTTAGATGTTAAAAAAGAAATGGAATAATGGCCTCTTTCATCCAGAGTAGAACGCCACAACATATATCTCCATTTTACTGTTACAACCTTTCTTGTTATTACGAGATATTAAACACAGTATCATGAAAAAAAATTCTCAATGAAATATTTTTATGTCATAACAAGATAGTTTTTGGTTAAAATGAGACTTATATCACATTTTCATGAGAAAGTTTCCCATTATGAGATACTGCTTCTTTTTTCTTGCACCGACAGAAATAAGCTTCCGTACCAAAAGTGCAAAACCCTAAATATGCAATCCTAACATGCAACAGATGCATTTCTTCATGCTGTTCTTCCCCACCATAGTCATAAAGGAATGTTTTATTGATTGTATTTGATTTATCCAGTGTGTAAGCTTCATTTGCACGCTCAAAACGTTATTTCTAGTTTTTTGGTGTATTGTTACGGCAGCACCACACACAGGCCTCGCAGTTCTTGCAGCATTTTAGAACATTTTGGGACTTGAATGTAAATGGAAAAAATTCTAGAAATGAGAATTAAATTATTTTATTGGGTAAAACTATGGTTATGTGTGGGAAAAGACCCCCGGTCAAAGAGTCTACAGAAATTTTAAACTGGAATTGTTTACACAAAGTTTACACTTGGTGAAATCAACAATATTTCCATACACGGGCGTGTCAGGATGAAATTGTTCTTGCAACTAAAAAGAAATCCAATCTGACTATGCATAAAATAGCATTAAAAAAATTAAGTAACATGTTATTGATAAAGATCAGACTGGAGATGAGAAGGTGCATCCTATAGTGATATAGAAAGAGGTGACAACCTGTGCAGTCATGTTAAGGGCAGTCCAAAGAGCAAAAACTATAGCAGGATCAACGTGTACATTCAAAGGACGAATGCATAGGGCAGCGGTTAAAACAACACCTGCTGCGGGTCATTTGCTATGCAAAACTGGAGACAATAACCTCAGCAAACTTTAACATGTCATCAGTGGTTCTCTTCTCCGCCTCTGAGCTGCAGCTTCGTCTCAGGGTCACGCTACACTTTACTTTCAAAAGCAAATGTTGTGTTTTTTATTGATCAGTCTCAGCCTTTCAAATTCGATTAAATACAAAAACGGCATAAAAATAATAGTGTTTGTTAGTTTTACTCAAAATAAATGTTGCAAAACCTTGCCTGAGGCCAGAATGTCATCCAGTTGTCATTTTAATTTTGTCATTGGTTTAGAAATCTTTTTTTTTTTTGTTGTTGTTGTTTTTCTGAGAGCAGCTGTTGTTGAGAGGCTGATGTGGTCTTAGCATCTATTTAAAGTATTTTCCTCACAGGCAAATTCACACACTTAATCGTAAGAATCACATATGCAGCAAACTGAGAAGGCGTGTGTGCGTGCGTGTTTACATGAATGTGGTCATCGTATTGACCCATGGGCACAGATGAAAGCCAGGAGGAAAGAATCAGTGTCATTTTAACCCAGGCTTGCAAATCTCTCCCAGAAAGGCAAACATTAGACAGATGAGAGAAAAATAATGATGCAACATTCATGTGATTTGAAAAAGCTTTCGGGTTAACTGAACAAGCAGGAAACTGACAAGTAATAAAAATCTTTAATTATATTTTTAGATGTGTTCTTACTTGTGCATGTGCTCCAAACTGGCAAATATCATCACTCCATAGGACAGACCGCTCTGTACCAGGAAATGGAGAGAATACCTGCAGAAACACACATCATCATAATAATCATTTCATGTATATAAACACACTTCCTTATAGACACAATCAGATCTTTATTTCTTTTTTTTTTTTTACTTTTGCATTCAAAACCAACCTTTTTAGTGACAGAAGAGCAACGGTGTTCATCTTACTATGCTCTTAATTCATTTTCTCATTCATAAGCTGCATAATTAGCCAATAAAAGAGCGCACATTCTCAAATTCTACTATAAATATCTACTCCTGGCCCTGCTGTGAACCACAGGAGGCCATGCGCTGTGCACAAACACACAAATTAACAAGAGAGCGGTGTGTGTGATCTTACCAACGTCAAGCCCTCCAGGAGAGGAGAGAGGCCTCACTGTGTTAGTGAGTCAACAAAGAGGGCAAGGACAGACGCTGGCAGAACATTTGATCGTTTTGTGAGAATTAATTATTCTAAAAATAAGAAGTGCAAAATGAAGAATAAGGAAGTTAAAATGACGAAAGAAAGAAGAAAGCATAGAGAGAAATTAAAACCTAAGCAAGCCTGGAATAAGAAATGTAAAATCAACTCATTCAGTTTAAATTCTTCAACAATAGTTTATTTTTTCAGTGACATTCAGAGACAAAAGCTTTGAGTCTAGCAGAAACACATCCTAAAATAAACTAACACCTTTGACTATCTGTAGGGAAACATTGACGACCTGTGGTCGGTGCCTCTATGAGAAGGAACCGTGTGATGTGTACTAACAGCAAAAGCTAAAATTAGTAATGGTGTTCTTAAATGCACATCATTATTGTTTTTTATGCCAGTGTTTGCTTGTATATGAGCACTTTTATTTATTTATTTGTAGACTAGCTAATCATGAACTCCCCTATACTCCAGTAAAAGTGAACATTATTGTATTTCCAATAACATATTTTGGAGAATTTTCTGTTTGTCCTTTGCTGAATGTTAAAAATACAAATAAAACTGAAAACCACTGTAACGCAGTGGCTATTACTGCTACATTCACTGTGCAAACTCACTGCTACAATAAAAATATTGTTTTATTTAAGGTTTTTTCTTTTGAAAGTTTATTCTGAGATGTTTGCAGCCACTCGCTTCAGTGGAGCTGTGTTAGCTGATGTTTGCTCATTAAGTGTTAATATATAATAAACTAAGTGCTAAGTTGTTACTTTGCACTTAAGGTCAATGCAGCATATTCAGCTTTCAGTAGACAATATTTATAAACACTTTTATGCATTACAAAACTTTTTTCAGCCCCTGATGCATTTGTTGATTTTAGGCGTACCAAAACAACACCTGACACTTGCAACTACAGCAGAAAACACAAGGGTTCAAAACAATGACATCATCCAAACAAACAGACCCAAAACAATCATTACGACCAGCAACAGATTTATGTGGTAAAAGCTCACAGTAGCACCTGGGAATGGATAGAATATTATTAGTTAGTATAACATTTTTCTACTAGGGTTCTGATTTCTTATTTAACAATAAGTTGATGGAAAACGTTGTTGTACAAAAAAACAACCAACCAACAAACCAAACAACCAGACAGACAATTAACCAACACACCAACAAAACCAAACAATGAGACAGACAATTAACCAACCAACCAAACAACTAGACAAACAACCAACAAAACCAAACAACCAGACAGACAACCAACCAACCAACAAACAAACAAACCAGACAGACAGACAACCAACCAACCAACAAACAAACCAGACAGATAACCAACCAACAAACAAACCAATCAACCAGACAGACAACCAACCAACCAACAAACAAACAAACCAGACAGACAGACAACCAACCAACCAACAAACAAACCAGACAGATAACCAACCAACAAACAAACCAAACAACCAGACAGACAACCAACCAACAAACAAACCAACCAGACAGACAACCAACCAACCAACAAACAAACAAACCAGACAGACAGACAACCAACCAACCAACAAACAAACCAGACAGATAACCAACCAACAAACAAACCAACCAGACAGACAACCAACCAACCAACAAACAAACCAGACAGATAACCAACCAACAAACAAACCAACCAGACAGACAACCAACCAACCAACAAACAAACCAGACAGATAACCAACCAACAAACAAACAAACCAGACAGATAACCAACCAACAAACAAACCAAACAACCAGACAGACAACCAACCAACAAACAAACCAAACAATCAGACAACTGACCAACCAACCAAACTAACAAATAAATAGTGTCAGTTCATCCCTGTGATCAAGGCTGGTCGTGGAGGTTTTTTTTTCTTGAAATATTTTTGTTTGGTTCCCAATGAGGAACTAGAAAGTTAAAAATTATGAAGAATTTTTAAAAAATGCATACAATTACCAAGATCACCCACACAGTAAACACTGTCTCAATGTTTGTTTTTTCCTTAACAAAATTCATGAATATTATACTAAATGAAATCTGTAACATTTGCTTAAATACTGAAACAAATGAGGTTCATAAAAGCTCATATTTACTTATAAATAAGATCTTAACTCAATAACACAGAAAAAAAGACATTGTCTGAGAGTGAGACCAACATAAAGGTTTTAAATGTAGTAAATAATATCCATCAGTGGGCTGATGTTGGCTGTTCCCTCAGCTTGGTCTCCTGGATGTCTGGTATCCTTTATTCGTTCACACCAGGAGCACTAAGAAGCACTCTCCTAGATATCAGCAGAGCTGTTTATTACTGAGGAAAATTGCTTCATATGATATCAGCTGCAGCCAGTTTGCATTGGCAAAGATAAAGAGAGCAGAGAAGGATTATAGAAAAGAGGAAGGACATGAGTGACATGTAACACTACAGTATAAAACCCACCTCTGTACAGGCCAACTTAAAGCTGCAAGAACAGAAGCTAAAACCGTTTCATTTATAAATAACAAAAAAAGTGTTAAACAGTAAAACATATAAACACATTTTATCAGAATCATGAACAGAATTAGAAAACAAACCCATTGATTATAAAAATCAACGATCACCGAGATGCTCGAGTAAATTATCTGAGGATTATGAAAAAGCATGCTGGGAAATAAAGTAAAATGATGATTAAAAGAAACAGATGTGGTAGAAGTGGACACTTTATTATATAACATGTCATTACATAACATTACATAATATAGACCAATAACTGAACCATGAGAAGAAATCTAGAAAGCATTTAGAAGAGTGTTGAAGGAAATTAGAACAAGGCCACTGGCTGCAGGAAAATAAAATCACTCACAGTGATGTAGGAAGACATTCTGATGGAGGAAGCAGGGAGGAAGGAGGACTGTAATCTGTGGGATTTACAGAAGGGTGACTCACCAGCCAAAGCAGAAAAGAGCCAAGTAGAAGCCCAGTAGAGTTGCCACAAAATGCCTGATGAAGGGACTGGTTTTATCTGGATGGAGATAGATCCGAAACCACACCGCCATCAGCAGGGCGAACAGCTGACACGCCACAAAGTTGACCTGCATAGAGAGAGATGCACAAAAGAAAGTAAGAAGACCGGCCTCTGGGTTCATTCCATGAGTTTCACTCACGTGAGAAACATTTGACACAGATGATCTGATACTACTGCACCATGTGGTGTTTATGTCTACATATGTCCTTTCAGCATAAGCTGTGATGACTCAGGGATGATGTTTAACTTCCTGGTCATTTTTGTCCCACGCGGCCCGACTACTCATCGCTGTACCTCACACTTCAGCAGAAAACTTAAAGGCGTCAAGGAAAAAAATAAATAAATCTCTGCCGTGAAACGTACATAAACAAACAAAGCTAATGCATCCCATAAAGACAAAATGGGACCACTAGGTCCATGTTTGTTTGACGTCCTGTTAAGTGATGCATGTCTGCACACACAATGGCTCACTAATGTATATAGGTCATGTTAACAGATCTGTCTGGCTGAAGGCAGTGAAAGGCTTGAGACACCATCCATTATCTATGGATCCTGCATGATTAATGAAAAGGAAGGGGAGAGGGACGGATATAGCCCAAAGTACGTAGGTCCACTTGTTGGCATGTGATGTAGTGACCAGTCATCTGCAGCCCTAGTCAATGTTACATGATGTATAATGGGAAAAACTGGGATTTATGTTTGGCACATAAAAGCTGGAGTAGTTTATTTTTCTGAAAGTATGGAGATATTAACAAAAACAAAAAAAAGCTATTTACATGCATAGCCAGGTTTTTGTAAAATCAAATATTCTCCCACGCCCATCTAGGAAAGGGTCCAAACCACTTTGTTTTTAGCAAAAAAAAATCCAGTGCATTGTGAAGCACAGTCATAGGCATGCATAGCTGGCAGTAGTTCCCCAAATCGTCTGTGTCTTTGCCCAAAAACATTCCTTAGATGTGGAATTTCCAGGTGGTGGGCAATAACCGTTCTTAACATCTTCCTACGACTGTGGTTTTCTACATAGAAATTGAACTTGTGAAAACAAGCAAGGATACACACAGGTCGTTCGTACAAGTGGGGGAAGAGCCCCTCCGACCTCCGTTAACCAGATGGGAGAGGATGGATGGCTGTTGTTTACCTGAAGACAGATAGGTTTTTTCATTTGGACATTTCGGCGCATAAATGGCCGGACAAACTACTGGTATGCACCATATGCAAAAAAATTCCTGGTGCGCTGAGAGGTCACATTTAAAGGTGCGGGTACTGCGTACTTGTGTTTACCGACCCACTTAAAGCACTGGATGTCAGACCAAACCATAGAAAAATATCATTTTGTGGGATAGTGGCTATGTGTGTACAGGGTCTTATTGTCTGAACCAAAAAAAATGCTTTCTGTCATAAGGTGCGTCATTTTGGCTGCAGATGTTTTCTGATTGAGGCCCTGTCCACATGTAGCTGGGTATCTCCCAAAACGAAGATATTTTTCTACGATTCGTCCTGTCATCCACACAAAAACGCAGATCTCTGCAACAAAAACGAATCTTTTCAAAAACTTCGGCCAAATTGAAGATTTGCGTTTTCTCCGTTTTAAGCGTTTCTGTGTGGACAGAAATAACCTGAGTTTTAGGTTTCACGTCACTGTCTGCAACAAAAATGCTGACGGCCCATGTGCGACCTGTGTTTACGCTACAACATGGATGCCCTCAGAGCTGTGCTTGCGTTACCAATCGTGTTTTTGACGCTTGTTGACTTTATACTCCAAAACTACGTTTTAGAGCAATTCTACCTCCTTATTAGTCCACACATGCGAGCTAGGCGCCATGTTTCATGTTTTGTTGAAGTTGAGCAGGAAGACGAAGGATTCGGGGGAACTACTGCCACCTACAGGTCTGGCATGCCTATGAATGTGCTTAACAATGCACTTATGCAGTTACGTGTGGATGGAGTTTTTTCTAAAAACGATGTGGTGTGGACATTATTTTTTGGGAGGGCGGATACGCGGATACCCGGCTACGTGTGGACAAGGCCAGAATCTCAAAGCAACTTTGCCATCATCCGAGCATGGAAGATAAAACGTAAACAACCCGACCTGGTTATGTGGATTTTATCTGACACAATCTGCTATTTCAATCACTCAACTATGAATGATACAGTAAGCAGGGCCTGTGAAAATGTGAAAATCTAACAATGAGAGGAAACGGTGAGAAGGTCAAGCAATCACATCCCCAAAGACTCCCCTGGTCTACAACACGGACAACCTGCTTTCTGGTGAAAAAACCCCATCGTTGACACACCTGCTGACGTTTGCAAACCAGCTGATTTATCCAATACACCATCAGAGTTAAATATAACCAATAATTTCCAATGTTTTACATGATTTCAGACAGAATTGAGCGTTTTAGTACATTTCCACGTGTGTTTACACAAACCACAGAAATGTTGGTCCTGCAGAACAGGAAATGACTTCAGACCAAGGGAAAACATCAACAGCATTAGTCTCTGTAATAGTCTGAGAGTCAAACGGCGTGAAATGAGCCCATCCCTGAATATCACTGTGTTGAATTGCAAAGGAAGGAATTTCATGCGGGCGAGTGGAAGGGGCGTAACAGAGGAGCTGTATTGTTCAGTCCAACAGCAAACAGGAGCTGTGGATGGCTTCTTCAGATCTGTCTGTGGGGAAAATCTCTGAGAAACTGCCAAAACAGGGACTTCCTGAGTCCAACAAAACTCAAAGCTCGTTCCAAGTCATTTGTTTTTAATCTGATAAAATGTTTCAATGTAGATGTTTATTAAAACTGTTCAAAGTTAATCCATATTTTTTGCATTGCGTATTTTCAGCTCTTGCAGTGAGGCGACATACCAGTCAGTCTGATAAATTCCATGCATAGATGTAATATTTCACCTCTAAGTGATGTCACAGCACATACATAACATAAAAAATGCTTTACACATCAGTCATAAAAATAATGGGATATGCAACGACTAGCATTCGCCAGCAGAGCGTGTCTTAAATTCTTTTTAAAAAATCAAACAAAATCCAAAATAAATAAAATCTGACCACTAAATCTGTTTTAAGACTGTCACCAAGGAAGGGAGTGCTATTTATTGAACAAACATTTTACAGAGTTAGTCTTTTTTAGCCCCCATTTATTTAAATAGAATCCCTCTTTTATTATTGATTTGCTCTGAAGTCAACTTCACCCTGGGGTACAGCGCTCTGGTTGTTTCATGATATATGGCCAGTGCTAGAGAACAGACTGAGATTTTACAAGAAAGGTTCTACAATAAATCCTTAAACAAAAAGGAGAAGAGCATTAAGTACAAGGCAGGGATGGAGGAACTGGTGGACGTGGAACACTTGGACTCAGACTTGCAAAGTTAGAACTTAAACTCAGACTATAGCATGTGCAAACGTTGCGCACCACCATGTCCAGAGAGAATCCACACATACTACACATTACACAGTTTGCTTTTACAGATTTTGTCCCCAAAGTTAGAAAAAAGCAGCACCAGATCAGATGTACAGTATGCAGGAGGACAATAGAAAACAAGACTGGAGCAACTCAATGCCCCGCGCTATCACCAAGCTAACACGAAAGCGTGTGGCAAAATAATAAAAGTTTAAAATACATTTAAAAACAATAAATAACGGACATGTCACTTGTACATTTACAAAACTTGGGAAGTTGTGGTTATGAAATTTGACCAGTAATCTCACCTAATATAGCAAGCTAGCATTAGCATGGACTATAACTCTGACAACAGCAATTTTACTTTCTGTTGTGGGTGCAAATATAACAAGTGGCGGTTGAAACTGGACATTGGATGCTGGACTGGAAGATTATTTTTGGGACTCAGACCTTGACTCGGACTAAACTTAGACCGACCCTGTGTGACTTGGACTTCCACTTGGACTCAAACACTAAGGACTTGAGTATGACTTGAGAGAAGGTGAGTTGACTACAACACTGGTACATGGTAGATAAGTTTCAGGGGAACTTGGCACAATAAACTCTACACAACAGAGAATAAACACTCAATTTATAGTCATCTAAATCATCACGTGTCACTTTTATTTATAAGTCCCTCCTACGTCATTGATGTGTAGATCAGAAAGAGGAAGGGAAACTGACAGAAAACACAGATGTTTTGATGGCTGGCAGGCACCAGTGAGTGATTAGAGCTTGCAGGCAATAAGCTGTCAAACAGTTCCTCCAGGCAGCTGTGGCAAAAGGCTCAGCTCAGCTTTAAGAAGATGCATTACAGACCAACAGACAGGCAGAGGAAAAAGGCTGAGGCCGAGGGAGGAAGTCGTTGCACATGCAGTGGAAGACGGAGATAAGCCAGCTTTCCGAAGCTCATTACTGTGTGAAATACAGAGTTACATGTCTGTGTGGCAGTACACATGTGAGGGGGAGTGAAATAAAGGACCTCAGGACTGAAGCAATGCCATCACTTTAGATAGTTTCTCTCCATCTAAGAAATTTTTCCACCTACTAACATGATTTTACTGCAAAGCCAAACAGACACTTCACATGCAACTTCCTTCCATCTCCTTCTGCTCACATTTTAATTTAACTCATCAGCTGGAGATTTCGTGTCTGAGAGGAACTGAAGCCAGACGATGAAGTTGTGGAGGAAGAGAAGAGGGATAGCACCGAAATCAACAGATGGATGGTGAGTCATTTTTTATTTTTTTATTTTTATTTTCTTGTTTATGAAAACAAGAGAAAGAAAACATGCTGCTAGCTCTAAATGCTACACTATGTTTAACTTGGTGCTTTTATTGTGGCAAAATGCCAAAATCTCTCACTGAGAAACAGTGAAATACTTGCTCCTTATGGTCACTCTGAGTTGCATTTGCATTGGCCTAAGGGTCACTCAGAATTCAGTTCAGCCTGTTTATTTTTACACTTGTGTTTCACGTTAGCACGTTCACTCGACAGGATTTCGGACAAATTTCAAAGCATGAGCACACACTTGGCGATGAAAAAAAATCAGTTTGTGGTGAGCAGCAATACAGAGAAAACTACACATGAATTGATTTTGCACATTTACCAGACGGGAAATCCCGTAAAATCAAACGTGACTTTGGGGTAAACCAACACTGTCAAGAATGAGCATGCAGCTTGCTTCCACCACCTTGCTTCTGATTGGCTACACATCACATCTGACAGGCATAAAGTTTATTTGTCCTTGAAAATCAAACCAAGACAATCGAACACGATTGCACACCCAGATTTATGATTCAAGCAGTCTCGACATGCCCTTGAGCAGGACAGAGCGCTCTTAACACACCACACATTGCAGAAATATCTGATAAGATTCTCTTTAGAGCTTCTGGTAATCAGGCACATTCTTAAGATTGTCAGAGAGGGAGAAGCGGGTCAAAAATCAGCACGATTATCCTGCAATACCATCCATGTAGCATGACATATTAAGCAGACCAATTGGAGATGTGTATCTCAAAAGTAATAAATGCTGCAGATTTGTAATAAAGCAGGAAACAAGTCAACATGTGACCATGTTTGTCTGGACAGTTCTGGTAGCTTTAATGATTTAAACAAAAGAAAACAATTCAGACAATTAGTCTCACTGGGCTGCAACTGCAGGAGACAAATTGTGAATAGCATTAGCAAAGGAATTTCTAAAATGTTTCAAAGGTTCTTTTTCCTTGCGTGAGTTGCAGAGTCTCAGTCATGTTGCTGTAATTTGAATTATTTTTGAACATTTTAAGACAAATCCAAATATATACACAGGGTTTGATTGGGGAGAGGCTTCTAGAACCCATCTCACGAGTGAGTTTGGGAATGGTTGGAGACTTATGAAAGTTACGACTGATTTGAAACAAAAAAAAAGAAAAACGAACATTCCAGGCATGAGCAAGCTGCCGTAAAACCCTTCAGAAAAATTCCAACGGACTGTGTCAAATGTGTGTGTAGGAGCTAGGGCTGGGCAATAAAACGAAAATTTATCGTTATCGAATGTTTTGACTTTTATCGTTATCGTTTTTCCTACGTTAGTAAATTTGGCAATAAAAATGAAAAGATGTGTGTAGGTTGGTCGAGTCACATGACAGCGCGACTCAACGTAATACCTGTGACAGCCCCATCTAGTGGACAACTTTTGTTTTTGCGCATACATGTAGTTATCGTCCATTTATCGTGAACTCTTCAATATATCGTGATATTGATTTTAGGCCATATCGCCCAGCCCTAGTAGGAGCCAATCAGGACAACCCTTTTTGTGGGATTGTTTCATGCTTTAGTTAAGACTTTTACACAAGTACCATAACACACAAACACACTCTACCAGAGTAATAGTACTTTTTCTTTTCTCGTTTTTCTGCCTTTATGCACCAAGCCTCCTGGATCAAGCCAGAGTCACAGATCGGCTCCTGTTTGTGTGTTTGTGTGTGATCACAGAAAGATAAATTTAGACACTTATTAGCATAATTTTTTTTATCTGCCAATGTCATTAAGTCAATCCGTCCCAGCCTTCCTCTAGTTGCTTTCTGTGATTTGTTCTGCCAGAATGGCGGTCGGGAATCAACGCCTGAATTTCTAATTTATTCAAATTCGGTGAACAGCATCAACAAACAGCAGTTGGCAATTGTTTTGGGAAACATTTTCTCTCACATATTATTAAAAATGGCTGAATGGAAATCTTAGGAGGCATAGAAGAAAAGTTGTTGCTCAATCTTCTGCCTTTTAGATCCATTCTTGGCTAAATAAGAGCCAGTTTTCTCTCAAACACTCGCAAACGCCATGGCTACTGAAGTCCTAGCCGGTGAATGTAGTGTGCGTTGGTGATGGTGCTGGGTGTGTGTGTTACTGTGCAACTAAAAGAAAGTCCTGAAACAACACGGTTCTTGTTCTTTCCATCAGTACAACAAAGACTTGAGCTGTTTCGAGCCACTGGCGGTGCTCTCTTTGCCCACACACAAACACTCATAAGGACACGAAACAAAGAGAAGGGAGGCCATCTCTTCAACTTCAACTGGTTTCAGAAAGAAAGCAGCAAATAACTCTAAACCACATACAGGCTGCTCTGACTTTAAATTTGAGCTTATGAATAATAAAAATGGACAAAAATAACCCGTTTATACTAAAACTTGCACATGTTGGGAGTTTTAAAGGCTGCAGTCTCCCCTCTGAGCTGATCCAAAGAGCCCTGTCAGACTCAATGGTCTATTTATAGCCCAACTATCAGCTGTTCCCCACAAAGGCAACCAGCAACGCTGGGCCAAAAATCCCAATCACGTTTATGTGTAGCCCCATTCGTGAAACACCACCCGAGCCTCTTAAAACTAAAACCTAGAGCTGCGTCTGGGTGGAGATCTGCTTGAGGGGTAGTTCTGGTGCCCAACAGGAAGCTGTGGTGATAAAATCAAGCCACAGCGCATAACTGTGCTGCAAGTGACTACAGCAACAAAAGAACACGAGGGAAGACAAATTGGTGTCTGCATGGTTAAATAAACAGGACAAAAACATCGGTAAAGTTTCCAGCACAGAACAAGTCGCCTCCTTGGCTCACGTCGTCATTCACACCGAGCTGCTGAGGGAGTGACTCAGGAACAGCCAGTAATCTCCAGCCTCTCACAAATCTTTAATCACCCCTCTTGTGTAGTTTGACGGGGGCACAGCTGTGTGCGGGGAATGTTTAAGGACAACGGCTGAAAGGGAAGGCGTGTCGCCGTACAAGATTGGTCTTGCTTCAGTAACACTTCTGTTCAACCTCGAATGATGAAGTGGTACAGCTCGATTTAATCTGGCAGGACCGTCTTTCTCACGAAGTTGGTGTGTGGGTTTCTCAGCACAACAATCGGAAACCATTTTATAGATAGAGCATGATTATTTCAATAGTACACAACAGGAAAAGAAGAGTCATACAGGAAGTATATTGGCACTCTTCAGCTGTAGCCACATAGTTTCAGCTTTTAGATGAAGAAAACTTGCTGTTGCTAAGATGCTCCATAGATGGCCTTTTACTGGAAATCTATTAAAACTCAAGGTTCCACAAAATCAGACTTATGTCAGTAGTTTTTATAGTTATTTGATCAAATTATAGATTGTTGTTGTGAGCACTGTTGCCTCACAGCGAGAAGGTTGCAGGTTCTAATCCCAACTGTGGGCTTTCTGCACAGATTTGGCATAATCTCCACATGCATGCTTGGGTTTCCTCCAGTTACGTTGGTTTCTTCCCACAGACCAAAAGTATGCGTGTAACCAGGGCTTTTCACTGGATGTGTAACATAATAGAAGTGTCGAAGTGTCTCTGCGTCACATCCCACGAGATCACAACAGAATTACAAGATCACATGTAATTTCATCAGGTCAATATAACAAGTCAACCAAAATGTCTTTGGTTTCATTTCCTGTTCTCTTTACGTCCACCAAGCAGATGTCACAAGTAACGAAGTAATTCTTTCATAGTTAAGCAATAGGAAAGCTCTTTTATTTTGAAATTTGCTGGATACTTTACACTGCTCTCGTGTTCGATTTCCTGTCTGGCCCGATCTGAACTGCTGAGCTTGACATGTCCCCCGTCTCTCGCCCAATGACCACTAGAGATAGACACCAGCTCCCCATGACCCTCATGAGGAAAAGCAGTACAGTGAGGGAGTGAATTAGTGCGAAGCTATGGTGAGTTCTAGGGATGCAAGAAAATATAGATATAGATATATTTTTTCCTGAGATTTTATATCGATATTCAAACGTCGTGTATCGCATTTTTGGAAGAATTTCCATGCAAACATTTGTATATTTTCTTTTCTTTTGGTGCAATTCAAACACCAGCCGCTAGTTGGCAGCAGTGTGCAATGGGTTTTGTTTCCATCACTGAAATGTAAATCCCTCTATTATGATTCAGACACCTCATGTTAAACATGTTACGTATCAGTTTGGACTGTTTATTGAATTTTCCTACAATAAATTTAGTCAAAAAATCGCTAATATCGTCTGGCTGAATGTATCGCAATACATCGTGATATATCGTATCGCCAGAATTTTACCAACACACATCCCTAGTGAGTTCACAGACTAGGAACATTTTCGGATCTTTTATTGCTGCTTGGCTAAAGGCACCTTTGCAGACCTGAAATAATCCAGTTTTGAGTCTCTGATTAGCCAATCACTGATTACGCCAAACAGCAAATGAGTCAAATCATTTTTGGGTGCGTCTCTAAAACAAAGTTGGTTGAAAATAATCAGCATTATAAACTGGTAATCAACTACTCTATACATCAACACTAAATGCATAATAATCAACCTCTACTAGAGATGCTTACGATCTATAGAAACGTCAAACCTCACAATCAGTGACTGTGTCGAGGTTCTTTTAATGGACTTAACCAAACATGACGGCACATTCTAACAGATTTGGTCCAACTCTGAAGTCAGGTGATATCTACAGCAAAGGAAGCCTCTTGAAATAAAAAAAATCCCCCTACAGAAGCCTTACGAACACATTAGAGTCCCTCTAAAGTTACAAAAGACAGTAAATGCCGATCTAATGTTACATAAGCATGGTGAGTAACTGGCATTTATTTAGTAAGTGTGTGATTTTTCTACTACACGACTGAAGTGCTCAGCTGTTACTACAAACAGAATCCTCTCCTCAAGTGGCTACTGGAGTACTTCTCTACTGAAGCTGTGTGTGTGTGTGTGTGTGTGTGTGTGTGTGTGTGTGTGTGTGTGTGTGTGTGTGTGTGTGTGTGTGTGTGTGTGTGTGTGTTAATATGTTTTGAACTCACTTTCAGCTTCACTCTTTAGTAAAAAAAAACACAGAAGTGAAACTGAATTTGATTTAGTTGCCACAGTAACTATTTAACGCACCAATAAAAGCATAAAAAAGTAAAAATTCCCATTTCAAACCAAACTGGATCATTTCAGCTGTTTTGTTGCCTCCTGACTAACCTAAATTTATTTTGTGCTGAATCAAAATCTAGATCACAGATTAGACTGTTTACACATGCATCCAGCATTTAAATCCACTCACAGCTTCCTGGTCTACTTTCAGACAGATTTGGAGATTTTGGCAGCACTTTATTGAACAGATCTCGTTAACGATCAGCACCCACGCCCATAAAAGAGCTCTGGGTTCGACTAGCCAAAATAAAATAAAAAAATATACCCGCCAGGTCAAATGATCAGATTGTTTATTATGATCTTTGTTCACTTTAAAAGGACCAAATTGATTAGCAGCACTTATATGTGCGTCATTCAGAATGTAGAGATATCTAAATCCCTTCTTAAACATCATATCTTACTTGAGTTTTTGATTATAGTAGAATATTACGACTCTACAGATTATCATCTGTGTTTCTTAAAGTGACGGTGTGCATTTTCCCTGATGATAGGAGGTAGTACATACCTAAATCATTGCAAGCAAGCGGTATTTTTGTGTTTGAGTAAGACCTTACCAACAGATGGCCATTAGGGTCAAAAATCCCTGGGAGTTAAAATTTCGAACGAGTTCTTCGTCAGATCGTTCAACCTCCAGCAAAACAAGAACATCAGACTCCCTTTCATCACTGGCAACGAGCGAACAGGTAAATGTTTAAAACAACAATGTTTATGAATGGTGAAAGTTTTGTAACCTCTTGTTACAAATAAGTAAATGCGATTTGTCCTCATGGGCTCCCGTAGAAGGAAACATGGCATCACCCAGAGACCCGCTCCAATGTATTTTAGACCCAATTTTTATGGATATATGTTATGAAGCCACCAATATTTTTCAACAACTGGGCATTATTTAATTCATTTTCAACAACATTTTGATGGATATTTCCAGAGATTAATGATAAAAACTACACATCGTCACTTTAAAGCTTATATTCTCATTTTTTTATTTTATCTTTATTCCCATTTGTTGTTGTATATTTTATTGTTTTATGATTCAATGCAACTCTACCACTGACTCTGCTCTGCAACGTTGATGTTTTATCTCCACAAATAACACATGCCTGAAGGAGTTCTGCCGTGTGGTGGCGTTGCTAATGCTAACGGTTAGCTTCTACTAGCTGAGACGTTCTCGGCCGTTTCCTGGACGCTAAACCAACAACAGCCTTCCCCGTTGTGAGTCAAGATGGGTGAGTCCATGAATGTTAAGTGACAGTGTGATGTCACACTGTCAGGCTTTTCTAATCCTAGCATTTCAGCATCTATTTTCTATCAGAAGCTAATGCAGGAGATAGGTGTAGGAGACAATTTTCATGTTCAGGTTGCATGTTAAACTCAGAGTGTCCGATTATAAGAAGATTTAAAAAATGCTTTTTTAGTGTTCAACACCTTTAATAGTAAACTCTGGTGACTCACCAGAATCCAGCTAGGTCAGGTTTGTCATAGACCAATGCAATTTAAAAACACTGAAACATGGGACCACTGAATGATTTTAGTTGATTGAGAAGTCAAATAGGGCCACTTGGGCTTTAGAGGTCTCATTCCCTTTTGTTTTTTTATTTATTTAATTTTTTTTTTAATCTGCTGTGGTCTCTAGAATGAAAGAATGCCTTGTAAGTAGTTTTCTGTGGGAAGAGAAGCTGCCATACTCCCATTTCTGAGGGTAGAGGTTTGATGGAGGAGTGGGTGGAGGGGGCAGAAAACTGCAGGATTTGGCATTTTTACTCATGAATATTCATTACCTGCAAATATCTGGCCTCTGATTGGCTAACAGTGACTCTTCCACTGCTTTTGTTCGCTTTTATTATTTTGTTGACCACGAAATTAGATTTTGATGTTTTATCTCCACAAACACAAACGTGTGCCACCGTGTTGTGGAGTTGCTAATGCTAACGGTTAGCTTCTACTAGCCGAGACGCGCTCTACTCTCTCCTGGTTGCAAAATCACCTCAGCCTTCTCGTGGGCGGTCACAAGCTGAGGTGGGGGAGTTCATGAATATTAATTTTCTCTGTGATGTAAAAGAAAGTGGCTTTTTCTTATTCGAGCATTTTTCCGTCTTCCTTTCTGCGGCTAAAACAGGCGATGGGGTTAGAAGAAAATGTTCACGTTCAGCATTATGTAACTCAGCGTGACTGATCGTATTTGAAAAAAAAACAAGTATTACACAGCCTCTTGGTGAACGAGCCCTTTAAGACAGATCAATACTCACATTGACAACCTACTGGAGCACGGAGGCAATTAGAGGTAAAGTGACTGAGGCCTGATGAACGTGACCGGGTCTGTCTGCTCCGTCCAAGGTGAAACAAACCAATTCTTTTTAACGACTCACTTCAATAGAGTTTCAACTGCAAAGTCAGGCTAATAAATATTCATGATCGTACAGTGAGTGCATCCCCTTCATCCCTCAGCTAGCTCCAGGTCGGGCACAGCGAAGGGAGTCAGAATGATCCGTTGATGCTCATGTGTGGTGGCGTGTTCATTCAGATGCCACACGTCTGACATGAAACTGAAAGCTGGTGTTTTATTTTACGTGCATCACCAGCACACAGTTCCTTTTGCTTTGCAATCTCGGTGCGGGCACACCTAAGGCAGTCATCTGCACTTTAACCAACAACAATGCATTTTACAGATGAGTGGATTACAATAGCTGGGGCGCCCTCGCTTCTGTGTCCTGCAGGATGAGAAACGGCATCGAGCTGCAGAAGCACAGAAACAGATTGTAATGTCAGGTCTCTGTTTCTTTAAAAGCATCGGCCTACGGGAAGTTATGGGAAAAAGCTCAAAACAAAGGATTATAGAGCTCAAAAGAGGTCTAATTATCTCCAAAATTGAGAAGTTTTGTGTATAATAATCGTAGGAGATTAGCCTTCATCAGATCGATGCAGATGGATTATCATCGTCCAAACTAAAGTATTACAGACAGCCGAGTAAAACCAGCACACCCAAACCAAATAAACCCAGAATAGAGTTTATCACCATAACTTTATGGCTTCTTATGAACCACTCAGTTCTAAGAACGCACCCTTTTTAAATCCCACAGGAGAAATCAGGTTTAGTTTTGTTGTTTTTAGTGTTTTTTCTGTACCATAATAAAAGGTAGCAGTTGCTAGCGCTCCATCACACCGCGCTAATGGAAATAAATCAATTAAAAAGGACAAAACTCCCCAAAGGGCAGCAAATTAAAGGCAAAAGGGAGCGAGACTCTCGTGAGAGATTATAGGAAAAAAATTTAAATTCCCAAGCTGTATGGGCTTTGGAGGAAAGCCAGCTAGATATTAATAAGGCTGTTCAAATAATGTAAAAAAATCAATTACGGTAAATTAGCAAAATGATTTATTGAGCTGGGAAACATCTAGATTCAACATTTTAAAGACACCAATTTACAACAGCAGGGGACAGAGTTGAGGCATTTAGCATAAAAGTGTAAATTATGAGAACAGAGTTACTTTTATCATGCTAGAACCTCCCTAAAATACCCAGACATTACTTAGGATGAGAATCAAATAAATGGTTTTGTAATATTCAGAAATATTCAGTGCTGCTATAAAACCAGAGTGTGCTGCTACGGAAGCCTGGATGTCCAATAGAGCCAGGCACTGGGACTGGAATGAGATCTATGGAAACTGACGCAAATCTTGTGGATGCCGGCAGTTTTAAGACTGCTGTGGGTGGTCAAAATAAAGAAACGGACGAATAATTTAGCTCTTCTAAAATAAAACACTGCCTATTTCCTCGTAAAGACGTTTTTAAAAATGTAATAATGACTGTGGATGGAGGCGGGGTTTGACGCTAATACCAAGTGAGAGTGATAGAAAGCGACTTCAATAGTGGGCGGTAACGGTCAGAAAATCAGCGGGAGCGGACTTTGGAGCTCTAATGTTTAAATATGTAGTCAGTGAGCAAATAAAAAAGTGTTTCTCCACTTATTAAAATAAACCCATACAGAAAAATATCGCTTCATATGCTGCCAGTGTGTTTTGCCCTCATTCTGCCAGCTTCAGCAAATTCCACAGATTTGCGTAACAGAGACTGTAAACTAACATGATTTGCAAAAGCGTGCTTGTTTGTCAGCATAAGCGTTAACATTATTCTAGAAACAAACAGGTGAATTTACTTTTCCCCTCTGTGTCAAGAAGAAACCTGCTTTTATCACTGAGAGCCAGAACGCTCTCCAACCACGCTGCTGTCAAAAATAATCAGCTGAAAGGATGTTTGAGCTATTTATGAGGTTACTGCTGATGCTAAAAACATTACATCACTCAAACTCTCTGATCCAAAATAACATGAACGCCATGGCTGCTGGATACCAGGAGAACATGCAGCATCATGGTTCACGGCTGAAATAATACAACTATGATGTTTTACTTGCTCCTTTCTGTTGCTTGTGTCATCCACTATAAGACAGATCATTTACAAATGGAGGGTTTTCAACATGACAGAAACTTTGCCTAGAAGTGGACGCCCATCAAACATATCCCCCAGAAGCAGCAGAAAAATAATAAATCAGGTAAAGGCCAACCCCCACATCACCTCTAGAGAGGTGCAGACCTCTCTGGCAGCATCTGGGACAAATGTGCATGCATCTACAATCAGATGAAAACTGAACAGCCAGGATATTCATGGGAGGGTTGCTAGAAGGAAGCCTCTGCTCTCCAAAAAGAACAAAGCTGCCCGTTTCCACGTTGCCAGAGAGCACTTGGACAAACCAAAAGTCCATTCTCTGGACAGACTTATTTGGTCACAATCAACACCGCCATGTTTGAAGACAAGCCAACAAGGAATAAGAAGACAAGAATCTCCTCTCGACAGTCAAATATGGTGGAAATGTGAAGGTCTGCTTCTGGACGACTCCATATCCTCCAAGGAACCATGAATTCTTCGGCATATCAACTAATTCTTCACCAGAATCTCCTGCCACCAGTCAGGAAGTTGAAGCTGGGACAAAAATGGAGTATGCAACAAGACAATGACCCAAAGCATTCCAGCAAAACTACAAAGGAATGGCTTCAGAGAAAGAGGATTTGCACTCTGGATTGGCCCAGTCAAAGACCGGACCTTAACCCAACTGAAATGTGGTGAGACCTGAAGGAGTTGTACATGCCAGCTGTCCCTCCAGCCTCTCTCAACTGAGAGTTCTGCAAAGAGGAGGTGCAAAAATCCCCATAAGCAGATGTGAGAGACGTTTAGTTGAAGTAATGGCTGCAAAAGAAGGAGCCACAAGCTACTAATGCAAGGGTAAACCACCTTTGATGAATTAAATAAGTGAAAATATATCTCTTTTTGTGTGTGTCTATTACTTGGAAGGTGTGCTTTACAAATTGGGATTTGGATCTACGTGAAATAAGGTTATTTTAATGTTTTTTTACAAAAACTGTGGCCATGTCTAGAGGGTTCACAAGCCTTCAAGCAGCGCCGTCTTAATGAGGCATGAAGACAGAAACACAAAAGCCTACAGCTGATTACACTTGTTGATGTTGCAGCGATGACAGATTTGAACATATTGTGACATCAGAAGTACGTCTGAGGAATAAACTAAACAAAAAGAGACCTGGCTTTAATGTTTAAACGTTTTTTTATGATCTTGTGTAGAAGTAAAACACCTCTCATGGAAATTTCCACACTCCGCGGCTCCTCAGAGACATTCTATAGAAAATGAGCGCCGCTGATCACCTGAGTGCAGCCATGAGTCAACTTGCATCACCTGGAGCATTTAAACAATACGACCTGCTGGTCCACCTCATACTTTATATTTTAGGTCAGCAAATGAAAACTTCCACAGATAAATGTTTTTTTTTTTAACCAATGGAAAGATAAGTCTGGATGCAAGTTTTAAATGAGGCCCAGATCAGGTACAAAAAGCTTAGCTTGAGCAGAGAAGCATCTAAATGCATGTTATTGATAAAATGATGCTACGATGGTTGTTTCTGACAGATTTACTCAGATTTATGATCTCCAGCATCAATTCAATGATAGATTCTCAAACCTTTGACCCAAAAAATAAAAGTCACAGAAACCTCTGTGTGTAAACATCACTAAAAGGGCATCAAACATTACACATGTAATCTTCAACAACTACTATTCTGACCTCTGTTTAACTGTTAAAGCTACATTTACCACTTAAAAGATCATTTCTGTACGTTTGGACTCCCAATCCAAGCTTTAGGAACCAAAAAGCTAAAAAAAAAAGCAACTTCCTGGTAGAAAAAAAAAGCTAAATTCCCAATTTCCATATTTAAATGAGTGAATTGTGTTTTTGTTGTGTGTAAAAAACTTAATCTAGTTTTATTTCTCAAATCATACACCTTTAGTGGGTTTGTAGTGCTTTTTTAAGGAAACCAAAAGTAAAAAAAAACTAAAGATCTTTAAAAGGCTGTATTAGACACACCCATCAGGTGTGCACAAGAAAAATGTTTGGCATCTGGAGATTCAGGCTTATCATCCACAACAACTGATAAAGGTCAAACAAAGGGCATCAATTCCAAAACAAAGAAAGTTCAAACAAATTCCATCACTGAGTTACTTTTTCATGTTTTTTATGATCAAACAAAGGGATAACTCCACATGTTAGGACGATCTGAGCCTGTGGAAAACCAATCAGACCTGTCACACAAGTTTGCTTAAATAGTCCAAACACATCCTGCACACACAGTTACCTGCTGTTTGAGTTTTTCTTTAATGCATCAGCACAGATGCATGAATGTTGATCAGACTGGAGCTTATTTATGTGTAAATATGAACATTTCCCAACTGGCTGAATTTCAGAAAACTGTCACTGATTATTGTAATTTCATGATTTCAGGCATGCCACACCTACACCAGTTGCTCAACTCAGTCTCACATTACTCTAGAAAAACTAAATGTGTGATAAGTTCTTAATAACAAGACAAAACCACTCAATTAGCATGTCAGAAGGAACCTAAACACAAAGTTTTGAGTTAAAAATAAACAGATCAAGATAGTTACCTGTTTTGAGGACTAGCTTGATCATGTTTCTTGGTAGCTGGGGTGATTAATCATGACTATTTAGGACAAACATAACAAACAAAGACTGATTTAACTAGCTGCTTGATGGAGTTAGCCCTAACCATCCCTGGACCCGTTTGAAAACCTCTAGTTTGAGCTCTGGATGCCCAAAAGAGGAGACAAAGGGCATTAGCTTGACAAGCGACTTGCTCGTGATGACAGTGAATCATCATCAGAAATCCTGAACCCTCGTATTGAGTAAAACCATGATTTATACGAGCTAAACAAAGACACTGGGGCAGAGAATGGAGCGCGATACGGTTGTGTTAGTTTATATGTATAAACGTGTCGTTTGAATTACACAACATCTCCAACACTTTTCTAAAAAAATATAAAAACACATACCTGGTCGAGGGGAAGATTTATGATTTCGCTGATAGGCTGCAACAGAGCGGACCCAGTACATGATGCTGTCGTTTGAGGAGCCATGCTTGGATGGTAACCGTAAATACTTCCCCTCTCCTTCCTCCGGTTCGCTTCTCTCCACCTCTGCTGCGACGACAAACACTCCAACAACACCTCCGCCGCCGTCGCTGCTGCTGCTGCTGCTGCTGTTTTTGCGACGAGCTGGACGGTTGTCATCCACAGCACGCATTCAACAAAGAGTACAAGCGCGAAGTGAGAGCGATACCCTCCTCATTCTCTCACCTTCGCTTTTGTGTGATTTCGCAGTAATAATAATAGCTAGCTAGAGTTGTCAAAGATGATTGTGCCGAGTTTTGTTAGTTATGGTTGCTATATTGTGAACAGTGGTTATGTCTTACATATTTAGAGTTTCTTCTTTTATAATGGAATATCTTGTAGCTAAAATGCTAGCATGCTATGTTAAATACAAAAACGACCCTGTATTACGTTTCCTTAATAACTCTTACTTTAATACAACAATTGTCACACAATCTATGCTAATCTCTTCTTTGCCGGTTTACCGACAAAACGAAACGAGGCAATGTTTGCCACTTTACTAATGCCAGGGGTGAACTATCTTGACCTCAAAGGCTCTCTGCCTGGGGATAGAGATGGCGGCCCACCCCTCTGTCATAACAATCTATTTTGACTTAATTGTGCAAAAGAAAAGAACCGCCCTGGTGAAGTCACACAGGTTTAAATGAAAAGTGGTTTTTAATCTTAATGTGTTGTCTCCACAGTCACCTGATTCCCCTCCAACCCCACTCCCATTTATGGCATTCCACATGTGAATGGAGGATGCGTGACGTAACAGGACCCATAAAACAAGAAACAGATCAAGGACTACGTCACTTTATTAACTATTTAAAAAGTTTTTATATTATGTTTCGTACTGAATTATAGCTCAGATTGCACCTTTTTTGTGCTCACGAGACCTAGTTTTAATATATATATATATACACACACACACACCATATGTTATCGTTGCAGCTTTTGCTTGTGACAAATTCTATATTCTAATAATTAAAAAAAATAATAATACATCAACAATTTTTAAAATGTTCTAAATAATCAGTCAAAGTGATGTAATAAGTGACTTTCAGCAGACTGTTTATCATTCATTGTCAATTAGCGCCATCTAGCGGTTTGGAGTGGGTTGTCATAAAATAAAGATACAATTCCTTAAACAAGCGTGTTTTAGTTCCCTTGTAAAGTAAAGCATTTTTACTTGAATTAAACTATTTAATATAAACGTTATTTGTTAGTGAGACACTTTATGTTGTGTTTGAAGCAGTTTGAATTACTTGCATTTGCAGTAGTGGCCAGTAGAGGGCAGCACCTACCTGTAATTTGGCCTTAGAAGTTTGGAAAAATAGAAAAGTCAGCTCTGAAGGCTAAAAAGAATAACAAAAAATAATTTCTCACACGGACTTGGTTGAAACTTGAGGTAAATTTGCACTAACTAATCAAATCTTTGCTTTTTCTATAAGATAATTCATGCCTATAATGGTCACATTTCACTCAGATTCATCACAGAGAAGATGAAACATAAAGGTTTTTATTTATTTATGCACCAATAGTTGCAGTTTTAGTGGTCAGAACAAAAAAATCTCAAGGATTCAGAAACTTTCAGACATCAATGTGGCAGAACTCTGCACAAATTCATCACTCTGAATGCACAACAATTATATCTTTAAAAAGCTAAAAGCCAAAAGTAAAACAACACAGATTTTATTCTGAATGTCAACAAAAATCGAAGAATATGAGATAAATGGCACATCTATGCATGTTGTCATCCTTGTGAATGTAGGATTTCGTCTTCCTCCAAACTGCTCTTCCCATAATGCAATGTTTGCTCTACAACATAAATCATTTATTACTTTACAAAAAAATACACCCATGTCACTCTGTTTAAAATCATAGCTCCCCAATGTCCAATTAAACCCATCATCTGAAAGATAGACAGTTTCAGTTGGCATCGCCATGGCAACCCCGTCTCTTTTCTCTCAGACTGATGGTCCAGTTAAAGAGAATGTTGATAAAGGAGATTGTGTGAAAGCGCAGAGGGAGTGTAGTCTTTACAAATCTAGTTAAAAGAATTCAACATGGTGACTTTGTTCATGTTCCCTCTCGTTATGAAGGCCGGACCTCCTTTTTTCTTTCTCTCGTTCCTTCCTCTTCCTCCTAATTTCCTCTCCATCTCGGAGTGAGATGCATGTTGTTTAAAGGCTGGAACCGATGGCGGCCCTGTAAGCTCCTTATTTAGTCAGTTTTTATGTTTTGCTCTCGGTTTTCCTCCCCCAGGGACAAACTTCCCTTCTGTTTACAGAAAAGAAAAGGCAAGCATCTTTGTGTTTTGGGGTCAGACTGAATGGATCTTCTTGAAATAGAACAAGTCCTCAGAGATGGACAAGTCCTGTTTATTTACCACCACAGCAGCCCTCCATGCCTGGAGATTACATTCTCTCTCCCCCCCTCCTCTGTTTTCATTATGGGTTAGCAGCGCCGGCAGACACAGATGCTTCTGCTCTCCGGTGGGACGGGAGTGTGTTTTCATCACGACTGGAAATATCAGAGCTGAGATGAGATGTTGCTCAGGACACAATCAATAACAGGGTTGGTGAATCTGCAGGTTTATGTTGCAGAAGAGAGCTCAGTTCTGGTTCTCCATCTGCAGAAACACATCCATCATTTTCCCACAGAGTCATATTTGAAACCATCATTCAGAGACAAACACAAGATTATTTTCTACACAGGGTGGGGCCATTTTCCTCTGATGAAAACAGCTGAAAAATACTGTAAAAAATTAATCAAAATTAAATTAAATGATCAATTATGGCTTCCCATCCATCCATCCATCCATCCATCCATCCATCCATCCATCCATCCATCCATCCATCCATCCTTCCGTCCATCCATCATAAATCTACCCATCTGTCCAACATCCAACAATCCATCATCCATCCATCCTACCATCATCCACCCATCATCTATCCATCATAAATCCATCCATCATTCCATTCATCCAACCATCCATCCACCCATTCATCATCCACCCATCCTTCCATCCATCCATCATAAATCTACCCATCTGTCCAACATCCAACCATCCATCCATCCATTCATCCATCCATTCATCCAACCATCCACCCATCCAACCATCCATCCATCATAAATCTACCCATCTGTCCAACATCCAACCATCCATCCAACCATCCATCCATCCATTCATCCATCCATTCATCCAACCATCCACCCATCCAACCATCCATCCATCATAAATCTACCCATCTGTCCAACATCCATCCACCCATCCAACCATCCATCCAACCATCCATCCATCCATCCATCCATCCAACCATCCATCCAACCATCCATCCATCCATCCATCCTTCCATCCATCCATCCAACCATCCATCCATCCATCCATCCATCCATCCATCCATCCATCCATCCATCCATCCATCCATCCATCCATCCATCCATCCATCCATCCATCCATCCATCCATCCATCATAAATCTATCTATCCATCCTGGATGATGAAACATTTAATTCTCCTGCCTCCAGGATCATGTTCAGATACAATCTTCATAATCATGGATATCTAAATAAAATCCCTTCAGCCGACACACTTACATTTTACACTTCTTTTATTTTCACCTGTTCTCACTGTCTAGGTTTCCTACAGATGTTTTCAAGAAGAAAAATCCTTTTAGTGAGAAAGATGAAAAAGGATGGAGTCACTGAGCTTCACTCCTCCTCCATTAGTATTCCCAGGAGGATCCTGACAGATTCAGTTCACCCACTTTCTCCTCTATCCTTGTGTGAGCAGCAATCTCACAGACACGTTCCCTTCTGACTCGCTGGGATCTTCAAATCAGGATACAAGTTTGTGAAACTGATCACATAATAACAGCAGAACATAAACCCTCTCGGCTGTCTCCTGACGTTATTCCGTTACTCCTCAGCGCAGCTACTTGAAATGCTTGAGAAGCCATCAGCTCGTTTGTTAAAGCATCAGAACAAATGCAGCGCAGCCTGGGAATTTGCACCGTAACAGCGGTTGCTTAGTGAACCCTGGAAAACAAAAAGGCTGGTTTAGATTCATGGAGCTGCTGATTCAGACTTCACCGTGAAAGAAACGGCTCAGTGGAGCTAATGAGCACAGGTTCAGGGACCCAATTTGTCAGGGGGCGTCACAAAAATCTCTGAATGCGGAAAAAAAGCCAGATTTAATCAACCAACAAAAAAATGCATTAAAGCTTCAAGCAGAGAACAAGCAAGTGCAGAAACAGTGAATTAATCTCATTTAGATGCAAAAATGATTAAATTCACTTAACAAGAAAGAAATTCAGAAGAACAAGAAAAGAGATTTTAAAACTATTGCAAAATGAGCAGAAATAGCTTCAGAACAACATAAAGAACACAGAAAAGCTTTTATAGCTGCAGAAAGACTGAAAGATTTTTCTAGGCAAAGTCAAATTTATGAAGTTTTATAATTAATACTAATAAAGACAAAGAAACAGTAGAGAAAACTGGAGCAGAGCAGCTTCTCTGAACATGTTTTGTGTGAATTAGATCCATAAAAAATCATTCGAGTAAAGGTTTTGGTTGCCCCCTATCAGGCACAACTGATTATTATCATTTTTGTGTGTTTGTGTTCATATCCTGTGATTTAGCATCTAATATCCTGCAGTTTTCATTCAACACTAAAAAGAAAAAATGCAATATATAAACTCTCTGGGTCTTTTTATTAATTCAGGAACTTTGTGCTGTATTATTGGTAGCAGAAATGGAATAAAATGTTATTTTTCTAGATTTATTTTAATGCAGGACACCAAAACGTATGTGCATTTCCTCAGAAGAGTATAAAAAAACATTTTGCAATGAGGAAATATGAGATTAAAACTTATTTGTCAAGCACCGAACCAAGTCAGGCTGGATCCTGCTGGCATGACCAAAAGAATTTCTTTAGAAAACACACAAACTGGCCTAGAAAGATTTGTTGTAGGTGTCCTCCTGGATGACAAGGTTAAATAAGCTCAGGTATTTCTCTCCTTGGAAAAAGGAATGCTAAAATCTGAAGACAAGCAGCAAATTTAACAAACATTTCAAATGATTCAGAAGCTGGACTGCAGATTGATGAGCTCAGGTAAAAAAATGCTGTAATCCATGTGAAGTTTCCCCTTGAGCCAGCTCACATGTTGGGTTTTAAATTATGCTGACAACAAATTGTGCGTTCCTTGTGCAGGAACATGATGTCCCTGTTTAAGTCTCTCCTACCTTTTTGTCTTTGAATTATAACATTTTAAAGGGGACATACTATGATTTTATTCCTTAAGTTATAACGGTTCTATGGTTGATACAAAACATGTTTATGAAGTTCTTTGCATAAAATCTCTTTCACTTAAAGATATTTCAGCGGTTTTATTCTTGACATTTTTAGTACCTTCCAGAATGAGCTGTTAAAGGCCACGCCCACCCATCCCCTGCTCAGACTGCTTCATGCTGAGAAGCTCTGGGAGCAGCTCCTAGAGCTCCTCCAGCAGCAGCTCTCTCTTGTACATGAGAGGTGGTTTAATTCTAATTCCCCGTTTGTGACATCACAATTGGACACGTTTTGAAATGGCTCATTCTAGGCACATAATTCCTAAAAACAAACACTGACTGAAAACAAATGGACATGTTTTTTTCACGTTTAGAGTCATAATAGAGGCAGTAGAGACCCACATGGCAACACAAAAGGATGCAAAAGGTGAGTTTTGCATAATATGTCCCCGCTTATTTCACAATTGTAGTAAACATTGTTAACCAAGAGTACTATTCTGCACTGTTCTTAAAATGTTCTTCATAAAAAAATTTTTATTTTGTACATTTTCTGTCTGTAGCTCCTAATCTGGGAGTAATCTGTTAGCTTTAGCTTAGCATAACCAATGTAAGTGAATGGGAACAGTTTGCATTTCATGTGGTGCAGGAGCCCAAAGGTCACTGTTTACTGTCATTAGGGTGGAATGTTGTAAATATTATACAGTAAACCTGGAGATGACAGTGTCTTCCAGACGTCCGCTGCTGCATCTTGTTCTTGCACCTTGCAGCAGCGGTTTACAGCAGTGCTTTGTCGTAATGTAGTCCCAAGTCTAAATTAGCTCCAGAAATTTCTTCATGTCACTTATTATTTTCACTTGCAGCTGATTTGATTATTGAGGTCACCAGTAAAAAATAGGATTATTATTGAGTAATTTTCACATGAAATGCTAGCTGTTACCATTCACTTACATTGTTTATGCTAAGCTAAAGCTAAAGGAGCACTGCCAGATTAGGAGAAAAACTGGGCTGGTTATAAAAATGCTTTTCCCCACTTATCTAACTCTGGGGAATACGGCAAAAGACTAAATTTCACTTATGTGTGGAGTACCCCTTTAACTTTCTTGCTGAGATTTTCTGAGAAAAGCCTAGTTTAATCACAAATGCCGTGTTCCTCGGTTCATCCCTCTTCCATTAGAAGCTCAAGTTTGCGCGGCTACTGCTCAGGTTCATCAGGAGGAGTTTGCAAAGCTTGCAAAGATTTTCCTTCATTAAACTTTCATCATTGCACGCAAACTTGGCTTCAAAGAAGTTGTTTCAGTTTGTTGCAAATTATTTAAAACAATAAAACCATTCATTCCACTCAGGGAGCCCACCTGTTGCACAATCATGATGTCATGGCACTGCGTTTTGGAAAAAGTGACCCCCGCTCACACAATCACCCATGTTTATTGCACCGACATGTTCCTGCAGACGCTAAAATGCTAAACCAGTGCAACTATATTGGATGTTTGAGGCTTATTTTGGCCAGAGAAGGGATGGAGAGACACACCCAGAGTTCCCCGGCTCACAATACAAATTACAACCATCTTTCCCACGTAGGTTAACATCTGCTTTAGCTATTGTTCTGTCTGCAACTGGGTAGCTGCATTTTCAACTTTTACAGGGAGGGAACAAATTTCCAAAGAAAACAGCGACAAATATGAATGTTTTCTGCTTCAATGAAAGCGTTTGAAGATGTTAAAACACAGCAGCCGTGACCAAAGCGGCTCCAGTAAACTGCACGTCTCGTTTTGTTGCACGAGGCCACTTGAGCCTGCATGCAAACAAAGTCTAGATTGAAGATGGGTTCTGTGTGAATGAGGCTTCTGTTCTGCTCAATTGAGCAGCTGACAGCTTCAGCGTTGCTGCATATTTTAAGTGACCTGCAACTAATTTGACTTAGTTGCAATGTGCAAAAATGGATGATGAGCTCTTATTTGAACAGCGTTTGCTCCAGCTGTGTATTATTAACCCTCAGTGGTGGATTTTGTTGTGCTTTTGTGATTCTTTTTAAATATGAACCTGCTCCTGATGCCCACAGGAGGGCTATCAATTTGATTTAGTTTTGACTCTTTGAGAGGATGTGGAGGTTTTGCTGACCTCACCGCTGGAGCCTCTCTGCCTCCGGATGGCTGATGTTCTACTAAGAACGCGTTTATTCATTTTCATTAGTTAGTGGAGGCCTGTGAGCCGGTCGAGGTCAGCGTGGACGCTTCATTTAGCAGCTTGCCAGGAGACGCTGCGGAGCTGAAAGAATGTGTGAACGCTGCCCAGTTTGTGATTTAAAGGCTGCCCAGGGTTTTGCCCCGACTGCCGCCACACTATTTATACCAGCTGCTGTTCGGAACGGACTCCATGATCTGGTCTGACAAAATCCTCAATGTTTTCCCAAATTTTCCACCTTGTTTTGGCTTTTTCACTTGAAGATATGTTGATGAGTGCGTCAAATGTGTTCTTATGTACACATTTCAAAGCAGACATAGAAAACAGGGATTTGCAACTGACCTTTTGACCTACTTTATTGTGAAAGAATAAGAACAGCAACAGTACAATGTCAGCTCACAAAACAGAAAGTAACATTATAAAACATTGTGCAAAAAGTATGACATTTTTGTCTGCCTACAAGTGCATTTTGTAGTAAGTAGGAAAAATAATTGCTTTGATGTTGATAATGAAAAGTTTTAGACACAGCGTTGAAAATGCTTGTAGCAGCACATTGGAAAATGAAATAAATCAGTGAAATTGCTTTGAAATTGCATTTGCTTTGGGATACTAGCTTTAAACCTCAATGTAGCAGACAATATTTGCAGTAATTTTGTGTTTTTACAGACTTAAATCAGTCTGAGTAAAACCTGAGCATCATGGATCTCAAATCTTTACACAAAAAACACTCTAAACCACCAATAAATAAATAAATAAACAAAAATATAATAGTGTAATTTCCAAAAACAGGCTGCTTGCTTGACTTACTGTATGTCCACCTTAAGTGTCTATGTAGTCAAAATGCTGCATTCAATTGCTTTTGGGAAATATCAAACTTATTACTGTCTTCTAATTGCGTAGATGGGCGCATGACTTCAATCCACTGAGGACACATTTTGACTTCTAACCTTTAACGTGGGGACATTTTGAAATTGTGAGGACATTTGGCAGGTCCTCACAGTGAAAAAAACCCTAATACATGGTTGTAGAGGTATCGTGTGAATTAACATTTTGTTAAGGTTAGGGTTAGGAATAGAGCAGCATTGGTTAGGGTTAGCGTTAGGATATGGGTTAGGCATAATAGAGTCAATGAAGGGTCCTTACAAGTATAGCAAGGCAAACGTGTGTGTGTGTGTGCATTTTTGTGTGTGTGTGTGCATGTGTGTGTCTGCTCTGTCTTCTCAAACCCCCAGTGAGTCGTGGTGCGTGGCTGCTCATACTGAGCCAGGTTCTGTTGGAGGTTTCTTCCTGTTAAAAGGGAGTTTTCCTCTCCACTGTTTCTACATGCTTGCTTAGTATGGGGATTGTTGTTAAGTCTCTGGAACAACAAGTCAGTGACTCGATGCAATCTGCTGGGTTTAATTGGCCAAATGAACTGAACTGCAATGTTTACTTTGTGAAGTGCCTTGAGAGGACTCTTGTCGTGATTTGGCGCTATATAAATGAAATGAATTTAATCGAATAGATAAATGAGTGAAAATACATTTGAGGAAAGAATTTTGAAAGAAAACCAAATATTAAATAAGCTAGACGAGCAAAACTTTGATGATTTTTCTTATTAAATACTATTTTATACAGTATATATATATATATATATATATATATATATATATATATATATATATATATATATATATATATATATATATATATATATATATACACACACAAACACAATGACAGATTGCTAAAATTTATAACTGCTGCAGAGTAAAATCATTTGCTTGACAAGCACAGCCGTCTTTGTTGTTTTTATTAATGTAATGACGAATTCATTAAAAAAGTTTTAAATTGTACATTTTACTTAATAATTGTATGTTTCAGTGATTTGGTGCATTAACAAAATCAAATCTCACATTTTGACTAAAAGCGCGTTCAGATCAAAGTAACTAGTAACACTTTAGTCAATGTAATATGCATACAAACCATAGTAAATGTTTCATTTTGTTTTTTACAATCACAAGCTGAGAAGTCATGACTGCGGTGTTAAACGCTGTTTTTAATGTGAAGTGGTAGTTTCCGAAGAGCAATTGAATGCGGCATAATTCGATGATTTCTGATTGGCTCCCCGTTTCCAGCCGCTGCTTCTGATTGGCTGCCGTGGCTTCATTGAGTCCCCTCCTCTACCTTTGTCAATTTCTTGCGCTCCCGTTGAATCGCCTGCTTGTTGTTTCCCAGATAGAGCTCCATGGAGGGAGAAGTTACCTCCGGCCGGTCGCAGCTTTAGCACACCGCCACAGCATCTTGGATATCATTTCTGAAGCTTCACGTCCCGCTGCGCGTTAAGGATGAGCTGTTAAACTTGCTGGAGTAAAAGCCTGGAACACGGGACCGATTTAACCTTGTTTTTAATCACCTTGACGCGGGGAACACTGCAGCGTGCCACACCGCTGCACTGGTGTTGGGAACAAACAAGGGAATGACATAAACACACCCAGAGATGGTTGACTATCCCCTGGGACCTCTAATAACACTACTTTGAGTTTTTCTCTGCTAAAGCTGAACGGAACGCGCTTCTTGTATTTCTCACCAGTGGAGGGATTAACCATGCCAGACCTGATCACAATCTCGGAGTTTGTGGCAGAGACGAATGAAGATTATAAATCACCGACTGCCTCTAATTTCACCACCAGGATGTCCCACTGTAGGAATACAGTTTCAGCTCTGGAGGAGGTCAGTGTTACTCTGCATTTCCTTAGAGATGAGTTGTTGACATCCTCTTATCAGCTGAGGATAATTCTTCATTTGACATAAATGCATTTATAAAAAAAATTTGAGCTGGACTTAGAGGGAGATGAGGTCACTGAAAAACTTTGGATTATCTTTGTGAAGTTTAAACAAGCTGTGACATTGAGCAAGTAGTTTTAATCAATTTGTTTTGTTTTTCAAGGACGTGCCACCAAGATCATGAGTATGGGGTGCTGATTGTGAAATTAACTTATTCCATATTTAGCATTTTTACAGAAACATTTCCTCACATATTAGAGCCTCGTGACAAATATATGGGGTGTGGAGTATATTTATACACATTTCCCACCAGGAAAATAACATTACTTCCAAACATTTAGATATAATATTATTATTAAATATGAATATTTAGATCAAATATAAGCAACATTAAATCTAATTAGAATCAAATCTAAATGCACTGAGGTAAATCTAAATATTTAGAATAAAATTTAAATATAAAAAATTAGGACTCAATTTACTTCTAAAGCAACTCTAGTTAGGTGGACCTTTTCACCCTGCTTTTACTTTGGTAGGCTGTTTCCTGTCTATTGTTGCTTGAATTTGCCTGTTAGCTTAAGGCATTTCAGTGTTTCTGTCAAAAATTTATTTCGTACCCTTCTGTGTGTTATCAAAATATATTATTAAATTTAGAAGAGCTCAAAAAACTCTCAGGTTTATTTAGATCAAAAGCACTGCATTTATATTTATATTTTATTTAGAATATAAATATTTAGACTTGATTCAAAAATGTTTATTTTCACCACTATGATGAAGTTTAAACACGACCAAATTTAAAAGTTAATTTTTGAACGTATTATTTTACAATCAGCACCCCATAGATATGTTATCCCGCCACCTGATTTAGGTGTGGACAGAATTCCAGATGGGTCTGTAAGGGGAGGGAAGTCGTTTTCAGGATGGACAAAGGACTAGTTTTTGTAATCGGTGCAGACAGAAATGAGCTTGTTTTTGCTCAGTTGTAATTCCCGTAGTGATAAGGGAGGAATCATATGCCCTTGCTCCAGTTTGCAGCAGTCGCGGTGCACTTTCTCTGCACACACAGAGCACTTTGTGTTCCTCCTTTAACTTGCAGGTCATCAGGAGGAAGGACACTTCCGCTTTGTTGCCTGACTGCCCTCCCACCCTCCCTCTTTCCCTCCCTCCCTCTGTTGTTATAGTTTCCCTACTTTGTGTACTGTACGCCAGAGCCTCGCCCTGTCTGCCTGCAAAAATAGATTTTCCCACATGAGTAGCTCGGAGTGTTATGTGTGTTAGTGTGTCCTCGCTTTGTAAAGGAGGGCTGTATCCGACGGTGTTGCAGGAAAACGGGAACTCTTACCTTCTGGAGGGTAAATAAACAATTCCACATCTGTGTCAGCGCCACCTTAAGATCCCTGATCCTCCACACCTCTGTGACGGTTGTGGCGTCACATTTAACCCATGTGTGCACCCAGCAGACACTCACACCTGCTCACAATGACAGGTGCTTCACTATTGTGGAAAATCTCAGGGATTCCCTTCAAACCTGAAACCGAGTCAGCTTTGGATGGGATGTGTTTGTCACAAACACAAGTGTGGATTTTACTCTTTAAATATCAGTGATTGCTGGCTTGTGTGGTTGAGTTGGTGATTTGGGAATCTAACCAGCAGCTTTTGTTTCAGAGTTCTTGCCTCCGCTGTGATGTTGTCGTTCCACATTGACCTCCCTACGCTCGGGGCTGCCGAGGGAGCGCAAGGGCTTATTGTTGGGACAGCTAGACCCTTGCAAACTTTTGGTCTGTCCCACTAATTACACACCATGGTGGACGGGTACCACTTCCGCTTATTGTCTGCAGGAATTTACAACGCATTCAAATAGATCCAGGCTGATTTATTCAGAAACTTGCGTACTTGGTCTCATGCAGACGTGTTTTGTGTCCATTTGCGTGAAAAAGATGCATTTCAAACATCTTCAGGGATGTGTTCTAGTAGAAGAAGATGGCACTTCCTGTCCCCTAGATGCTTTGTGTTGAAACTCGCTCCTGGTCTGCTTGTGCGCTGGAACTTGCGGCTTAATCATTAGTGTCGAGGGAGTGTGATTGTTAGTGTGTAAATCTGCTGTTCCAGATGGTTTGTTTGGGACAAATCCGCTCCTTAATCCCGTTACCAACAAGAACCCGATAATGTCTTTTGGGATTTAAACCATTTACCTACACGTGCGTTGGATGTTTGTTACATTGCATCTCTTTTAGTTAGGTGCATAAAAATTATTCCCTTGCACCAGATTAAAATCTGATCATTCGTTTCTGTTAGTTTATGGGATGCTTTTAAACACATTAAAGAAGAGAGATAGTGGATCCGTCTGGGTTTTCCACTAATGGGTCCACAATGCTGCTCAGTTATTTTCCTCTAAATCTAATTGTATCTGACGTGAGCTTAATTAGACTAGTTGTTTTTAAACTGCCTGCTATCAGGAGGCTCTTTCAGACAATTTGTGGGCATGTGTGTACGTGTTGGTTTTTATTTGCTAAAGCGGGGCCATAAAAACCTGTTTATCCAGTAAGAGGATATTGAGCTTTGTGTCATGACGCCCCCACCCCCCAGTTAAACACTTGGGCTGACTTTACTCTGAGCAAACTTCTTGTTAAAAGGGAACTTTTAGACTTCAAAGTACAATGCAAAATGTTTTAAAATATGCTGCAGCTGACTTTTTAAATGATCATGCAAAAGCAGAATGATTCCCCCGTGCAAGAGTTATGTTTCGCCTAAGAGAAAGCTCAGAGGGTTTTCTACTCAGACAGACCCAGTAACTGACACACGTTGTGGCGGTCTATTTTTGGATCAGTGACCAGATTTAGTTTTAGTATTTTTGACCCAGTTACTAAACCCTGACAGTTCCAAAACGCTGTCTACATCACTGATGTAGTCCTCACTGTTAGTAATAAATCCATTTCAAGAATTTTGCAGCTTTTTTCAGCATAAACCCCACGTAGACCCATCTGTTTAAGCTTTTTGGTTTGATCAATGCAAACACAAGTGCTATTTCCATAACTATGAGTTATCTTGCAACAGTCTTACCTAGCAGTCTTTTAATGTTGCTTATTTTCAGCATCTCAAGGGAACATGAGGTTATGCATCATTAATTACGTTAATTCCTTTCTCTAAACTTTGACTTTGTTGGTTTTCTGGTGATAAAGAGTTGCCTCTTTGCAGCTTCTGAGCTGCCTGCTTTGATCTTTGGTTGTCAGTTTGCAAAGTTACTATATTTTAACTCCATCCAAGACGTAAGCATTGGTTGATTTCCTCACCTATAATGCAGCCCTTACCTAATCTGGCAAGCCATCCAATATATGTGAATATATAGTCTGGCCACGATCCACAGACAGGGCTCAGTCGTGGGGCGGAATCTACAGTTGTCTTTCAAACAGTCTCTGCATGCTATTGGACAGCGAACAATGTGACGTACTACTTACTACGGATGTCAGACAACGGTGCAGTCCGCCAATCACCGTCGAAGAAGACGCAAATACATCCTTTTTCTAAATAAAGGACTTAAGTAACTCTATCTGCTCTTGACTCAAAGAAAAGCCCATGTCTAAATAGTCCAAAGTTGATGCCAAAGCAGTTTCAAAGGCAGCAGCCTAAGGAGGGAGGCCCAGACTTCCCTCTCCACACCCACTTGGGCCAGCTCTTCCGGGGGAATCCCAAGGCGTTCCCTGGCCAGCTGAGAGACATAGTCCCTCCAGTGTATCCTGGTTCTTCCTTTGGGTCTCCTCCTGGTTGGACATGCCCGGAAAACCTCACCAGGGAGGCGTCCAGGAGGCATCCTAATCAGATTCTCGAGCCACCTCAAATGGCTCCTCTTGATGTGGAGGAGCAGCGGATCTACTCCGAGCCCCTCCTGGATGACTGAGCTTCTCACCCTATCTCTAAGGGAGAGCCCAGACACCCTAAAGAGAAAACTAATTTTGGCTGCTTGTATCCGTAATCTCTTTCTTTCAGTCACTACCCAAAGCTCGTGACCATAGGCGAGGGTAGGAACATAGATTGACCGGTAAATCGAGAGCTTCGCCTTCCGGCTCAGCTCTCTCTTCACCACAACAGACCGGTACAACGCCCGCATCACTGCAGACGCTAGACTGACATGCAGACCATAATCATTTTGCTTCGGCCACTGTCTGGCTAGATTTCTAGGCTAGCCCTTACCCTCTGCCCTTCTTAATTTGTTCATTTTTCACCAATGAATAGTAGTTATTAATAGTTCTTGAAGGCCGGCGTCATTATTCCTCCATCTGCTCCTGATTCATCCAGCAGTGGTCCATCACATTGGTATGCCAGCTATGCATTTTTATGAGATGCGTTGGATTCCTGCTTCCATTTTTTAGAAGGTTTTTGGTGAAGAATGATATCCATGGTATGCACGGGACACAGTTTATACTGGCCGTGCAGGTCGTACCAGCTTTTTGTTTTATACTCATTACCCATTCTCACACAAAATCTTTTCAGCTAGACGAAACTTCTGTGTAACATCTAAAAATACAAAGCAACAAATGCCATCTCTGCGCAAAATCGGTGTTGATTGTGCAAAAAAGAGATTGGCGGCACCATCAGATTTCCACCTGAAGCATATCTTTCTGCTAATACAAGATGCTATCACATTCAAATTCCATGCAGCTACACTGGTCCCACTATGCAGAACCGGTTCTTGCAGAGCAAACTGTTGACGCTTGTGTTGAAAAGTCTTAGTTCAAGTGGAAATATTTACAACTGGATGTGTTAACACCCGAGGCCAAATGCGCTCTTGTAAATATTACATGTGTCAGTGTGCTTGGTTGCGCTGACAGTTTGGTGGTCTCTAGCCAACAGAGGGAACCACAAAAAACAAACAACCAAACTGTGACCTGGTTAAGGACAGCTGGCTCTTGTGGAACAGGTGGTCCAGAGGAAAGTTTCAACAGGCTGTGAGATCAGACAAATGTCTTAACAGCTTCAGAACCACACGATGGTCTATGAGCTGTTAATGTGTCTAGCCTACAGTCTTCTGTTTACAGCTTAAGCTTATTGCTTCCTATTTCTGGAAAGATCTCGTCTGCTTCCTCCATCTTTGCTCTTCTCTGTCCCCTGACGTCACCTCTACTTATACAAGTAGACAAGTCTGTTGAAGCACCTGCATTTGTTCTTCTTGATCTTCAGCCTGTTAATGTCTTTATTTCCACGGGGACGTTAATTTTGAATGAGTAATGTTATCGCCCCAACCCAGACGCCGGTCGGGCCTCATCATTATGTAGCAGTCCTCCATGGATCTACCGGGGTCAAGGGTCACAGCCGAGTCCCAATCCGGTAAAAGCCATGATCTCCATTTTTGCCAGGCTTTATCTCTTAGATTGTGAAGTCACTCCTATTACGATTAACCTCAAGGGTGTTATTGTGTTTTACTGGTCACCTTTCTGGTTTCCCATCAAGTCTAGTCCGACAGGAGGACAAGGTGCCTCTGTCCTTCCCAGAGGTTAATGAGATGGACACCAGGGCCGGTGTGGGGGGGGAGATGAGAAGTTAAAGCTCATCTCATCTATCAAAGTGTGCTGGTCCAGATTGTCTAAGACGGCTCGTGTTAAAGGCTTTTGTTGCCAGACGAGCCCTGCCTCTTCATTAATGAACTCAGCCATTGATTTGTAGTCGTGGTCACTCAGTCCCGAGTTTGTCTGTGAGGTGGTGGTGGTGGGGAGTTCTCACAGCTGTGTCCAGCTGTCACTTTCACTCAAAGAAGTGACCCAGACTACTTGTGTAGAGGAATCTTCTCGGAGGGGGAGTATAAGTCGTGTTGTTCCAATTAGATGGACGAGTGGAGGCATTTTCTTCCTCCTGATTGTCTAATGGAAGGTTTAACGTCCTTTTCTGCAGCAACTCTTGAAATTTGATTGTGCAAATGGAAAATTATCCCAATTTCCCTCCAAAATAAGGTTTTCTAGTTGATGCCAAAAGGAAGGAAGCAGCTTATAGGAGGAAATGATTCTCAAACGTATCTCTTATCCCAAATCAAGGCTGGAAATTTTATTTCAGGCAATAATTTCTCCTCTTTAATGATAATAACTTGGGTTTTGTTTTATAATTTAGACAGATTACCAACAGGAGGATGTTTCAAGGGATGCCAGTTAGGGGTGCACCGATGGATCGGCCTCGATCTCAGGTTTTTCTCAAGATCGGTGATCGGCCAAAAACTGCAGTCGGTGCACCCCTAGTTAATGTTAAAGCAAATCATTGCTATAGCATAACGTTTTTGGACAAGTGTGTCAAAACAAATACAAAAGTTTTGTTTTTAAAATTTAGAAAAATGAAAGTTTAAAGGAACAAATAGGATTTTTGTAGTTCAAACAGCAATGCTAAACATGTTCATTTATGTTTGAGAACATTACCTCATGTCCAGTTGAGACTGGTGTTGTTTCGTGAGTATTCATATTGGTTTTATCAAAAAAAGGAAACTGAAACATTGATGTAATCTGCTTTTAGTTGAGACAAAATTGGTATCAGCAAAAGTTGATATCGGCAAGTCAGGATTTTCTCAAGATCGGTGCACCCCTAATGCCAATTGGTATTTTTAAAGGGATTGCTTGACTGGCATAAAATTTCTAGACTTTTTTTTAGGGTTTTAAACAGTTTTTTTTTGCTAAAATGAAACTGGAAGTGAGGTCTAAAGTTTGGTCTGAAGTACTGCCATGACAGAAAAGTGCTCGTTGGTCTGCTACAACACAAAACACGAGTGGCATCATTAAAGAGAGCGTTTAAACTCGCCACTCAAAGCATTTTATGGCAGGCTTGATCTATGTCTCTGCTGAGGATGTTTCATGAAGTTCCAGATCTTTTATATTGACTCAGCTTTGTTGCAAGGCTGGATTTACATCACTTTTTAGGTTTCCAGGGGGGATCAGAGAGATTTTTTTTATACAAGCCTCTCTGATCTCCACAGACACGGCTTCTTTGGTGTTTTGCTGCAGCGTTTCCCAGTGAAAAGCAGGTCTTTGCTTTGCTCGGAGATGATCAGAACTGTAGGATATTTGTTGTGAATTTTGCTCTCGGCACCACTACTTGGACATCACAAGGCCAGCAAAAAACATCCGTGTAGATAGAGTTGAAAAGAAACTGAAAGGTGAAGTCCTCTCCTGGAAATGCAGCACATTTGGTTCTTATTTCCTAAAACCTCACAGACAGACAAACACGGTTTTATCAGCCTTTTGCTGGTTTGGACCATTTTAACAGACAGCTGTCTGGGAAACCCAAACGGAAACAAAAGTTCTCCCCATGAGAATCTCACCTTGTAAAATTTTAAAACGCACTCGAAACGCTTCAGTAGCGAACATGAAGGTTTGTTTTCTCAAACACTTAAAGTCCTGCAGTTGATGCTGTCACCCCGGTGTGATTTCTGGCATCCGAGGTTTGGTCCAGTCGTCACAGAGGAGCTGTAAAAGCAGCGAGGGTTTGTGCACGAGACCTGTACGCTGTAAAAAATGAAATGTTGAATTAACTTAACCAAGTTATGTCAACTGGTTCCACTAAACCCAATTGTTTAAATGTAAAGAGTCATATACATTGTTATGTTAAAATTAAATGTACATTTCTCTTCACATTTAAGCAACTAGTTTTTTTGGATCCAGTTGACATAACTTGGTTAAGTTAATTCAATTAAAGCAGCTCTTTTCCTCCAGAACTGTGATACTGTTTAAAAACACAAGTCTTTGTCTTCTCTGTGCTGTACGAACTCTGAATCTCAATGTTGAGTTTTCCATCCCGCCCCGGGGCGAACTGAATGGTGGCATGTCAGCTGTTGCAGAAAACCGAGAAACCGTGCAACCATGACCTGTTCGCTGTCAGCTCCACAAGCCCACTTCTGTCTAAATATTGACTTTTCACACTCAGCATGGGTAGAAGTTGTGAATGAAACTCTTGAAGGTTTTTCTGAGTGAATATTTTTAAATAGTGGCACCATTGTGCTCAGCTTGTTACAGAAATGGATTGCGACGGTAAAATGCTTTGACATTTGTTTTAAGAAACGGAAGGCATTTCCGTGAACCACACCGACTTCAGCCTCTAGCCGAGGGCAAAAAGCCTAAAATGCACTCGGCTGTTTTTATGACTCACCTGCAGAAATGTTGACACAACTCCTTTATTATTTAGGTCAAGAAAACATACTTAAAATAGCAGTTTCAGGGTAAGGATGGATGATTCCTTCAGCATGTTTGAACTAACCATTTGTCTCTTTGGTTCTTTTACAGTTAAATCTATCAAAACATTTATCTGACCTGTAATTCAACAATTATATATTAACATTACCATTATTAACTAATTTACACGAATTGACCTAAATATCAATAGAAACTATACATCTAAATGCATATCTAAAATATAAACAAGCAACATAGTACTAGGTAGGTGTGAGAGTGACATAACTTCAGCTGGCCAATCAGTCCATTGGGTGGTGTGTATGGTCGGCTTTGCACGGACAACGCCAATGTAAAAGCAATGACCCCACCCGACCCAGACCAAGCTGATTATAGTGTAAATGCACCTTTAGTGGCTGGTTCCAGTATTAGTTTTTCTGGGAAGTGTCTTGGCGGAGGAGAGGTGATGGGAACAATTCAATGGCTCTGTCCTCTCCGGTGTTTCATACAAAATTAGCCCTTTCAGGACTTTTCTAAGACATCAGCATGTCTCGACCGTATCAGTGGTGAGTTGCGTCACTGATGAGCGCCAAAAGGCGTCCACGGACATTAATAACGTCAAAGACATTTTATCTTTTCAAAGTACGCCATATGAATCCATGCAGGGGACAGGTAGAGCAGCTGTGTGATGTAAAAAATGGCGCTCAATGACCAGAAACAGCTTTTTTTATGGTGCTCTGTAGGAGGCCGCAAAGTGGTGTGAATTACGACATTGTGGAGGAATTTCTGCCGCATTTTTTGGCGCTGGAAATTTAGAAACGGTAATTTATTCCTTTCATGTGCTTCGCCAGCAAACTTCAAATTTTACAAATGTCGGTTGTTTGGTGGCGATGTCTGCTGATATCATTTTGCACTGAGTTACAACCAATCAGCATGAGTTTACTATAAGTCCCGCCCAGCAACTCTAACAAGCATTTCTGAGTACATGTTCCAAGGCAGGTACTCAGTTGGTGCCTTAACTGACCCAGAGAGTGGTCCTTTTGGCCGGTGAAATGGAGACACGTTTGTATTTTGGAGGTCCAGTAAAGTTACCCGGAAGTTGCAATACAAGGCTATTGCTTGTATTTATTTACATTAATCGAGAGGAGCCAGTTGAGGTGGCTCGGGCATCTAGTTAGGATGCCTCCTGGACGCCTCCCTGGTGAGGTTTTCTGGGCACGTCCAACCAGGAGGAGACCCAAAGGAAGACCAGGACACGCAGGAGGAATTATGTCTCTCGGCTGGCCAGGGAACACCTTAGGATCCCCCCAGAAGAGCTGACCCAAGTGGCTGGGGAGAGGGAAGACTGGGCCTCTCTGCTTAGGCTGCTGCCCCTGCTACCCGACTCCGGATAAGTGGAAGAGAATGGATGGATGGATAATTCTGTGTGGGCATGGTCATTTGGAGCACAAACTCCAAAGTATTGCTGGGTTTCACATGACGTAGCGTCCCCGCCTCTTCTTTTGAAGTCCACGTAAACAAATGCAGATATGGGTCAAGCAGGCGCTGCCTCTACACAGATCCCTGTTTACTCTGTTGATTTGGCGTTAAAATGCTCAAATTCTGTGTTGTCTGTGGTTGTTACAATTGCTCTAATCGGGACAAAGACCAACGTTTTTTTTGGGTCCCGAAAGTAGTGCACCACAAAAGATGTATTTAAAAAAAAAAACGTACTGAAAGAAGACGGCTGAAGTGTATCATAATCTCCGGCTAAAAACATTAGGAGTTGAAACGGACAATGCTAAGGTTTGCGGCGGGTAAGGGTTTACTAAATGTTTTTATAGCATTTTATTGAACACAACCATAAAAACAGCAGGTAAACAGTTTGATACTGTTTTCATGTGTCCGTACCGCAAATAGCTTTCAGAGTGCTAATGTTGTTAGCATTTAGCTTAGTGTTGTAATGTGGCGTTTATACCCTATTAAAAAGAAACAAACGTACCAGAAATTTAGATTTAAAAGGGCATAATAAGTTATTTACAAGTAGACTCTAGCACATAAACATACTCGTTGTTATCAGTAGCGATAGCATTATTATCATGAGCAAAATAGCCAACTCACTACTTACCTGAGCAAAAACAAGACGACAGCCATTTATAGCTTCTCAGGATCACTAAATGGTTTACCCAACCTGAAATAAAATAGTTGTAGGCTTCTAGGCTTTTGAAGGCTTTTCATTTGGTTTGCTGTATAATATGAGGTATGCAGCACAAAGTAGTTTGTTATGTTGATCGCTTCAATGCTGGGTAAATCCTCCAGAGAGTATGAAAACGCCGACTTTTTTAAACTATATGAGTCGTAACCTACATGTAGACGTATTTTTGCGTGATATCACATCTGTGCCAGTCCATTTAATGCCTTACTATACTCTCTTTTCTCCATTGCGCTGTGTTTTGAAGCAAAACACTTCCTGACCCGTATTTGAGTTTCACGCGACTTCCAGGTCACGTGAGTGAAACCCAGCAATACTAGAGGCTTTAATACATTTTATTTTTCTGTCTTATTTTAATACCCAGAAATCTCACAGCATCAACCCTCGTAATTTTTTACTTGTCGCGTGTTTCCAGTGAAAAAGTTGGAGAAACTTTATTTGTGACTGTTTTGTGGGCCCCCCAAAAATCTGCAATTTCTTCTATGTTGTGACTTTTTTGAACATCAATGCAGATTCATTCTCATTTTTATCCTTGCAGTTGTGCCTCTTGTTTAGTCTACTCATTCTATGTCTTTGTACTTTTTACGCCCACTGGTCGCACAATGATTTGCATTAATAGTTTTGTGTGTGTTTTAAATGATTAAAGACCGTCGACTTGTTGGCTGCTGTAGAGTTTGCTTGTATAGCTGACGGACTGATATTGTTTGGTGCTTACCAATAATATGTACACTTTGTTTAAGATCTACTTTAGGAACCGTTTTCTCCCTCAGCAATAAGTCTGACTCATCTTTATTACAAGAGTGGTAAAAGCCCTGTATAAAGGCTTAAGTTATTAAAGTAATGCTCCTTGAGTTGTTGCTGTTTCCTGAATGGTCCCTCTATAGTGTTTATAATTAATGTAAAGTATCGGCCATTATTTTTTCTTTATTTGTGGGTAGCTCTCTCAGAGGAGCAACGTTAGCTTTGTTTAATCATGTCTGGTTCCTCCTATGAGAGGTGATACTATATGCAGAGAATAAATTGGATGATTATAGTAAGTTTCAGACTGTTTACACTCTTCTCTGACACGGGTAGCTTTTAGGGTGAGAGGAGGTCATTTGTCTATATATAAAACCACACAGTAGTGGTTACAGCGCTATTACACCCAAGGAGGACTTGCCTTTGTGTTTAAACTGGACATGTGTGTTTGGTACGCTGATGGGGCCTCTTGGAGAAGTGGGAAAGCATCTTGCAGAGCAGACATGCTGTCATCAGCAGATAGTTAGCTGGCGAGAACAATGGGGCTGGATCTCTGTCCCGTCTGTCAGTCAGTGCAGCGTGCAATCACCCAGGAATGTCTTTCTTCTGCAGACGCCGGAGAAAGAGGTTAAAACGGCCACAATGGAGCTGGATTTACTCGTCTTGGTGGTGTTCCTCACCCCGCTGCTGCTCCCAAAATATATGATGAGATCAAATTTTAGCTTTAAAATCAGTGTGAAGTAGATGCTTTGTTCCCTCTTTGGATTTTATATTTAACTAAACGTTTTAGGTCGTTTTTTAACGTTTAAATCCCTTCTAGCTTGATTACAGTAATCACTTGTGTGAATGCACTAAAAGCTTGAGTGAAGTCTACTACCTCATCATTGACCGGTTAAAGAAGCTTTCTTTACTCTGTTCCACCTAAAGATGATTTATTAGTTTCACCAGTGTGTAGAACATGCCTGGTTTTGTTCATTGTTGACCTTAGAGGGTGAATTTTGTGATGAGGATGGAAATGAGACTATACTTTTGTATTTGAACAGGTGAAGCTGCACAGTTTAAAACCATGACCATGAGTAGCTTCCCAGCCACTCATGGGCTGTGCTCTCAGGAGGTTTTCTTGGCGTTCCTGACCACCGCTTGACCTTCACCAGTCTTGCTAGCCGACATGTCTTTATCACATTACGAGCTGAGGAAACAACCTCTAGATAACTCCATCGAATGGTCTTCTATTTGTATTTATTAGTTTCAGTTTCCCGCAAAGTTTGAAGATTCTTACATTTTGCTTTATTGAGCTAATTAATGCCCAACATCATAGCAGAAGCGATCAGTTCTTTATAGTGAACCTCTCTAAATGCCCTCATTATTCAGGATCTTCTGTTAGTCTTCAAACGTGCTTTAATATCGTCTGTCGGCAGTCATCAGTAACCTGACACACTGTACTCAAGAGTCCAGAAGACGCACAAACCCAAGTGAATGGATCTCTATGACGACGACCTCCGCGACCCTTCAATGGCATGGTACTGAGTGGGGATTGGCGGCAGCAGATGGTGACCGATGGCGATCACAATCATGACAATGATGTCACCTTTTAAGACGCGGATTAATTTAATTGAGTTTGGGTCTCTTCTTTTTCCTCATCTGGTCGGCAGGAAAGGGCCGGCTCGTTTTCAATAGAGGAATGCTGACATGGCAGGAATGGTGTAGAAAGTGTGCTTGTGAGCAGCTCCAGGCTAGGGGGGCTTATTTTTTTTTCTCCCAGCTTTCCTGCTGGTTTGTGGAAAAGATGCCTGCTACTGGAAATCCCCTCTCCTTTGTGAGTGTTTTTTGTCCTGCAATATTTAAATTAAACAATATGGAGTGAAATGGAAATCAGAATGAAAACACGTGAAATTGATTGATTACTCCGGGGACTGAGTTGTTGTGTTCAGCTGGTTTATTACCCTGCTTGTCTGTTGTTCCGTCAGACCACTTTGAAGGGATTGAAAGGGCCTGCTGGAGCGTGATATTGTTCGTGTGTGCTTATATGAACATGGGGTTCAATGAGAGCCACTCAGTCCTAGAAGCTAATTAGAGTTTCAGTTGATCTAATCGACTCACGCCCCTGCAGGGGTCTACCAGGGCTTTGTCTCGTGGCCACGGGCAATAAATCTACTTTTAAACTCACATGTGGTCTGATCAAGTATAAAATACCATATAGTTTGGTCATACATACCTATTAACTTGACTGAAATTGCTCTGGCTTGTGTCCTTGATCATCACACAAGTTAACCATAGCTGGGATAACTGGGAATCCTTTCAGGGTTGCTTTGAATTTCTGGAATTTGTGAAAAATTGTCAAAATTTTATGAATGTCAGAGGCATGTAGTATGATCAAAGTGTGAAATTACTCTTCATGATGATATTATCATAAATGGTCAGATCAATAAAGGCCTTTAGCTGGAAGTTTGTCTTGGATATTTGCATATTTCCTGAAGCATCAAACTGATTCATGCAAGAATTAATTCAGAGACTCTTTGAAAGCCCAAGGATTTTTCCCCAAGCTCTAATGCTCAGAGTTCAAAGTAGCATTAGCCTTAGGAAAACACACTGTGTGTTAAGTCATCCTGTGGTGAGATTGGATCATCGGCGTTAACAGACTCAGATCTTTGAGGAACAGCTGTACTTGTTTCAGTCTTGTTGCTAGTTTTATAAAAATAGCCGTAGAGCAGACACCTGACTGTGTGGGGTCTACGCCGCAGCTGGAGACGCTGTCCTAACCAGGCAGAGAAAATGGGATAATGCCATGTGTTACAGATGAGTCATTAAACAGGAGCTGTAGGGACTAAAACCACAGCCATGCAGCCTTTTTCATATGGAATGTTCTTCTGGTTGAAGGCTTTTAGAAAGATGCATAAAAAAGCATTATTGTATTGTAAAGTAAAATAATTGTATTAAACAAACTACTTGAAAGCTAGTTTTTATGCTTTTGAAAAATTCCTTTTTTTCCCTTCAAGTCTTTATCTCACTGCAAAATGTGAAAATTTGTGCGGGGGTTTCCAAAATGTCTAGGAACATTTGCCAAGGGATTTCAATATCCTTACTTGAGTGGCTGGGCATTCCTGTTTTCTTGATTGAATTTTCAACATGTTTAAAAACTTGTGACAAGTTTTTCCTTCAAAATTGTCAGAATTGTTGCAGAAAACTGAAACCTGTCTCAAACTTTTGTTGGTTTGGTTTTTGTGAGTCAACAACGGAGACAACTTTGGGAGGGGTTGGTGATCTATGGAACTAAAATGTAACTGATTTATTGTAAAAAGAAGAGAATCAGATATTCCAAGCATGACAAAATCCCAAATATACGATAATAAACTGACACTTTTGTGACTAAATTCTGACAACAAAAGTTTCTGGTACATTTTGAAATTGATTTCCAGTTTCAACACACAAAAAAGTCTGATCAATTCAACCTGATTCAAACGGAAAATTTGCTAATTTTTCTGCAGATTTGTGTCTCCAACTAGCTGCGATAATTGTCAGCCTGCTGAAATACGACCTTAGGTAGTTGAATGAAATCCAACGATCCTCATGAACAGTATAGCAGAGTATCATCTACATAGAAAGAAATGTGTGTCCAATACAACCTAATAGAATCACAAAATGACAAAGTCCAAGTATCAAACCTTGTGGAACTCCATAATTAATTTATTTGAAAAATGCTACGTTCGGTCTTTGTAATCCCAATAACATTTTCAAGCTTAGTCAGTAAATTAATTTAAAGACGTAAAATGGCAAGAAAGGACTTTTTATCAGGTATAAATACAGTGGCTATCTTTGAGAAGCTAATGAGTCTGTTTTATCAAAAGAGTGAAAGAGCACAATAACAGGTTTTGTCCTTTCAGTTCTGTGTTGTTCTGTAGAGCTGAGGAAATTAATCGAATAATCGATGCATCAATGGGCGGACATAAATGATTATCAATCATTGAAGAAGCACACCATAATCGATTATAGTGTAAAGCAGTTTGTTTTATAACCGCGGCATAAATATTTTGCTCTGAAGCTGCTCCAAAGATATATATGCATCGAGATATCGAATTTTATAGAATCGTTGACGTGGTAATTGTAATTGAAATGAGACTAGTGAAGATTCCCACCTCTATTCTTCTGTAACTTTCCCTCTAAAGCCCCTCAGTCTTTGTGTTTTGGTGATGAAATATCACTTGGAGGGGAAAGCTAATTGCTGAACATATTGCAAAACCCAAACCGCTTTAAAATTAAAATCAAACTGATTTATGGACATAATTTAAGTAAATATCTTACTTGTTGGTCTGATGCAAATTGGACAGTGTGTGTAAATGTTTGTGTGTTTGCATTAGTGAATGGGAATTCCTGGAAACCAAACATGTTACTAATACGGGTCGGGAAAGCGGCAGTGGTTTTGGCAGGCTTGTGCGGACATTCTTCATAGAGTCACTTAAAACTAATATCCTAAAACCCTCCCTCATCCCATAAGACTTCCTCGTTTATCACCACAAGAGGAGAACTGGGCTTCCAGTGTTTGCCTGGGCTTAATATTTGTGGGAGTTTTGAAGCATGCATGGATGAAACTTTGCAGGAAAAGTCAGATTATCACCTGTCCTGTCAGAACTGCTATATAAAACCATGTGTGCACTAGCACAATTGCTAATGAGGGAGCTCAGGTCTATTTATAGCCTTTTCCTGAATAATGCATGATAGAGTTAGAGCAGAGATGGCACAGACACCCTAACTGTACACAGGCAAGCAAGCATTCAGGATTTGGAAAAATAAATCAGAAGAATAAATTTTTGTGTAGCACAGCAAGAACCTGCAGCTTCAGAAATGGCAGGTCTGAGTATTCAGTGTTCGGTTTGTATGAATTGAGGTTATTTTTGCACATCCTGAAATAAAGGAGCTGAAATAAAGAGATAAAGTTGTGTTGCTTTATTGACTTTACTTTGCTGTCAAGAACATTTGAAACAGTGACCCTCTTTATGCATCTGTTACACCATTTTTATTCATAAAACCGTTCTAGCAACTATAGGGATGTAAGAAATATTGTGATATTTTGTGTTTTTATACTGAATTGATATTTGCTTTGCCACCAAACTCATCATACTTTACTAATACTGGATGTTTGATGATGATATAATTTCCCACTGAGTTACAACCAATCAGCATGAGTCAACTACAAGTCCCGCCCAGCGACTCTACCTGCCGCCGCCGTAAAACGGGAAAACCCCAGATGTCTAAAATAGCTGGCACAGCAGATCCTGGGTCAGTCAGTAGCGCTACAAAAAAACACAGCTTTGATGACGACATGTTCGTGTTTGAAATCGCAATTTTTGTTCAAAAACGATAAATCCTTCAGCCCCACTTGGTTGAACTGAAATAGTCCGGAAAGCGGTCCTTTTGGGCCAGCCCGGGGAAGCAGAGGGCTGTTGCTTTGAATCGATATTAAAGCAGTGTATCAGTTTTTATTTAAGAATATACATTCAAAGTTTTATTGTATTTCTTTTGCGTGGTGCAATTCAAACTCCGACTGCTAGGTGGCAGCAGTTTTTACCACCTTCATTCTGATGGAACGAGATCTCGCGATTACACTGGAAGTGTCTGATCGGAGTTTTCCAATTAAATTTAGTCTTAAAAATTGCAAATATCATCTGGTTTAGTATCACATAATATATCGAATCGTCTCTCCTGTATTCTGATATATATCGTATCACCAGATTCTCGATAATAAACACCCTTACTAGTAATTCACAAGGACCAAACGGAGCTAGCGTGCTTCATGGCGGTCCTGACTCACACAGATACAATGGATCTTTTTGTTAATCGTCCTAAACTTTCTGTCTTAATTTCTCAGTTTTTGCCCCTTTCTGTGTCTGTGTTCAGGCTCTGGATGTGGATCGTAGTGTTCTCTACAAGATGAAGAAGTCTGTCAAGGCCATCTACGCGTCTGGCCTGGGTAAGTCCTGTCTGATTCTGCTGTCAGGGGTTTATCTAATTATAGACGGAGAAATTTTTACTTTTAAATATATTTTCAAAACAGATCCAGCATTTACTGTAACGGTTTTGAGTCGGATGGAGATGGAAACAGCAGCCTTTTAGCCTGTGTGTGTGTGTGTGTGTGAGTGTGTGTTGGTCACATCCGTGGTCTTTGTGGCTGCCGGTGCCGGTGTTGGGTGTTTTCTGTGCCTTTTGTTTGTCCTGCGTGACCGAACCCCGCTGAGAGAGGAGAGAGCCCTCTGAACAATGTGCTGAGTGGCTCTTTTTTCAGAACAGTGTGCTCTCTGTTTGGACCAGAGGGACAGCTGTCTGATTCAGACCCCTAAAGGAACAGCTGGGGGGTACGAAGCACGGGCAGACCAGTGTTCACTATACCGCTAACTAAAGCGTGTGTTTACACACCAGACTCCCAGGAGGTGTCAGACTGGTTAAATGTAGCATAAATAAAGCTTTATTTGAGTCTGTGCACCTACAGGCAGCACGCTACACGTGTCGGCGTCTTTTTTTTAAACGTATGAACGAGCAGAGCCACCTTTTTACCCAGAAGAATGAAGCTAGTGTAGATTTCCACTGGTGCTTATCAGTGTTTACAGTAGAAACCGTTCCCGGTTTGTGGAAAAGCCTCTGAGAATGCTGTTGTTCCTTTATGAAAGGAACCTTCCATTAACTCAGGTCACCTGTTATTAACTTTCACCATGGAAACAACAGTTCAGGTAATAAACTGTTTTTAATACAACAAAAAATGTTTACTGTTTTCATTCTCTGAAGCTCTAGAGCAGGCGTATCCAAACTTTTCTAGACGAGGGCTCATGGGCCAAGTAAAAATGATTCTATGGTGATTGTTTTTCACCATGTTTACGCCTCAAAATAGGTCCAAAACAGACGTAGTAGTAAGTATCTGAAAATATGAATGTTAGTAATAGTTCATCTACATAAATGGTAAATGCCCTGTATTTGATATAGCGCCTTATAGGGTTCTACAACCCCCCAAGGTGCTTTACAACACAGTTATTAACACAAACATTCACACTGGGGCTGGGGTGCGCTGACGGGAGCGAGGGTGCCGACCACTGGGGCCACCGGTCCCTCCAACCACCACCAGCTGGAAACATGGGGTAAGTGTCTTGCTCAAGGACACAATGACTGCAGCAGATGGGGCTTGAACCTGCAACCCTCCAGTTAGGGGGCGGTCACTTAACTCCTGTGCCACTGTCGCCATCAACCTGCTGGCAGAGAGACAAAATTCAGAAATGCAATTGGGGGCCGCACAAAATCACTCCGAGGGCCGCAAATGGCCCCCAGGCCACACTTTAGACATACCAGCTGTACAGCATGAAAATCATATAAACATAAATAAAAATGAAACCAGACCAAATTGTTTTTTTACATTGAGTTAACATAATAACAGCCTAAGATTTGCTACATTTAACCTGTTCTTTGTGATTCTGACATCAACAATAATCTCACTGAAGGCCGTTTTAGTTAATGCACCAAACAACCGAGGATCATGTTGCAGCTCTGCCTCTGTTTTGATTTTACAGCTCAGTTTTTTTAGTGTTTTCATGTGCTCATATTTCTGCTGAGTGTAGCTGCTTTCAGTGAAAGCTGCTGCTGTTCCTTTTAAAGGATGCAACAGAAGGCACAAGGTGACATTTACAGGAAAGAGCCACCAAATGGGTTGTTTCATCACACGCTAAAAACGCAACTTCATGATTTTGCTGCAGCAAAAATACACAAAGCAGAGGGGTGGAGATGGAATGACTGGAACTTTATTTAAATAAAACAAAATTGCAGAAATCACGTTTCCTTGGTCTCAGCTCAGAGTACATCCCTGCTGCGACTGGCTGTCAAATCTAAAACTCAGCAGGAATATTTTCAGCGTTGACACGAGGAATGGTGATGAGGACGGATTATAGGATGTTTGGTGTGAAGTCAACAACAGAGCAGAAGTTAACATCCAGAGCTTAGAAGCTGAGTAAGGGATGTGAGCTTCTCTCAGGGGGAGAAAAGAAAAGATGGGAGCATGCAAGAGGCAAGGTGGGGGAGTTGGAGAGCTCACTTGTCAGGGTGTCAGCTTGGAGAATTTGATAAATAAACCAGCAGGAGGCTCTAAAAAAGCCGAAGCTGAAGCAGATGGTACGATCTTTGTGCGTGAAAGAGACACGATTGCCTTCTACAACTAAATTAAAGTTGTACATAAATCTATTCTCAAATTAACATAAATCTTCTTCATATCATTCGTGGTCGAAGCTAAAAAGCCACTCTAGAGCTGCAGGTCCAGACCTCTCACGTAAAGTGCTTGAAAGAAAGATCTGGTGTGTCTTAAAATAAATGCAGAACTCTCACTGAGATCAAATCAAGTCAAGAATGGATGGAGTCACTGCAGGTTTGGTGAGATCTTGCAAATAATTTACTAGTTTTAGTCATTTTGAGTGTTTGATGTTGTATGGGTGGTGGCCATATTGAATTAGGGTTTGAAATTCCTTGCTGCAGACAAATAAGGTATTTTCTGTTTATTTCTATACATTGCACCCTTAAAGAGACATATGATCACATTTTAAAAGTTATAATAGTTCTATGATGTCATGCAAAAGTCCATTTAGTAATTCTACTTAGACTGAGAGACCATCTAAAGGCTCAGGAACCCTTTGCAGGTGTTTAGGATTCATTAGCTGATTAGAGTGGGACACTTTGAGTCTAGAATATTGCCCACCCATCCCCTGATTGGCTGCTTTGTCCCCGATTGTGATGTCACAATTGGGGACATTTGAAACAGCTTATTTTAGACGCATAACAAACATTGACAGAAAAGGGATGGGCAGGTTTTTTCATGTTAGGCGTTTTTATAGAGGCAGCAGAGACCCACATGGCAGCACAAAAGGATGCAAAACTCGAGTTTTGCATAATATGTCCCCTTTAAATATGCATGAAAAAATAACCGCCTATGCTGTGAACAGGAAGGCAGATTAGCAGTATGTGCTGTGTAACCAGTCCTTTAATCATCTACTTTATCTGCCCACTTCCACTTCTTTCTCACGCCCCGTTTGTCTCTCCCTCTCTCTGAATAGAATTTACGCTCCCATCTCTCTAAGCTGGTGTCCGTATTGTTTGGTGGACGTGGAGTCCATTGTTGTTTTCACACAGTCTGCAGAGAGATACGGCATTAATCTGAGGTCACACGTTGTGTTGGGGTGCGTCAGCAGATCGGGCCTCGCAGAGCCGTGTGAGACAGAGTGAGTGTGTGGGAGAGGGAGGAAGCGGGAGCCAGTCTGTTGTCTTATGATTAAACCGTGTGTGTGTGTGTGTGTGTGTGTGTGTGTGTGGTAAAAAGCTGCTAAACAAACCTTTAGGATGTTAGGTAATCCTCAGCAGATGCCTGGAAGCTGTACTTTTCCCCTTTTCTCTGTTTTTGTTCTTATGCTAAGTGATAAGATGCAGTGAATAAAGCTGGTATTAGCAGCTAATTTGTGTGTTGCAAGAGTGTGCACGTTCCATACTAGTGAGTCCGTTGTAAGAATTTGCACGTTTTTAGGTGACATTTGCAGGCGGTTGCATATCACTTCCACATAAACTCCGCTGAGGTCCACAGAGCTGCTCGGCACTTAACGCTTGCATGTTTGATGTGTTTAGGTCGTGTTACAGCATTTACACATGTAGTCACTTGGCAGCCCCCGGGTGTGTGTGTGAATTATAGAGCTCTTATGTGCCGCCTTAGAAATGCCAACAAGCTGTTGCTTTGTTGGCTCGGAGCCGAGAAGGACCGTGGCCCGTTCAGCAGGATCTGATCGGTAACAGTCGTTTTAACGTGTCGTGAATAGAATTGATTTATGAATCACAATCATGTCACTTTTTGAGCAAGTTTGAAAATATTAGACATTTCTTTTTTTGCATTTCCTTTTTGCCGTTGCTGTTGATTTACTGTCAGAATTCATATATTATCAGAATTAATATTTTATTGACTTTAGAAGGAAAATTGAGCTGAAATTGTTCTACCGGGACAGGGTTGACTGAAATCTGACCACGCCCCCTAAAATAGCTCCGAGCTGCAGATAAAGGACCTGGGTGCTGCTATAGCAAAAACACGTCCGGTTTTTCATTCATTTTATAATTCTGCACATTTTAGGGTTGGCAAGGAAATACGGAATTTGGGAGAAAATACAATTAGTTTCATAGGACCCTAATGTTACTGCAGGAGAATTAAATGTAGAGTAGGAGATCTAATTCTGGTGCATGTTTTGCCATATTGCTCTTATGCTCTTCACATACATACCAATAACCAATAAATTAAACGTTTGATCATCCGTGCGTACCTCCCCTGAGGATAAAAGAACCAGGCCGGACCGAGGGTCCTCCCGGACTGCAACCAGTGATGAACTGGACCCTACGGATCCAAAACCAACAACAGTTGGTGCCGAAACCCGGGATCGAACTTGGTACCTTTAGATCCTGCACTATGGACTATGAGGAGTCCGTCTGAAGCATGGAGGCTCTGCGGCTGTTACGTGGGTGTGTTATGCAAGGAATTTTGGCAGAATAGGTGCCAGCAATTGGTCAAAGTGTTTTTATGTTGTTGTTTTTTTACAGTATTCATTGCATCCGGTATTCTCTTGTATTATGGAGGTATGGCTTGGGTGTGAGGAGCCTGGTAAAAGGGGAGTTGGACCTTTTTAAAGTGTGTTTTTTCAAAATGTAGGGTGCTTGGATGGCGTTTCCAAGAAACGGCTACTTTTAATGAATGAACAAGAACAAACGTTGTTTTTTTTTTGTACTTTGTTACATCGTCAGATTTATCATTATTATCAGAGTACTCTGAAATATCATGATATTATGTGTGGGTCCTAGACCTCTAGATCACACCCCCTAAAATCAAAGCCTGTTAAACCTTTTTCCTCCTAGCTGTGCGGTAAACACCACACCAGTCTCATTACGGAGACTCGATGCATCAGAGAGTTTGTGGTTTGAATGAACTCTTCCTCGTGTGAGGACGCCTGCAGGTAGAGACTCAGAGGATCTTTTTAATAACCTGGTGGTTATCTCAGCAGACGTGGTATGAGCTGATTTAGCCTCATCTATAAACCTGACGTGCGTGTGTGTGTGTGTGTTCTAAAAGGCTGTAAGTCTGACTCGTTGTGGTTTCAGGTGCTTTTTTGGGTCATCTTCTTTCTCCTTTTTATTCTTTTTTTACCTATCTGCCTTTATTGCTGCTTTCTGTCATTGTCGTCATAGCAACAGCCTCCTGGTCCCCTGCTTCGCTGCAGTCCCTGTGGTATTAGTTACTATCATCTGCCCTGTCTGGCATAAAGTGCATTAACTGGGCCTTGTTGTGGTAGACCGGCTCCACCTCAGGCTCAGCTTTAACAGTCATTTAGGCTCGGACTAAAGGATGATGGTTTCTTTTAAATGAAATTTAATTTGAGTTCAAAGTGAAGAATAAAAAAAATAGTGTATTGATAATTGTTAGAAATTTAAAGCATGAATGTAATGAAAGCTTTAACTTGTACAAGAAAATTCATGTCAAATGATGGATTTAAACAGATTTTTAGGAAAAAGAATCAAACAAGCTTTAGTTTAAGGTGTTTGTTCTGGTTTCATTTGAGGAAAACTGGATTTCTCCAAATTCTGTAAAAATGGACGATACCTGCGACTATTTTAGAGATAAACTTAGCCGTAATTCCTGGGGAAATGGATGTTTTACAGTGAAGAACCAGCATTCATTATTGATATTCTGTGATTGATTCTGGACTTGTAGCAATCAGAGAGAGAAAAGCCTCGGCTTTAGTTCCTGTTTGTGTAAAAAGCTGATCTCTGTGTGTGTGTGTGTGTGTGTGCGTGTGTGTGTGTGTCTTCTAGCCCACGTAGAGAACGAGGAGCAGTACACTCAGGCCCTGGAGAAGTTTGGTGAAAACTGCGTCTACAGAGATGACCCTGATCTGGGTTCAGCCTTCCTCAAGTTCTCGGTCTTCACCAAGGAGCTCACGGCGCTTTTTAAAAACCTTGTAAGTCTGTGTGTGTGTGTGTGTGTGTGTGTAGGTGAAATCATCTGGGATGAGGCTAGACTTCATTGCTTTCACTAATTGTCTTTCTTCTCCCCCCCGAGTCACTTGGTGTGTTCTCCATCACTCACAAGTCTGAGCACACACCGAGTCCAGCTGCAGCTTGAAGCCCTGAGGAGGTGGCTCTAGTCTTCCCACTCGTGTGGCCTCAGAGGCCGATCAACAACAAATATCTAATCAGCACTAAGCTGCTCTGCTCTGTGCTTTATTCGCAATACGCTGAAATTTTAGGGAAATATTTACAACATCGGTGTGATGATGTGAAGAAACTCTAACAATGTTTAAAATAGATTTATTTTTTTGCAGATGTTGTGAAGCTGAAGAAACTTTTTATGTGTTTTATGCTTGTGGCTTCAAATCTACCACACGGGGCTGTGCCTTTAGGGTTGTTGGTAATCCTTGGTTAAAGGATTCACCTTCAATCTGCTGCAGCCTTCAAGCTCCTGTGGTAAATCTTTCAACTCTATTCGTCTTCACCCTCCTCTAGTTCCAAAACATGAACAACATCATCACCTTCCCTCTGGACAGCCTGCTGAAAGGAGACCTGAAGGGCGTTAAAGGGGTAAGGACACTTCCCAGCATGCTCGTGTTTTATTGCACTCAACAGGAAGGAGTCACAGGAGGGAAACGTTCATACCTGCAAAAAGGGTGAAAACTGAACATCTGATTGATGCAAAAAGCTGTTTTTGGATTTTGGGATCAGATGCAGAATTTGGGGTAAAAAAAATCTGATGATAAATCCAGCAGATGTTTGATCTCGCTGCTGTTTCAGAGAAAAGCCAGATAACACGCTGTTTTCATCCACATCAAACACTTCCTGTTCCCACAAGAAAAGGTAAAAACGGAGCTGAGACGGCAAATCAAAGAAGGAATTTAAAAAGTCATGCATGATTATGAACGTTATGCATTAATTTACCATCACTCTGTGCTCTTACGTATAGTCCTGTTTCATTTTTAAAAGAGTTGCACTCAAGATGGTGAGACGCAAGCAGTGTCCGCTCAACAGTGTCCTCGACAGTTTGTGACCTTTCACCCTAAATCCACAGGATTGGCTTTGGTTTCCACGAGGTTTGATGCGATTAAAGTAAGTAATCTAATGAGGTTGGTTGCCATGGATGCGCCGCTTGTCCTCATGACCACCGGCCACTTGGCTGCCCCCTCAGACACAATCTGCTCCTCTCCTGATTTCCCGTCTTTCCCTGGAATACTGGTCTTTTTATATTCCGGTCGGGTCGCCCACCCCCTGTCCACCCGTGGCTCTACAGCCACATCTGTAATACGTCCCGTTTTATTACTCATTAGCCCTCAGATGATTCTCATTACCCCTTTGGCAGAGGGCTAACGAGCCGCTGGCTGCTTTGGACACATTTGCACACATTCCTGAAAACGTTTCCAAAGGATGTGATGTAACAAAATGCAGGAATTGAGCCACGAGTGCTAGAAGAAAAATGAATTATAGATTAAAGGGACGGGCTGGGACTCCCTCCAAATATTTGAACGCTTGCTCAGCTCCGTAGCCGAAAGGCTTCGTCTGTCGTCATCACCCGACTCCGCTGGGGGAAGGAAAGACTCCAGATCCGCATGACGGACTGTTTAGGCTGCAGAGAGAGGAGGGAGGAGAGTATGGTTAAGTAAAGAGTTGAAGTGGATGCTGTAAAAGATCAAAGACTTCTGTAGAGACAAATTAGCCAGTATGAGATAAGAGGGTGCATAATGGAAGTATCACTCCTGGTTTAAAACGATCTCACTCGGAGAGGGCTTAGAGTTGCAGGAGGAAATGGAATCCAGCTCCAAACTCAAACCTGTTTTCAAACGCTCATAAATGCACCATGAGCTCATGGTGGAAGCAGCCGTCATGCAAAAGCTAAACAAGACAACCTTCTGTTAAAATCAGCTCATATTCTCTACAAACCCAAAAGAAGCGCCTGGTTAATTGCATTGATTTGTTTTGATGCAGAACTAAAAGCCGTTCATTTAGAGCTTGTTAATATTCCACCAGAGCTGTGCTCTGCAGTGACCCCCGAGGGATGCAGCCGCTAATGGCTCTGTAATTAGAGTCCCATCACCTGGTAACCTGTTTCCAACTCCATCCTCCCCTTTGACGTTCCAATCACATCCTTCCACTAAGGGCAAATGGGAATTTCACGCATAAACACACTTCTAGGTTGCTGTGATTTCCCACCTCTTAGCAGAGCAAACTCAAGTGCAGCTGGAAAACGCAGAAGCCACTTTAGAGCCTCATGATGTTACGTTTGAGTATCGCCATCACAATGTACGTGTGCGCGATAGTCTTATCTAATGTGATGGATGACTGACACCATCAGGGATAGTTTTGTGATAAAACACGTGAGATATCCGTTGGTTATTTGTTTCCTCCATCAACAACATACTGCGCCGCAGTTGGTTCCAGCTACGCACACGAGAATATAATCAACCAATAGCTGATGGCTTTGCCTCAGTAGAGGGGGTAGCCCTTCACCTATTGGATCACGCCGATCAAAAGCATCAGGGTCGGCGCTGTAAACGTTTGAAGCAAACAGAAGTTATGGTCGGCCTGTTTCTAGCTAGCCGTGAGTCACATCAGCTCATCGGTGTTCAGTAACAACTTCTGGGCAGTTTGAAGTCATAGTGTGTGTTTGGAGTGTACGAGGGTGTGTGTGTGTGTTTGGGCTGAGCGGCACCAGCTCTGCTGCCACGTTAAAGTTCTGTGGGTCATGAACCCTGAAGCGACGCGTTTAAAGATGGAAGCAGAACTCTGATAACTGGCTTTCTGATGGGTTTGCATCTTCTGCTATGAGCTAGAACATCAGCAAGAATCCGTCTTTTACCTGACCGCGTAATCATCCGCTGTGGAACTCACGAACGGTGCATGCACATCTTTCTGATGTGATTTTAAAATGTTTGGTGGTGAGTTTTCTGCTGCAGAATGAATGAAAAAGCATTGCAATTAAAAATATTATACAAATAAAAATTAAAACTAATTTCAAGGGTATGACGGTGCTTCTCCATCCATCAGAGGAGTGCCCTGCTCTGAGGGGAGTGTTTTGCCCTTTACTCCCTCCTGCTGTGTGTGTGTGTGTGTGTGTGTGTGTGTGTGTGTGTGTGTGTGTGTGTGGTATTTTTAGCCATTGTTGCCATTTTTCTGCTCTCTCTGCCTGACATTTCCTTCCTCTGACCCTTTCTTTTCTCTCTCTTGCCTTCAGTCAATTCTTTCTGTGGCTTCCTCTCTTTATTTGACAGTTTCCCTCTCAGTCTTTTACTTTAGTTGCAGCCTTTCTGCTCTTTTGAGCTGGTTAAGTGAACGGCTGAGTGCTCCGTGACGTGACTCACATGAGGATCTTGTGAGCCGAGCCTGCCGCTCCTCTACTGCTGGACTAGAGGTCAACACTGGTTATCAGTCCTCAGAAGCTCTTAGAGTGATGCTAAAAATAAAACGTGTCTTCCAAAAGAGCAGAGAAACGAGTTCTTTCACCTTTTATAGAGGATATCAACGTCTGCAAGGACAAAGTTTTGCAATTGCACAATTATTTTTGCTTCTTATTAGTGAATTTAGTTGATTAGTGGACAGATGTCACCCAGTATTCCCTGTTTTCTTTATCATTACTGCAGCAGCAAGGATATCAGTCTGTCAGCAGCTGTTTATAGCAACACACAACAATTCAAACTGACTTTTGAGACCAGAGGAATTCCACTCTGAATGCCAAAAACAATAGTTATATGCTCACGCTTTGTGGCTTCTCCCAGGTCCCTGCTGGGTTGGAGGTTTCTGCACCTCTGCATCTGTGAGGAGGATGACTCAGCATACTGATTCACTAATACCTGCACACACGTGCACTCAAGCACAAATGCTCAAACTCTCTGTTTTCTTATTTGTGCATGAACAAGTGGAGCATTTCCTCAACACTTTGCATGCACTGACTTTTGACTTTATGGTGATCTTTTTGCAACTCTTGGCTGCAATTATGCATTCTTGCTCCTTCTGCCGTTGACTTTGTTCCTTGTTTGTTTGCTGCAGCGATTTAGTGTCTTTCTACACTTTTTATTTCACCGAAACTTGACTGTGTTGATTATTTTGGGACCCGAGAAGTCCCTGAAGTCGAATCGGAACATTGTCAAGCTTGTAAAGGGAGGTAGTCACAGGATTGAGTAGCTGAGTAGGTGGGAAGTAGGAGGCCAGCTGCATGACTGGCTAACTCTAACTTATTTAAAACTTTGATTGCATTTGGAATAAAAGAAAATGAGGATCTGTTTTTGGTATTAAAGGGCTTGTTCATTGAGAAAGCGGGTAATACATGTTCTTTTTGAAAAACAGTCACTCTGCGGACGAGGTGCTGCCCAAGTGGAGGAGTTTAAGTATCTCGGGGTCTTGTTCACGAGTGACGGAAAAATTGGGTGGGAGTCTGATAGGTGGATTGGTGCTGCGTCTGCAGTGATGGGGGCGTTGTACCGGTCTGTCGTAGTGAAGAGAGAGCTGAGCCGGAAGGCAAAGCTCTCGATTTACCGGTCGATCTACGTTCCTACCCTCACCTATGGTCACGAGCTTTGGGTAGTGACCGAAAGAATGAGATCGCGGATGCAAGTGGCTGAAATGAGTTTCGGGTTAGGGGTGTCTGGGCTCTACCTTAGAGATAGGGTGAGAAGCTCGGTCATCCGGGAGGGGCTCGGACTAGACCCGCTGCTCCTCCACATCGAGAGGAGCCAGTTGAGGTGGCATCTGGTTAGGATGCCTCCTGGACGCCTCCCTGGTGAGGTTTTTCAGGCACGTCCAACCAGGAGGAGACCCAAAGAAAGACCCAGGACACGCTGGAGGGACTATGTTTCTTAGTTGACCAGGGAACGCCTTGGGATTCCCCTGGAAGAGCTGGCTCAAGTGGCTGTGGACAGGGAAGTCTGGGTATCTCTGCTTAGGCTGCTGCCCCCGCGACCTGACGCCGGATAAGCAAACGATAATGGATGGATGGTCGGTTGCATATGCACACTGAACATGAAAATTTACTTCAACCCCTATCGCCTGCATTAGCTGCAGAAGTTTAGATTCCTGCAGGGTCTCAAAACGTTTTGAAAACACCCAGATTTCTGTCCACGGTCTTAAATTTCATTAGGTCAAGTCTTCATTTTTAACCGTTTTTTATTCTGGAGAAACGTTGGCCATTTAAAATCCACAGAGTAAAACGCCGTCATCTTGTCTCCCTTCCACTATAATAGATCCAAACATAGAACTGTAGAGACATTTGGACGTCCCTACTGGGGACACAAAAAAAAAAAAAAAACACTGGAGCATCATTCAAGTGAAATTCAAAATGATTTGATTGTCTGTTCATTAAATATTCAGCCAGGCTTTGCAGCAGCACATCCACGACTGTGGTTGAAACATTGTGATTTAATTTGATTTCTTTGTTTTTTTTTTGCAGGACCTGAAAAAGCCTTTTGACAAAGCCTGGAAGGACTACGAAACCAAAGTGTAAGAAACTACATTTACCAGAATAAAACTTCTTTTCTGTATTTTTACCATTAAAATAATCCGATGAGGTACTTTTTACATTATTTAACTAAACTTCATGAGTTGTTTATTAAATTATCCCGTGTGTCAGTTTAAACTTGTCTTCCTGTCTATCTGTCCTCCCCTGTCTAACCCTCCTCATGATTAACGTGTGTCAACACGCGTCTGATCCCATGAATAATTCCCTCTCACTGCCACCTTTCTACATGCGTGGAGAGAAGGGTTTTTATTGCACTTTCATGTGTTTTCCAAGCTGCAAAGGACATTCTTTGCTGAAAGGGTAATGCGTCTTCTCTCCGAGCCGCTTTGATCAGGCAGTGCAGAGTACATGTGGATGCTGTGTGGCTGCTCCTGGCTTTTCATTTCAATCTACTCATGGCAAACAGAAACCATCAGTAGAGTTCTGTTTTCTGCCTGATCGGAAAAATCACCCCAACGTGTGCTGCTGCTGCAAATGATGTCGATTCAAGAAGTGATTCTACTTAAATCGGACCTTTTTAATCTGAAGTTTCAATTCGCAAAGAGAGAAAGGCACGAAACGTCCCACTAGCTTTGTCTTCTTCTGTTGGCGCATCACTTCCTGAACCGACGGCACTGAGAGTAAATGGATTCTCAGCCTCGTCGTTCGTCAAACATCAGTTTGGCCCGCAGCCAAACAGCCTGGCTAACATGCCTCTCCATTAGCGGCAGCCTCGATGATGCTGTCAGGTCCGAGATTTATGCTCTGAGGGATGCCAAAAAGTGTTCTCTCTATGAAATCAGGTTGGATATGTTCACAACTAAAATGTTTTGTGCAATAATGCTAATTTAATGGCTACATTGGACTACTAAAACTGATTCCTAACCAGTTTTTAACTGCATCAGGAGTTCCTTTAATCAAGTTTTGACTTCCAAGGTGAAAGAATGCAGCTTAAATGTGGAGAAAGTGTTTAGATTGTTTTTATCTACACATCCAGTCAGACATGGGTTAGGGTTATTATATGGGACCAGAAGAAAGAAAATGGTAAATGGCCTGTTTTTGATATAGCGCCTTCCAGAGTCCTAGAACCCCCCAAGGCACTTTACAACACAATCAGTCATTCACCCATTCACTTCCTGGTGGTGACGAGCTACGCTGTAGCTACAGCTGCCCTGGGGCGCACTGACAGAGGCGAGAAAGAAGGTCAGGTTGATAAAAGAACGTATGATTAATATCAAATACAGAAAGTTCTGGATTGACCCAGTTGTTAGATTTTGGACCTGAAACCAGCAGATTTAATCAACCCTGAAGGTGAATGGGTCATCATCATTTTTATTGTCTTTAATGGATGTAAGAAAATATCGATATACTGAAATATCGCGATATTTCATGTTATGATGCTGAATCGATATTTTAAAGCAGTGTATCGATTTTGTTTATTGAATATTTACCTGTAAATATTTACTGTTTTTACTTGTGTGGTGCAATTTAAACTCCGATTGCTAGGTGGCGGCGCTTCTTACCGCCATCATTCTGACAGAACAACGAGATCTCACGATAACTCTCTGGATGTGTCTTGGAAGCATCTGGCCTGATGTTTCCAGTTAAAAGTTACAAATATCCTCTGGCTTTCAGTATTATAAAATATCGTCTCCCACGTATTGTGATATTTATCGTATTGCTGGATTCTTTCCAACACACACCGCTAGTCTTTTTATTTTGATGATGCCGTGATGTCATCGATATTTGTGAACCTACAAATATTTGCTGAGATGCCATTGTCTTTTTGTCTCACAGAAAATGTTTCCTTTATTTGTTTTCACTGATGCTTTGAAGAATTATATTTCAATTTTTAGGGTTAGGAATTAAAGGTTAGATATTAGGGGGTGAAATTCCATCTTTTCTTTAAAAAACCAACTGAATCAGCGTTATTACAGAGAGAGAAAATTAAACCAATAAAAATACTGACTGTTGCATGGAATGAACCTTTCATCCCTTCTGTGTGGTGTGTTTTATCCCCTTCCTGTCTGTCAGAAATCCTGAATTTGTGTTAAAAAAAATCAGCCCTAAATAACATGCATCAATATTTCTCATCTGTTAATTGTAATTCTTGGATGTTTCTGCATCCATATGAGTTTAAATAAATCCTAATAATATGAAAAAACATTTAATTTTATATTTTTATTTTATTATTATAAAGGTTAACTATGTTATAGGACGTTTTAGACCACTTTTAAATATTTTTTTAGCATGCACTCCAATCGTAAATTATTTTTGCAAACTTTTAGTTTTTGGAGAATTTTAAAGACCAAGTTCACTGCATTTTCCTGCATTAGCCGCTGATAGAAAATAGACAGGGAGACGCTCAAAGTGGGAAAGCCAGTGACGATTGGCATTCATGGACTCACCCATCTTGACTCGTGACGGGGAAGGCTGTTGTTGGTTTAGCGTCCAGGAAACAGCAGAGCACGTTTCGGCTAGTAGAAGCTAACTGTTAGCATTAGCAACTCCACCACACAGCAGAACTCCTCCAGGCTTGTGTTATTTGTGGAGATAAAACATCAACGTTGCAGAACAAACAGATTAAACCGCTCTTTTATAAAACGATGCGTGTTTTTCTTGACTCTTTGAGGTAAATGATGTCTTAACAGGAGTGAAACATCTCCAGCTCATGAGCATTTTTTAAACCACAGCTTTTTAGGGCTGATTTTCACACATCCTGTGTGTTTGTGATGCTGGTATGGAATTGTTTTCTTTTCCCTAATGTGCCCTTTGACCCCTGTGGTGTTACCTCCCATCAGGACGAAGATCGAGAAGGAGAAGAAGGAGCACGCCAGGCAGCACGGAATGATCAGGACGGAAATCAGCGGGGCGGAAATCGCTGAGGAGATGGAGAAGGAGAGAAGATTCTTCCAGCTGCAGATGTGCGAGGTCAGGAAAAACAACGATCCGAAGTTTTAAAATGATGATTTTATTTCTTGTTCTAAGATGAAACATCTGCCTGAACCCTGTCTGAACCCATTCTCTGTTTACAGTATCTCCTCAAAGTCAATGAGATAAAAATCAAGAAGGGAGTGGACCTGCTGCAGAACCTCATCAAGTACTTCCACGCACAGTGCAAGTAAGACCTCACCTCGGGAGAAAAAGGCTCGTTTTATTCACTATTAAGCAGTTTTGGGTCCTTTAGATGTTCTTACGGTTTTCTTGCTTCCTGTTCAGTTTCTTCCAGGATGGTCTAAAAGCCGTGGACAACCTGAAGCCTTCCATAGAGAAACTGTCCACGGATCTGCACACGGTAGAAATGCATCACATCAGAACTTTTGTTTTTATTTATGTTTTCCTCTGAGCTTTGTTGCTTCAGATCAAGCAGGTGCAGGACGAGGAGAGGAAGCAGCTGACTCAGCTGAGAGACGTCCTCAAGTCTACTCTGCAGGTGGAGCAGAAGGAGGTAAAATAATTGTTTTATTATTCACTCGGCTGCCTCCAGGTTGTTTATTTAGTCTTTAATCTAAACATAAATACAGAAATTCAATGTACATCCTTAACAAACACATATTAATGTGTTTGTGCATGAGTCTGTGTTTCTCTAAAATGAATTTCTTCTCTTTTTCTGCCTTCGTGGTTGTGAAAAGACAAGGAGAGTAAGTGGTTTTCTGTTTTAGCGTCCGGTGGTCGAGTCGCGTTTTAGTGCTTCGGTTACTCAGATTTGTGTAGAGATGCAGAATTTAACGTCCGTGTAGGTCTGCAAATCCTGTTTGATTCTTTCTTCTTTTTCCCAGGATTCCCAGGTGCGACAGAGCACAACCTACAGCCTCCATCAGCCGCAGGGCAACAAGGAGCACGGCACCGAGCGAAGCGGCTTCCTGTTTAAGAAAAGTGACGGGTGAGTTTGTAAAACACGCGGGGTTAGCATCCTCACCTCGCTGCGAGTGTCAGGTACGAGCTTCTGTCCCGTGTCTGTGTGACAGGTTGAGGAAAGTGTGGCAAAAGAGGAAATGCACGGCAAAAAACGGATACCTCACCATCTCACACGGCACGGTAAGCAAACTGGAGCGCTGGAATGGGAATTCTGGGAAGCGTGTTTGAAAATAAAACATAATTTTTGCACTTTTTGTGCTGAGTATTGATTCCTGAACAGCCTCAGTTTAGAGAAACTGAGTTTTCATTGGACTGGAATGACGAGCTAATGGCTAGTTAGCCACGGAATTCTCTGGTTAATATTTCCACCATAGCAGCGATGTGTGAATTGTTCATTTCTGCGTATAAAAGTTTCACAAATGCCTGGGAAGTTTTCAGCGCTGCTTAAAGACGACAACAATCTGCTTTGAGCTTGACATTCAAACTAGCCGTTAGCTCATCAATCTTTGTGATTTAAACTCAGTTTTTCTAAACAGATTCCATTTTTAAATCCATAGTAGGTGAGATGGTAATTAGAGCTTTACACTTGTCAAAATAGCTGAAATATTCCTTTAATAAACCTTACATGCCTAAGTATTTGCTCCCATATGGTGATTTAGTGGAGTTCTCACTCTTAGCAGCTTATTGGATGACTGATTTGGCTCCCACGCCACTAAACACAAGCATCCTCTCTGATCCATGACGTTTATTTTCTCCAGGCTAACCGACCGCCGGCTAAACTCAACCTGCTAACCTGCCAGGTGAAACACAATCCAGAGGAGAAGAGAAGCTTTGACCTCATATCACGTACGTGAAATAGCCTTCTGAGTTTATTTGTGTTCGTCTTCATCTCTTATGGATGCCTCCGGTTGTTTTATTCTTATATATTATCGTTATTTATGCCTGAATCTTCAGATTTTAAAAATAAATGGGAAAAATTACTTAAAAGTAGCTTTTAATTATTAAAAAGGTGCATTCACAGCTGCAGCCAGTGATAAACTTACTGAGGGAATCTCTCATTTCCTTTTCTTTTAGACGACAGAACGTATCACTTTCAAGCCGAGGACGACCAGGACTGTCAGATGTATGTTCCCGTTTCCTCCCTCCCGTGTTTTAGTGCATCCCGTTTCCCACCTCTTCCACCTTCCTGCCTCACCTTTACCTCATTCCCCCTTCTGCCGGTCTAATTTCCTCCCTGCAGTTGGATCTCGGTGCTGCAGAACAGCAAAGAGGAGGCGCTGAATCAGGCGTTTAAAGGGGACCACCACGTCGGCGAGAACAACATCGTGCAGGAGCTGACCAAGGCGATCCTGGGGGAGGTCAAGAGGATGACGGGAAACGACGTGTGCTGTGACTGCGGCGCCCCCAGTGAGTGACTCGTTAGCATCACGCTGGATGCTGCAGCAGTGAGGAAACATGGATTTTACTACAAATCCTCACTGAGTCGTTGCGTCATCATTCAGTGGTTAAGTCACAGTGTCAGATTAGCGTCTTATAAACCACAAACCACAGTGTTATTGACGCCGTTCGCTTCTACGGAACGTTGAAGATTTCCTTTTATTTTCTCATAGCGTCAGCTCAGATTGTCCTTCAGGAATCCGTGGATGTTCTAGGATTTTTATTTTAATCTGTTCTTAAAAATGCATTCCGGGTTCCTGCAGAAATGCTCCGTAGAGACGCCTGACAACCTGAGTAAACATGCATTCAGCAGCTGAAGGAGTCGTCGTGCACGGCCACGTTAATAATTCAAATCTCCCGACACAAGGACAAAACTCACAAACTCCGGAATAAAGGGACGATTTACTCAGCTAAAAACACGACTCCACGTTTTTATTTGTCCTTTTTTTTCCCTCTTAGATCCGACGTGGCTTTCCACCAACCTGGGAATCCTCACCTGTATTGAATGTTCGGGAATCCACAGGGAGCTGGGAGTCCACTACTCCCGGATCCAGTCCCTCACTCTGGATGTCCTCAGCACCTCAGAGCTCTTGGTAAATCCCATTTTCTCCGTTTTCCCCACTAGGATAAAGGTGGAATACCGAGAGTGAGATGATGCTTTGCTCCTCTTCTCCTTGTGGATGTCTCCTCCTCTCAGAATAGCTCAGATGTTTTTTTAATCACTGTTGGTGCAGAGATTTACAGCCTGTGGGACTTTTGGGATTAAACTCTTCCAGTCCTGATTGCTTTCCTCGGTCTTCAGACGCCAGTCGACTTGGCCGCAATCCGACAGGATTCCGGCTCTGGATGTGGGGGCGTGTTAGCAGCACTGATGGCGTTTGAATTAACCGTCGTGGTTCATAACTAGTTTATTTATCTGTGCGTGCTCCGCAGCTGGCCAAGAACGTGGGGAATGCGGGCTTTAATGAAATCATGGAGGCCGCTTTGATTGCCGAAAACGTGGTGAAACCCAACCCAGCCAGTGACATGTGAGACGCAGTCTTTGTTTCTGTTTAAATCAACTAAAAAACTTTTTAGAAAACTCAGCTTTTAATGCCTGCAGTTTGTGTTCACCAGGCAGACGAGGAAGGACTTCATCACGGCCAAATACACCGAGAAACGCTTCGCCAAGAGGGAGTGGCCGGATGCGGCGTCGCGGCTCCACGCGCTGTGCGAGGCGGTGAAGGCTCGAAACATCTTCCAACTCATCCAGGTCTACGCCGAGGGGGTGGACCTCATGGAGCCCATTCCACTCGCCAACGGACACGTAAGAGCACGACGAGCTTTACTAAACGTTAGCGTCTCCGTGTGATTCATTCATTCACTCAGAGGTGTTTTCACTCAGGAGCACGGAGAGACGGCCCTTCATCTGGCGGTCAGGCTAGTGGATCGAACGTCTCTCCACATCGTTGACTTCCTCACTCAGAACAGGTGAACAAAGCCTGAGAAACACGCCGAAATCTGAGATGCTGGAATTATAATGAGACCAAAAACATGTCAGCAGGCCTATTTGACTTTTTTTTGTTTCAATTTATTAGTATTTCTGATTTTCTGTCTTTGTTGTTTGGATTTAATTATCGTGCATGTGTGTGTGTGTGTGTGTGTGTGTGTGTGTGTGTGTGTGTGTGTGTGTGTAGTTTAAATTTGGACAAGCAGACGGCCAAAGGCAGCACGGCGCTGCACTACTGCTGCCTGACCGACAACAGCGAGTGTTTGAAGCTGCTGCTGCGAGGAAAAGCCTCCATAGATATCGGTAGGAAATGATGCGTTCACTGACCTCATCGCTCCAAGTATTAAAACATAACAGTCACAGGCTTTGGATCATCACAGTTTATCAGTTTAGTTCCATTTCTGCCACCATTTTCTCATTTGCCTCGTTAAAGGCGTTAAAGTGGGCGTACAGATACGAGCGCGTGCACACTGATGCCTCGGGTTAGGGATGCACGATTCTGGATAAAATGAGAATCACGATTTTTTTCCAGTATAAATATTTACTGCACTTATTACCTGCACATCAACTTCGTAACAGCTGACACTGAACATAAAAACAATAAATGTCTCTCGTCTTCTTTTACGTACACAACCTTTGAATCATTTTAACAATATTAACAAGTTTGAACAAAATTCTGCTTGCTTTCGTTTTTTCCTACCAGCTGGGTTCTGCATCTTGTGGTATACATCATGTGGTATAAGGCTCCGCAGTTGTCATTTGTTGAGGGAGAAAGAGGGAGCGCTTGTTTTCATGCAGATTATGTCCCGGATCAAAATGCGGTACAATTGTCGTCTTCTTTTTTTTTATTTACTTATTTTTTCAAACGTTGCCGTTTGGAAATGAGATCCCATACAAGTATGAATTGAGATCACGATTTTTTAACGATTAATTGTGCAGCCCTACTTCGGATGCAACAGGAAGTCGGCCATGTTGGATCAAAGATGTCATTCTTCCCGCTTTACACATTTTCTTTTCTAATTCTCCTTTTCACTGATTAATTATTAGTAAAATATTAAATATTAAATAAATATTCTTCTAACATAATTTTTCACCAGGTTTTTGATTTTCTGGTGCCTAATTATTCTGATTTTATCTCATTTTGACGATAAAAACGAGTTTCCTAAAGGTTAAAAAGGCATAAATATTATTTGACCTCTACATAAAGCCCAATGATGGTGAAACCTTTTAATACTGTCACATTGGTGTGGAGTCACCGTGAATGGGACGACTGCTAACGTGCCGTTCTCAGGCTCACGGCCTTTCCTTTAATCCCTTCAGTTCCCAGACGTCAAGACCTTGAAATCAAACCAGAGCGTCTTTTATTTTCTCACAACACTCGCCGTGTTTGTGCTCCACTCCGAAATCAACCAAACAGCCAGATAACAGGAGGGCAGAGGGCATTGGCTCGGTGTGGGAAACCGTCTAATTACACATTTGCTCTTGTCACTGTGGACAAAAACAAGAGGAAACGCGTTTGTCCTCGTGTGGTGTGTGAAGAAAACGGTGATTACATGTTTGGGTTTGTTCTCCCTTCAAGCCAACGAGGCCGGAGAGACGCCGCTGGATATCGCCCGGAGGCTCAGACACCTTCAGTGTGAGGATCTGGTGAGACGAGGCGTTTCCATCCACCAGAGCGTTGCTTTAATGGGTCCGTTAGAGCCGTCAGACGTCTGATTCCTCTGTGTTTACAGCTGAACCAAGCGCTGGCGGGAAAATTCAACGCCCACGTCCACGTGGAGTACGAGTGGCGTCTGCATCACGAAGACCTGGATGAGAGCGATGAAGATCTGGATGAGAAGGTGAGTCGAGTAGAAGCTGATAAATAAAACGCATCTGTGGAGATGTGATGGACTTCACCCCTCGACCTCTGACCCCTGCAGCCGAGCCCTCACCGGAGAGACGACCGCCCGGTCAGCTGCTACGCCCCCGGCAGTAACTCCCACCTGCAGTCCAGCCTCGGTAAGGACAAGCAGCGCCTCTACATGCCCAACCTGGTGAACAACGAGACGTACGGCACCATCGTCAACACCAACTCCCCTCAGTCGGCCGCCACCGCCGCTCCCCCGCTGCCCCCGAGGAACCTGGGTAAGAGACTAGATGAACCTCCATAACCCGTCTGACCTCTAGTTGACTTTAGGAAGTTGTAGAGGAAACCCATTGATGTTTAACCTCTTTAAACACCACTGATGTTGCCATGGAGACATTCTTCTTCTCTTGTAGCCCAGTTATCAGCTGTAGGTGGAGTCGGTCATTCCTCCACCTCCACAACCTGGAAACCATCTTCGTTGGACCTGAGCGGCCGACAGCGCTCGTCCTCGGATCCTCCCAACATGCACCCCCCCGTCCCCCCCATGAGGCTCACTTCAGCTGCAGGTAAAGACCCGGTAAAGACATCGCTTTGAGACCTGTTACCATGGCTGAAAACTCGTTTTTCAGATTCAGGCTGACGTCCAGGTCGGCCATGATGCTCCTAGAAAAGACTGGTTTAATCTCTCAGTCAGATCCTGACAAATAATATAGAAATAAAATTTTTAGAAAATTGCTCCATAAAGGAAAATGTAAACAACTTATGATAATAATAAAAGGATTTAAATAAAAAGTGGAATTTAAAATGATATATTAAAAAACCAAAGTTAAAGGAAATTTGATCAGGATTTAAACAAAATCATCATTTCTGTTTAACACAATTTTTTGGATTTTACATCTTAAAAAATATTTTTTTTTGTCAAAACATTCTTCACAAAAATCTTGGATTTAATCTCAATATCTTCCTCAGAGAATGAGTTTTTTCATTTGTCTTGGTTCATGGTTGTTTTTATAATAATATAAATATTTTATATTCCCGTCTCGATGTGTTTTTTTTTTTTTTTTTTTTCGATGAAATGTAAACGAATAGTTAGAACATGCAGTTTGCAGGTTGTTTAAATCTGTATGACTTTTTTATTTATATGAATGAAATATAATTTTAATTCTAGGTATTAAAGGGGTCCAACAGTTTAAAATCGAGGTTACCTTGTTGTATTTAAATACAGGCAGCTCGAGGTGTCAAATGTTCCCTACCAAAAGATCTGTGCCTTGTCTGACCTACTTTCATATTCAAATGAGTAATTGACCTTTCGCTGAGCCCCGCCCCCCTTAGTTTCTGTTACCAAGTCCGACAATAAGTGGATCAAATACAGCAGCTCCGCAGATTTCCGCGATGGAAAAAAGGAGACAGATGCGTGTCAGCGACATTTTTTGGAGCAATTCCTCCTCAATATCATCCAGATCGAGGCAAAAAGGGTTACAGTATGCAGTGGAGGGATATATCAGCGTCGGCTCCACTGAGCGAAGCGTAGCAGGGGAACAAGGAGTTTGGAGTTTCAGAGGAAGGCGGAGTCCGGGATCACGTGGATCGGTGAGCGGTGGAGGTGATGCGGTACCCCTGTGAGCTGTCAGATGATCTGAGCTGCAGGCAGCTCTAAAAGCTCCCGGCGCTCTGCATCGCTCCAGTTTATCATCTCAGCTGGTTCTGTTAACAAAAAGAAACTTAAGCCCGTGTTTACTTTCATTTTCAATAGTTGCCGGCCAGACCTCGGCATTAATTCATCACGTGATCATGACACCACCCGCTGTTGCGCCAAGGCTTAATTTGCGTTTATAAGACATACGGTTGAGGTAATATTACGCTGATTTGTCGGCACAGTGTGTCTTATCTAAAAGGGTCTGGATAGTCTGGGAAGCGGACCTCTGGCTTGTATTTGGTCATTTATCAGGGCTCCTGGGCCATTTTGAACCCGAACAAAGTTCAATATGTTAATTAGAGGCTCAAAGACAGTTTCCTGAGTTGTTCTAGGACCCTTTAAGAGACAAATGCTGATATGTGTTCCAGGTCTGGGTCCTCCTGTAGCAAAGATGGATGTTATGAGCTCACACTCCAAGTCTGGTCCGTTGGGGACCAGGTCAGGTCCACCTAAATCTCCTGATGGGTGAGAAATCCTAAACAACTTTAAATAACACCTACAGATTGTTTGGCTTTTTGTCTCAGTTCTTGGATTGTTAAAGCTTCTGTTTTTTTTCTTAAATCCAGGAACGATAAAAGCTTCAGCCGAGGTTTCCTGAACCGAACAGAATCTATAGAAAGAGCCGGTGAGTGAATGGCTGAACGCTGAAATGGCGAGGTGGTTTTACTGATTATTTTCGGGAAGCGTGGAGCGTTTTCGTTGCTGCTGTGATGTCGTTTCCTGTTTCCTGTTCCAGTTAAGGAAGTGCCAGGATGCCCCCAGAACTCCACGGGTCATTCCCTGCCTCCGGCCCCCATTCCGAGAAAGTCCTTCTCAGTGAGCAGCTCCTTCTTCGTCTTTATCATCACCCAAACTTTTAATAATGTTCCCTTCCTTTATTTTCTTCGATTCCCTTCTCTGTTTGACACGTCTGCATCCTTTTTGAAGTTTGTTTTCCTGGTCAGAAAAGATTATTTTAGATGGGTTTTTTAATGATTTTTGATGTTTTTCAAATCACAGACGTTTTCTCTGAGCGCCCTGAATAAGTACTGTTGTTGCCTAAAATCCATGTTTAATCAATTATGGGAACATGTCTGGTTTTGCTCGTCAGAAGCAGAGAACAAAGCGAGTGAAAGCGATCTACAACTGCATAGCCGACAACCCCGACGAGCTGACGTTTTCTGAGGGCGAGGTGATCGTGGTGGACGGAGAGGAGGACCAGGAGTGGTGGGTTAGTATCCATCCAGCTGCACGCCCCGTTTCCACCTCCTCCTCCTGCTCGTTTTTCCGCCTGCTGTTTCTTCCTGCGTGTGAACCGGCTGCAGCTTGTTTTCCTCCGGGCCACCCCTGCAGACATGACCGTATTTAGTCAGGCTCTTGTCTGCGTCCCTACACGGAGACAAAGTCCCCCGAGGACCCCGCCATGCTTCCTCTCCATCCTGCATCCAGCAACACTTTTATCGCTCTTTATGTTTCTGATTAAAAACCAAAGAGTGATAGTGCCTCTGTGACTGAAAACAGGCCTGCAGATGGAATTTAAAGGATTTTTTAGTTATTTATAAAAGCAGAGAAGTAAATTTGGTCTCAGCTGCATTTATTCTTTCTTTTAGTTTTATGTCGTGTTTATTTTCAGGTCTAGACGGCTTTTAAAATGACTAAAATGAAGATAATGCATACTGAAGGTAAAAGGAAAAAAGGGTAACACTTTTCTATAATAGCGAGACGTCTGTTGTGATTTAGCCTTTAGATGTAGGTCATCAGTTTGATTCAGTCCTGTTTCTGAAAATTCTGACGCCTGATTCACACCGAGTGCAGAACGGATGCGGTCCGGACTCCGTACGGCTTCTGCAGAGATGAAAAAAACATTTAGTCCATTCGGAGCATTCTCACCGGCTGCAGTACGGCGCAGATCTGGATGCGGAGCTCAGGGTAGTTTCCACATGGAGCCAGACAGGAAGTGACGCGTGTTTCTGCGAGGTGCACCTGGTAGATTCAAAATAAAACCTGTGTTGCGTTGTTTTTTTGCAGCTTTTGTTTTAATTGTTAATGATAATAATCAATCATGTTATTTTTACAAGTGTGTTAGTGTAATTAGTCACAAGATTTAGTGCTCCCGCGGGAGCAGATTTCAGCAAACGAACAGCACTCAGTGAAAATGGCGTTCCGTATGGAAACCGGACCACATCCGTTCCGTTATCGGTGTGAATCAGGCGTAATTCTTAGTCGATAAATCATCTACAGTGGCTTGGAAGCGTTAAATGTTTAATAAAACTTTTACAAAGAATAGAAAAGATTAACTGATCTCCATATTTTTTTTCATATTTTTAAATAATTTTCTTGAGCCAGTTTGTGCTAAAATGATCCTTTACAGGGTTAATGAAATGTCACTCAGACCCCCAACGCCCGCTGTGGCCAGAATGCCACACTTGCAACTTCAGAGCGGCGGTCCGGTCCCTGTTGGACTTAGTAAATGGAACTGACATGCCTGGTGCTGCAGTCTGCTTCCTGCATGTTTTAGATCATGAACACAGCTGATTTGTTTGATTTAGTGATGAACCGCTCCTGTAGACACTAATGAAGGCTGAGGAGACGTTTCAGCAGTTAGATTAAAAGAAGACGAACACACAGCGAAGAGATAGGTTTCACTTTTGCTTTCACTAACGGACACTAGGGGGTGCTGAAAGCAAGCCAAAACTGCCAAGTGTGCCTTTAAATTGCTGAAGTGCAAAAGCAACAATCCTGCATGTTAAAACCTCCGCAGGACGCATCGAAAGGCTTTGAGCTACATTTAACTTGTTTTTGTGTTGAATTATTTTAAGCTAATCTTAAATTATAAATCATAAATTTACTTGTAATATTTATAAAAAGGAACTGGTTCCTGTGTGCTGCTTGGATCACACGTCTTAGTTTATTTTTTATTTATTAGGTTTCTAAAATATTAAATAAATGTGTCATTTGATTTTTTTTTTTTTTTTTTTAAATCCCGTTTGGAATTCAGGTCATCTTTTCCCATTGAATCTACTTTCTATGATCTTTACATGAAACAGAATCAATGAAACACACGAGTGAAATAAACTGTTGGGATTTAAAGACTCAGGACTGGATCATCTGAGGTGAAAAGGTCATTTATTCAGAATTGTGTTATAAAACACACACGTCTTTGATTTTTTTTTTTAGCTCCTATTTGTATTGTTAGAGCTTACTTTATCTAATGTGATGAGTATTTTAGCGTTTCCTTCATCAGCCTTTCACTCCTCACTAAATCCACGTCTGTCATTCCTCTTCACAGCTGGGCCACATCGAAGGCGATCCGATGAGACGAGGCGCCTTTCCCGCCACATTTGTCCACCCCATCTCTGACTGAAGATCCACTCGTCCGTCTGCAGCCATCAAAACATCCACAATCGTCCCAGTTTTTTCCCCCCCATCATCACTGCTGTATCATCACCGTGGCAGCATCTTTGTGCGTGCGTGTGTTGTCACGACGACTGCAGCGAGTCTAGCTGTAACAAGAGGACCTGCGGGACTGTTGGTGTTTAACAGACTCACAAAAAAATGATTGTAGTGAATGATCTCTGGCAATAAATGCACTTTTTTGTCTTAATTCATGTTACAACCTAATGAAGGTCACCTGTTCAGTGTTTTTTATGTTTCGTCTGCAGCTGCAGTGCTTAGACTTCGTAAACTCTTGAGATTACAGCGACTTTCAACATACTAATAACTCTAAATGTGAATATAGAACATGCGTGGGTGCACGAGGGATATTCTTTAGCTTACAGGAGCAGCCTTTCAGATCTGTAGCAGCCCTCCTATGTGGAGGACTTACTCATGGTGCTAACCCTGGAGGATCTTCCATGTCCCCGTTTCAGCCCAACTGGAGATGCTGCAGGTTTTTATTTTATTTTTAATGCGTCCGACTCATCACAGCTGAGAGAAAACCACTTTGTTGGATGTTTGTAATGAATTCACTGTCACGCATCCCCACACTTCCTGCCTGCATCAATTTGGCGTTCCTAAATCAAATCCAGCAGCGACGCTCCAGCTCTTCACCCGGGCTTCTGCCTTACTAGAGAAACCAGATGTTTGTGTTAGAGGACGAGCTGCAGATACATGATTGTAGCTGTGTTGTTGCCTTTAGGAACACTCACTCTTGACAGGCTGATTTATTGTTTTTAAAGCCAAATTGAGACTTTGACACTGCAAGAAGAGATAAAGGAATGTCCGTGTGCAGCTTAAGTCGCATTAGCTCATCTCTGGGTTTTTTAAAATAAATCAGTTCAGTTCATCCTAGTTGCAGAGCAACTTCTTTAATGTTCATTTTGTTATTTAGAGCCCAAAATCAGAGCCTTCCATGCATTTGTGAATGACAAAAAGAGAGAGCTCTCTTTCTTAACTCATGGAAACGGAAGATTTATTCATTTATTTATGTTTATGGGTATTTAAGTGGAGTAATTGAATTTAAACTGAGCAGTAAATTTTTTTTAATGCACTGTGTCGACGAGCAGAGATGGACCTGAGAGTGACGCCAGCAGACATGCAGACACTTCTGCACATAACTCAAAATCCTCTTCATTCAGCCTCTTTAACAGACTGAAGCTCGTCGCTTCACTTGTGCAAGTATGTGGGAAGGTGAAACTGGAAAAATAAAATGTGAAATAATCCTGGACTCTGTTTTTTTGGGGGGAGTTTTGTGATAGAAAACACTGTTTATGTTACTTTATTAGTATCCTAAAGAGAAGAGATGCACCAAGGGCGCCCTCTATTGGTGAATGGTTCAAATTGCACACGAGCAAAGGAAACAAAACCTTTGGGATGATAATTATTAAAGCAAATTATAAACTGTGGGATTAAACTGTTGTTTATATACCTGTTAGGGTGTGAGGCTGATAACAGAAGCAGTGAATGGCTGCAGAGTAAAACGCCAAGGGTTACCATAGACCATTTAAAGATGAGGAAATTCAACATTGTCTTATTTATTAAATGTAAGGCACACTCAGTTACAGATGAATAAACTCACTCCTGTACCAGATGAAGATATTATTTTAATTGTTACACATTTTTATGGGATGAGTGAAGAACTGTAAACAACATCCCATCCCAAAATGCTATGAGGAAAAAAGAAAACTGTTTTTAAAGCATGTTAGATTATCTTCAGATTAATGTGAGAGAAAAAAATGAATCTGGTACCAAGAAATTCTCTAAACAAATCATGTAAAAAACAGAAGTTGTAACTTTTCTTCGAGTCAAAAGTGACTTATTGTACAAATACTGTAATCAGATTACAACACCAACAAGAGGACATCGACGTTTAAAAAGAGACACGAGGAACATCACTTGATTCTGTGTTTTATGGTGTTTCAACGCTGATTCGTGTCTCCCAGTAACAATCAGATATGCTGTACCTTTTAGTACCACATTAAATAAATATAATCTGCTCAAACGTCTCCACTCTGTACCATGAACTTATTTTCAACCCTTTTCGTTATTTTCTTTAGCTTAGAGAACAAACTCGGTGCTAAAGATTCAGGATGTTGTGTTTTGCTGGTAATGCTCACATTTAAATCACCAATCAAATCCATCTAAACTCACACGGGTGTCAAATCAAATAGCTTTTAGATCCACAAAACCCCCGAGAGACAGGTTTTAATATCCGTTCTGTTTTGATGGATGAAATATTTCATATTTGGTGCTGATCGCTGGATGAAGTTGACCTGCTTGTCATCTCCACGATGGAATTCTGACGATCTGCTGTTTTTTGTTTCACCTCCTCTCCAACAGATCCTAAGCGGAGTGTGTTATTCTGTCTTCAGGACTTGTCTGATGACAGAATGCAGTCAAAGGAAGTCGACAGCACCTTGCAGATGGACTGAGCCTGCTCCTGTGTTGATGACAAACACAAACGAGGCGTTTAGCGTCCCTGCAGACACGACCCCAGACAGAAGGTATTTGCTTTGACGCTCACCGAGCTGCTGCACTGGTACACCCAGACGCTGCACTCCTCCTGTTTGGGGTCTGTGGTTTTCAGAGCCAGAAGGTTCTTCCCCGCTACCAGGCCGTCATCGTAACACAGCATACGGACGATCAAGTACAGAGGGTGACGATGCAACACGTCCTGTACAGAGGAAAGGGTTCAAAACAAATTATTTTAGGTTCACCTGTGTGTTTAACAAAGATCCAGTTCATTTTGCTACTCACACACTGGTCCACTGAGGCAACTTTGACCCCGTACTTTGACACACACAGAACCATCTCCTCGTCTCCAGGAACGAAGGGCAGTTTACCGTCTTGCTGTGGAAAGAAGCAGAACATTTAAACCTCCTTTATACCTCTGAGTCTAAAGAAAAGGTCTCACCTGGGCAGCATCGATGTAGTTGATGAGGTCTAAAGGTTCCTGCAGGGTCTTGCTCATCTCAAATTCTAAGTTCTCAATGGATCCCACATACTTCACCCGAAACTCAGCACATGTCTCCGATGCGCTGTTTCCTACAATCAAGCATTTAGTTACAAAAGAGAAGAGCTATGTGAACTTTAGAGGAGTTTAACAGCGGTTCACACTGACCCGAGCTCTTGTTGGAGTCTGTATCAAGGCTGGCGACCGTGCTCGATCTGGAGAGTCCTCCTAAACTGGAGTCAACAGACTAAACAGAAGAAAAAAATAACAGGATTATAACAAAACTGCGTGCTCCTGCTGTGACATTACTGTAAATGCGTTTTTGTACCTTGCTCTTGGTGCTGATCTCGCTGCTCTGCGAGCTGCTGCTGCTGTGGCGCTTCTTGACTTTCCGGAACATCCTTCACCATGACGACCGCATCCAGATCCTCTGAGGACCACAAACCTGGACGTTCCCAAACCCTAAAGCGTTAAAACACACAACAGATCAGCCTTCTCAAGTCTCAACAAACTAAATTATTAATTGAGAACTATATTTTGAATAATGGATGCCTGTCCCGCAACCGAACACTTCTTGTTAAATGTTAGATTAGATTTTACTTTTTAAATTTTGTTCTTTCCTTAAAGTGACAGATTTAATCATTTTAAATCGTATAAAATTACTTCAGGTTGAAATATTTAATTTTGTCATACTTTACTGTGTAAACCAGCAATAAAGACTATAATTCAAATTCTAAAAAACTTTATTGATCCCAGCCGGAAATGGTTGTAACACATATTATGCAAATATAATAACAATGGTAAGTATTAGGATTAATAGGTGTGGTATTAATAAAATGAGCACAATCATTAAATAAATTTTAAAAAACTGTTGAATCAGATAAACAGGAAACCAAATCTTTCTGAACACCAGTGGTTGTAAATAGCGAAATCATCGTAACGACACGGTAAATCTTGGTTCGTTTATGTAAATGCTTTTTTTTGACAGTCTGAGTATTACTGCGGATGTTTAAGTTGTCATATGAACGATAAATAAAACAAAAACACATTAAAGACGGAAACAAAACGCCAGAATCAACAAGGTACCGACTATGACGTACCTTTAGCTAATGAACGTTCACAATAACAATACTCGTTAAATTGTATCTACATAATATATACTGTACATTGTGTATTGTAGCTCAAAGCTCTTCGGGGTCCCCCACGCCGCATTTATTTACAAAGTTAAACACAAATTTTGACGACGCATTAAAAAACAAAGCGACTCCACTAGCTTTAGCTAGTCTCCAGAGACATACCTGTTCGTACCGTGACTGTTTAACTGTTGACGTTCTTCTTCTACACTTTTATAAGCCTAGACGCCTACAACAATTTTTTTCAGCCTGGGTTAAACATTTAGTGATCCTGAGAAGCTCTAAATGGCTGTCGTCTTGTTTTTGCTCGGGTAAGTAGAGTTGTGCTATTTAGCTCATGATAATAATGCTATCGCTATTGCTAACAACAAGTATGTTTATGTGCTAGAATCTACTTGTAAATAACTTATTATGCCCTTTTAAATCCAAATTTCTGGTACGTTCATTTGTTTTTAATAAGGTATAAACGCCACGTTACAACACTAAGCTAACTGCTAACAACATTAGCACTCTGAAAGCTATTTGCAGTACGGACACATGAAAACAGTATCAAACCGTTTACCTGCCGTTTTGATGGCTGTGTTCAATAAAATGCTATAAAAACATTTAGTAAACCCTTACCTGTTAGAAAGTGATCGCTGGCAGCAACTGCTTGATGACCTTGTGCATTTGGGATTAGTGATGTGCGAGTCATGAACGAATCGTTCAATACTCGAGAATCACTTTACTGACTCACGAATCACGAGTCACAATCCCAACTGACTCATTTACTGACTCGTCCCTGTTAGTGTTAGCAAACTAATTTCATTAGTAGAGATATATCTAGCTTATCATTAAAATTGTGGAAAAAAATAACAGCCAGTTTCTTAATAAAAGCATTTTCTTACCTGCTCTGGCCTGGAAGCTCATTAGTTCCCAGTAGCATCGCTCTGCTAACAGCACGTTCGAATCACTCACCCCCTCCCTTCCTGAAAGCTAGCTTAAAATGTCCGGTGCTAAATCGTAGCATGAACGAATCATTCAGTTCCTCCGTAGCGGGCCTCACTAGAGTCACTCACCCCCTCCCTCGCGGGTTTCAGCTCAAACGAGTCACTCATTGGAGTGGAGGCTCGCAGTACCGCTAACCTGGCTCAGCTCATGATTCATGACTCACGCTGCCCAACCGGGTTTCAGCTCATAGGAGTCCCCCAGTGGAAGCTCGTGTAATTACATACGAATCACTAACCCCTATCCTTGCTCAGCTCATGAATCATGACTCACGTAGCTCGCAGTAGGGTCACTCCCAACTACTCCCAACCAAGTTTCAGCTCGTATGAGTCCCCCAGTGGAAGCTTGTGTAATTACATACGAATCACTAACCCCTAACCGGTCATGACTCACGCTGCTCGCGGTACGGATCACTCACTACTCCCACCCGGGTTTCAGCTCATAGGAGTCCCCCAGTGGAAGCTCGCGGTACTACAAGCTCACTCACCTCTCCCTCCTGGCTGTCAGCTGCAGAAACTCAGGCTGTTACAGGGGAAGAGTCGCTCCTTCACCTGAGCTGAACTTTGATAGTGTGACTGACGCCATATTCAGTCTACACCTTTTTCTTTTTGCAAATATAATAAGCAGAAAAAATATAATATTTCAGTTCCACCACTATTTTAAAAAATGAATTTCAGTGTATAAAATGGATAGTTTTTTTTTTCAATCACTCATCTTAGCAGTAGGATTTACATAGAAAGAGGAGCAAATTAAGTTTGAGTGAAAATGTAGATTTTTTTTGCACTCTGGGCAACTGACTCAGTGACTCAAATGACTCGAAAACCCGATTCATTTTGGTGAGTGACTCATTCAAACTCGATTCAGTAAAAAGAATCGAGTTTACCATCACCATTTGGGATGTACCGTCATTTACAGTTCCCCGGAACCATCTTCAGCACTGTTGTTTCTACACGAGCGGAAACAGAACGCCCCCTCGTTCATTCAGTAAATTATGCACGGTTTCTAAAGGTCGCATTTATTTTTATATTTTCACAAATGTAAACAGTAAATTCCAGATTAAAATGGCTACAAAACGTAAAGTAGATCTAATTGTTCCTGCTGAGGAAAGCGACCAGCTCCTAATCCGTCCTCTGTGAGTTCATAATAATTTATTTTATTTATATTCTGAATGTGTCATCATCACAATTACGTGTTTTTGTGTTACAGAGGTGCTGGCCAGGAGGTTGGGAGGTCATGCATTATTCTGGAGTTCAAAGGAAGAAAAATAATGGTAAAGATATGAGATGCTGCTGTTGGGCTGCTCTGAATATGCAGGATAAAAATTACTCTAATTAGATTCAGTCTTTTGTAATTTTGTTTTCCACGGTCTATAGTTCATTTTTGATTATTTTATTGGCAAATTAATATTAATTCACTGCAAGAAACCTTGATTATGTAAAACCATTCTTTTTTTATTCTATAAATATGTCATTTTAATGTTTTTTTGCTGCAAATATATTTTATTTACATTTAAACCCACTGTTTAATTGTTACATTTAATTGCTTTTATTGCTTTTTTCCATAATCCATATTCTTGTTTTGACTGATCAGATTTAAAGCCACATAAATTGCCCTTAAAGTAAAATATAACCTTATATTCTAGTGTTCCCCTAAAAATTTAACAAATCATTAAACTAATTAGAGATTAGACAAGATGATTTATTTGTCATTGACAAAAACTACTAAGAAAATTAATGTGGTGACTATCAACCAGCAGCAACTGTGATGAGAAAATATACAAAAAGAGGGGAAAGGTGCCTTTTAAAACAAGAATAAATTCTGATTTTATTGTTATGGCAGCAGGTAAGGTGCAGATATCAGAAATGCTAAATATTCTGCAAGATTGCACAAAAATATAAAAGTAACTAACAGTAATTCTAATTTCCAATAATGCCTAATTTAATTGTAACAGCTTGCACAAAATTAAAACTGGCTATTTAAGTTAAATGACCCTGTGTGCACAAGGAGAGCTGGACTGTTTAGGATATTTTTATTTTCCAGCATGACTTTGCAGCGCCTCCTGGAGTTAAAATGCTCTAACTTATTAGAGGGACGTTACCTGTCAGAATATAAAATTGTTGTGATCATCTCTTTTGTTATAATGGGTAGAATTAAAATGGATAATCTTTGTATTTGGCAGCTGGACTGTGGCATTCACCCTGGTTTGGAGGGAATGGACGCTCTGCCCTATATAGACCTCATAGACCCAGCTGAGATAGACCTGCTGCTCATCAGCCAGTGAGTCACACCTTTCCCCCTTTACTTGCTTTATATTGCAGATAAGTAATTTCATATTGATGCTCTTTTCTTGTCAGTTTCCACTTGGATCACTGTGGAGCTCTGCCCTGGTTCCTCCAGAAAACGAGCTTTAAAGGGCGGACCTTCATGACCCACGCCAGTAAGGCTATTTACCGCTGGCTGCTATCGGACTACGTCAAAGTCAGGTACGAGCAGACTGGGTTTCCTGTTGAAATCTATTCCCTTGCTGAATTATTTTTTTAAAATGTTGTGCTTACAGCAACATCTCTGCTGATGACATGCTGTACACTGAAACTGACCTGGAGGAGAGCATGGACAAGATTGAGACCATCAACTTTCATGAGGTTAAAGAGGTAGCTGGAATCAAGTTTTGGTGCTACCATGCTGGTCATGTACTGGGAGCAGCTATGTTCATGATCGAAATAGCTGGAGTTAAAGTAAATTACTATTACTTTTGAACCGTTTTAGTTATAAATGACTTGGAACAACGTATAAAAGTCAATGTCCTTCGTCCAAAAGCTGCTGTACACAGGAGACTTCTCCAGACAAGAGGACAGACATCTAATGGCAGCCGAGATCCCAAGTGTCAAACCTGACATCTTAATCATAGTATGACAAAAATAAACACATGCATAGCTCACATTGTGTGAGATTTTTAGGTTATTACATCATTTATTTTCTCTTTCTGCAGGAGTCGACCTACGGCACTCACATCCATGAAAAGAGGGAGGAACGTGAAGCTCGATTCTGTAACACAGTTCACGACATCGTCAACAGGGAGGGTCGATGTCTGATTCCTGTGTTCGCTTTGGGGCGAGCCCAGGAATTGTTGCTTATCTTAGGTTAGAAATCAGCTCTGACTCTCCCATTTTACCTACAACCTATGAAAATGTTGGTTTCTTTCACGCATCAGATATTCTTAGTAGCAACAAGCAAGGCCCACAGACTCAGGTTACCATAGAGAGTGGCTGCAGGAGAATATGAGGAATTCATTTGCAAAAACAGAAAAGCCGTTTTTCATCAATATCATGAAAATGATTTTTGAGAGATATCAGTAAATGATGTACACACGAAAGTATCTGATGCACACAAAATACTATCTGGTGCACGTGAATTACTATGTTCTGCGCACAAGTTACTATAAGGCATGCATGAGTTACTATCAGGTGTGCATGAGTTACTATCTGGTGTGCACGAGTTACTATGAGGTGCACACAAGTTACTATCTGAAGTGCATGAGTTACTATTTGGTGCACAAGTTACTATCTGGTCTGCACGACTTATCAGGCGTGCATGAGTTACTATCAGGTGTGCACGAGTTACTATCAGGTGTGCACGAGTTACTATCAGGTGTGCATGAGTTACTATCAGGTGTGCATTACTTACTATCTGATGCACACAAAATACTATCTGGTGCACGTGAATTACTATGTTCTGCGCACAAGTTACTATAAGGCATGCATGAGTTACTATCTGGTGTGTGCACGAGTTACTATGAGGTGCACACAAGTTACTATCTGAAGTGCATGAGTTACTATTTGGTGCACAAGTTACTATCTGGTGTGCACGACTTATCAGGTGTGCATGAGTTACCATCAGGTGTGCACGAGTTACTATCTGGTGTGCATGACTTACTATCTGGTGTACACAAGTTACTATCTGAAATGCAGGAGTTACTATCTGGTGTGCACGAGTTACTAGCACACAAGTTACTATCTGAAGTGCAGGAGTTACTGTCCAGTGTGCATGAGTTACTATTTGGTGCACGAGTTACTATCTGGTATGAAAAAGAAACCAGTTTATTTTTTTCTCCACACGTCCCCTTAGAGGCTCCGTGTAAACCTGCTATGATTGTTAGCTTTCCCCCCCACTTCTACACCATAATGTATGTCTCATATTCTAGATGAGTATTGGCAGAATCACCCAGAACTCCACGACATCCCCATTTATTATGCGTCATCTCTGGCTAAGAAGTGCATGGCTGTGTACCAGACGTATGTCAACGCAATGAACGACAAGATCCGCAAGGCCATCAACATCAACAACCCTTTTGTCTTCAAGCACATCAGCAATCTCAAGGTAGGCCCTTCTGCCCATGCTGGATCCTCACGAGCTGCTTGCAGTCTCATAGCTGTGTATTTTCCTAGAGCATGGACCACTTCGATGACATCGGCCCGAGTGTGGTGATGGCGTCTCCGGGTATGATGCAGAGCGGACTTTCCAGGGAGCTGTTTGAAAGCTGGTGCACCGATAAGAGGAACGGGGTCATCATCGCTGGATACTGCGTGGAGGGAACACTGGCTAAGGTCAGAACATATCAAGACGTTAATACCTGATCCAAAAACAAGATTCAAGCATGTTGGATGTGTTGTTTGTGACTGTCAGCACATCATGTCTGAGCCGGAAGAGATCACCACAATGTCAGGACAGAAGCTGCAGCTGAAGATGTCGGTGGACTACATCTCCTTCTCTGCCCACACGGACTACCAGCAGACCAGCGAGTTCATCAGAGCTCTTAAACCGCCACACGTGGTAGGAGGAGGAAAAACGAAACAGGTGCGTTTGTAATTAAATGAGTTCAAACTGAGACGCCTGTTTGTGCTTAGATTCTGGTTCACGGGGAGCAGAATGAGATGGCCCGTCTGAAGGCCGCTCTGATTCGAGAATACGAAGATAACGACCAGGTTCACATCGAAGTCCACAACCCTCGAAACACGGAGGCCGTCACTCTGAACTTCAGAGGAGAGAAGCTGGCCAAGGTCCGCCCACTGCTGTCTTTGTTTTTATTATTGTTTGTGTGTTTAGGTGCCTGTAATGTCCAACTCTTTCATCTGAATCATGACCTCTCAGGTGATGGGCTCTCTGGCTGATAAGAAATGTGCTCAGGGTCAGAGGGTGTCAGGAATATTAGTGAAGAAGAACTTCAGCTACCACATCCTGAATCCATCTGATCTTTCAAGTAAGTCAAACTAGTGAGTGAAAATTACAGATATGAGCTGCTAAGTGGACAATTTACATCTGTCCTCAGCTTACACGGAGCTCGCCATGAGCACCGTGAAGCAGACCCAGGCCATCCCGTTCACCGGGCCGTACTCGCTCCTCGTCTGCCATCTGAGGAACCTCACCGGTAACGTTTCAGTACAAACCCGTCACGCGTTTAAATCACAACCCTTTTAATTAAATATAAACGTTGACCTTCCGTCCCAGGGGATGTGGAGGAGCTGGAGGGAACTGAGAAGAAGATGTTGAAGATCTTTAAAAACATAACTATGATCCACGAGGTCGGCATGGTGATACTGGAGGTGAGAGGCTCTCATCAGCAGCTTTGAAGGTTTGTTTTATTTAAAATTCAGAGAGCGGTTGCACGTTGAGTGGTTTTCTGTTTCAGTGGGTGGCTAACCCTCTTAACGACATGTATGCCGACGCCGTCACCACGGTGGTTCTGGAAGTCCAGTCAAACCCAAAAGCTCAAAAAGGTCAATCAAATAGTCTCTTTATGCATTTCTATTGATTTCTGTGAGTAGATGTGGACCAAACAGTTATTTAGTTCTGCTGTTACGGCTTTTATCAGGGATATTTTCTGTTTTATTAACAGTGATGGAGAACCAGAGTGCTACTATGGACATGGAAGTCTTCCAAGCCCGGTTAGAAGTTATGCTGCAGTGAGTCCCACGTTAAATCTATAATATATGATCTTAAAGGCCAAGTTCACTCAGAAACCGATTTTACTTGTTATTTTTGAAAAATGATCGTCACTCTGAGTTTCACATACAAGCTAAACAAGAAAGTAGTCTTCTACCCATATTTCCTGCATTAGCTGCCGATAGAAAACAGACGAGGAAACTCTCGAGGTAAAAATGTCAGATCTACGTCACGCTGTAAATTAACATTGATGGACTCACCCATCTTGACTCGCAACGGGGAAGGCTGTTGTTGTTTTAGCGTCCAGGAAACAGCAGAGAACGTTTTGGCTAGTTGAAGCTAACCGTTAGCATTAGCAACTCCACCTTCAAGCTTGAGTTATTTGTGGAGAAAAAACATCAACGCTGCAGAGCAAACAGAGTCAATGGTAGAGCCGCGTTGCTGTTAGCCAATCAGAGGCGAGATGTTCAAATATCAGGAAATAAGACTCCAAATCCTGCCACCTGAAGCGCTTCTCTCCTCTGGCTGACTTCTACTTCCTGAAACAGGAGCGCCAGAGCTTTTTTTCCCCACAGAGATCGACTCACAAAGCGTTCCTTTATACTAGAGACCACTGCACACGTGTTGAAAAAACGAGTTAACTTGGTCTTTCAGAGAAATAAACATTCACATGAATAAATGTTGTAATACTCCTGTTTTTGTGTCCTAACCGTCTCCAGAGACATGTTCGGAGTAGAATGTGTGGACTTCAGTGGTGGTAAAAACATTTCAGTGACAGTCGATGAGAAAACGGTTCACATCGCCATGGAAACGCGGGTGAGAACCTCTCAGCTGGTTGGTGTCCTGTCCACATGCTGCTGGATGCTGTTAGTGACTGTATTTGTTGTCTGCAGGCGGTGTTCTACGAGGATGAAAGCACAGAGGACGACTCCCTGAGAGAGATTGTGGAACTGGCGGTGCAGCGGCTCTATGATGCTCTAAACCCCGTTATCTGAGCACAGAAACAAACCTGTGGGCTTTTTTTAGGAAAACTGGTGAATACTGCTGATATATTTCCCTTTTTTTCTTATATTTATTTTGAAAATGTGCTTTATTTGGCTTTCCTTTAGATGCACCACTGCTGGAAACAGAATTTCCCAGGGGAACATTCCCGAGGGATTATCGGCTCGACTTGCTACTGTAAGAGAAAAAAATAAGCTTCATAGAGTTGTTTGTAGATATTACGGTAATGAAGTTTTCATGTGTTTATTTGTATGTAACCCAAGCACTTTGTTTTTATGTATTTAATAAGTGAACTGTACCTGTTAATGTGCACTGATGGACAGATTTGTGTTGATTTTTAAAAGCACTTACTGTTCTTTGTGTTTAATTGGACTTGTTTGATTAATGTGAAAAAAATAATTTATTACAAATCTAGAAATGACCTGAACAGATCTGTAACAGTTAAATGTGTTTTAGTATTAGCTTGTAATAACAAAACTACTATTCGTTGTGGTTTATGCACTTTGACCTAAGGGAATGCCACAAGGTTGCTCTTTATTTTATTGCACGGATTCAAGTTAAATCAAGTTTGAATTATCTTTATTGATAACTCAATAAATCTGCCAAATTTGGTAAACACTGGCTCAAGGAGTGGATTACTATAACAAATCATAATTTCACTATAATCTGTCAAAGTTTTATTTATATCACATTAGTTTTATCTTGTGCATAGTATGTATCCACTCTAATAGTTCAAATCCTAAAAACTGAGACTTGCATGTATTCTTAGCGTCACTGTTAGTGGCTAATTAACAGGAATAAGGTTCAAGAATAAGACTGATCATAAACATCATAAGATGTTTATGTCTAAACAGTAAAACTGTTGTCACAATCAACATTCGTGGCACTTTTTTGGATTAACCACCAGTACAGCCCAGTAGATGAGGCTCCTGTGGGTTTCCTAGTTTCACCAACACATTGGTGTGTTTGTTGTGCAAAAAATGAAATGTTTATTTTATTTTAAAAATGATTAAAACTACAACCTCATGACAGCCAAAGACAGTTTAGATGATCGGTGAAGAGCAGCAGACTAAAGTGGAATATTATGAATCACAGAACTCCTAATGGTAAAACATTCCTCACCACGTGACAAAGCATTAAATTCTCCAAAGTTGGGTTCTTCCTGAGATTTACTTATAACACCTCAAGAAAGTGTTTTAAATGAGGGAATTTGGGATAAAGTGTCACGGCGTTTAGGTTTTTCACTGATAAACCTTTCATTGCTACTTTAATTTAAATAAAATCCCCATTGCAACAATCAGCAGCATCCCGACTCCCATCTCCATCATCCTGTCTAGTGTCTTGTTTGCAGCAGAAGCCTCTTTCCTCTTCAGCTGCTCTCTGTGGGCTCGCAGGTCTCTCTGCCTCTGCAGCTGCTCCTTGTAGTGAGACTCGTAGAACTTGTCGAAGTCAAACACGCCTCCCCGGGAGTCGAAGCCCGACACGGACCGTTTGCTGTCGGGATGCGGTTTGGTTGAGCCCCCGGTGTCCTTGGTGGGGGGTCTTGATGGAGAAGTGAGGTCTGACTGATTCAAGAGACCACGGTCGTACTTCTTCCGGAGTCCCTTGTTCCCCAGGACCGTGTAGGCCTCGCTGATCTCAGAGAAGCGGACCGTGGCGTCACCGCTCCCGGGGTTCCTGTCCGGATGGTACGAGAAGGACTGCTTGTAGTAAGCCGTTTTGATCTGGGCTTGAGTAGCGGTGGGTGACACCCCCAGGACGTCATAGTAGCCGGTTCTGGTTCTATATAGAGGCTCCGATCTGGTTCCGTTGGCGCTGTAATTCCTGAAAACAACCGGACAACACTCTCGATACAAGGAGAGCTGAAAACTCTGAGATTTGGATGAACTCCTCCAAAACGTGCGACAGCCCCGGTAAATGGGAACTTTCCGCTCAGGAAGCTGCACTTGGTTCTTGCTAGAGCGCGAATGCGCTTTAACTCCGTCATAAATTACGTTTTCAGTCTTGTTTTTGTTTTCCAAAGCAGCTCCAAGCTGTTGTTTTGAGTCCTGGCAGACTCCAACTACCTTCCGGTTCGCTGCACTTCCGGCTCCACTCCGTCCGTAGTTTTCAAAGTCATGAATTAAAAATCCCACTGATAGTGAGGAAGCGTCTACTGCTCTTTTCCCGAGTTTGTTTTGGCTCATTTGGTGAAAACGGTTCACTAGTTTAAGCGCAAAGCCGTGCGCTTTCCTTGCAGCGCACGGCCTGACCGCCATGCTTCCAAAAGTAAAAAGGTGTGTTCACCCACAGCGTCCCCTGGTGGTCGATGACAGGGAATACACGTGGTTTATGGATTCGGTTTTAAAAGCCCAAAATTTACAGCTAAAGCAATGGTTATAATTATTAAAACAAGGAGCTTTTGAAAACGTGTGTAGTACCTTTGACATTTAATATGCTTTTGATATTTTATTATGTAAATATGACAAAAAATAAAACAGTTTTAACAGCGAAAAAGTATTGTGAAAACCCGTAAATGTTTTGACCGGAAGTTTGTTATTTTGAGAATAGTTGTTCCGGTTGCAGTATTAGGAGGTCACATATTTCAGCATAACGTGGCGAAGGGATTGATTTTCTTTTTTATTGAAGCAATCTTTCATCAGTCTGCTTAATTATCAGCCTCTGGATTGCATCATAATGGTCAGCCTCTGCTGTCTTTGCTGCGGTGACATACCGACTGAACCCCGCCACCCACCGGGAGCACAGCGGGACTCCCGGTCCGCACAGCAGCGTCAGCCTGCTGGCTTCGGCCCGGAGCCTGTAGGACCGAGGGGCGTCCTAAAAGACGGACTTGTATCTCTTCCAAAGCAAGGAAAAAGGGACGTGTGAGCATTTTGTCCTCATTCTGATCAGGACTACAGAAAACAAAGCTCAGTGGTCTAAAGAAGAGGAGCAGGTGGAGGACTCACCTGAGACTGCTGTTCTGGATAACAGAGCACAGATGTGCGATTTATTGTCTTTTAAATGGAAACATGGACCCAAGTCAACACGACCAGACAATACGGGACAAAAGCATGCCACCTATCTTCAGTTATTTGTTTTTCTCTGTGATCAGTGAATTCTTTACTGTCTCTGAATCTGAATTATTTCAAAATAAAAGCAGCTCAGTTTTTTTCTTGTCATTGCGTTATTATGCTTTAATATTTGTTATGGTATGTATTAAATTGCTTTATTGTTTAGTAAAACGCATTTGTTTAGTAAAGAATCAATTATTTTACTATGATGACCTAATATTTTAAGAACTCATACTTGGTGTAAATTATCTGTCGCATGCTGACTGAGTGAACACGTGTGAGCTTTAGAGATTCACCCAAAGATGTGTGATCCGAAACTTTCAAGGTAATCAGATTTTTTAAATTGTATTCTGCTTTTCTTTTGAGGTCAATAAGAAATAGACAAAATTCGCAAAATCAGCAACGTTACTGACCATCAAAATCAATTAATCTCTAGGTGTGTTTGACTGCTACCTAATGATAGAGGAGAAAGGTGTGCAACACAGCACAGGACTAGATGCTGCTTCTTTGGGAGAGTGGAGATGATGATGATGATGATGATGATGATGATGATGATGGAGATGGAGATGATGATGATGCCTGTCTGGGCAGGAGCCAAGTGTTCTACACAGATGACAAATCTCAGTTTTTTATTATTATTATTATTATTATTATTATTATTATTATTATTATTATTATTATTATTATTATTATTATTATTATTATTATTAATAAAGTTCTCGATTTGTTATTCGGGTAAATTAAAAAAACTGAAACGAATCGGCCCTTCTCTTTTAGACAGAACGAAAGCTGAATTGACTTAAATTCATAAATAATATGAAAACATTTTAAACATTAGTTAGAGGTAAAAACAAACATTCCGATGAGTCCAACCTGGTCCAACCCTTACTGAAATTATTGCGCATGCGTGAAAGCTCATACGTCACTTCCTACGCGCGTAGGCTCATGCTAGTAGCAGCTAGCAAAACAACAGCCCATCGAGAAGAGTCTCGCAGTAGTTAATGTCCTCTCAGTAAAACACCGCAGTCCTCCACTGCACGGATGTTCTTTTGGTAGGTGCTGTGTTATTATATCCAAACAACCGCGTAGCTAAGCGGCTGTTTGGTTGACATTGATAAGGGATGTTAATTGTGTCAGCGCCCTCAAGGCTGACTTTGCTAACCCAACTTTTTTTTTGTCCGCGGAAGTTTTCCTCTGATATGCTTTTAAGCTTCCAGCTCGCTGAGCCTCGGCCTTAAACCGGACTCCAGAGTTCGGGAACCGGTTAGGATGAAGCTGCAGTGTGACGTGGAGGTGGTGAACCGGCTGCTTCCCTCGTATGGGATGAAAAGCCGGGGTAAGGGGGCCAGAGCGGTAGTCTCCATCGGGAAACACTTGGACAAGTCCAGCCATCGCAGTAATATTTACATGATGATCTGCACAGCCAAGGACAGGGCAGGAGCTAAGTATAAGGTGTGTGTGGTGGTTTTTCTGGCAGAGCACAGCATGTTCCCTTTTACATCCCTTTTATGCTATTGTTATTGTTTCTCCGCTGTGATTAGCCTTTGTGTATTCACAGCCAGATTTGGCAGATTACTCTAATTCTCACCTAAAAGGATAGTTTTTGAGAAGTTTGTCTCATTATCTAAGCTAAATTCCTTTTTTGTTTTAAAATAAAGTTGGCTTTTTTGTAACTGATGTTCATAAAGTTTGTTTTTTTGCTTCATAAAGTAAAATTAACTAGTGGTAGTTTAAAAATAAATCCTATAATATTTAATTGTGAAACTATAAGTCTTACAAACTAATTTTTTTTATGATTATTAATATTAATGATTAAATATTATTTTATTATTGGACTGGCTTTATTGCAGCATCTGTGAAGACTTGTTGAGGCAGTGCATCAGCCCTGGTGTGATCTTGATGCATAGGTCCAGCCTTAAGTTGTAAAATAAGTTTCTCCACTTCTTTGATGGTTTCTCTTTCAGCTGAAGGACAACATCGAGAAGTTCTTTTCTTGGTTTGTGGAGGAAGGAAAGGCGACTGTAAGGTTAAAGGAACCAGCTGTTGACATCTGTTTGAGCAAGGTATGGCACTGAGATGATTACTTCAGAGACATCGGTTTTTTTCACTCATTTATTTATCAAATTATTGATTATAACTATATAAGGATAAATGTCAAAGCAGCTTGTTTTCCTTTCTTAAAAAGCTCTTTTGTATGTTTTAATGGTTACAACACTAAAAACAGTTTATACTTGGCAGATTTGAAACGTTGAAGAATATTTGACATGATTAACCAGACAGGACATAATTACAAAAACTTGCAATTAAATTTGAGATCAATACACCTGAATGCAGAGATAATTTATTCATTTTCTCCAAACCTCTTACATTTGATTGTGCACACCTATAATAATCTTAAGAATTATTCTCCCCTGTACTCAGTTTTATTCCCATCAGCAAATCTGTGTCAGGATAATCTAGGCCAGTGAATTCAGGTTAGGCATTTCAAGGAATTTAGTCAAACACCATCTACCGCTGGAGACAGTTATAGACATCTGTTGTGTGTGTTGCCTGGCCGGCCCACTGACACACCTGCTACCTTATTTAATTATCTGCAGGCTGATGCAAACAGCTTGAAGAGCTTCCTTGCAGCAGCGCGTTTGGCAGACCGAGGGAGCGACTCCAGCAGCCTTCCTCTGTCCACGCTCACTCCTGTTCGTGCCAGGGATGTGGAGCAGCTAAAGAAGAAGCTCACCATCATGTCCAAGAAGGATTACCCCCTCACCTCCAACTTTCCTTACTCCCTGGAGCAGCTGCAGGTCTCGTACTGCAAGCTGTCACGGGTGGACATGCGCATGCTGTCCCTTAAAGGTATAAAGACTTCAGTGGGTTGCTACAAATATATATGTTGTTTTCTAACATTGTGTTTTAGTTTGGGTTGGTACTGTCACCATGTCATGACTGATAAGTTTAGATCGACCAGTGTTGGTGAATTATAGAAGGAGCCTACTGGAGTTACTGGTTTTAATGGATGTGTTATTCCTCGTTTTCCTCTTTCTAGCGTTGTGCAGGCTGGATCTCAGCAACAACCACATCAAGAAACTCCCAGCAACCATTGGCGACCTCGGCTGCCTCTCGGAACTCGTCCTTCACAACAACCACCTGGAGGCCTTCAGTGAAGCCCTCTGCTTGTCCACGCTGCAGCGGACCCTCCGGGTCCTGGACATCAGCCAGAACCGACTGCAGTCCCTGCCTGCTCAGTTTTGTCAACTCAGAGAACTAGTCAACCTCAAGCTGGACGACAACAAACTCGTTTGTTTGCCGTTTCACATCGGCCGACTCTCCAAGCTGAGGTTCCTGTCCGCTGCACATAACCAGCTTACCGTTCTACCTTGTGACTTCCGTAAGCTGAGCCTGGAGAACTTGGACCTGTTTGGAAATCCTTTTATCCATCCCAACCCTCTAGACCACACAATGCAACTCAAGTTTCCCCTCCCGCTTCAAGAGATCGCCTCCAGAGCTGTGGCTGATCTCAGGTCAGATTTGAACTCACGCCGTCACAAATACTGTTTCTGACAAAACATACAAACCTGATCTACTTTGATTCTATTCTCAGGATTCCATACGGACCTCACCTCATTCCTGCTCCCTTGTGTCGGGACCTGCAAGTAGCCAAGACGTGCGAGTGTGGACGCGTCTGCATCAACTTCTACATCAAGACTGCAGTGAGCATGAACCTGCACCAGGTCTCCCACACGGTGGTGCTGGTGGATGACATGGGCGGCACAGACGCGCCCGTGCAGCAGCACTTCTGCTCCCTCTCCTGCTACTCTGAATTCTTAGATAACTCTCTGCAGCGAGGCGTGAGATGAGACATGCAGGTTTTTGGCCTAAAAGTAGATTGTGTTGTGAGATGATGACAAGAGGAGACTACAGTAGTTGGTAACTCAGTGGTTTCCGGATGGAGGCTTTAAAAAACAGAAGAGTTTGGCCTTTATTTTGTTTATAAGAGTGCTTCCAGCAGCTGGTTTCACATTTCCATTAAACTAACTTCACTTAGGACCTGCTCCATTTGCACTAGACTGACTATATTCAGTCACACACAGATTCTGCTCTTCACATTTTATCTTTTGTATGTTCTCCCTTCATTTCAGAGCAAACTACAGGTTCTTCTAATAACCCACACTTCTCAAGCAGGGGGAGAAAAAGAGATAAGATGCATCTTCTGTACACAGTGCTTCAGGGTTTATGGGGTGTTGCTAAAAGGATTTTCTTGTTACTGTTCTGAAGATCCTGATTTTTTTAAAAACATGGAAAAAAATAAAAATATTTCTTGTTTTATGTTTAGTAGTCGTTTTTTTTGTTTGTTTATTAAGCTGGACTAGTGATTTAACAAGGTAGCTTAGGGTTTGGTTTAGAAATTTCAGCTGAACAGACTAGAGCTTCACAGGGGTTAACTTGTTATTTTGGTGTGTCACAAGCTGAAAACCTAGTCTGGTTCCCAAGTATGAGATTACATCTCTGACTCTCAACCATCTAACATCCTTTGAAGAATCAGTCTTTCTCCATGCTGCATTTTTACATGTGATTTGATCTGAAAAAGCATTTTTCTAACCTGAGATCTTCCACGGCACTAGTGCTGCCCCGGCATGCAGCAAATTCTCCCTTTGATCCAGCTGATACACAAAAATAACAGCAGCAAATGATGCTTAGGTAACTACTGGAATAATAAATCCTCTACTATGAAATAGATTAATAAAGATATTAATATTTAGGCAGATTTTTATAATTACCACTACATATTTTATTTATTTTAAACAAAATTAAAATAAAATGCATGAATAAATATAATTTTACCGAGGCGTATTGTTTTTCATGCAGTGTTTTTAAAAAGAAAAAATAGGGGGGAATTAATAATTCTATTTATGTTTTTGTACATTTGTCACGGGGGGGAAGACTTTCAGTGGTGCACCGGTCACTTCCTCCTCCCCACACGTTGCCATGGTTACAGCCATAGGCATAGCAAACAAGACGAACTTGTGTTTTCCCCATTTCTACTTTCTTAACGAGGTTAAAATGAAAGAAAAAAGACCTAAAACCAAATAAATATCGCGTCGTCGCTTTTCTGGACTATATCGTCTCCTTTTTATTCATCTGAAATTATTTTTTTGCCATTTATGAAACGAAAACTCATCCAACTCGTCTAGAGAATCAGCATGGATGACGGGAATATGCTGAAAGAACTGAACCTGACTCCGGATGAACTCGACAGATTTACCAAAGCTTTCAACGACGATAAATTCAGGGATTTGTTGCGCCAATACGCTGAGGAAATATCCGACCCCGACACCAGGAAAACGTATGAAGCGGAGATAAAACTCCTGGAAGAGGAGCGAGGAAACTGCGTGGAGTTCCTCCACCCCACGCCTTTTAAAGCTCTGAAAACGAGCGTAGGTGGCGAGCAGAAATGTTACATTAACATCTGCGCCGATGAGAAAATAGATAAGCCTGAATTTAAACCTGCAGTGTCGGAGGATGGCCGCAGGGGGCAGTGTTGGACCCTGCCTCACCGGCTTCATCGTGGGAGTCAGATCAGAGATGCAAAAGGTGACAAAAGTGTGACCTATGACGTAATTTTTCACCCTGACACGCTGCACATAGCGACTAAAAACAAGAGATTCATGGATATGGTGGAGAATACTGCCATTAAGGGAATCCAGGGGACGTTTAACGTGATTCTGGATGAAAATAATGTGAGAGCGATGAAAATAAAATACAAAGGTGTCCCTCAGCCATGTGTTATTAGAAAACCCATTCCAGGAAACACAGCAAAGAAGAAGCCACCTGAGCAGGCAGACCTTCTTGCCTTCCCGTATCCGGATGTGACCCGGCCTTCAGAGTCACCTCCTAAAATAAACAGCAGCTTCCAGATCCCACCGCAGAAACCCAAAGAGCCAACAAAGCCTAAATACACAGTAAAATATCGATCTGTTGTGGATTTACAGGACTTCAGGTGTTCTAGGGATTCTGCACAAAGCCCCAGGCCTAAAGAGGTTGTGATTACTATTGATCTGCCGCTTCTGAGGTCAGCTGGAGACGCCAGTCTGGAAGTGAAGGAGAAAATCCTGCTGCTGGAGTCAAAACAGCCAGCCTACAAACTGGAGCTGCCTTTAGCCTATCCTGTGGATGAGGACAACGGAAAAGCCAAGTTCAACACACAGAGCAGACAGCTCATCGTCACGTTGCCTGTCCAACCACCTCATGAAGCTTTTGATTTTCATTCCAGACCAGCTTCACCTGTGAGTGAGACCCAGCGTGTCCACGAGGACCAGGAGAAGAGAGATGGGGTGGAAGAAGAATGTGTAAAATGGGAAAATCTGCAGGGTGAGGACACAAGAACAGAGGAGCAAGAGGAAAATCAAATGACAGGAACAGAGCAAGTTGAAAACAGCGAAGGAGAAAAAGAAGAAGAGAAAACTGACGAGCAGGAAAAAATATGTGGAAAAGGCCTTGAAGCTGAGGAGGAGGAAATGAGAGGGGAGTTTCCCAAAAATGAATCACATGAAGATACATTACAAGAGAAGAAAGGAGGAAATGAGGAAGAAGATGGAAACTTTCCTGCTGAGGAGGAAAACACAGCAGCCGATATTCAACCTAAAACTGAACATCAGCACGTTCTAACCTCCGATGAGGAGATGGAAGCTAAATTAAACCACGCTGTGGAGTTTGCATCCAAAAAGGCAACAAACAAAAGCCAGAACAACATGGGAAGTGTCAGCATTTCTGAAGGAGATATGAAGTCTAGCCAGATGTTTGCCACAGATGAGACAAACGCATCAAGCAGAAGAGATCTCACCGCCGTCCCTGTGGAGCTGAGTGAAAACCATACAGATGGAGACGGCCTACCAGCACAGCAAATCTGTCAGACTTCAGAGCGTGTCGAGAAGCAACCAGCGGCGCTCCTGAGGGAGATCCATGCAGATGGAAATGAGACGGTGATCAGAGATCACTCCACATCTGCAGGCTTTGTCTTCCAAAACAAGCTGATGTACGAACTGGACTGATGTGTTTTAAATTCACTTAAAGTCACAACAGTTGTCAAACATGACTTCCATCTGCTTTTAATACTTTGTTTGTGCTTTTAATAATTTTTTTGTTCTGAATCTTCTGTGTCGTTAGCAAAATAAAAGTCAAATTTAACATTTTAAATCGCTGTGGACAAACCATTCCTAATAAATCAAATTCAGTTGTTAAATGTAGTTATTACGACTTGTTTTTGTGGAATATATTCCTATGACAAGCTGCAGAATTAAATGTATTCACTACATTATATGCATTTGAATATTTTTCTTGCAGAGTCAAACTTTCTGTTACTTTCTCTACTTGTGTTTAAGCCTTAGTGCTGCAGCGACATGATTTGACCAGCAGGTGTCAGTGTAGACCACTGATTAATGTAGTGACAGGATCTGACCAGCAGGTGTCAGTGTAGACCGTGGTTTAGGTGGCACACAGCCAGCGTGTAATGCAGGTGGGTGGGTGAGCAGAGCAGGGCGCTGATTGGTCGCACCCCCAACTGTTCATATTTCTCTTTGTCTGATTGGAAGGAGGAACTGTGAGACCACCGCTTATCAGTCTATAAAATACACACTTCCGGGTTGTGTAACTGATCTCTTAATAGTGAAAAATACTCACATTTAGTTTTATTTTGATTTAGTTAATCATTTGTGGCGTCAAAAGAAGTTTGTAGCTTTGTGAAAGAAGATTCACCAAACAGGAAGTGATAGTTAAAATAAAAAATTACATGAAGTTTAATGGGAGTGTTATTAAGGATCAACACCCCACTTCATTTCCTGGTTCTTCAGATCCGAGACGCACCAAATAATCTGTTAATGAACTCCAGTGAACAGCAGACATCTCGTCTGTCACTTCTGACTCATCAAGCATTCTGGCCCTGAGATAAAGGGACACAATGTTCCCGGATGAAATGCCAGAGCAGCTTTTATAACGCACACTCAAAAAATGTAATTTAGTCAACAGGAAGCTACCCACGGGGTATGAAGCGTATCTGAGAGAACACAAGTAAGTTTAACTGGCCAAAAAAGGCAAAGAGGTTGGTGTGATGCACTGAGGATGTGGGCAGACACCAACTGCATTGTTGTATCATTCAGCCGGGAAGAGACTGCTGACTACACACTGATCCTAACCACCATGACTCAAATACAAACACCACAAAAAAGTTCATTTAAACACATTTTTTATTACAAATATGAAATTAAATAACAAAAAGTAAGCTGAGGAGATACAATCAAGGCATAATCATAGTACTGATTAGTATTTATATTTACAAGTGTCAACTTTTCCCCCCAATAAGACAAATAAACTCCTTTCATAGAAAACAAATACATTCACTTAGACATCAGTAATAGGATGAGGAAAATGTCTCTGAGAAGTGGGGAAAGTGAAATGTCAAAAACCAACTTCATACAAAGGCTTTGGCAAGACTGCATACAAATGATCAGTAATATTTATTTAAAAAAGTAAACCAAATGTCTTTCAGAGAACATACGTGTACAAATGAGCAGGAAAATCCAGTGCATGTTTTTTTTTTTTTTTACCAATTCCAATGAGTAAAGAGGAGCAGCATTGTGTGCCTGGCTGCTCCCTTCGTCCCTCTGGTATCTTGGGAGTGAGTAAAGATGGCATTTGTTCGTTTGTTTACTTCGAGCCAGCAGGTACCAACATGCTCAGGGTGGCAACGGCAGCTTTAGAGAGAGTTTTGCCAGCAGCCATTTTGCTCAGATTGCGAACATCCGCCTGCCAGGTAGGAGTCTTTTTCGTGGTCATGTGACGGCGGGCGTGTTTGGTTAGGTGATCGCTACGCATAAACCGCCGGTCGCACACGGGGCAGACAAATTTCTTCTCCCCGGTGTGTGTGCGGCGGTGGCGGGAGAGTTCGTCGGAGCGGGCGAACCTCTTATCACAGCCTTCCCAGCTGCAGCTGAAGGGCTTCTCACCTAAAAGGTGAAACAAACAGGAGAAGAAGAAGAAGTGAGTCACACTGATGTCATTTCTGTTATGAAACAATGAGCTCAATGTCTCCTCGTCGCAAAAACAAGGTCGTGAGAAGCCAATTAGACAAACAGGACACAGCACTCATCTGTGGTAGAGGAACACAACCCAAGACCTCTTGGTAACCGAGAACCACTCACCTGTGTGAGTTCGCAGGTGAGCCTTGAGGTGGGAGCTCTTGAAGTAGGTCTTCCTGCATCCTGGAAAGTTGCAGACGTAGTTTCTCCTGCGGGAAAAGTCCATCTTTGTGGCGGCTGTGCTGCTGCTGGTCCCCGCGGGCATGTAGACTGGAGCCGGGGCCAGGGGTAGCAGCTTGGTGTTGCCCAGGGTCATAACAGTCTGAGGGCAGTGAGGTGCCTGAGATACGGAGGACTGTGGGAGGACCAGCATCACCGTGCCCTGGGGCACAGCGGAGCCCACGATGAGGGACTGCTGGACAGGGGGGACGTTAGCTGAGGCAGGCTGGGGGAGAATGGGTGCCGTGGCAGTCCGAATTCCAGTACTGGACCCCTGAACGGCACCAGGGATGAAGGCTGAGATTATCCCCGATTGGCTGCAGACAGGGAACATCTGGCAGATGATTTGAGGGCTGGTTACTGGGGGAGGGGACAGGGTGGTGGGAGCACTGGGAGTGGGCGGGCTGTTTATTGGCTGGCTGTTGACAAAAGTGGAGGTGGAGGCACTGTCCAAACAGGGTTTTGAGGGGCTGCAAGGGGGCGCAGTTTCTGAAGGCGTGAGAAAGTCAGGAGAAGAGGCAGGTGCGATCACCGGCAGGGTGTTCGCTAGACATTCCTGCTGCTGCTGACAGACTACTACATCCATGACGGCATTTACGGTTCTCTCTGAACTGGAAGCCACTGGAATGTGTTGGCAGAGAGTTCGATCTGCAGTGTGGCGGATGACACTGGTCGCCATGGCTCTGCAGGGTTGTGCTGGAACTGGGAGGGAGAGGGTCCTCTCAGCAGCGGGTGGATGGAGCTCAGACCCAGAGCACCGTGTGGTCACACTGGGGCTCGACTGGACCGCGCTGGTTGATGACGTCTCAACGAAGCTGGGACTATGAGGGGGTGTCATGCACTGCAAAGAAATGATAGAAGAATAAAAGTGTATCCCAGTAGCTCATCCCCTCTGTTTGCAGAGCTAAGTATCTCAGATAGGTGAATAATGATCACTCTGCGCTATAAACAGTGATTTTATAGGGTTAGAGTTAGTTTTCTCTCTCGAGCCGTAACTCTTAGAAACACGTGTGATGTCTTACCAGAGAAGAAAGGGACACAAAGTCCTTTGGGGGTTCTGGGATCTCCAGCGGGAGGAGAGAGTCACAGGAGTCAGAGGCTGGGGTGAGGGGTCTAGGCTTGCAAGGGTTCGGCTTGTTGCTGCTGAGGAAGAGAGTCTGTCCCCAAGAACTCATGCACACCAGCGCTTCGGCTGCCTCCAGATCAGTGTACTCCAGGCCAGATGAACAGCTGCCGGTTCCGCTAGAGACAGACTGTTCGCTGTCATGCCTTCTTCTCTTCACACAAGACCCAAACTGATCCATATGTTGTGTCTAAAAAGATAACACACAAATGCATTTATGCATTAAAAACCGAGCTGTACCAGTTCAGTCAAATCTTCCTGTGACTGAAAGTTTTGTGCCAAAAAAAAAACTGCATGATGCTACCAGTGGGACCATCGACATATGAGTTGGACAAAAGGGGGTGTTGGTGGCTACACCCCACCCCAGCCCAGCTTGCACTGCCTGTGGCCCAAAGCCAGGACACCTCCCCTTCCCAAATATAGACCAAAGGGTGACGTGCTGCTAGATCAGCCATGTGAAATCCCCCATAAAGCGGGGTTTGCATCAGGAAGTAGTCTCGGTATGGTTACAAGTTTGGCATGCATTTTCATCAACTGTACAAAGTGTTCTACCAATGCACCCAAGAAATCCATGCATTTAAATTACAGCTTTTTATGCGCATATTGTTTCTAAATTGTATATTATTATTATTTTAACGCACTTATTCGAATAAATTAATAAATAAACAATTAAAATATTAAAAATGTGACTTGCGGCTCAGTTGAAATGCTGACATGAGAAAAAATATGATTAATAAACTTTAAATGTGAAATTGTTAGATTTTAGTGTCCGGTAGTAAACAAGTAAGCGTAAAAAATGAAACTAAATCAAAATAGATTATTATATTGTCTTACCTTGTATAAGTCCATGTCATTAATGTTTCGCGGTAATGAAGACAGCATGGGAATATCAGGTTTTTGTTGTCAAAGCCAGTGTAGAACAAAGAGACGGCGGTTTGCCAGAGCTTCTGCCTCTTGTAGGATAGAGCAGAGATCGTCTCCCTTTTTTTCTGACTGGCTCCCTTTTTCTCTCAGCTGTGTGTGTAAAACATGGGGAGGAGAAAGGCAGGAAAAAAAGAAAAACAAAACTCATCCACGCACAGGCGGGTGGCAACACCCAGCCAATCACGGCCAAGTGTGTGATGCGCTCCAGCCAACGGGAGAGCAGGGAGCGCGTGAACAGTGCGTGCTCACCTGACGGTTGGCGGAAACGGGGTGCGTGGCCGGTGGTGGGCGTGGCCTCGGAGTCAGCAGTGTCAGAGTGAACTCGGTGAACTGGCAGCAGCTAAACTAGGCGAAAGGTCGGGCGGGTGTACGCTGCGTTCAGAGAGCGCGTGCAGAATGACCTGGCTACGGGAACGTTATGTTAAATAGGTCACGTAAAGACACAAATCCCTATGGTTTATAACTGCGCGCTGTAAATAAAAGAACGGTCATAATCATAAATACGTGTGTTTTTGAGGACAAAAAGGCACATTTTGACCTAAAACTATGTTTGCGCAATCAAAGACGATTGAAAATAAAAAATATGGTTAAAGATTGAATTTGAAAAGCTAATCATGTATTTGCTTATTTAGCCTACTGATGAATATTTTTGGTTGTAAAAATGAATTTCTTTAGCTATTTACATTTCCACAACTGCATAAATCAGACTATGATGCATGTTGAATATTTTTGTTCTTGACTGTTGGGGAATTATACTATTTCAAAATATTTTAAAACATGAAAAATACATATAGATTAAATTAATGGAGTGTGATGACTCCTTGTTGTTATACAAACAAACAAACAAACAAAAGAAAACGTCATCAGAAACATTGCTTTTACGTGTTTCTTCCTGCTGTTTTGTAATTGGTGTTTATTGTCCGAGAGTCAGTGAACGCAACACAGGGTCAGACAAAGCGCGGGAGTCTGTGTTGTTTTTTTCTTGATAAAAGATGTTTATTTTGTTGTTTTTTTAACAGCTCAACACCACAACTACACTTTATCAAGTCACCCAGCTGCAATTAGCCAAAATGATTTATTCCACTCATCTTACTGACTGAATTTGAGTTCAAAAGCTTGTTTTATTACCCCTTTGTAAATCCACTATTAAAATTAATCAAAATATTAATATGCTTTAGTCTAAAATGTCTGTTATCTGAAATAAAATGACAAATCAAGCCATAAATGATGTCTAAAAGCTTTATTATAAGTACAGAAAAGAATATTATGCGTTCTACTTAAAATTAATGTGCTAAATAATGTCAAATTCTCTGTATCAAGGTGATTTTTTTTTAAATTGACCATTTTTATGAGCTTATGACCACAAACATAAGATCCAGATTGATCTTGCTCAACATAAACTCAATTGCTTGTGAACAAAGGTAAAAATTCTCATAAATCCCCCCAAAATAAAGCTAAATGTTTGCTTTTATTCAATTTACCCAATACACCTGGAAATAATGAAGATATTGTTTTTATTAGTGCAGATCTTTGATGTTTCACCTGTAATTTGTGATGTGAGCCATAAAGGATCCTGATTACACCTCATATCCATCTTATTTATTAAACTGTTTGTTAGCAGCTTGCCCGAGGCTGAGGGGAGTGTAGCAGGTGTGTTGTCCCAGCCCTGGCAGCGCCCGGCTGCTAAGGAAGGCCGTACCCAGGTATGACTCACGTTAGCATGACCTCAGGGAGCTCTGAGGGCTGTGAGCCGTGGCAGTGCAGTTTCTGTGCCAGCTGTTAGCGAGAAGAGAGGCGATGAGGGAGGAGCTACTGGGAAAAACTAGTTAGCTCTCAGGAATGACAAGCAGTCGGGGCCAAGTACATCAGCCTGTTTGTGATATAAGTAGGGCAGCCTTTTCAAATAGTTAGGGAATCTGGAGGAAAGGTTACGCTGGCTAGATTTGGGCTTTCGCAAGCACGCACACACCCCCTGTCCAGTCAACTCCCCCAGCTCAGGAACCGTAGGAGTAAATAAGGGGGAGTTGTCCCAGTGAGGTTAAATATATCAGGATCTAAGGTACACCCCCTGATTCCTGACAGGCACTGAGTGTGCACGGATAAGACACATGAAGTACACCAGCTGCAATATTAAAGGAGACATATTGTGACCTTTTATCTTAAGTTATAATAGTTCTGTGGTTGATACAAAACATGTTTATAAAGTTCTTTGCAGAAAATTTGCCTCACATAAAGAGGTTTCAGCAGTTTTATTCTTAACATTTTCAGTACCTTCCAGAATCACTGTCACTTTAAGAAAACAAGCTGGATTTGGCCACGCCCACTCATTACCCACTCAGGCTACTATAGGCTGAGAAGCTCCAGTATCCGGGAGGGGCTTGGAGCAGAGGTGCTGCTCCTCCAGCAGAGGGCAGTGAAAGGTGGGTTTTTTTGTGCTAATTTTACTGTTTGTGACATCACAAACAGGGACTTTTTGAAACAGCTTGTTTTAGGCACATCATTCCTAACACCAAGCACTAACAAAAAATTTATTTTTTTTAAAGTTTGGAGTGTTTATCGAGGCAGTATCGACCCATACGACAGCACAAAAGGATGCATTAAGTGAGATCGGCATATGCTCATTTAGCATTATCTGCACAAATTTCACCTTAAATGTGATTCTTTCACGAGTTAAATTTTTTCCTGATGCACTGCAGAAAAATGGTTTTAGCACATTCCTGCTTCAGAAAGTTCAACCAAACATGACTCTTGAACTCTAAATTTACTTACTGAGTTAAGCTGATGCAGTAAAAAAGTTTGTACGCACACATTGTCAGGAAACAGTGTTGCTTTGCTGCACTATCGCTTCAAACTGGCATCTGGGTGAAAGGTCATGGAAAGCAGGGACTGTAGAAAAAACATGGAAGGACCGCTGAACTTTTTAAAACTTGTTTTTGTGTCAGTCTAATAGTTTAAGAAGACAGAACTTTTGCATTAGAGAAAATCTTTTAAAAAAAATCCAGAAAAGCCAAAGCAGGAAACTGGCCTGTTGTGCACTCCAATTAAATTATTTAATCATTATGCAATGTATGATGTCATCCAAATGTTCAAGAAAGTCAGTAAATACTGCAGCAAAAGTCGTAACTTCGTGTTGTAATTTCTTCATTCTGAAAATCCTCCATTTATTTTTCACAAGAAAACTGGAAAAAACATTTCAGTCAAAACTGCTGCAATTTCTTCTCTCAGTTGCCAAATTCCCACTCAGTGTTTTTAGAGGAAAAAGTGATGCAACACAAGGGTAAACATGAGCCCGCCGCAGATGTTTGCAACAAACTGTTCAAGATGTCCATGATCTGCAAACTTTTCCATTTTAACACCAAATCTGAAGGATTTCTGGGAAAGGAGGATTCACTAATGTCGAAATATCCTTTTCATAAACACATTTCTATGCAAAACATGTGGTGCCACTGTCAAAATCAAGAAGTAATCATGCACATTTTCAGATTAATTACATTCTGCAGACTTTGACAGTTGGTTTTATTCAATAATTGAAAGGTTTTCACAAATTTTACCACATAAAAATACATTTAAGCATAAATTCTGGTCTGTGCTACATAATTTTCAGTCCGAGTACAAGCTGTGTCCTGAGCTGATGGATGCTTTGTGCACCACACAACACGTGACTCCGCCCACTTCTCCTCCTACACAGCAGAAAGGAGCACCAACAGGGATTTCTCATCAAGCGCGTGGTCTCTGATTGGTCGGGGGCTGATACTAAAGCTAATCTGTTGCTATGAGAGACTGATTTGTGTGCCTCTGGCTCGCTGTCTGTTGTCCTGGAAACATTAGAAACAGGAGGCAGGTCTCAGGGCTCCCTGGAGGAGCTTTCCTGGAGACGGCCTGACGATGTGTGAAGCCTAATGTTCAAGACTCCATGATATCATTAAGGGTACACGCTGTATTATAACCTGTCTGGATGTGTCCCCGCATGGGGGAAGAGGTTACCGTGCTTTAGTACATGCAGTTCCATTCATAGCTACTTATTGATTCCAGATTTAGGTAATTTGGTGCCGTTTTAACACAAGAGAAAGAGATGTTTTATTATGTTGTCAATAAAAAGAACAGGAGTGCTTCTGTAAACATTCTTCTGACAATAAAACACATTTACAGGAAATAAATCATTTAAAATGAAGAAGCGGTTTAGCCCACACAAGGCTGAACTATTCATTGTAATAATTTCTCTGCATTTATTTGAGGAAAATATGTAAAATAAAGGTTATTGTCAATAAAATAGAGGATTATGGGATCTGAAAGACAGCAGATGGCAGACAACACTTGAACGCATCACAGAGAGGTAATGATGGTTAAACTCTAAGTAAATGAGATTTTTCCTCTCGTTACAGAACAGCCTTACTGTTTATGATTGTGTCTGGAAAGCCAACAGCTACATAAATAAAACACTTGGCAGTTTTGGCTTGCTTTTAGCACCCCCTAATAGTGCAGAGCCGGCCCTAGGCATACTCAAGTTAAGCGACTGCTTAGGGCCCCCACACCACCAGGGTCCCCCCAAGAGCACCAATATAGCATAAGAACATTTTTAAACAACTTTTATTAATATAAACTAAATTATATTAAACACATAGAAGCAATTTTTATATTATGTTGTATGGCGTCATTTGTGTCATATAGTGCCTTTTGGCTTTATTTTGTAGTGATTGCACGTTTTATACACATCTGTTCCAAATTTTAAGAACAAATAAAAATAGTATACTTAGCTCGTTTACTGTAAATTCAGTGTTTGTCTGCTGATGTTACTTTCAAATATTTGAATTAATATACCACAATTAAATAACACTCATAGGAAAACCTGCTTAGGGCCCCACAAATACTTGGTCCAGCCCTGCCCTAGTGTTATGTTGGTGAAAGCAGAAGTGAAACTTATCTCCTCGCTGTGCGTTCATCTTTTTAACACCTTAATCTAACTGCTGAAATGTCTCCTCAGCCTTCATTAGTGTCTACAGGAGCGGTTCATCACTAAATCAAACAAATCAGCTGTGTTCATGATCTAAAACATGCAGGAAACAGATTGCAGCACCAAGCATGTCAGCTCCACTTTACTATGTCCATCAGACCTGACCGGCACTCTGAAGTTGCAAGTGTGGTATTCTGGCCACAGAGGGCGGTGGGGGTCTGAGTGACATTTCATTAACCATGTAAAGGGTCATTTTAGCACATACTGGCTCATGAAAATTATTTAAAAATATGAAAAAGTTGCTTAGTATGGCTTTAATGTATGAAGCCAATGTTCTCATGATGATGAAGGATCTCAACAAGCTAATGTTCTCTTGGCAATTTCAAAATGATTTTGATTCCTGACAAAATTTTTTAAGACCCTCCCACTGTTGTTTTGTGACCCACAGTGAGGTCCCCACCCCTACTTTGAGGACCGATGGACTAAAGCAGGGGTCTGCATCTTTTACACTCCAAAGAGCCGTTTTCCACCTCGGTCCACTGGAATGAAACCTGTTTAGAGCTGCAAATGTTACAGGACCTTTTGAATTAGGACAATTTGTAATTTTTGAAAAATATCTACGGAAGAGGATTAGGGCCACCCAAAAAGTTCTCCTTTACCTCCCGAATTCTGAGAAAAATGTCATAAGTCGACCAGTTTAATGATTATTTGGGTTAGGGTTACTGTTTGATTTTAATACAGTGCAGCTGAGTCAGGTTCACAAATGTTGTGCATTTACTGTAATTAGTGACATTTTAGTAAGCAGATAAGGTGGAAAACGTCTAAATACAGGTCATGAAAATCAGCAGCACATATTGGCATCAGTATCGGCAATAAAAACCCATATCGGTCAATCTGTACTTCAGAGCCACAGGTTGCAGACCCATGAACTAAAGGAAACACATTACTGCATCAATGCATCAGTCAAGTTTTCATCTGAAATAGTTTCCTAAATAAAGAACAGCAAAGAAAAACAGCTCTTAGTAACAAATCAGTCCAACTGGAAAGTTTTCTGCTCAGTAAAATAATGAATGTATCCTCTTATTTCCTCACGACTTTCTGGATCTTTATGCAAAACTATTGTTGCAAACAAATCCTAAAATCTAAGCTCGTTGGTCAATTCTCACTGCTGCATTGATTTTTGCACCAAATGATAGTCAAGTACAGTGAAAGGCTGTGCTATGCTCTTTTCCTGTTTGCTGTGATGCCCAGAAATCTGCTCCTGCAGAGAAAAACACTTCAGATCAGCTGCAGACATGATCTAAACAAGAAACTTAAAAAAGACAGAAAGAAATGACACAAACAGGAAAAACTAAAAGTCCGGGAACATAAACATGAGTGAGGCTTTATTGGGCATGTAATGTTAGAATAACTTCATACAAACATACATTGACATTTTAATATAGTATTAGAAAGTCGGTTATATATCCAGAGACCCACATCCTTTATGGTAATAAATATATACACAATAAGTGATACAAAAAGAGGGTGGGATTATGTGAATCCCAGTTCCAGTGAGTATTTACATCAATATTTCCAGTATAAAAAGGTTCAGCAGGAATGTTTATGGCAGATGGAGAAATTCATCTTGTGAGTGTGCCTGAGCGGTCGTTATTGCACTGCAGGGACAGTCCTGGATATTCACTGAGTCATTCCAACAACTAAAACACCAAAAGGTGGCTGTTTTCACCAACAACAAACACGTAATACTTACAAAGGGCATCTTAGTTTAGTTTATACTTTTCTAAAAGAGAGAACAAGTGAAGTCATGATGTTCAATAAAACTGTATCCTAGGCTTAAAACACACATTTATACAGTATTTTACCACCAATACTGCCATACTGTTTAGTATTAACACAGAACCCACAAGGCTCCATCAGCAATTCACCGTCATCCTTTTGAGTGCGAAATATTCCACTTTGCAGACTGCAAGCATCAGTGCTACGGCTTTACAGAGGAAAAAAAAAAAGAATGTTTTTCAAAATAAAATTCTGACCTATGAATAAAGACACTGCTGCGCACAGCTTGAGGTAAAGCAGCTCCACGACTGCTCTGCAACCCTGAATTTGCAAAAGAAGGCAATAAAATCTGAGTTACAGCTCATATTTTCACTAAACACACACAAAAACATCCTTATTTAGCTTCTGTGCACAGAAAAGTGGCTTTACATTTAATCACATGTATAACTTACAGCTTAAAGGTTTTTTTTAAAGCTCTAACTTGGATTGACCTAATTTTTGGACTTTCCGAGGACATTTTTTGACACCATACAGCACAAAGAGCAAGTCCACCATCACAAGTGTAAACCCGACGGATCCAGTTGTTCTGCATCACCGCGTGGATCGTCCAATCAGATCTCAGTGAGGGTCAGTTTGTAGATGCCGCCGAGCTCCTCCATGCTGATCTGGAAGGTGTCCTCGTTGGAGTAATGCTTGATGATGTTGTCGTCCATGTGAACTAGAATACTGATGATAAACAAGCAGGCTGTGAGAATCCTACACAATGATTATAATTTTAATTATTTAATCATTTCTTAAAGACTGATTTTAAACCTTTATCCTGTTAGAGCATGAACACAATTTAACTAATACCAACCAAAAGAATAAAACCTAAACACAAAAAATGTCATCATTATTATTTATTTTAAATAAGTAAAAAACAACAGTTTTTTTTATTAGTATTACATTATAATTAAACACTTGACCAAAAAAAAGAGAAAAATCAGGCAGATATTTAATATTTTTATCTATTAACTTGCATTAATATAATTATTTATAAAAAAAAATTAAAACAACAAAGATTATTTCTTATTAGTATTAGATTATATTTAAAAATATATTTTATTAAAAAAATAAACAAAAAACACAAAAAAAGAAAATTGCACAGTTTAAGAAGTTGGAGCTCTCACCCTTTCTTGCATTTCTTGTAGACCTTTCCCACCTTCTCCAGAGGCAGCTCGTACTTCTCTGAAATCTGGTTTGGAAAACAAAAACACGCATGTCAGTGTTAAATTCTCACCATACACACACATCCTTGTTTTTCTACATTTAGGGGGACTTTCTGTATACATAATGTGTTTACTGAAATCTTAACCATGACCCTTGAACCAAAATCTGACCTCCTTAACCTCTCAGTGACAAGCATTCAGTTCCAGCAGAGCATCCAGATCCCACAAGAGTTACATCACAGTTTCACACTCACAGGTAAACGTGAACACACACACATGCATGCATATGCATGCACGTGCACACACACACACACGCTCAAGAAAAGACTTCAAAACCAACTACTGCACACACCTACAGTACATGACCTCTGTAATCATCTGTTTCAATCTAGAGTGACATCTTTACCTTTTAGAAATCAGACCTTCCCCGTTCCCACACCAGTATCCCAAAACTAAAAAGAACAGGAACATGTCTGAGCTGGACTCACAGCTTCCACCAGGCCTTGCAGCGTGGGATTCTTCAGCATGAGGGCATCAAACACCTCCTCGGTTTCCTTGCGCACGTACAGCAGGACTACGAGAAATGAGAGGAGAGGCAGTCAAAACTATAGTCAAGTTTTAACAGCTGACTAACCAAAAAGAATCAAAACTCTTGAATACAGAGATATTCAAATAAGCTTTAGCTAGTGGGATTGGCTCTGAGGTTTTCCAGCCTGATGCAGAAAATCTCCGTCACTCATTGATTTACCGGTTTAACAAGTTCTTTTATTTTTAAATCACATATTTGTCTTTTTTTTACCAAAATGTGTGCCACAGGTGAAAATGAACTGTTTTATACAAATAAGAGAGTTTGTTTGTTCTGACTGCACCTCGTCAGGTTCAATCAGCCGTCTGCACAGTTCAGAGTTGACCCTAAAAATGCTTCAAAGACTCAGATTTTCCTTCACTTATAAACAACTTTTAAAAATATGTGCGTGAACATTTTGGAACGAACAAACCAGTTAGATAACCCGCTGCTGAATGCTTATAAATAGGATGTAGGTAAAAGGGCAAACGCTCATTTCCTCATGCGTGTTCGCGGAGTGAGCCGTGATGTTTGTCGGGACACTTCAGGCCTCGAGCACGTGTGTTCGTGCTCGTGCGTTTTGAAAGACCTAGAATGATCACACGGTCATGGGTACATGTACGCGCGTGTGTGTGCGTGCGTGTGTGTGTGTGTGTGGACTTCAGAGGCAGACCGCAGCAAACACAGACATGCGTGTGCAAACACTTCACCATCGATTTCACCCCTAAAAAAAACAGAGCCTCCCCCGGCGCCCTTTACCCTACAACAACACATGCATCACCTTTCTTGGGCTCGTCCGCCCGCGCCACCTTGTTCGGGGGCGACCCAAACTCATCATCGCTGAAGGGTAATCTCCTCAGACCCGAGCTGCAGCGGGAACACACACAAGAACTGATTAAAAGGCTGCAGCCACCACGTTTCCAGGCCATAAAACTAAACTCAAAACCCACAAGGCTTTTCCTAGAAACAGCAAAATGCACACACGTATCCGTTTAATGGGACGGGGTCAAAGGTCGGCTCGGTTCAAAACTACTGTAAAGAAAAAGGTAAAAACACCTCACCTGTCCTCTCCCTCTTCCGTTGGGAAAGCCTGCATGAAGAAACAATCACATTGATCAGTTTAATGGTTTAAAACTCGATAATAATCACAGCGGACGCTTTCTGCCATCAGAACGGACATAGACGTGATGTTGGCTGAGCAAATACTGCAGCTGTAAGCCTGCAGTCGCCGGAAAATCAGTCGACTCGATCAAAGGAAAAGTAAGCAGCCAAGTCCAAATGCTTTCCGGTGTTGACCCATTTACTCTCTGTCAACATCGGCTGCAAACAATCTATATGTGCATATTTATACAGAAGAAAGCTGGTGATGCTGAAAGGAGAGTAAAGTTCACGCCTGAATCCTGACAGGAGACCCAGGAAATTATTTATAGAGCGTGCATGATAAATATAGATCACTAAGAATGCCTTTTTACCCTCAAATTCATTTTTATCTGCTTTTATCCTTTCAAAATAAAACATTTTTAGACATTTGGTCATGGTAAAAACTAGAGATCAACCGATATTGGTTTTTCTATTGCCGATACCGATTCTAAAGGTGATGGTCAACAGATTTTTTTGGGCCAATTTTCATGACGTTTCAGAGGATTAATTTAGCAGGAACGTGAATATAAAATTAAATCAAATCTGGCACTAGGCTGCCATGGATTTGCCCGTTTTAAAATCGGCTCTACTAAAGAGGTATATCGGCTGATGTCGATGTATAAGAAATGGTATCGGCCGACCGAAATATCGGTCTGTCCCTGGTGAAAACTGAAAAAGTTACTTTAGGAAGGGAGAGGGACGCTCTAAAAAAGATTCAAGTGGGTTTCAAGGAGCTCTACAAGTGGAAAGTATCAAATATCATTTTAGAATATGCAAATTATCCTTAGATTCATTAAACAGGTTTAAAAAACAACATCCGATTATAGTAGAAGACGTTTAGAAAACTGATTGAGATGATGCAACCAGTGAAGATTTAAAATACTGGCTTGAAGAAATAAAATGAATGATCTTTCCTTTATTATTTTTTAAATTCCTGGAAACATGCAGCGATTCTGCTCTGAGGCTTTATTGATCCGTGGCTGAAAGCAGATTTCTATTCTGGGAGCGAAGTGGGTAAACTCATCTTATCGGGGTCTGATTGCACAGCCTAAATCAAGTTCAGCCTCGCTGAAATCACAAAAAATACCTTGCTGTCCCTCGCTCACCTACAAAAGTAAACTTTAAAAGCAGGAGGGGAAATATTTGTCATTTGGACTCAGGTCAGGCAGTTCACGGTGTGACCAGCAGGGGGCAGCCACGCTGCATCAATAAGTCAGGGAAAAAACTTTTTCTTCTGGAATTATTATAGAAAACAGTGTGAATACGTTGAGTTTATCACCACACACACACACACACACACACACACACACACACACAGCTGCTGTTCGAAGCTGAAATCCTCACACTTAGCTTTCCTGTATTTTCTGTTCTTTTATTCTGCTGCAAACAGAAATCAATAAGAAAGCTGCTCTGCCGTTAAAAGCGTGTTTTCTCTCTGCCCCGAGCGTACGAACACATGATTTACGGTAGGATAATTATTGGGCTTTGGTGTTTTTTTACTCCTGGTTTGTTTTGAGTCACTGGTGAATGATTCATGGTGTGAGTAAGCAGTCTGAAACCCTGCCATCAGCATGTAGGCCTCCTATCAAAGCTGGAAACCAGAACTGTCTGTTCCTGCCAACAAGCAAGCAGGCAGGTCACCTCGACCCAGCTGGCAGATGGGTGGGAGGGAGATGAAAAACAAACTGTTTATGGACCACCATCCTCGCTGCATGACCGTACCAACAGGATCATGCTCGTGTTTGTAAAAAAAAAAGGCAATAAAAGGGAGAGCGTTTATTGTAGGCTGGGCTAAAACACTCACATGGCGCTGGAAGTTGGAGAAGTGGATGTCAGGGATGAAGAGGACCGGCTGGGTCTCAAGGTCGCCCATCGTTTTGAAGATGGTCACATCGTTTCGCTTCTGGAGGAGGGGCACTTTCACGTCTGAAACTGCAAGAAAAAACAGTTTTAGCAATAATTTATCAGCATTTTCTTTCGGTTCCGGCTGGTTTAATTTCTATTTATTATTATTATCCTTTATTGTTCACATTAGTTTAGATACAAGAAAATTATTGAGTTTTATTTTATTTTATGGACAGCAATCAGGTCAACTGAGGTAGCTTTAAATGTGATAAATATGCTGCTGACTCCCTCTGTTGGCTGATCTGGAGCTGTAAAGTCTCCATTCACTGGACATTTTTTAAACAGATACTTTGCAGTTTTGGCTTGTTTTTAGCACCCCCTAGTGTCCAGTTAGTGAAACCAAAAGTTAAACTCATCTCCTCGCTGTGCGTTTGTCTTTTTAACACCTTAATCTAACTGCTGAAACGTCTCCTCAGCCTTCATTAGTGTCTACAGGAGCGGTTCATCACTAAATCTAACTAATCAGCTGTGTTCATGATCTAAAACATGCAGGAAACATGCTGGAAGCAGACTGCAGCACCAGGTATGTCAGCTCCACTTTACTAAGTCCATTAGGGACCGGACCGCCACTCTGACGTTGCAATTGTAGTAATCTGGCCACAGAGGGTGGAGGGGATCTGAATGCCATTTCATTAATCCTGTAAAGGGACATTTTAGCACATACTGGCTCAAGAAAATGATTTAAAATATGAAAAAGTTGCATAGCATGGCTTTAAATTACAAACTGGCCTGGGACAAGGACGGGAAAAAGGCTAAAATCAAAAAGAAAAAGTGGAAAACTTGCAGAAAACCTGATCAACTATTGAGAAAGACAACTTTAAAAAGATCAAAGCAAAGAAATTATGAGTGATTTTAAACTTTTTCACAGTCCTGCAGATATTCTGAAGATAAGAACACATGTAGAGACCATCATTTATACAGTCACTGGTGGAGACGAGACTCACACTGAAGGCCGGGGTTGAGATCAGGCACCTTCCCTTTCCGGCGGGACTGTTTCCTCTCCTCGTCCCGGATCTTCCTCTCCGCTCCCTTGTCACAGAACACTTTGATCTGGCAGAAGGCGCGGTGGATGGGTTTGTTGCTGCGGTTGTTGTAGCTGTAGGTGTCGATCTGCAGGTTTAGGGGAAGACCCTTCACCCCCTTCTGGGAGGAGAAGTCTGTGCTCAGACAGTTCACAGAGATGAAGATCTGTGGAGAAACACGAAGGACGGTGAGACAAGCGAGGGAAGAATGAACTGATTTCACAAAATTAACCTCTAAAACTAGAGTTTTAGTCCTGGTCACTTAGTTTTGGGCCTTCTGCATCCGAGCGTTCTTTGCTGCCCTCTGCTGGCCAACTGTAGCAACGACATGCTCATTTTATATTCCTTTGTCCTTTTGTTTTGACTGCAAACAGGTTCTCATTGTGTCAACAAAATACATAACAGAAGGTCTGAAAACACCTGACAGGGAGAATCCAAGGAGTCAGCAGCTGATTTTACTCATATTTTATATTTATTCAACAAAATAAATCTGTAAATCTTACATTTTTATTCATAAGCAGTAAAATAAGTTTTTGAAAGCATTAAAATGATCAAACTTACTTTTGCAACTCTTGAATGTTCTTAAATTATTTAAAACTATTAGAACATAAAACTTGCAGTCTGTTTTTTTTTCAGGTTTGTTTGACTGTTTTCTTTATTCTTTAGAGGAAAAACTCCCACAACGCACATAAAGGCAACACAAAACACACAGGAGGGGCTGCTGTTTGCTAATTTACCACCAATACATGTATGATATATTTATTTATCCCCCTCAGGGCAAACACACACCTCCTCATACACAAGTCTCATCTTACTTCACCACATTAAACGTCACCGTAAACCTACAGATATCTAAAAAAGAACCGTCTAAAACAGTTGAAACAACACATCTTCATCTGAAACCCAGTCACGTACCGAGGCGATGTTTCAAAAGAAAACAAGACGGCGAGGTGGTTACACACTAGATGAAGTGTCAAAAACAAATAAGGATGAACATCCTTTAAGTGGACGCTTCGAGTCAACATCCTGGATCGTGCAGAAAAAGATACGTGCATGTGACTTTATTTATGTTGCGTGTTTGCAACCAAGAGCTGCAGATGGTGCAACTGACTGTTAGGTGGATAATTATCATAAAGAGCCAGAATGAAGCTGTTCTTCTCATGCAAACTCCACAAAAAGGCTGCAGCAGGGATTCAAACCTGCACCCTTCTCCCAACGGCACCACCGTGCATCATGAGGCGTATGCTAACCAACTGATTTGAAGTCCTGGAGCATAAATTTACCCAATTAATTCATCTAAGAAATAAATATTCCCATTTTTGTTTTAGAAAGGGATAGAAATGAAATAATCGGGCTAATCTGGGATGTTTCTGTAAACACGTGTTTTTCTTACTTTTGCCTCTTCGTTTGTGTCCCAGGTGAAGGAAATGGCGTTATAGGAAATCTCCTCAATGTTGCCGATGGTGTTGAAGCTCTCCTTGTAGTCAGCTGAAACAGACAAGCATCCATATTCAGCAAATTAATATAAATCAAAATCCACTTCCTGATGGGACTGTAGCTCAATGACTCAAAACACTTCTTTTAAAAACCCAAACTGGAGTTTGAGCCTATCACAGACCTGTAATCATCCCTTACTGGTAGAACGGAGCTCCAACAATAAAACAACTCCCCCTTTCCCTGCTCTGCCTCACCTTCTGTTCAAAATCAAACTTTATTCTGGAGTTTATTATGACAAAAGCGGCCGTCGTGGACCTCACCGATGTCGAGGCACCTCTGTTTAGCCGTGTGCTGCCTGGAGTGCCAGTACTTCCAGTGTTTCAGCTGATCATCTCTGCACTTCTCTTCTCCAAACACCACCATCACCACACTCTAAAAAACACAGAGAAAATAACGGATTCATGTCAGCCAACAAGTCCAGGTCGTTCTGCGCCGTCTCGCTGGCTTTTCTTACCCTGACTTTGGTGATGGGTTGCTGGATGCCTTTGTTGTCGACTTCCCTGAGGGTGATCGGGTAAAACTGTCCCTTGTTGAGGTACGTCATCGTCCCGTCACCTGTTTTCTGACGCAGAGACTTTGACGCCTCAAGGGAGTACTCAAAATTACTCCTAAAAGTGCAGAGATGAACAAAAACATGCTGATAAATCAAGAAACATTTTGTTTTTTTGTTTTTATTGAAACAAAGCCGATGTCTCCCCTGAGACGGACTTGAATGGGGCCTTTCAGCAGGGCCGTGTTAAGACCTGAGTGGCGGCGTGGCGGCGAGTCCGCAGCGGCGTGACTTACCCCGGCGCGTTGTCAAACTGATTGTAGTCCTCGGGCGTCATGGAGGCCATGCGTAACTGGAGATCTCCCGGGAAGGAAAACATCTGCAACACACAAAGAACAGGGATATTTATAGTGTGTGGAGCAAAAGCAGAACACGTAGGAGACAAAAAAACCATCAGATTTTTAATGGAAACATATTTAGTGTATTTATTTCCTTATTTATGACAGCTTCTGTGTGCTTCACATGATTAAAAATGGCCTCCGTGCCACCCCTCCTCCTGTTCTCAGCTCTGCTGGGCTACTCTAAAGGTAATTCCCCTCCAGGATAAAAAAAAGAAAGAGGAGGGAGGAAAGACTTTGGCTATTGTACGAGGAAAGTACAGCACTTTATTGTGTTGGTGAGACAATGGCATAATAACACACTGGCCACTATTTTGGCATGTTCAAATAAAACCAGGGAAGGCTGAGCCCACCGCTGGCTCCATGGGATCAGGTGAATATCCCATTGTCTGATGGGAAAGATCCCAGCGAAGAAGAGGAGGAGGAGGAAAAGGAGGAGATGGGGGGGTGCACGGAGACCATTAAGGAGGCGAATGGAAACGCTCACCTCCTGGGAACCATCCTTGAATCCCTCTGAGAAGGTGGAGTCCGGTGGCGTGCGGGACTGGGCGCCGGGGCTGCACTGGACCGCGCTCGGGGTGAGGTGGCGGTTGAAGACGCCAACATGGCCGTCGGCGTCGCTGCAGTTATTTGGCACGGTCACAGAGAAACCATGGGTGGGCACTTCTGTCTTGACCTGGTAGTTTGGCACTGTGGCGATTGAAACGGTGACAGTCGTATCTGAGCGAACAGAAATCAGCGGACTAAGAACCAGCTTCTGGTTTTTAATCTGGGTTTATTTATTTATTGATTTATTTATTTATTGATTTATTGATTGATTGATTTATCGGTGATGTTGCTGATCACCTGGTGAAGGGAAATGCGTCCTCTTGTCCTGCGTCAGGTGGAGATTGACGGGAGCCTTGAGGACCTGGATCCTGTTCTCCATCCCGGCTTCCTGGAGGGGAACTATGGGATGTCTGGGCTGGAGCTGGTGCCTGAAACACAGAAAACATAGACTACATCAGAGAAACCGGCCCAAAACAAATAAAAACTGTTTCATGAACACTAACATGAGTACAGAATTATTCACTTTTATTACAGATGCACTGATCCTGAATCTGTGGGCCGATACCAATTTATGTAGACCTATAAAGAACAGGAAACTTTTTTTGTTGTTTATAAACCTAAAAATTATGATTCTGCAAGTTAAAACTTCTACATTATTTTTTAATGTTGAGTTTTTGATTGCAATCATTGGTAAAATCTATGATTTTATTTTGTTTAGAGGCTGAGATTAAAGACCAAAATTCACCAATTTTTTCAACATATCTGCAGTGGTCTCTAGTATAAATGAACGCCTTTTGAGTCAATCTCTGTGGGAAAATGCTCTGGCGCTCCTGTTTCAGGAAGTAGAAGTTAGCCGACGCGTTGGGACTGGGAAACGGCAGGATTTGGAGTCTTATTAATTATTATTTCCTGACATTCGGATATCTCTCCTCTGATTGGCTAACAGCAACACGACTCTACCACTGACTCGGTTTGCTCTGCAACGTTGATGTTTTATCTCCACAAACAACACAAGCCTGAAGGAGTTCTGCTGTGTGGTGGAGGTACTAAAGCTAACGGTTAGCCTTTACTAGCAAAGACGTTCTCTGCTGTTTCCTGGACGCTAAACCAATGCCCAGAGCCCAGATGTGCGAGTCCATGAATGCATATTTACAGCGTGATGTAGATCTGACTGGCTTTTCTAATCCGAGTGTTTTCCGGTCTGATTTCTATCGGCGGCTAATGCAAGGCATAGGCGTATAGGTGACTATTTTCATGTTTAGCCTGCATGTGACCTATCATATTTAAAAAATAACAGGTAAAAAAACTTGCTCTTTCTTTTGGAACAACTTTGAGACAAAAAAATTCAATTAAACACAATTCTGGCGGTTTAACGGAACTCTAGTCGTCTTAAATCGACATTCTCGTTGTAAATATTTGTGTGTAAATTAAATAAATCAGAAGTGAAATTTAGAGCCGTGCGTAGTTTGCTGAGCTTTTTAAAGGGGGTGGTATTAAAGAGGTCTGACACTCACCTTTTGTTTGGATCCACATCAGAGACCAGAGACTCAGTTTTGGGCTGTATTGTTCTCTTGTCCCTGGGCACCTGCATACGAAGGTAAACACAGCCGCTGAGCGTCTGACCACATCACATCCAACAACACGGGTCATCCTGCTGTCTGTGTGCGCCGCTAGATCAGTTACAAACAGCAGCTCTGCCTAACAGATGCTCCTTAATGGTCAGGTGTCACTAGAAGCTGGATTTACACCAGTAACGTTAATTCTACACTGTAAAACTTGTTCTGAGAGCTCATACCTCGTAGTAGTCATAGAGAAAGCCAAGAGCTGCAGCGCTGTCCTCGTCTCCATTGATGCTCATCATGGCCTTGGTGGCGGCGGTCAGCGGGTTCTCCAGAAACGACTTCCAGGCTTCGTCCTCTGTGGTGAAGGAGCGACGCTGGCCCCCATAGCCCTGCTTGTTCTGCAGAACCAAGACTGCTCGCTTACTGCAAAAAAAGAAGTCGTTTAGATGTACATGTTTAATTCATTGGTTGGCAACAATTACGACATTTTTTAGTTCCAGGAGCAAAAAAAAAAAAAAAAAAAAAAAATCACAGCCCGCTCAAAAAAACCAACAAACTGGTTATAAGTGTGACAAACCAACCATGTCGAGGTTGTTTATCTCCAGGACTTGTTGTTCAGGCTTTTCAACGATTGTGCAACAAATCTCAGCCATCGCACAACGGTGGCGTGGAAAAAAAAGACGCGCTACAGGCTCGTCCAGTGCGACGACTCCAGTTCGGAGGAACGCCATTGGCTGAGACGCTGGCCGGTAGTGACGCACCTGACTCGGCCGCATTCCTGCGGTTTTACTGTGGGGTTTTTTGGTTGACAGAACCTGTTTGTGAACAATAATCACGAGTTCTAAGGAACTCATCACCGCCTTTAACTTTGTTTTTTTCTGACGCTTCCATCTTGTGGGGCCTTTACCGAGTCGTACGCCGAACCAAAATGGACGATAAGAAACAGAAAGAGAGGACGCTTTGATTCTGATTTCTTTTTTTTGTCGTTTCTGATCCCAAAACGTAAAAAACGGAGAACTTTAAACACCTAAGCTGTTCCTGCAACGTCTCGTGTTTACAGTAAATCCAAATGTTTACCCATCTGCTTTTTTACTAATAATAGCACAAAAATACACCTGCTCACCTTTTTCCACCAAGCAAATGCAGCTTTCCCCATTTAAAGTAACAGTCTGACTGTGCTGCTATGATCTTTAAAGGGACATTTAGCAGAAATACAAACATCTGACTCTTAAAAATGATACCAGATTGTCACAAATTGATATTTTAAAGCAAATAAACACTTTTAATATACAAAAGGAGAAAGAAAAGATTCATTTAAGGGTTTAGTTTGACAAAACATTTGAGTTATGCAGCGTAAAAATCCACCACAACACCAGAAGTGCGGAGCTTGCTTACATTGTCTGAGTTGGGGCCAACGCCTAGCAGGTGTACAGTTTCACTCCTCTCAAAAGTGCTTTTTTGGTTGTTGTTGCCCTGATAATACACACAGAGTGGTGTGATCATCCCTAACGGAGAATATGTCAGATGATTTTTCATTCTGAGCCATGCATTCCTCAGACAAACAGCTGGTTAGGAGACTTTTAGGACAGTTAGGTCTGCTGGTGGCTTATTCCAGAACAAACAACCAGATCCAGGCTCGGGACTCTTACAGTTTACAACAAACCAAACACTAAAACGCCCATTTCGATCATGGGAGCCTTCTTGTATTCTAGCAGGAGCCTCGGCTCGCACGACAGGTGGAGATACACCTGTACAGGCTTGAACATGACAGGTGAGCGCAGCAGCCAGGGCAAGAGCTGCATGGGAGCGTTCTGGGAAATTTAACTTACCCACGATTTAGTCCTAAAACGACGCAAAAATCAAAATGTTTTTTTTAAAAAAAGAGCGACAAATACCAGAACAGGTGTTAAAATACCAAACAGCAGCTGCAGCTCAGAGACGCACCGAGTTTTTTAATCCATGCCATCAAATCAGGGGGAAAAACTGCAAAAATAATCAGAATATTTCCCAAATTGAGCATATTAGATGAAAATGAGCGTGGACTTAGAGCAGGACTCGGAGTGGAGTCAGGACAACTTACTTGTCATGCTCCTGTGACATCTCTGTCGGTCGAACTGGACTTTCTAGTTGGTTCTGAAAATCCGACCCGTCTTCTTTAAGGTGGAAAACTCCTCCACTGGCGCTGGATGAGGGCCGCGGCAACAAACAAGGTGTCCCCTACTGAGAGAACGGGTTTTGTCGGCTTTTCTCGCTTTTTTGGGGGGCAACGTTCAGAAATTGAGGCCGGTTTTTACCTGACAAGGCCACGGATTGGATTACAGGTGTCCGGGGGGCGTGGCCTCGATGTCAATTACCCTGCGTGAGGCGGTGATTGGCTCAGCTGGTGGCCTATACCTGGAGCCGTGGACAGGCTTCAGATGAGCAGAGTTTTACCAAACTGGAGGATTTCTTTTCTAGCTGTTCTTTTATTTATTTATTTATTTATTTATTTATTTGCAAAATCATCAAAGCTCACCTGGAATTAACAAAAACATTAAACATTCACTTATCAGCGCCATGTTTGAGTGCAACACTTCAGAATGTATGTTTTATTTTATCCAGATAATTAAACTGCACCGATTCTGATTTCAGATGCCGATACCAGTTTTTGATTTTTATCCATTTCTGACCTGACCGTACCAGTTAAACCAACACAGCGACTCAGGTGAAAACGCTGATTCAGGAAGGAAAACGTTCCATATCAAGTTTTTATTGCTAATTATAATTAGCATTTGTGAGTGCATGGAGCTGGAAGAGTAGAAACAGTTTTATTGCTGCTTCTTAGTGATGCATTCATGATCTGAAGCGAAAAGAAATAAAAAATTGGAAATTTGAGTTTCAGACTGATTAAGTAAGTTCCAATCAGCAGAGTATTTTTTTCTTAAGTGATTAATGTCACAGGAATTTTATTTCAATTTTTCAACTGAATCCATATAAAATAAATTGAACGCAGGTTCAAAGTTGTGAAGAACTTAATCCAAAAGGCTCACATCATCTGGATTACGTTGCATCGGACTGTTTGGATGTTTATCTTGATTTGGCAAGAAAAAAAGTCATAATATAATGTAAATTGCTAATAATGTCAAAATAATTGTATTATTAATTACGCTTTTTATTCTAACATCTTTACATTTTTCAGATTAGTAGATTTTTTTAGTGTAGTGCACCCTTCAGCAAGATATTAGGACTAAAATATTCTCTAATCTGTCTGTTAAAGGAAAAAAAACAAGCTTGTTTATGTCTGATGTAGGATTCCCTCTCAGTGGTCGTGGAACATTTTTCCCAGCAGAAATTCCTTTGTGCTGCATCCAAATGATCTTGCAGAAAGTTGTTGACAGCCTCCTGGATGACAGATAACTATCAGCAGCACATCTGCAGGCAAATGAGTCCCGAAACTCCTCCAAATCCTCACGAGTGTGGATGGCGATGGTGAATATTAGCCTGCAACCAAATCAGGGGGTGCAGAGGGTGGGCGCTTTTAACGGTTAGCTTGTATCCCACAGCTGGGCGAACAACTGGAAGTGTCACATAAATGTAAGACAATCATCTGCCATCTTTCTGTCTACCTCGCTCTGACACACTTTTTATTTAACAGCATCCAAAATCTACAATAATCTCAGGAAAAAATAAACTTTGGTGCAGTGGATGAAAGCGCGGAGTGGAAAACAAACAGATTAGGTGGCTACAACATGGGATTAAAAGATGTTATCAGTTTTATTCAAAGTTTCACCTCACACACACACACACACACACACACACACACACCTCCTCTTCCTCCTGGATCCTGGTTCACTGTTGATTCATCCCGGCGGAGGGACACCTGCTCCTATTGGATCTTGTTTGCACTGAGGACATGGGACAAGGAGAGCGAGACGGGAAGGTTGGGAATACGTGGCAGGCTGCTGATGGCGGAGATGCTGACTCGACAGAGCACATCAACAAACAAACAGGAGTCAGTTAAAGCCTGCTTGGTTCCTCAAATACCCCAAAACTCTTAAAAAGCTCAGTGAAAACACAAAAGATCCTCTAGATCCATGATAGAGCAGGTTTATAAACCCTCTAATTTATTCTGGGTTGTCATTAATAAAGAAAATATTTATCTGTCCCACATGTTGCTGCAGCTGCATGTTCACACATCTTCTCTGATGGAGAAACATAAAAATGAGGTCAGGATTGGAAGTGAGATGCAAAAATGAGCCACTTTTAAACATGTTTTCTTTGCTTTGTAAAACAGTTAATAACGTTTTTTTGGTCATTTGACCTATGTGACTGCCACAATAAAAGCCTCGGTTATCCAGAGTAAATTCTATAAATTACTTTCTAGGATTTTTTTGTGGGATATATTTTTTTTAATCTTCAGTCTTTGATGTCCTTATCTGCTCCTTTGGAAAACTTTTAGTGCAGTTTTTCATTTTCAGGGAAAAATGTAGTACCACAGACTTTAAGTTGTTTACTTTTATTTACATGTTTGGGTCAAACATGCTTTTATTGTGAAAAATGCCTCTGGAAAGATATCAGGTAAACAGGCTTTACTCAAATGAATCATTTCATTAGAGAAAAGGTGGAACATTTCCCTAAAAATGATTTTTTTTCTCAGTTTTCTTTGTGTTTTTTACTTCTTTAGTAAAGTCTGCTCCCCCACACCCAGTCAGTGGTTACTGCGCCTGAGGCGGATACTCCACTGAGCTAAACAAATGAGTCAAACGCCCAGGAAGATCTCTCCCAACATTTTCTTCAGGATGCTTTTTTTTATTTTTGTCGCCCCTCTCTTCCCACCATCCCTCCCCCGTTGCCTCCCACATCCTAGAAGGCAGTTAACGCCATCCCGCCTGGATCCAGGTATGAAACCAGGATGGAAATGAGATGCAAATCCTCCCCCCCTTGCTTTGTTGAGCGTGTGCACGCTCGTCGGAGCTGACTGTAACTGTTCTGAGGTCGGTTTGATTGACGCTGGACCATCAGTTTGCATTGTGGATCTCATGCTGAAGCTCCCGTTTGTTGGCTAAACAAGCCAACATGAACAATAAACCTCTGGTGTGTTTTTAGATCTTTATCATGCTGCTCCTCTCTCTCTGTCTCTCTCTGCAGGTTAACCGCCACCACACACATGTGCACCGAGGAGCCTTAAGCAGACAGATGTTACAGATGTTTTAACTCTGCCTTCAGTCCCGATCAGCCCGAGGGTTTGTGTCCTCATATGAGCGGACCGGGTCTGATCGGCTGCAGCAGCACGGTCTGGATGTTCTGCTGAGGTCTTGGTTAGATGGTATCACACCGTTTCTCACTGATTACAGTGAAAACAGTCATCATGAGCTCTGAGGGCAGCACAGGACCCGCATGCTGCTCCGTTCCTCCTAAAACACACTCACACACACTCATGCTGTCAGAGGGGAACAGGTCACCGGATTTTCCAGGACAGATGGGATTCTGGGATTCTTGATGGAGTGTTTCTGTATTTTGCAACACTGTTGACGTTGAGACCGTGAGAGGTGAATTCAGCCTGGTTAAAAGACAATATTTTATTATTTCAGGGTCAAAATAGTTTGTTTTTGACATTTAAAAGAGATTTTATCAAAACATCTCACTTTTTTTGTTCACGATAGCACTTATTTACGGTGTCTTGCAAAAGTCTAAACATCCCTTGAACTTGAGTGTTTTTACTGAGATTGACCAACACAAAGTAGCACACTATTGTAAAGTGGGTTAAGTTGGAAAATGGAAAAAGTACGCTACATCTGCAAACCTACCAAGACATGACCACTTAAACAGACGGAGCAAGCAGAGCACTGGTCAGAGATGCTTTCATGAGGCCCATGGAGACGCTGGAGAAGCTGCAGGAATCCACAACTCAGGTAGACACGGTAAACGTGTGGAAGAAGCTGCTCTGGTCACACCAGACCAAAGTTAAAAGTTTGGGCCTAAATGCAAATCGCTATGTGTGACGGAAAAGTAACACTGCTCATTACCTTGAACACGCCGTCCCAACTGTTAAACATGGTGGTGGCAGCATCATGCTGTGGGGATGTTTTTCCTCAGCAGGGACAGCGACGCTGGTGGGAAGATGGATGGAGTAAAATCCAGGATAATCCTTGAAGAGAACCTGTAGGAGTCTGCAAAGGACTAGAGATTGGGAAGGAGACTCACCTTCCAGCAAGACAATGACCTGAAACATTCAGCAGGAATCTGAATTCGACTTATTTTGTGTTATTTTGAAACTTTTTCCTGCTCATTTGTGGACTTTTTACATTTTATTTTTGTCTTTCAGTCAAAAGAAGCTGAAATGTCCACAATAAATGATCACTCATCAAAATTCGCCTATAAAGCCTATTTTTTTTATGTTTATCGCTAAAAACTTCAATAAAACATTATAAACTCACCTTAAGGCCCAAAGTTCTGGAGCAGAAGATGTCCAATGGCCATTCTGTTTGCAGTGACCTAATTAAATACTCTTTTCCTGGGTTTTAGTGCAGTTTTCATTTTCATTCAAACCCTAACCCTAAAAATGTGGTAAAAAGGCTGTTTTTGTCGGGTCTCTGTGTCGTGACTTTGTTTCAAACAGCATAATGTCTATAAAGTGAAATCATTATATTTACAACCACATTTTCCTGAATTTTCTTATTTCATCACATTAATCTGACTCTGCAGCTTTGCTCTGCAAGTCTGGGCTGGTAATTTGATGCATTTAAGCTCTAAAAAGTAAAAATCAATAAGAAAATAAGATTGTATTGTCTGATTCATTAGTTTTGAGTTGGATACTGAACAGCAGCCGTTTTAGAATTGGGCTCATATTCTTTAACACTCACCTTTCCTTTCCTATTTTTCTCCCTAGATCTCCTATTAAATCCAAAGGATGACCACCAGATTCTTCACAGTAGCTATCTGTGTATCATATTAGCTAAAAGAATAAATACAGGATAAAAATAATACAATAAAATGATAAACCAGTGATTTTTCTTGATTTTCAGCACATTTTCATCAATGATCTGTTATTAAAATACACGTTAGTAAAGTGCAGGAAGTTTTTTGCATCAAAGAAGTTTAGGAGACTTTTCCTGATTTGTCCAAAGTCTGGTCGATCTTCAGCTTAAGACATTTTAATTACTTTTCCTGAACATTCTCCAAATCTGCTGCTTCAGCACCGATCACATATGATGAAGCTGCCACCACCGTGCTTTCACTTTTGCCCAAACGGTTCTTTTTTTCTGGTCTGATTTAGTTTTACGGACTGCTGCTTGTTTACTGCTGACGATCAGGCAGAAGTCAGAGGCTTTTACAGTCAGCGGTGCAGGTAGAGTAAAAGTTGTTGGAGGAATGCTGGTGAACAGAATCCACCACATTCCAGCCATCATGGACACTCCAAAATGCTATTTAAAGACTCACAGCCATGGGAAATGTTTCCATCTACATTTACTAACACGTAGTACGGTTTCTGGTAAGAGACGCCCTTAAAGTTACCAGAATAGAGAAAAAACAGTAACTTATTATCGGTAAGGGGTGGTCTGGTTAGAGCTTCTCTGCTCTAACCCTAACCCTAACCCTAACCCTAGCCCTAACCCTAACCCTAGCCCTAGCCCTAACCCTAACCCTAGCCCTAACCCTAGCCCTAGCGCTAATTTGAATAATCTGAGTTAAAACTGATTATGTATTAATATGATTGTTGAGTTTTTATTCATTTTTTCCTAAACCTAATGTCATTTTTCCAAACGGCTCCATTTAATGACGTCCACTCAGACAACACCTCTTTATTTAGCCGTTTGAGAAACAATAATTCTGTAATTACGCAACCACAGTTGAAGTCCACATCTTGTGACTTGCAGGTACTTTTCAGAACGACAAAGACAACAGTGTGCATCGACACGCATCACATAAAGGTTAAATGGAAGGCAAGGCAATTATGGACGGGGCTGATTTGAGTCAGTGAAGACGGTTATTGTTAAAGGAAGGTGTGAGAGGCTGCAGAAACACGCTCTGCCACTTCTGAGCCTCCCAGTCTGGCCAGTCCAGTTCTGCTTCAACTGGTTTACTTGCCTGCAATCACAGCTCATCACTTCTGACTGCAAAGATTTTACCCTCAGTGCTTTTTTTTTGCATATCAGAAACTTATTTAGAAGTTTAGATTTTAAATCTATAATGTTTTGCTTTTGTACACATTTGATCCAACAGAATTGTTTTTTTCCACTTATATCCCAAAAAGTAAGCAGCATTTCTAAAACGAACACTTTTGCATAAAGAAAAGTTTCATGTTTTGGTTTTTATTTGAATTAATGTTGCTGAATTTTAATGTGAAATTTTCAGAGAACATAAAACACAACAACTGTATGGTTTTACTGTAGGAGGTTGTGCTCATTTTGCTTATTAGTGCCAAGTTTTTCTATTTGCAGCTCATAAAAGGAGGACATGGATCACCATCGCCGATCAGCATCAGTGTGACATGAACAAAAGTGACTTGTGTTCTGCGTTGTCGCCATCAAGCACCTGATCACGTATCAAGACTCGCCAACAGAATCCGAGGTGAGGAATCCGTCCCGCCGAGATCTGCCGTCAAACCTGAAAGGCTCCTTTAGGAGGAAGCAGGAAACGGCTCGGAAAATCTACTCAGTCGTCTCGATTCAGCTAACGTGAAAACTTCTCATGGGTGTTAAGTTTTGTCCCGTGTCCTCAGCAGAAGCTGCACGGTTCATGAACATGATGTCATTCTGGTTGCTTGAGATGTTGCAACAAGGGTCAGAGGGTCACCAGGCACTGTTGAAGCTGCTGAAATGGGATTCTAGAGTCAAAAATTCAAAAAAGACTCCACATTTACTCATCTATGCAATAAACGTATGGAAGTTTATCACTTGGGGATATTTATTCAAATGAATCAACACACTCAGGCCCATGTTTGATTCACCAGTGGTGATACACTCATCAGGCTCTCTGCAGACATGTGCGTACCTGCAGGAGTTTCTGTTGTCTTCAGGCCAACCGTTACTTGACTTTAGCTGTGATTTGTCCCCTCCTCTCCTGCTTTGAAGGCGCGTTTTCTCAAATCTATCAACTTCAAATAAGCCAATTTGAAATTTCTCTTCCAGAAGAGCTGGTTTTAGTGTCGTTTTCTCTAAAATCGAGGCTCCACTTTGTCGTGAGTTTCTGAAAATTCTGAGGATTTTTATGCACAACAGAGAAGACAGGGACGAGGAGACGGCGTCGTGCCCAGACAGAGAGCCTGCAGAGGGAGTTTCACTTGAACGGAGGCCAACTGAGCCTGAGGGGTGTGAGACCCAACGATGAAGTGGAAATTTAAAAATGATTTCATAACTTCAAATCTAAATACGATCTGATCTGATCCAACGTCATTCCAGGTTAAAGAGCAAAAATGAATCCAAACACATTTAAATGTAGTGTTAACCTTTATTAATCAAATGTTCTTAATTTATCCTCCTTCAGTATTTTTGTCTCTTAAAACAACGATCAGGGTTAATCTTGATCAGGTTTTTGCATCTTCTCCAGCAGATTAGCTAATCTGAAACGTCTTGCTGTGGTTAGATAGTCAAAGTGTGAAAGTGTTGCTCCTTCCTCGGACCAGTTAAACCAGCAGCTCCTCCGTCCATCAGGGTGGAGCAGAGAAATCACAGCAGTTGACAAGCTGGATTTAGACCCAACCGTCGACTGGGTTTTGTTTATTTGAGAAGTTTCACTTTGCGTGTGATTAGATCTACACGACGCCCGTTTCATCCTTTTACTGTTTTTCTGTCTCTGGAGAGTTTTTTGCACAAAAATCCTGAGGTTTAGGAAGATTTGTATGGGGTCAAAATGGGCTCAGCTCCATGTAAACAAGAAAAAATAAATTGTAAATTCAAATAAAAATTGAAAACTCGAAAAAATAAATTGTAAAAAACAGTAAAAAAAAAAAAATAAATATACCTTTGAACCTAAAACTGCAAACAAAAAACAAAAAACAAATTTCATTAAGGAAAACTGATCATGGGAAATGAATGACAGCTGGGTGAAAGCGCTTAGGTTTGACGTCATTTCCGCCCAGGTCGTGTCTTGTTGTTAGCAGTAGCACCATGGTTAGCACATCAACATTGCGCAATGGTGAGCCTACCTGCGTTGGGCAGACCACCGTTCATCTGCAGTAAGTTAATTTTTTCTGTTCATTTACCGTTTATGCAGTTAAAAGTTTTGTTTTTGTCTGAGTTATTCAATGTGATTGAGCAGCGTGTGCTTCTTGTTAGCGGCTAGCAAGGTTAGCCTTAGCTAAATACACAGCATCTTTGTCAGATCACATCCATTTCTATTTAGCTAATTTTAACTTGAAAGTGAATGTGTGCAGATTCTCACAGATCTCAGTAACATGGAAGGTAGCCTAACCACCAAGCATGAAGCATATGCATCATTTTACACACAAGATTAATGCTAAGTTACATCTAATTAATGATAATATGTCTCCAATCCTGGTCCATGAGATCTGCTATCCAGCATGTTTTACTTTCTAACTCCTGCACACCTGATTTAAAAACCAGAAGGTCTGCAGAGCTTGAAGACCACTAATTCAACCACTGACTCAGTTCTGTAGGAGCGTGTAAACTTGGGTTTAATAAATTAGCAATAATATTGGATGAGACCTGTTTTACATTCTGCATTTTTGTTGTTTTCAGGAAATGTTGGAGAAGCAAGTTATGGGAAGATTTCTACTAAGAGTTCAAGAGGCAGGTCACCACCAGACCACACTGGTGCTGTTCACAGCTCGTGGATGTGGAGGAGGAAGTTTCACAATTAGCGGCTTGTATGTGAATATCCAATGTAATATGCTCTCTCTTATTTCAGTTTCTGTCAGTGAGCCCAAGGGCAGCTGTAACTACAATGTAATTCATCGCCAGCAGTGTGTAAAAGTGTGTGGATTGATAAATAAGTCACTGTGGTGTAAAGTGCTTTGGAGTCCTCTGAAAGTCGCAGTTCAAGTGCAGGTCATTTATCATTTATGTGGAGGTGTACACAAAGTAAACAGAGTAATGCATATATATATATGTCAATTATGGAAGTTATACTTCACAAAGTCAGTCAATGACTTTAAACCTTAAGACCCATCAACTTTTGAAGGAAAAAAACAAAAAATTACAAGTTCAAATGTTCCATCAGAACATGTGTAGGTGTAAATGGCTCTGGTGGTGTAGTGGAAGTGTTGATTGTTGGGAAGTTCTCAGTGGTTGAGCTGTAATCAAACCCCTTCTCAAGAAACCCGGTCTTGATGTTTCGGTCTTATCCAATTATCGACCTATTTCTACACTGCCATTTCTCTCTAAAGTTCTTGAGAAAGTCGTTTTTAAACAATTATCTGATTACCTGGATGATAACCACATTTTTGAAGCTTTTCAATCAGGTTTTAGAGCAATGCATAGCACTGAAACTGCGCTAGTGAGAGGGCTCAATGATATTTATAATTACACCGATGCGGGCGACACAGTCTTTTTGTTACTTTTAGATCTGACAGCTGCTTTTGATACTCTTGATCATGGTATACTTCTTGATCGTCTGGAGAAGTTTGTTGGTCTGTCTGGTTCAGCCCTCACATGGATGAGTTCCTACCTGTCTGACAGGTATGTAACTGTTAAGATTGGTAGCTTCTGCTCGAGTGATGCTCTTCTGAAATATGGAGTTCCACAGGGCTCTGTACTTGGTCCTCTGCTTTTTAATTTGTACCTGCTCCCACTTGGGGCCATTTTTAGGAAATATGGGCTTGACTTTCATTTCTATGCTGATGACTGTCAGGTTTATGCTCCTATCAAAGCTAAGGAATTAGCTTTGAGCTGTCTTCGTGATATTAATGATTGGATGGGGTGTAATTTTCTCCAGATTAACGAGTCTAAGACTGAGTTGATTATGTTTGCACCGAGTGGTGCTCCTGTAGATACTCAGTCGTTGTTGCATGGCTTTTCCTATGATGCGAAAGATGTTGTTTCTAATTTGGGTGTCAAGATAGATTCTCAGCTTAATTTTGATGTTCAAGTCAATAATGTGGTTCGAGTTTGTTTTTTTCACATTAGGAAGCTTTATAAGGTTAAATCCCTTTTAATTAGGAGTGACTTCGAGAAGCTTATCCATGCTTTTATAACATCTCGTTTGGACTATTGCAATAGTCTTTTTTTGGGTATTAATCATGGATGTGTTGCTAGGTTGCAGTTGGTACAAAATGCTGCAGCTCGTCTTTTGACGGGCGCATGTAGATTTGACCATATTACTCCTGTTCTTGCCTCTCTGCATTGGATCCCAGTTAGGTTCCGTGTGCAGTTTAAGGTTTTGGTTCTCGCCTACAAATGTTTGAATGGGCTAGCCCCTACCTATTTATCGGAACTTCTCATGCCGTATGTTCCTTCTCGTGGACTGCGGTCGGCTGACCAACATAGGTTAACTGTACCTAGGGCAAAACTTCAGAAAAGGGGTTTTAGGTCTTTTTCTGTGGCAGCTCCAACTTTATGGAATATGTTGCCCATCCCCATTAGGCAAGCATCATCTGTTGCCATTTTTAAAAAGCTACTTAAGACTTACTTTTACTCAACAGCTTTTTCTACTTTTAGTTGACTTGGTAGTCCCCTTCTTTTTAATCAACTTGTGTGTTTTATTTTTTTATCTATTGCTTTTATGTTTTATCGTGTTTTTACTTGACTTTTTAAATGTTTTTTATTTTGTCTGTTCAGCACTTTGGGCGACATTGTTGCATTGAAATGTGCTATATAAATAAATCTGATTTGATTTGATTTGGTGAAGCAGCAGGTTCAAGTCCCACTGCTTCCTGTTCCTGGATCAGTGCAACCTACCATGGGAGGGGGCCTATTTGTTTTGCACTTTTGCTTATGTGGTGTTGCTTCTAAATTACTGCATTAGAAATTCAAATAGGCCCTGAAAATGTATTACGAAATGAACATGTAATGGAAAAATAAAGACCAAACTCAACATGAAGTTGTGTGTGTGCGCGTGCATGCATTCATGCACATGAGTGGCATGTGACACTCAGGTCAGAGTGGGCCTTGCACACATAAGCATCACATTGCATGAATGTATGCACATCACATTGCATGAATTGATTAGTTTTAGCTTCAAATTTTGGTCTTTATTTGGGTTCTAGTTAATAAAGTCTAAAATTTGAAGCTAAAACTAATCAAGCACCCCCTATAGGCTGGCTAAGGCTAACAAATGAGACATTCTCTGTGCAGGAATATAACTTTTAAAGGAAATACTGAACCTTCATTCTCATACCTTTAAACACTCCATGGAGGTCTTATTTATTATTTTAAATATAGATTTTTATTAAATTGTTCCATATTCAACTTTTAACTAGACCCAAAAAAAAGTCCACAATTTGAAGCTAAAACTAATCAAGCGCCCCCTATAGGCTGGTTAGGGTTAAGGCTAACAAATGAGAGATTTTCTGTGCAGGAAGATACACATGTTCACAGCTGGATTCTCTGAAATCCAGCTGTGAACATGTGTATGGTGTTTTAGGTGAGAGTGACCTAATGGTGGCCATGGATGCAGCCTTCAAACCAACCGGAGTGTGGTGCACACATTCATTCACATGTGTGTTCAGAGTAAACACGCTGTGAAACGTGTTATATGGATATGTCAGTTGGCCAACTTAATTAAATTTCACCAAGAAACTTAAGTTGCATGGCAAGTAGAGATGGCCAACTTACTTAAGGACCTAGTAACTGCAAAGTCCAGTTACTTTAAGTAAGTTGGTCCAACCTAAGTTACTTGGCCATACTTGCTCTTAGTTGTCGTTTTTAGCTTTTGTACTTAAAAACTTGCTCAGTCATAAGATTTGAAGTCTCAATTTCCACAACACAAGTATTCCTCTGGGGATTGAACCCTGAACCACTCACACTCCAAGCCAAGGCCTTACAGAGTGAGCTAAGCAAGAACACAACTGCTTAGATTTTTAGAGCATTTCATGCTGTCAAGAATTCACACAAAGTCTAAAAGACATTGTTTGTTTTGAACCCTGAACCATCAGCATGCCAGCCCAGTAACTTACAGGGTAAACTAGATTAGCAGACACTTACTACTTGGTTTTTGAGCATTTCATGTTGTCCAGAATTCACACAAAGCCTAAAATTGCTATGTGCTGGGTTTGAACCCTGAACCACCTGTACACCAAGCCAACACCCCAACAGACCAAGTTACACAAGTAGATGATACTTATTTGCTTTTTAGACCATTTCATGTGGTCCAGAAATTCACACAAAGTCTAAGAGTCATTGTTTGTCCAGGTATTGAACTCTGAACCACCTGCATATTACCCCAATGCCCTACAGACTGAGCTACCACACACAGACAATGACTCAATGTGTCCTGAAGATTTGAAACAAAAATTAATTGTGATCTCAGTACCCCATTTGTGGTTCGCTGGTAGCATTTATTGACTTCCGAAAACTAAATTTAAAATTCAGTACTTCAACTACCCAGTTTTTAATCACTTGGGATAACAATGTTAAATTACTCTTCGTTGAACCTTTGCACTATTTTCCCCAATTCTAAAAACTCAGAAATTTGAAACTTTTTCCAAGACCCACAACCTGAACCTGAAGTACTTTAATCTCATAAAGTTTGTCAGAAAGTTCCTTCTGTCGCTGCTTCAGAAATGTCAAGTCCTTGTAAACATTCTTAAAAGTCTTACCGATACTGACTCTTGACTTTCATGCGAGACACTTGTGTTTTCTAGCTTCTTACATTTTAGAAAGAGATTAAATCAAACTGTTGGATTTGATTCTTCACACCCAAGTTCTCCAACTCTTTTTCTTACTGCTTGAGCTATCCACCTCAAACACAAACTGCCATACTTCATCTTGATTAGATAATAAAGACTGGTTTAAAGCTACAATGGCAAATCTGCAAAACAAGCTAGCTTAAAACACTATTTTTCATGCCTCTTAACAATGTTTCAACATAGTATAGCTATACATATATTGTAGGGATTAAAAAAACAATGAAGTGGTTCTTTCGCAAATGTCCAAGCCAAGGCCTTACAGACTGAGCTACAAAAGGACATAACTGCTTAGATTTTTAGAGCATTTCATGCTGTCAAGAATTCACACAAAGTCTAAAAGACATTGTTTGCCCAGGTATTGAATTCTGAACAACCTGCAAACAAACGCACTGCCCTGCAGACTGAGTCAGCAATGTGCTATCACTTTATTTAAAGCTGTAATACGGAGTTTTCCTCTTTCAGGAATTATGTATGATTTCTTTAGAAAGCCATAAAAGTAATTGTCTTATCTTGTATTGTGATATAATGTAGGCAATATGTCTTTTTTTGTTTTGCCAAGCCCACCCCTCGTCTCATACAGTTCTATGCAATATGATCTGAGCACCGGTAGCATTAGACTACCGCTTACATACAGAGATCGATCACAGAGCGTGCTCGAGTGTTAAGGACGTACCTCGGCTGTTGCAGAGTTGGCGACCTTTCTCATGGACAAGAAAGTCTTTAAAATATAAATATATGAATACACAACATAACATGAGCATAATAACTGTAAAACAATGTGTTTTAGCTGTTTGTCGGCTAGAGGAGTGCATTCATGAATGAGAGGCGTTGCTTTCGGCTGTAAATACGGAAGTGGAAACCACGGCTTAGTGCGATACATTTGTCAGCCACTAGATGGTGCCGTCAGATAAAAAATTATTCGGAGTTCTACTTTAATAGGTACACACCGATGATAGAAATTACTACATCAATGTGTGCTACCATTGTATATTATACAGGTAAGATATACTAATGTTTACTACTACGTTTTAGAAAAGTTTTATTAGTCAGTGACGGTGAACGTACCAGATGTGCTCAGGGTGCCAGATTGGCTAGGGGACTTGCGTCTGCCAATGCCAAATTACATCTGATTCACATCGAGTACAGATGCGGTCTGGACTCTGCCTGGTTTCCGCAAAGACCAAAAAACATTAGGTCCATTCACCTTTTTGCAGCTTAGTGTATGTTCCTACCCCAGCTACAGTCAGAACTGTGCAGCTTTATTGGTGGAATAATCATCCCCTCCAAACAGCAGAACTTGATGTCAAACCAACTCTGGGAGATGGGGTGAAGAACTTCCAGGAATTGTGGTCCCACCTGTCCTCTCACACAGCAGAGCATTCACTCCAGCCATCTGGTTCGTTTTTTTATAAAAAGCATGAGATTGATTTATTTCCAATCTCTGTAGCCTAACCCACAGAAAGCAGATAACTACTCCACCAGTTAAAAAACATTTTTTAATGACTGTTCAGTCTTAATGCGTAATGCCACGCGTATGTATTAAAAATGTAAAATTTGAAGCTGAGAGGAATATTTAGAATTGATGTTGGTGAGAAATATTAATGAAAAAGGACAGGTTTGTGCACTGGATACAGAATTTGGTAGTAAGCAGGTAAAAATATTACACACTGGGGCTTTAAGAAAATCTGAAATTTCCAAACTTTATTTTATTCACGCAATAATATAACTTTTCAGATGTATTACTTGCAGTTCAGTGTATAATTATATGTTCTTTTTTCGAGTTTTCAATTTTTATTTGAATTTACAATTTATTTTTTCAAGTTTACATGGAGCTGAGCCCATTTTGACCCCATAGAGTTGCTGTAAAGAGAAACAGAAATTTAAAACAAAAAAGTTACTCAGTAACTTTAGATTGTTGGTTTTACACTGTAAAAAATGCAGAAATTCCACGTTAAAATTACAGATAAAATATTTTCATCTTTCGTGGATAAGGAATAAAATAAATAAAATGTTTTCTGTAAGGATTACATGACTGTTGGTTAAGAGAGAGAACTAAAAAAAATATGTTCAAACAACCTAAATTTTAAAATTTTATTTCCAAAACAAACTTTTTGACACTTGTAATCAGAAATACCAGAGTGGACAGTTCCTGCCTCCAAAATCTCAGCAGCAGTGTGACTCACGGCCACAAGAGGGCAGCACACAATAACCAGATCTTTTTTTTTTTTTTGGGCTTGCTTAAATCTAACACCAAAGTCTCAGATCAAATATCTCAGGAAAAATTTGCTTTTCCCTGGCCCCTCTAACAGTCAATAAGATGATTTCTATATTAGGTTTATTTTAAAGGTCAGAATAATCCTGATAATCCTGATAAACAGCACTTTTATGTTTTGAGACATGCAAACCAAACCAAATAAATGAATGACAGTAACATGTTTCATGCAAATGGATTCAAAGCAGGTGTGTTAAAGTAGAGAAACCTTCAAATTAAAGAGATTTTCTTTCCTTTAGCACACCTGCTTAACTGCATTTGGACCAGTGGTTCTCAATTACTTTTGGTGAAGCCCCCCCTAGGGTACATAGATTTTTTTCGCGACCCCCCCCCCCCTCCCCCCCGCGGGGTAATGTGCGAGCGGCGGGGGGGGGGGGGGGGGGGGGGGGGGGCTACCTTGAATTGGCCCCCAAAATGCCTAGAAACGGCCCTGGGTGTGGGACTGAGTTTTGAAGGTGACTGGAATTGTATCAAATAAATAAATATTACATGCTTATAAGTTATTGCGTTATAAAGTTACAAACGTGTAGTGGGATAAATCTACCTGCATTTTCCTTTTCAAGCACTTTGTTTTATTTTTTTTATGCAACCATTTTCCTGTCCTGTCTGTATTTTAGCTGCATCTCCTCTCAATCCTCCAGAAAAACTGCTGCCTGGCTTCATTTTTCACGATTTAAGCAGATCAAAGAGATCTGTGAAACATAGAGAGTGCGCTGCGCTCGCTGCTGCGCCAGTGAGGTAAAGTCGCAGAAGCACGGGTGATGGAGCGCAGCAGCGGAGCGCGTCAGACACAAATAAAAGACAGAAAGTTGTTGTATTTTAATTCCAGAACTTGACAGGATGTCCAGACAGACCTCTGAATCCCTCTGTCAGCGCTTCTCTTCAGCGCTCCTCACATGACATTTGCGCACAGGTGAGCAGTTCACGCGGAGCAGAATGTGCGCTCGGGCGGCAGCAGGTGGAATGTTAATTCAAGTGAAATCGTTTAATTGTGTTGTTTATATGTTACTGGGGAACTCTGGTCAGCTTGTGTGGGATAAATATTAATGAAAAAAGAATGGATATTTAATGGTTTTATTGAATATTTATTATTATTTTAAAAATAAGTGAAAATAGATCATGCGGCTCTGGCTGCGAACAAATGATTCTTTCCATTTGTCATGTAAGAAAGAAAGGAAGTTATGTTCAGAAAAAAAAACATTTTATTTAAATAAAATCAAACAGTGGTGCAGGGCAGCTCAGGGAAACAAAGATGAGGCATCTTTTTAACATTACCATGTTCAATAGGGCTGTTCATACGTCACTCTACCAAACAAAAAATATAAATGAAACAAAAAGTAAGAAAAATCTAAATTTCTCTTCCATGGAACATTTGCACTGCTCCATTAAATAAAATCCATGTTTGGACTTTTTCTGTGTTCACAAATCAGTTCGTACGTGTATTGTGGAATCTGTTTTACTCTCCGTTGGGGAAGCTCCGAGCAGGGTGGGGGGAGGGGTTGGGGGGGTCAGGTGCGGTGCGCCGCGCCCCCCCTGCTCCTCCTCCGCGCCCCCCAAGGGGGGCGCGCCCCACTAATTGAGAACCACTGATTTGGACGCAGAACATACATATTTGGTTGAATTGGAGCTTTTAAATGAGTCTTTTAGTGTAAAGAAGGATGTGTTGAGGCATCCTGGATACAACGGGGGAGATAAAAGAACATCCTTTTAGGGTAGCAGTAGCTCAGGAGGTAGAGTGGGGTTGTCCAGTAATCAGAAGGTTGTGGGTTCAATCCTGGCTCCCACCAGAGAATGCTGCTGCGCCCTTGGGCAAGACCCTTAACCCATCTTTCCTGCTGCTGGTGGTTGGGGGGACTGGTGGTGCATGGTAGACCTCACTTCTGTCAGTGCTCCCCAGGGCAGTTGTGGCTACATAATGGCTCATCCCCACCAGGGGTGCACTGATGGAAGCGAGGCCTGCTGTGCACCGGCGCCGCTGGTTCCCTCCGACCACCACCAGCAGGCAAGGTGGGTCAAGAGTGTTGGTGTTCAAATTCATGTTTTGCTTTCAAAAACATTGTGCGGTCAAATTATGGTTTATACAGAGTTCTGATTTAGATGGACATTAAAATAATAAAAATAGAGAAAATAAAAATAATAATAAACATGAAAATTGAGAAAACAGAATAAAAATAAACTAAATGAATGAATAAGCACGTAGTGGTAGGTTGTGGAAAACAGCTGGAACTGATTGACACTCGCGGACGCATCTCCGCGCGTCATCGCACATCACCGGAAAAGTTTTATGTATGACGCGCCAGGGATGGAAATCTTGCTACAGCTCTTTGAGAAAGCCGAGGAAGCACCAACGCGGTGATCTTCCACGGGAATGGCGATGTAACTCATCTAAAGACAGGGGAGGCAGCCGGTAAGAGACATCTAATTGAAACGCGTTGCCTGTGGTGCCGATCGGCTGACGCGTGTTTGTTTAGCGCCGCTCAGAGCAGGCCCGGAGAGTCGGGTGCGCATCAGAAATGTTTGTCTCATGATTAACTTGATGTTTATGCTTGATGTTTATGCTTGATGCTTGTGCTAGTTGCTTGCATTTAACCTTAACTAATTGAGATCATGATTTTAAACGTGGTCGTCTTATTTTATGAATTAAATGAGATTCGGTTCAAATTAATTAATCATGCGTACTCATGTTAAATCATGTGTAAATTTACTGCAAAGGGGGTGTTTGTTGTTTGAAAGTTTGTAGAAATACAATTGTGGTGGTGGAATATTTATATATTTTTATATCAGCTTCTTAGTATACATATTGTGTTTTGTTCAGGTTTTTCACCTGCTCGTAGGCTTTGCCTTGCTCCATGCTTCACCGTCCTATTTAAAAGAAAGAAATAAAGGAAAATGAAAGTGAAGTTATGAAGTCCTGAGTGGAATCCTGCCTATATTCTCCTTTTAGATGAGCCCCTTTCAAGTGGGGTTGGAAAAGAACTTGACAAACATTATCAAGTAGCTCTAGGTTTGCTTTAGTTGACTTGCAGGTGGAGGTGGAGTGTTTTCCACACCCAAGGACAGGTAAAATACAAAGTCCTTCATAAAGTGCAGCAGCTCTCTTGTTCATGTTACAAATACGTCTTTAAAGTGGGATGAACATAAAGCACTTCAAAAACCTTCTAAACATACATCTGGGTATGGATTTTGCAATGGTCAGGTATTATGTAAAGGCCAAGCGTGGTTCTGCAGCATCACTAGCGCTGGTGACGGTGATAACATGTTTATTACAGAAGCCTATTAGATGGTTATTAAACTGTTTTGGGATTTCTTTGTGCAGGAATCCTAGTGGTTGGACAATTCTGATGAGTCCCAGCTGATTAATAGGCATGCATCTTCTTTCCAACACACCTGTTTTAGATCTACCTACCTGTATCCAGTGTTTTATTTAGGTTTCCTTGATAAACCTAAAGCTTAGTTTAAATTATGTTGCATGGAGAAAAATGCACCATGTTTTGGTATTTACAGTTTTTCTCCATTGGTTTGGCTCATTTCTTGAAACAGAAATGACATTCTCAAAATAACATGGACAAACCTCCAAACCTCTTGGCAAATGTTCACAACAGAATGGCATTTCTCATTCATTTAATCAAACGGCAAATGCCTTAGTACATGTCTCAATTGTCTCAGTGCATCTTTGCAAATGATTAAGTACAAGTAGCCTACAGTTATACAGTTAGCCCACATTTAGCACATTTTCCAAATGAATAGATCTTGTAGATCTAAACTGATTAGTTGATTCTCAGTCCAATGATCATCCTCTCCAAAACATGTCAGCATGATTTCATTGTATAAGTACTCGCATGCACAACTGTCTGTTCAATTGTCAAAATTGGTCAAGAACATAGTACCATGAATACCATATATGAATTTCTTTGAATATTTGATACATTGATGACAGTCATTGACAGTCAGGTGAAACTAGACTATAAATATAAACACAATAAGCATCTCCACAATAAACCGGGTTTTGAAGAAGCATCAGATGACAATGAAACAAATCTACAAGGCACCATTTGAGAGGATCTCTGATAGAGTGAAGGAGCAGCGGTACCAGTATGTAAATGTAAGTCAGCTACTGGTTGTCTCATTATAACCTTACCTGTAATCACAGTAAGCAGTAGTTCACCTATTTGGTTTCAATACCTCCTTTACCTGATTTCATCTGACTTCCACAATTTCAACAGAAAACCGCAGTTTACTGTACAATACAATTATCATTATGATACTTATATCATACATCATTGTATATTGTTGGTCCTCTGCCATAGTGACAAAACATCTAAACATTCTTAAACTTAAATTAATTAATTCTTAAACTTTGGTCTCCAAGACCAAAGAAATGGTCATTCACTTCCACCACAGCCCATCCTCTACCCCCGCACTCACTGTAAACAGTCAAACTATTGAAATGGTTTCTTCATACACATACCTCGGCTTCATAATTGATCATAAACTCACATTTCAACTTAACACCGAACACATCTTTGCAAAATGTCAACAGCGTCTTTATTTCCTTCGTAAGCTCTGCAAACTTCAGGTTCACCAGTCCATTCTTGTTGCTTTTTATAGATGTTTCATTGAATCCATCCTTACATTCAACATCACTGCTTGGTTTGGTTCACTCACTCTAGCTCACCGTAACACACTCAATAACATCATCAAAATAAGCAGTAAAATTATAGGTCAGGAGCAGCAGCCACTCACCATCATTTACAACACTAGAGCCCTGAGGAAAGGCTCACAGATCTCCACAGACCCCTCACATGCTCTTCACTCCTACTACAGCATGTTGCCATCAGGTCGTCGGTTCAGGTCCCTCTCACTTAAAACAAAAAGGGCTTCCTCTAGCTTCCTCCCTTCCTCTATTCGTCTATTAAATGCTAAGCCACAGTCCAAGTGACTGTGAATAGAACCAAATTGGAAATGTTTTAGTATTCTTTTAAATAAATTTTATGTATTTGGATATATTCCCTTTTAATTGATGGTATGTGTGTGTTCTGATTGTTTTTATGGGCTGTGTTGATACTCTCTCTGCAAATGAAGTTCCTAACGAATAAATAAAGTGAATCTTGATTTTATTTGATTTTTGAACATTTTGTATGGCAGTACTCACACAATGCCAAAGTGACGATGCATTTTGGGGGCAATGCCTATTCAGATTAGAAAGGAATGTAGTTTTGACACATGAGTGAACTGTTTTAGGAGAGATGTGAGCTTTTGCAGGTGAACCATGTTGTTGTGATCAACCATCCAGGTTTATTTTGACAAAAGCACCAAGAATGATGAGAATGTCCGATCTGTGTGGAGAAATGAGCCAAAGCTATTGAGAAGGATCTTTGCCATTTTGGAGACACTGACTGTTTAAATGAGAAAGGGATTTAAATTGAAGCCTGACCTAACAGTTCTGGAAGAGATATGAGCTTTTGCAGGTGAGCTATAGTGTTGTGAACATTTGCCAAGAGGTTTGGAGGTTTGTCCATGTTTTTTTGAGAATGTCATTTCTGTTTCAAGAAATGGGCCAAACCAATGGAGAAAAACTGTAAACTGTTCTGATCTCTAACCAGGTATTAAGTGGTGTGATGGAGCCCCACTGTGGTCAAACTGTGTTACTGCAGCTGTGAGTCTAGATAGAAAGACAAGAAAAAAAACACCATCGTTCAAACTCATATATTATTTATTACAATTAAATATTTTCTTATGTTACATACGTTCATTTGAAACCATACAAATAATCTGTGCTGTGATTAATATTCAAGATATTTCCATGCAAAGAATATGAAGGAAAAATAATTCACATAAGAAGAACAAACGTTCAGGTTTTTCTACACCTGGGAATGAATTCAGTTCTGGATTCAACACTTTGTCTCATTTTATTGTTTTTAAAATTTTTTTTTGGTGCAAACATTATTTTGTGGCGATTCGAGATCAGACCAGCGTCCTCAAACAAAAACAAAAAAGGCATTTGGAAAACTATACGGACAATCCATCCCTCTCTATAGGAAAACTCTTGGAATACGGTTAATAAAAACAGGCACGGAGGACCATTTAAGACAGAAACTTTGATTAGAGATGATTAGTGTGCTGAGTGATTCAAGGCCATGATATGTCTGGTGTGCAACTCTTAAATCAGCCAGATTAGTTTGAATTTGATGTGTTTGCTGCTCAAAAAAAATCCTTAAATTAGAGGAATTTAGATTTTTTTATTTCAACAAAATAACATGAAAATGTTTATTTGAATGTGAAATATCTAAATAATTTGTAGTTTTCTCCCTCATGACATTAATGTTGGTACATTTAGGCCATAATCTCTCATGAAACTTGCTGAAATGTGCATTATATTTATTAAATTAGTATTTTATTGCCTGCAGTTTGCTCAGTTTGATGTAATGAAGCTAGAAGCTGGGAAAAAGGTCAAATATTATTATAGAATTTTTTAAAGCAGCATTCCGCAACTTTGCAGTTATATGGTCTCTGTCACCCTCTAGAGGCTTGCTGCGTAACGTCACTGTCGTAACGTTAAATCTCTCTCTCGGGCATAAGAGGCATGTTTACATTCCTAATGTCAGGCAAAACAACGAAAACAAACTTTTCCACCTCCACACATTGAATAAATAGTTTTATCAGGACTGTATAACAACTTTATGCCCGACCAAACACAATATCCCTGGTGAAATAATTTATTACTTACCTAGCCATTAGCAGCACGGCTAGGTTAGAGTCCGTAGTTCATGCCGTTCTTTCTAAAAGAGCTCTCCAGCGAGGAAAAGACGGCCCAATAATAACTCTGGTCTTTGCTCTTGCTCTATCACGTTCTTCTTTTCTTTTCCTAGATTCCTCTGATAAGGGATTTCTAGCTTTCTTTGGTGAATCTGCAGCTGCTACAGCGAGTCTACGTTATACAATTATGGCAAGCCAAAGGGATAAAAAAAAATGCGCGTTCTAAACTCGCATTATGTCCGCCAAAACGCTCGTTCAAGACGCGTGTTTTGGCGGACATAATGCTCGCTTTTAGAACACGCGAGTTTTTGCCCCCTTTGGCGTCAAAACGCGTAATCAAGACGCGCATTTTGGCGGACATAACGCACGTTTAGAACGCACGCTTTTTTATCCCTTTGGCTTGCCATATTGTGCCGTAAAACGACACCCAGTCAGTACTTCTGGCGCTACCCGATGCACAAAAACTGTATAGCGCAGTAAACAGACGTGGGACCCCCCAACACTATCACAGGTATGAAAATGAACATAATAGATAATACTATGACGCAAAAACTTTACAAAGAAGCATAATTTTAAGGTGTAAAACTTGCGGAATGTTGCTTTAAAAGGAAAAAAGTAATAATTAAAATTTTATATGTAAAATTTTATATGTAAAAAAGAACAAATAAATAAATTAATAAAATTCTACTCTTAGGTCATGAACATGAATTAAAAAACCGACATTTTAATGATATTAAAAATCGAGTATGAATCAAGAAAGTGAATAAAATGACTCTTATTGGTGAAGAATATGACAAATACAACTATTCTTTGAAATTAATAAACTAGTTTAATTCAAATCATATTTTAAATTTGTTAACTTAAAAATCCAAAAGGTAAAATTACAGTTTATAATAAATGTGAGTGGAAATAACCTGATTTATGACTTATTTATTTTCTCTTCCATGTATTTAAACTTTTGCAGCTTTAAATAAATAAATAACAACTCTGCGTGGTAAAAAAGTCCAAATCTGACTTAAATAATCTCTATTTTAATCTTTTTGCTTCATTAGCTTCCCTGCACAGCTGAATCTTTATCATTTAATTTGGACAAAAACAAAAATAAGACTAATTTTCTGATTTTTCTCTCTAAAATGAAGCTAAAATATTTAAAATATTTCAGCAGCATTAAGAGCAAAACGAAGGAGAAAACTACAAACTAACTAAAAAAAAGGTTTTTCTAACAAATTATAGGAACAATTGATGTATTTTGTTGTTAAATTGAGTCAATTTGTTATGATTTATTATACATGTACTGATATGAAATCAGTGACAATCTGCAAAAATACAACTAATATCAAACATAAATATCTAAATTTCACTATTTGTTGGTCATTTAAATCACAAAAGTTAATAATCTGAAATAAATCTAACTACTAAGATCACACAGAACACTGTTGGAATCAGGATCAGCACACTTACAAGCTTTCTAACCTCCAGGTGAAGATCGATAGATTTTCCTCTATAAAAGGCTGGAAATAAGGCAGCAAGAAGGAGGGCGGGGCGAACGACAAGGTGGGTCTGCGATTCAAAAGGTGGACAGGTGAAGCAGCAAGAAGCCATTTTGGTCCTGCAGGTCAAGCAGCTAATGCTCACAAATATCCTTCAAACTCTAATAATCAGGTTTCAATGCTAATTTAAAAGGGCGAGCAACTCAAACACGGGGAAAATATTAAAAGTGACGCAGAATTCAGATTTTGACAGTGCAGCAATGAGGAGAAAGAACTTGTTTTTTTCTATGTAGGAATGGAAGCCACTCGTCTAAAACTCTACTCTTTAAAATTATCTCTTGAAAATAAATTATGTTTTCGCAGTACATAAATAAATACATGTTTTTTTTTCTCCAAACATAGAAAGAAGTCATCATCACAGATCTAAATGCTACGCTGATTACATCATCACTCGCCGGCGCATCAGTGGAGAAACAGGAAGTCTGAGTGGGGACCGTCTGCCTGCCTGATGCCGCCGGACACTCGGGACAAATTCATGAAAGGAAAATGTACAACAAGAGTCAGATTACACTTCTGGCTTCAGGAGAAAAAGGCTTTCAAAATTAAAATAATAATAATAATAAAAATAATAATAATAATAATAATAATAATAATAATAATAATAATAATAATAATAATAATAATGAACTGTGCTTTCTTTGTAGAGTGCGGGTTGGTATGAAAAGAGTTATTTCTGATGTTTAACAAAAGCATTAAATTTTTGCTCCAACTTTGCCTGATTTCATAATAATAATAATAATAATAATAATAATAATAATAATAATAATAAAAAAACAAATAGGATGTGATCTACTTTTGCGATCATGAGGTCTTTTTTTGCATTTGCTGTGGAAAACAAACATATTCAGGCCATTTGCAAAAGTTAAAAGTTTCATCCAAATTAACATTGTTTCATAATGAACAGTTTTTAAGGGGCTTAACTGATATTTGCAGATTTGCAAAAGGCGCTAGGTGATAAACCAGAACGTATCCCTGAATAAAAGCACGTCTGACGTATGGATAGTAGAATTCTGGATTTCTGGGGTCGGCAACTAGTTAGAAGAATAGCTAGAATCTTTTCAAGTGTGTTTTATTGGAAATAATCCAACCATTAATTGATTTATTTAGACAGATTTTTGTTATTTGCAGCAAAAATTAGCATTGAGGCTAGCTATTGTTTTAACTTCTGCCAGGAATTTCATGATAATTCTGCTGGAATAAAAATGTAAATGTGAAGGTTCTGGCATGTAAATGTTGTAAAATCGCATTTGCACAAATGGATGTGAAATAATTTAGCTTGAAATTGGCTTAAGACACTTTGTAGTTAGCCTCATCGTGACTAGCAGTTAGCCTGTCTAAGTTAAGAAAGGGTGTGTCTAAATTCAGGTGCTGCATCCTTCTCAGCTGGATTTGAAGGCCATTTACTTCAAAACACAGCAACGAAGGTTGTCTAAATTCGAAGACTCCTTCAAATGCGGCCAAATTCAGAGGTAGCATCCTTGTAAGGACCTGTCCTACCCAGTGTATGTAGATCGGGTCCTTCCTCGACCACTAAGACCAGGGACGATCTAGCCTTAATGTTTTATCCCCGCCCCTACCCTATGTCCTGTCAACTAGCGCTAAGCAGAAGTTAAAACTTGTCTTAGCGGCAATACGCAAAGTAATATGGGACTGCCACATGAGCGCGTTAACAAGTAATTTTCTTAATTTTGCCAGAAAAAGATATCCTAACAACAAATCCTAACAACACAACCACTATGTGTTTAATTTCTTTACCACCAGATATTATTTTACTAACATTTAAGACGGTAATCCTCTTTAGCTTTGTCCGCCATTATTACGAGAACACAAATCTCCCGTTCGTCCCACAATGAATCCTGGGATAGCCTTTACCAGTAAGAATACATCAGACCCATCTGAAATTAGTAGGAAACAAGGATGCATTCGGACGGCCTTGTCACTTTGCTGTGACGTAATCTGCCTTAAAATGCGTACTTGGAAGGATGCAGCCCCTGGATTTGGATACAGCCAGTATTTTCACCAAACCTGACTTAAAAAGATGTTTAACTCAGTGCTAAACCTGGAAATAATCACCAGTTTTAAACAGGGCTAGCCACTGACAGAGCTGGTCTTAACTTCACATTAACACTGCAGAAAAAACATTAGCTTTGCTTCTTCTTATTTAAAAAACCAATAAGAAAGCCTCGTTCTCTGAAAACACCAGCATTAACTCTTGTTTAGGCAAAACTGCCTTACTCATTTGTCAAATAAGCATACTCAGATTACAGGGAATTCAGATGAGATGAGATCAAACCAAAATATTTTCCTCTCTCTTCATAAAAACAAAAAAACCCACGATATGTTTCGTAAACTACAGCGAATCACTGCAACACTCGTCTGAGACTCGTCACGCAGACAGCAGCGACACTCACACGTAACATCAACTGCAGGTCTAATAAATGTCACATTTCTAAGAGCTACAGTAGCGTTTTCTACAGCAGAGTACGTCCCGGGTTCTTCACATAGCTGCTACATCACCAGAGCCATTTATTAAAAATAAAAGAAAAAGACCATTTACAGTCAGATAACCCTTAAACGTGACGTCCTACCAGTTCTGCAAGAATGTGGTACTTGAACACAACATTTTAAAGCAAAATAAGTTGACCCCTTGCGCTAGGTAGCAAGTAGCTAAATGAAATGTATGAAGGATGATGCTATGGTTACATTATCTGACGCCTGGCTGCAGCACGGCAAATCACGTCCTACTGCAGGTTCTTGAGTAGGCGTCCGTATCGGAAGTCGTAGACATGTCGACAGAAGAACACCAGTTCTGGGTCGACGTCATCGGGCACACAGTGGTGGGTGGGCATGGCGTTTGCAACTACGGGTGGCACCACAAGGGAAGCGGCACTGTCGTGGACTCCCTCCTTATGGCGTTTTACCAAGGCACAAAATCTGCACACAGATCAGACATTTAGACCTCGACCGGTACTTTTACTGGAATTTACAACTGAGGCAAAGAAATTTAGAGCATCACATTTGTTCTTACCGACAATACTGTGCCAAAGTTAGGACATAGCATTTGTCTTCGATACAGGCCACACTGTTCACATCCTGGTGACGAGATGCAAAGATCTCATTCTGTAGGGAGACAAGCAGGTTAGAGCTGAACAGAGCGACATGTTCAGTAGTCTCAGAGGGACCGCAGAAGTCCACGTCTCATCTGCCACGCCACCATGTTTTTCCACAACTATTCACAGGACAAAGATATTTTTTCATTTTTCTCTGAGACGGAGTCCTGTTATCATTCTCACAGTGCTGTTCTGATGTGTTTGTTAGTTCAGCTGAGAAATAACAGACTCCATGTGGTTTATTGTTTCTAGGCATTGAATCAAACCGTTTCCCCCTCAGGGAATTTGCTGACAACAGGAAGCAAACATAACAGGCAGCCTTCTCGCTTGTGTATTCATATGAATCCTGTTGCAGGACCCATGACTGAGAGCAAGCTTTCTGACACATTATGCTCCAGAACACCGCAATGGTCTTGAGATTTAATTGAATCCTGAATTAAGTGAAGACGGCCTGGTCCAAATGCAGCAAAGCAGCCCCAGGACAGAACTGAGCCTCCTCCATGTTGATCTGATTTGTCAAAAAAGCAGCAGCTTTGTCTCATTTGTCCAAAGGACGTTCTCCCAGAAGTTTTGTGTCTCGTCAACATGCATTTTGACAAATTCCAGTCTGGCTTTTTTATGAATTGTCCTCAACAGTGGTGTCCTCCTTATTGTCTTTTATTAAGACCACTTAGGCTCAAACAGTGACAGACGTGACCTGATAGAGCTTGCCCTTTGAGTTCACCTCTAATGTCTTTAGTTGTTGTTTTGGATCTTTGTACATTATATTTTGTCTTCTAAATGTGTCATCAGTTTAATTCTTGTGGATTCAGTCCTGTAGACCCTAAACCTCCTGTGGTCAGAGGATAATACATTTGCTTAGAGATGGTCTTCTTGCCTTTACATGCTTGGACATGGTCTTTAGCCTTTAGATACTTGGGGATGATATTCTAGCCTTTAGCTGGTTAGACATGGTCTTTAGCCTTTAGCTGGTTAGACATGGTCTACAAGCCTTTAGCTGGTTAGACATGGTCTTTAGCCTTTAGCTGGTTAGACATGGTCTACAAGCCTTTAGCTGGTTAGACATGGTCTACAAGCCTTTAGCTGGTTAGACATGGTCTACAAGTCTTTAGCTGGTTAGACATGGTCTTTAGCCTTTAGCTGGTTAGACATGGTCTACAAGCCTTTAGCTGGTTAGACATGGTCTACAAGTCTTTAGCTGGTTAGACATGGTCTTTAGCCTTTAGCTGGTTAGACATCGTCTTTAGCCTTTAGATACTTGGGGACAATATTCTAGCCTTTAGCTGGCTAGACATGGTCTTTAGCCTTTAGATACTTGGGGACAATATTCTAGCCTTTAGCTGCTTGGACATGGTCTTCTAGCCTTCACCTTTAACATGCTGGTCAGTTATTATCTTTCTAGTCTGAGACTATTCTGTTCCTAGCTTTTTGATCAGTGTGGTACACACCCAGAGTCAGCACTGTGACTACCTTTCACCCTAGATGGGATTATTAAAAAACTGAAGACAACTGTGATGCTGATGACAGGACACACCTTAGTTTAACATGTCTCTATGGTCATCTTTATGGTGATCTTCAATCCTTTTTAGGGGTACCATAATGTTTGTTTAAGTCAATTTATTATTTTTTTCTTTTGACGTCTTTTTTAATGCCTGGTATGCCATTCTCCCTGGCAATTTGTAAATGTTATCTGCTGTCAGATAAACAAAAAGAATTCAGCTTCCTACCTCACAATGTACGGTGGGGTTGCGTCCTCCCTGCGTGTGTTCTGGACGGTAGTACCAAAACAAACTCATCATCAGCTCCCCTGAAGAGAATAAAAACCCACACAGGTAATTTCTCAGATCAGTTCAGCGTGTAGATACTATAACCACAGTGTGTACCTGACTCTGGTTCCTCCCACAGAGCTGAGACCTTGGCCACGTAAGGCAGAGTCTTTTTCCTGGGTCCTGACTTCAACAGAACAGTGTCTCTGACCCGAATCACATCCCCGTCTCTGTGGATTCCCTCAAAACACTTCCTCATAGCCAGAGTCTCTTCTCCCTGAGAGCATAAGTAATCACACTTGATTTATTTAAAGTTAAGCTCAGATAGAATAACTTCCTTTACTTACCACTGTAAAAACCTCCTTCTCAAAGGGCAGGCCAACCGTCCGCCAGCCATTGGTGGATTTTTGGCGGCTGTTTTTTGGCTGCTTGGCAACTGTTTGCCCTCCAACGCTGGCAGAGCTGAGCCTCTGTTTCTTGTCCCGCTTCAGAGGAGAGACATCCGAGCTGCCGCGGGCTCCAGACCTTGACCCGCTGGGCGGCTTGGCACTCTGCGGACACTCCTTCGCCACCTGCAGCGGAGGTTGGGGTTGGCTGGGGTCGGACAGCGGAGTCTGAACGTGGGGCACCGATTGGCCGGCTGGAGGCACGGAGGGAATGGGACAGCCAGTGAGGATTCTGGGGCTGGGGCAAATGGGGATGGAGGAGGGGCTGTGGTGATCGCTGAGGGTTGATGTGTATTCATCTGTGATAAGAACAGAAAATGGAAGAAAATGAAGTGGAAACATCAGAGTAGCAAGCAAAACAACCACCCTTAACTTCATAACATAATGTAGATGTGACATAAAACATAGATCATTAGTTCTGCTGAAGCAGCAGAGAAGAAACCTTTAATCACAACCTGCTACAGAGCAAACAAACACAAATAACATCACAGAATAAACCCCATCAACAACTACACCCTGTGAAGGAGAGACATTTCCCATAAAAGAACCATTTTGATGGTAATTAAGAGTTCTGTTGCACTTCATTACAGAAAACAATAAATCTAAATAGTAATTAAATAACGGGAGAAAAGACGGGATGCTAGAGCAGCCGTTTTTCCACCCAGACTTCCATGCTGTACACTGTCCACTAGAAAGTAAAGCTTATGGGGGCAAATTGTACCAAATATGTGTATATATATATTACAGTTCCTTACATTTATTGTTTATTCTATACATTTGGGGGAAAAACAATTGCTTAACTGCAAATGTTGGCAGTCTGAAAGAATAAATGAGTTATGAAAACAACTAAATTCCTTTTGGAATTATTAAATTAATTTGGATTTTAATTATTAGAAGAAAATCAATGGAGTCTGTGGATTTTTTTCAGCTCAGCTTGAATTCCTGTTGATCACAAAAGTCTTTATTCTATAAACGGACAAAAATAACTTGTCATCTTCAAATTTTCCACTGATGTTGCAAAGCAGCAGCTTCCCAACCCAATGCTGAAAAACAAATACATTCCTCCACCTTTGACATTACTCATCTCTCCAGCAGGAGGAGCCAAGATCGCTCAGGTGGAACCAAACCTTAGTGTTGAACATCTCTTTAAAAGGTGTCCAAAAATAAGCAGGGGTTTTAAAAACAGACGCAAGCAAGAGTGAATCTGCTGAACCTCAGAACCCGTAGTGATTAGGGGTCCAGCTCAGACTGAAGAGGCCTTGCGTGGGAGGCCCCGAGGCCATTTTCACAGCAGACTAGTCATAATATGAAAAGCAGCGGTGTTGCTAATAACATTAACAATGGCTCTTTGCTATTTCCAGGCAGCTAAGCCAGTGTGACAGTAAGCCAACACACACACACACACACACACACACTGTTGGTATATTCCACCGCATTGGTTTTCCTTTTCTGGAGCTCACTGCACTCTTGAACGCAGCAATTAACTGCTGACACTTGAGTTCGTACAATCAGCTCATTGGGTTTCAGCTGCATGGGCCTTGCGTTCACCCTTACAGTGACTTGCATTCAGTCTGAGACAAAAGAGGCCTTTCCCTTTATCTGATGATCTTTTTCACCCTTAAACGTCCCAGTCCAATGACGTTCTATAACGCTAGAAAAACAACTGTCTGAAATAACAGCTATTCTTAGCACACTGGATTAGAAGACCATGGCATGGAAATAGATCTCAACTAAAATGTGCATCATAGAAAATCATTTTAATTGTCAGTTTTTGAAGCATATGTGAGGGGTGTACCATATTACATGACAAGAACAACTCAAGTTTGTGAAAATCCTTCTATTGGCTCAAAAATAAGCTACTGAAAGGCAAAAGACAGGTGATGTCTAAGAGTTCATATGTTCATTTCTGTTAATCTCATCAAAACATCTCATGAATTGCTAGAGTTTAGTAAAACTTCCAAAAAATATTCATCAGATCAACGTCTACAACTCAACTCAATTGTGCAGCTCTAAGGACATGCCAGTCAGAGATAGGTCAACAAAAAACACAGCTGAGATATCTAATTGAGATGTTGGATGTTGTATAGACAGTCATGTTTCCTTACCTCTTTTTATGCCGTGGTTGCATTTGGTGCAGTCTTTGGGGCTGAAGGGGCACCGTCCTCTGGTGATGGCTGGAATCACACTGGAATAAGCAGAGAAGCCATTGATCCTGCAGGGCTCTCCATAACACGCCTCCACTGAGGTGCAGCAGTAGACTGGATGGCTGATCCCTGAGGGTTGTGAACCTGTGCTGGGGTGCAGCTTTGGCCTCTTGCTGCTTCTTGGGCACAAAGCGAGAGGTGACATGGGAGATGGGGAGCTGTCAGGATGGCTGAAGTGGACATAGTACCCTGGAAAACAAGTGCAGGTGTGTGGGCTGATGGTTATGGCTGCTGGGTGGGCTACAGTATGAGCTGACGGAAGGTGGTGGTGGTGATGGTGGTGATGGTGATGATGATGGTGGTGGAACACTTCAGACAGTGAGCCATCCTCTGGTTCCTTGAAGGTCTTGTCTTCAAGGAAGAGGGCCAGTCTGTGACAGTACTCAACACATCTCTCCTGGGTGCAGCAGTAGCAGGAAGACACTTTAGTCTCCACTTGCTCCTCTTTGATTGTTTTCAAGGAGAATCCCAAAGAGGAGCCACGATGGATGGCATGTTTGAGACATTCCTGTCCCCCTGTGGCAGTCTTCCACTCTGGATCTAAAGGCTCCGTCTTACACAAACTACAGCATCCCTGGACAGCTGAGCTCAGCTGGGGGTGGACTGGTACCTCTGTACCTTGTTTTCTGTGCTTTAGTTGCTCCTTGTGTTTGGGACGTGGTCTGACTTTGGTCTGAGCTGCTTCTCCATACATAGCCTTCCCCTTTAGGCCATTCAGTGTGGAGGCTGTTGGTTCACTTCTGACCCCCGGTTTGGACTCGGTCTTCTTTTGTCGTTTGGTTCCGTATTGGGAACTGGTGAGTTTGAGCAGCGTCGCAGCAGTAAGGCCTGCTTGGCGTTGTGGTGTTGGTGCAAACAAACTCAACCAGTCAATATCCTGAGCCTGAGATGTTGACTTCTTCTTTTTTTTGGCTCTTTCTTTCAGGACCTCTTTCCCTCCTGAAGTAACATTTTTGGCTTTAGAGTCTTTGTCTGTACCTTCTCTGAAAGGTTCCCATTTCTTTGTGAGATTTGTCATGAGTGAACTGTCTCTGTAGAGCAGCAAAGTGTTGACGGCCTCTGCGTTGAGAGAAGCCAACCTTCTCCTACGAGGCTCAACGACAGGTGATGGTAACATGAGTAAGGCGCCAGATTGGTTGTTTTTTGGTTCCAGTGTGAGTTGGTTGGCTGTGGAAGTTTTCCTAGGTCCAGATTTGGTCCTATGAATTGAGCATGCTTTCTTTTTTACTTTAACGCTCTTTTGCTTTTTAGTTTTTGCATTCTTTTCTTTACCAACATCTTTCTTTTCATCCAGACGAGTCAGCAAGACACAACAAGCTAACGCATCTCCGTTGCCAGTCGATGCAGACTTCTTTCTATGACGCGAGTCTTTCTTCGCTCTCTTTTGTGTTCCACTGAGCTCAGTCTTTCTTACTTTTCCTTTCTTTACACCACATCCCTTTTCCTTGGAGGCCTTCTTCTTCTGGGGTTTCCTGCATTTTACTGGCTGGTTCTGCTGAGCTTTCACCATCGTCTCAGCATCCGTGACCAGATGTGCCGAAACCTCATCCACAGGTTACTACGACAATGGCTTTCAGGTCAGACAGGACCTTTGGTGAGCGCCATCATGGATCGACAAACTCTGAGGGGACACAAAACAGAAATATACCTTTAAACATCTCATAAGCTGAAGGTATTATAAAAGAAAAAAGAAAACTGTTAATGTTGTTTGCTTGAATTGTTATTTTATATTATTTCCTTGGGTAAAAATTAGAACAATCATCCCAGTGTTTTCTTCCTGGACCAGACAAACTGTAGTTTACTTTATGAAATTAGAGATTCAGAATGAAATCCCTGAAAACAGTTTGGAATTGAATTTTGACCCCTTTCCAATAGTGTCAACTCAGCACGGCTCTACACTGGGTGGTTTTCCATTTTAATTGCGATACAGCTCTAATTCTGCTAAGTACTGCGACATGATCTGTGTCTGACACAAACACAACATGGTAGTGATGTTAAACACTGGAGACGGACCTGGCTGGAACATTCTGCTCAGTTTGCAGAGAAAAGAAATCTGAAAAAGGCTGCAGACAGCAAGGCAAAACACTCTGGAGCAACCACCACCCCCTAGCTCAGGGGTGGCAACTCAGGTCCACGAGGGCCGCTATCTTTCATGTTTTAGTTGTTTCCCTACTCCAACATTACTTGATTCACTTATTCGGCAACTCAGTGAACTTTGCAGAAGCCTGTTAACCACCTGCTGATTAAAATCAGGTGTTGAAGCAGGGAAAAACTAAAACTAGGATTGCCCACCTCTGCCCTAGCCAATCAGTGACTGACAACCTTCTGGAGTTGCGTTTTCTGCACAGCTTGGTACGCTAAAAATAGGATTGGGTTCTATTTTTGCCACAAGCCGCTTCTGGGATACATCACTTTCCGCAGTTAGCATAGGGCTAGACAGGAAATCACACGTGGTTTCAGTGTAAAGCATCCGGCATTATAAATGACATCAAACAGCGATATCAAACGTGATTTCCTTCTTTTTGGTTTAATGGCGGATGGCATAAACAAACCGTGACCTCTGAAGTCTCGAGGGATTTTGTGATCTCGCAAGTCCAGTGAGGAGCATGGCGGAGAAGCTGCTTCGCGGCTGAGATTCTCCCGGTGTGTAATTTTGCACACAGCAAAATTCACTAGTAAACTGTTCTTCTGCCATTCTGTGACGCTGATGCTAGTGTGAAGTAGGGTTTACTAGTGGGAAAAACCTTGGAACTGTGCCTATCCAACAAATTTGTGACGTTCCTACATTCTATGTTTATCACATTTTTAAAATGACATTAACAAAGACGTGAGCCGAGGAGAAGAGGTCTGCTGCAGGCTTCCTCCAATTACACATTTAACTCAGAGCTTTAACTTGCAACATTTATAGCAGAACAATATCCATGTCATTTATGATTTGGGAGAACATTTTAGGACATGAACGACCAGAACCACAAACAAATATGTGAAGACCCAAAATCAATATGTCCCATCAGAACAGCACGGGAAGTTGGGCCTGACTTTAGGCTCCCCGTTTATTTCAACGGTAGGGGGCGGAGCCATCAGTGGTCCATAACCAGGCGAAGGTGAACCCGGTTAGTTTCACTCTGCCTGTCGCTGGAGCTCCTGTCACCCGTCTCCTTATTCTCCCAAATGGGGCTCAGTGGCTTAGTGGTATGGGTGTCCGCCCTGAGACTGGGAGATCGTGGGTTCAAATCCACGGCCGGGTCATGCCAAGGACTTTAAAATTGGGACCCAATGCCTCCTCACTTAAGGAGTTCGATTGAGGGGTTAAACCACCAAATAGCTCCCGAGTGCAGCCGTGTCTGCAGCTCACCGTTCCACCAGCGGATGGATCAAATGCGGAGAACAAATTTCACACACCAGTGTGACAACTAATAGGACTTTAACTTTAAGTTACATTACTGAGTTACTTTACAAAAAAAACAATTTTGATTTAATCATTTACAGGCAGGTTTTACATTTAAATCACTAAACGTTCTGTTCAACACCAATCGTCACCGAACACCCAATTCAGCTCAATAAAAATAAAATTAAAATAATGAATTTGGGAGCAAATAAAACAAATTTCACAGGCTCCCACATTCAGATTTGCCCTTTTTTTTTTTACACCCTCACTTCACACTCAAGATGAGTTTCCACAGCTGTAAACACTTTCAGGTCGTACAATGACTGAACGCGATGCAAAAAGGTGCAGAGAGGAAATATTTGTTTTGTTAACGACACTCTGAAAATGCCATATGAGGCTTTCTGCCCACGTGTGACATTTAATAATGATACTACACACACATCTGAACACACACAGGCCCAGCGGATAAAAGAGTGAGTCGTCTAATCACTAAATGCTCCGGAGCATTACCTGCTCTTTCACACATGAGGTGAACTCGCAGCGTAAACTCCATGAAAAGCCTGGAGTAAATGTTGCTGACATTTGTGTTCTCACATGCAGCCTCAGTGGAGCAACAACAACAAAAATGGCTGGAGGGCAAGTGTGAAAACGGCTCAACATGAACGCTGGTTTCAAGTTTGACAAAAGTCCCTTGGGGAGTTCACGAGACGGAGACGGTTAAATGGACGGATAGTTGGGAAAAAACCCCATAATGACTGTGTTTACGGCTGCTGGGGCATGAAAATATTTACTGCTGTTTTATTGTTTGAATCAATAGAAAACCATTTTTCACCCTTGAATTCAAGTTGAAGCAGATTAATGACTCACACAATCCACTAAAAGCCCAACATTAAAGGTCTTTATTCATTTAGCGCTGAATCACACAAGAACTGAAGCAGCAACAGGCAAAGCTATGATATCTTTGATATGTGGGATGCTTTAGAAACTATTAGGATCTTCATTTTGCACCGATATGAAAGTTTGGGCCAATAATGAATTCCAATATGGATACTACAGATTATAAATGTACCATAATGATCATTTTCTCATGTTTGTAGGCCTATAATTGGTGTTTAAAGCTATAGGAAGAGACAAATATGTGCTGTTGCAACAATCCAAAACAATGACAAGACAGGAAGAGAGTCATTCTCTCATCACCACAGATACATAAAGCATACATGGAATGCCACAACCAAGTGGCTGGCATAGTGTACAGGAACATCTGTGCAGAGTATGGACTGGAAGCCCCAAGGTCAAAGTGGGAAACACCCCCTAAGGTGGTAGAGAACGAGCGAGCTAAGATCCTGTGGGACTTTCAGATCCAGACCGATAAAATGGTGATGGTGAACCAACCAGACATTGTGGCGGTGGACAAACAACAGAGGACAGCTGTTGTGGTTGACGTGGCAATACCAAGGGATGCAACATCAGGACAAAGGAACACGAGAAACTAGAGAAGTACCAGGGCCTCAAAGAAGAACTTGAGAAAGCCTGGAGAGTGAAGACATCGGTGGTGCCCGTGGTCATCGGGGCAGTGACCCCCAAACTGGAGGAGTGGCTAAAGCAGATCCCAGGAAAACATCAGACGTCTCAGTCCAGAAAAGAGCAGTTCTAGGAACAGTTAAGATACTGAAGAACCCTCAAGCTTCCAGGCCTCTGGTAGAGGACCTGAGCTTGGAAGGATGAGACCACCCACGGAGGATGAGATTTTCACATTTTTAAATCATTTTCTTGAGCCAGTATGTGCTAAAATGACCCTTTACAGGGTTAATGAAATGTCACTCAGACCCCCACCTGTCACAAATGCTGCGCTGAGGTGAGGATGAGGACCCAAATGCAGGAGAATGAAGAAGCAGGTGAGGCGGTAGAAAGGTTTTAATGAAGAATAAACTGAACACACTAACACGCAGGACTGACTGGAACAATGAACCGACAGGGAACAGAAAACAGACAGGGCTTAAATACATGAGGATGAGGGTGAATTGGTGATTAGGTGAACGAGAGACAGGTGGGACCAATTAACCTGGACAAAGGACTGAACAGAACTGGGGAGACAGGACAGAATGTGACACCACCACCCTCTATGGTCAGAATACCGCACTTGCAACTTCAGAGTGACGGTCCGGTCTCTGTTGGACTTAGAAAAAAGGAGCTGACATGTCTGGTGCTGCAGTCTGCTTCCAGCATGTTTTAGATCATGAACACAGCTGATTTGTTTGATTTAGTGATGAACCGCTCCTGTAGACACTAATGAAGGCTGAGGAGACATTTCAGCAGTTAGATTAATGTGTTAAAAAGATGAACGCACATCGAAGAGATAAGTTTCACTTTTGCCTTCACCAACAGACACTAGGGGGTGCTAAAAACAAGCCAAAACTGCAAAGTGTTCCTTTAAAAGCACCACAGACCTTCATGCTTCAGTTAATCACCCTACAGTCCTGCTGCGCTGCATCCCTATGACCGTCACACGCCCAACAAGCACCGCCCAAGCTTATTGCCACCAAAACTGGTGGCAGAAACACTCGTCACACAACAGCCTTTTCAGTTTCCATGTCAACAGGCTGCTATCGAGCACATCTCACCGTATCTGGCAACTTCAGAGCAGAATGGGCTTCACGAACCTCTACATATAATTCACTTACCTCTCTTAAAAAAAGAGCACCTCACTTAGCAAAAACCTTTAGAGTTCATGATGATTCAACGGCTGCTGACCTTTATGCAATGACACCCGTGTGTGTGTGTGTGTGTGTAGCAGAAGGAGATGGATCATCCTTCTAGCTGCCGCTGCGCAACACAATTACGCCACTTGACCTCTAAGAAGTAAGTCAACCTGGGTCTTTGTATATTAAATGACTTTAACTAGAAACCCACTGAGCCTTCAAGGTCAGAGTCGCTTGGAAAAAACAGCTTTCGTAACAAGTTACGACTCGTTCTTTTAATAACTACAAATGATCTGCCTTTATTAGCGATCGCTCTGAGGTTAAAGTGTAATCTGAGTTCTTACTCTCCAATCTCAGATACCAACGTGTGACCTTTGCAGAGAGGCAGCACGAACACCTTCAACACTGAAACAATGAGATCTCCTTTATTCTATTCTGTATGAAAACATTTAACCTCACGTATAAAACCCAAAGGTCGCGCCATGTAAAACAGCCTGTGTCGGCAAACGTTACGAGAAACTCAATAAGGATTCAGAGCGCTGGATTCTAGCTGTCGAACCTTAAAAACCTGCATGCCTGCAGCTAATAATTGTGGCTCAGAACTTGTTGATGCTGACTAAAGCACTCCAGCTCCAGTTTAATGGCCGAGCGAGCAGCAAAACGCCGTTTTTTCACAATGACAGCTTGTCGCGCTAAATGAAAGGTTAGAAAACCACAACTGCTTTCTTTCTGATCATCAGTAATAAGGATTTTCATTCTGTTCACTGCTGGCCCAGAATGTGGAATAAGACTAAAGGACGCTAGGAAACCAGTGCTGTCTATTAAAGCAGCAGCTTGCAGAGATAAGGCATGTAAACAAATGCAAACCCACTTTAACTCTGGAGTGCGCCTTTTAAAACAATCTCATCCCCTGGTTTTACAGCCCTTATTGCCGAATAACTCGGTGAACCATGAAATGCAATCCATGAGGGCCAAATTTAATTTCCAGATAACAAGCGGACAGAAGGAGCCTCACATTGAGTTTCTGTCTGTGGATATCAAATCAAGTCGCTCCATTTGAATAAGACAAGCGTGCACGGTTGAAGGACAGTGGCTCATTGCAGAGCTTCATCATTTCCTCTGGCCAGACCGTCACCACGCCGACCGTGGAGGAAGACGGACACAGATTCATCTTATCTAATGTTTAAACGGGCTGTAAGTTTGAGGTGTTCTACACATCATTATGATAATACTACCAGCAGCTCTGTGCATGCACACGCTCCGAGAGTTATTTTAGGATCTTTGCACAAGAAAAAAAAAAAAAAATTCAATCTTTTTGCAGCCATTTTTGAAAAAGTGCAAAATGTGTCACATTTACACTCCTCCGAAAAAATAAAAAGCTATTTAAATCTAAATCTACATATTTGATTAATGAATCTGAGGAACACCAGATAATTAAACAGAAAGCTACTTTGAACTTGAGATTTCTGATTTTTCTTTATAAAAAGGTTCCAGAAAACAGGTTACAGCACCAAAAAAAAAGTCATCTGCTGATTGCAATCGGTCAATATTGAGCAAAACATTCAACTTTTTTAGATCGGTGAGAAGATTTTACTTCCAGAATCATAACTGTTGAACTTATTGGATTAAAATAAATACAGAACTCTGTTAATTATAGTTCTTTGAGTTAAATTTGATTTGGACAAAAATCAGAAATCGGCCTTGAAAACAGAATTGGTGCAATTTTGCTCTAAACTGCAACCTAACTTGAGCTGTTGTGTAAAATACAAACTATACATACTCCTATTATAGCTTTGCAAGTTAAAGAAGAGCTATTTTAGTAAAGATGTGCAAGTATAGAGTTTTATTGTTGATTTTGACATGAATGGATGTGTTTGTGTATAAATCCTGCAGCACTGAAGCAAAATTTATGATGCAGCTTTTGTAAAAAAGTGGCAAAAAAAATCCTAAAATCTTTCTAGAAGAAAAACTAAACGAGATCTAAAAAAATGAATTAATTAATTGAAAAATAATGAATATTCCATTTTCATCAAGTCATATATGAATATATGAGCTGAACCTTTTCATGGCCTTGATGATTCAGCTGTTGTGCAAAGTTTTTGTGCTTCAACCTGCAACATTTGAGTGTGAAAGTATAGAATTGAGTCAATTCAATGAATTTTATTATGCTGCAAACCCTTTTTAGAGGATTTGCCCTCAGGTTGAAACAGCTGGGAACATAAATGTTATGCAATTGAAAGTAAATTGAGACTAAATGACACATAAAAGCTGATAATTTGGTGGTTTCTCTCTCTCCCTCACACACACACACACACACACGCACGCACACACACTCCTGCTGATGGCGCATTAACAGACTGTAGTTATCATCAGTAACTGGAAGGGGAGGAGGCAGCGTTTGTCACACACACTCATTCAGAGGAAGGACATGGTGTAGAGCTGTCATCATGAGAGCCAAGAGCCCCGAGGCTGCAGCTCTCCTGCAGGAATCTGAGCTCACATCACCACTAAAGTCCACTTTTCTGGAGCAAATCAGCACTTCAGCAGTCCTGCAACACCACCGCTCCTCTTTGCACAAGCTCAGACACAAACACACCCACGACCAGGAGAAAGATCGGGATTATTCTGGGCAGAAAATTAACGCCAGTATGGATTATAATAAGATTGTGTTTGGGAAAATAGAGGAGGGAGAGAGAGAGACTCGCCTATGGAGCTCATGGAGGTGTTAATCTGACAGCATACCGAGGCAGGAGTGAGATTATTCCATCAGAAGTAAAATAAAAACATAAAACCTCCTTTTCGAGTAAAAATAAATCAAACATCCGAACATCTCCGATCGATCGGGCTTCTGGAGCGTCGTTAATATCAATAAACCAGCGGGAGCTCTCCCGGATTTACAGCCGAGTTGTGGAAGCGGATCGCCTCGATCATCTCGTAAAGCCTCGAATCAAACATTTACCTGTAAAAAAAACCTGATCCGATCCGTCCGGGTTTCTCCTGGCGGTTCAGTTCGGACCCGGTTCGGCCGCGGAGCCGGGCAGCGATCCGCCGAGCGAGCAGCCCACAGTAGCCGGAGACATGGTGAACAATTCGGTGAGCGGTGACCTACTTCCGAAGTGGCATGCTGGAGATAATATTCATGCGCTGCTCTGCGCTCACAACCACCGGGACATCCCTCTAAATCACCGTGATTTTCCTGCAGGGACTAAACGGTGCAGAGAGACGCTTCCACCTTCATCATCTTTTATTATTTTTATTGCTAGAAAGTAGCTCTATTTTAACCAAACTTCCCCCAAAGCTATGGGCCATCTGAGAGAGATTATGAAGGGTTTACTTTCCGATTGGCCCCATAAATAAAGATTAAAAACAGTAGAAACAGATGAATTAAAAAGCTTTAAACTTTAGACAAAATAGATCCCAGAAGCAGCTTAATAAACATTTCAGGAAGCAGGATTAATATATCCCAGACAGGGGCGGATCTAGAGACTTTTTCTTAAGGGGCATGAATAGGGTACAGCAACAATATTTAGGGACATTCAGGGGCGACCCCAGAAAATGTTCTTATAGGGGGGCCGGATGGGGCCAGTGAAAATTTAGGGCCACTCTGGGAGAGTTTAGCTTGTGGCGATGCATTTCATGTTCATATATTCTTTTTCATTTAAATACAATATGCATCTAAACACCCCAAATTTGAGAAACACAAAGGGTGTTCTTTCCTGGGGGTGCCAGTGGGTTTAACAGCAATTTTACAGGGGTGGCCATGGCCCCCTCTTGAGGGCACCACTGAGGACATTTTAATGAAAAAAAATTGGTAATATAGGCCTACATAATATTAGATTTTAAAAATAATTATTTTAGCTCATTTACAATAACTGTCTCTGGATTGCTTCAGAACTTGTAAATAACTTTTCAAATTTCCCCTTGGGTCAGGCAGAAACAGCCTGGCAAGCCATCCTATATATGTGAATATATAGTCTGGTCCATTGATGGCTCTAGGTCATGGGGTGGGATCTACGGTTGTCTTTCAAACTGTCTCCACGTGTTTTTGGATAACAAACAACGTGATGTACTCACCGCTACAGATGTCAGTTAATGAGGCAGTTCGCCATACTTCATCAAATACATTCTTTTCTAAATAAACTTAAGTAGCTCTGCTCTTGACTCAAAGAAAAGCCCAAGTTAAAATAGTCCAAAGTTGATGCCAAAGCCGTTTCAAACGAGCCGTCGACATTTTTGCTTTTCAGTAACATCCTGCTGTGATTGGCCCACCCAACCAATAGAGCACTGTGATTTGACCGCTACGGAGCCACTGTCATCTTAGTTTTGCTCATTTGCACTAACATCCCGCCCACCTGACTGATAGAGTGCTGTGATTGGACCGCTATAGATGTTAGTCAATGGGGCAGTCTGCCACACATCATGGAAGAAGCAGGAAAGAAGACAAAAATAATTAGTTTTTTCTAAATAAACGTGCTGTGATTGGCCAGCCACAATACACGCGGGGGCTGCAAGGGTTCCAATGGAGCTTTGCTAGACCGTCAATTTTGCTTCTGCACATGACGGTGCAGAAACATAATAATAAACATAATAATCTAAAAGACTTCTCTAACCCCCACTTTCCACCAGCCGTGAAACGTACTTCACGGCAATTAGCTGCCATTATAGTGGTCGGGTTTCTTTCCACCGGCCATGAAGTGTCCCAGAGGCGACTTTTCAAGTCTTCCAAACACATCAAACTCTGCAGTTGAGATCGGACCAGACAGGACGTCAAACATGAAAGCAATGTAAAACATCCGGAAACTTTCAAAATAAGAGTCATGTCTAGTTAAACGTATGTCATTTCCTGTGAAACCTCCCTAGCCAAGGTAAACTGACCAGAAAATAAACCACAGATCTTTTTTAATACATGCAGCCATCTTTCTCCTTGCTTGCTATTGTGTGGACTTCTGAAAATAACGCATAGTGCTGCAATTCTCCCGTGATTTTGTGACTTTGCGGGAGTAGCAGCGTCAAATGCTTTTGGTCCCATTTCACGTCTGAAACGTTCCCGGTCGGATAGGAGCTCGCAGGTAAACCGCCTCTATTACGTTACATGTCGCTTTTGCATCCAGTGGAAAGGAGGGGTTAGTCTACTAACGAATCATTGAAATGATTATTAAAATTGCGCACACGAGACTCAGATGGAGTCCAGTGCAGCCACATAGTACAGTACAGATGTCACCCTGCAGCTCTATAACCATCAGCTGCGGCTGATTCTAAATCAGCGTGGAGCAGAGTTTTACCCTGAAGATGGAGATATGGCTTTGAGCTGAAATATCACATTTTAAGTAAGTTCCACTAAACTGCCAAAAATAATGACTACACATGTCTACAGCTCTATTAGACACTCATCTATACAGGTTATCAGCAAAAAAGTTGATTTACTCGCTCTTTAAACTGTTTAAAGTGTCATCTTAACAATGGCTACTAACATTTATCCTATCAGACCCCCTGCTTGTATCCACTGAAACGCTTAGTGCCTTCCCAGCATGTCCTTTCACAGTCCAAAAATAAACTAAATTGGGAATATTTCTTTGAAACACATCTTAACAGCCAAGATATCCTAAGTGAAATGCAGTCACCCGTGATTCCACTGAAAAGTGTCAACTGCAGCAAGAGAGGACTTATTTTCCTCCCTACGCCTTTTGTAGCGAGGAAACTCGGTGCATAAAATTTATGTTCTGTGCAGACCGTTTCATCTGCAGTAAAAGTAACTCCCTTTATTATCTTTTCTAACTCCACGTACCATTTTGCACACAAAAGCATGAAAAGGAACCTAACACTGCATAGTTTGACACTTCTGCTTGTTGCATCATTATGGAGCTTATGAGTGTGGAAAACATGTTTTCTACAAACCTGTTCATAGACAACAAGGATACCACTATCTATATAGTCACTACAGCTTCACACACATGTTTTATAATTCATAATAGTGATTATTTTACTGAGCATGTAAAAATCTAAACTTGCTCAAGCATCCTTTGTGATCTAAGGAGGCTGTGAACTGAGAGTCTAGAGTACTCATCTCAACTTTATATTATAGCGCTCTTTACAGAGATAAAATTCACAGAGTGTAAAAACAAAGATATGAAATAAATCATAAAATAACAACATACAGCAATCAGTAATAGCAGTAAACGTCTAAAGACTCAGTTAAAAAAAGAGGAAAACTGATATTAAACTGGTGGAAAAGTAAGATTGGTGACATGTTTATTCACAAAGTTGTAGTGCGTGTGTGTGTGTGTGTGTGTGTGTGTGTGTGTGTGTGTGTGTGTGTGTGCGTGTATTATATTCTGATTTCAGGTCAAACTACACCTTCCTCTTTTACAGTGTTCCAATTCTGAAAAGTTACACCTTTCACTGATTGTGTTCCAGTTATGAAAAGCTACGCCTTCCTCTAATAGTGTTCCAATTCTGACAAGTTACACCTTCATCAGACACTACTCCTGTTTTGATGAGATACACCTACCTCTAATACAGTGTTCCAATTCTGACAAGTTACACCTTCCTCTGACACAGTGTTCCAATTCTGACAAGTTACATGTTCATCTGATAGTGTTCCAATTCTGACAAGTTACATGTTCATCTGATAGTGTTCCAATTCTGACAAGTTACATGTTCATCTGATAGTGTTCCAATTCTGACAATTACACCTTCCTCTAATAGTGTTCCAATTCTGACAATTACACCTTCCTCTAATAGTGTTCCAATTCTGACAATTACACCTTCCTCTGATAGTGTTCCAATTCTGACAAGTTACACCTTCCTTTGATAGTGTTCCAATTCTGACAAGTTAAACCTTCCTCTAATAGTGTTCCAATTCTGACAAGTTAAACCTTTCTCTAATAGTGTTGCAATTCTGACAAGTTACACCTTCCTCTGATAGTGTTCCAATTCTGACAAGTTACACCTTCCTTTGATAGTGTTCCAATTCTGACAAGTTAAACCTTTCTCTAATAGTGTTGCAATTCTGACAAGTTACACCTTCCTCTGATAGTGTTCCAATTCTGACAAGTTACACCTTCTTCTAATAGTGTTCCAATTCTGACAATTACACCTTCCTCTGATAGTGTTCCATTCTGACAAGTTACACCTTCCTCTGATAGTGTTCCAATTCTGACAAGTTAAACCTTCCTCTAATAGTGTTCCAATTCTGACAAGTTAAACCTTCCTCTAATAGTGTTCCAATTCTGACAAGTTACACCTTCCTCTGATAGTGTTCCAATTCTGACAAGTTACACCTTCCTCTGATAGTGTTCCAATTCTGACAAGTTACACCTTCCTCTAATAGTGTTCCAATTCTGACAAGTTACACCTTTTATTGATACAGTGTTCCAGTTATAAAAAGCTACACCTTCCTTGGGTAAAGCGTTCCAGTTCTAACGGACGGTTGCTCTGTACTCAGAAGATCTGAACAGTATATAATGACATTCTCTTACTACCAGAAAACAGGTGTTTCTGCTGCTGTTACGTCTCATTTCCCAGTAAAATGATCTACTCAACAGTTTTCTCCTATAATAAATTTTATAAAACCAGTAAGCCTGGTCTTCCTGTCTCCCTACTTCTGCCATAATAAAGCTTCTTTCCTATTTGCTAATAGAAAAATTAGAAGTTCAGCAGGGTGATGCTGTTTTAAAAAGTCTAATTATATTTATTTGTTCTATTGTTTTTTCTGATTGTTCATCTATGGCTTATTTTGGTCTTACCAGCATCCCTAATTGGGAGCTTTGTTTATTTCCTCCTAATAGCTATTATCTATAGCGGTGTGTTTAATACATCCTGTCTTGCAGCTCATTTGTGTATATTTGACCAACATTAAATCAGATTTATTAGTGAATACCAAACAGATGTCATTATTTATTAAAATCACTGTCAACTTGCTAATAAGCATTTCATCCATCATGTGGATTCCAGAAGGAGGCTTCCGGGTTATTTATTCCTCATATCAGCGACAGCAGAAACTAGAAGGATGTATCCCTTTTGATTAGGCTCATTTGCTGTTTCCTCTGCTCTTAATGACGCATTCAATCCAATTATGAGCAATTAGTCTGTGCTTGCCTTTTATTTTCTCTGTTATCTTTAAAAAGAAAACAGAAATCATTTATTTTAGAAAGAAAATTCCCACTGTTAATGACTTCTCAGCTCCTTGACTCACCCAGCGGGTTTGGAAGTTGTCAATATTTTCATCAAAGAGCAGGTCAATTTTTTTAAAAGCCTACAAAAAAAAGCTGCGGTGGCATCAACTTAGCGTGCAGTCAAAAGTGAGCTTAATTGGGGTAAATGCTGATTGTCCTCATCAATATCAGCTTTACGATGTGTAATTAACAGCTGTAAAAGAGCTGAGTGTGTTGAGTTAATGAGGCGTGAACACGGGGGAAAAGTGGGGGAGTAAAGAGTGCTGAGAGCTGACCTGCACCGCAATAAACACGCTGCAGAGCGGTGCACGACGCCAAGCTGCAGGAATAAGGGCTTCCTACTTCAAACAAGTAGCTCTCACGCTGACTGGAGGTCAGTGCCAATTCAGACATGATGCAGAAAGCTGCATTCAGTCTGAAAACAGACAGAAAACAAAGAAAATACACAATATTTGTAATATTTTTGGATGTGCACGGGCAGAAGACATTGTGCTCTTGGTTGTTTCTTTCTGTTTTGACACTTCAGGACAAATTTCTATTTGGTTTGATTCACTTGAAAGAAAAATGCTTAAAGCGCAGCAGACACAACTGTTAGGATATATCAGAGCCAAGGCAGATAACGACAGACAGGAAAAACATCATGAATTCACAATAAAAAAGATAAAAATGTCTTTTGTCAAAGGATTAAATGTGCATCACCCAAGCTTTATGTTACCCAGGGTTTCCACTGGATACGTAAGTGGTGCATAACGTAACAGATGCATTTTCTCCATGACCATCCCTTCCCAACGGGAGAGCTTTAGACACATATCGGGAGTCAAAGTGTTCTATGTCACTGGAGAATTGCACGATGTTGTGTGATTGCTGCAGTTTATGCGATAACAAGCAAGGAGAAAGATGTAAAATGTATTCAAAAGGCCTGTGGGGGGTTTTATTTTATTTTTACCTTGGCCACAAAGGTTTCACAGGTAATGACATATTATTTTTGCTAGTTAAATAACTGGAAATCTGCATGTGTCTTTTATTTTGAAAGTTGTGGGATGTTGTACACGGCTCCTGTGTTTGACTTCCTGTTTGGCCCAATGTGAACTACTGAGATTGACGTGTTCTGGAGGCGTAGCATCTAAAAAAATAGACCCAATGCATACATTTTTGGAAGCGATGCAACACTACGCTTCAGGGACGCTTCCAAAACACGGCGGCTATTAGCTGCGTGCTACGCTTCTCGGACATTAGGTGATGATTAAGCATTTGGTGGAAAGCCGAGGTCACGTCACTTTCACCACTGCTGGGAATGAATCACAAATAAAATTTAAATTCTATTAAATTTATACACAAAATATGCATCTTCATGTAAAAACTTTAGCTCACGTTTAAGATGTTGCTGTGTCAGGGCCTCCCAAAGATTCTGGAAAATGGGGGAAACTGATCATCAAGGGGCGGCACACAAAATCCAAAAGAAACAAAATTCACCAATACTGTTGTCACAATAATACTATTCAGCAAATACGGCAATACATTTGAATCTTTTTGTCTCCTTTAAAAATATATATTCACAAAAATGTTAAATGTATAACATTATTCGTCAAAAGGGGGGCAGAGGGGGGCACCCGGAAGCTGTGACCCCCACTGGTCCCCATGTTGGTGGCACCACTGGTCGTAGACAGCTAAACACTCGTTCAGAGACGGTGACTCAGAGTCCAGTTTGTCTGATGGTTGTAATTCAACAAGCTCTATCATAATACTTTCAGGGTTGCAGCGTCAGCGCATTCGAAGTTTTTCTCAGGAAACGACCTTGGCCGAGAAGTGAATGAGTCTAAATAACACAGCAGCATACAGCTATTTAAACTATTAGTGGTTTTTAAAAAGAAACTGCCTTCAAGGATTTACGGATTACCGGGTCTCTCCAAAACCGTTTGGAGTAGAAAACTTTAAAAAGAAGAGCCTTTTCCATGTTCGGACTAATTTGCAGGAGCGATGTCTCAGATCAGAAGTTCTGCAGAGCAGGGAGATTGTTTTTCCACAGCTGCACGCTAACAGGAGTGGATCTTTTTCACTGCTTGCTCCACGTTTCCCATCTCCAAACTTCTCCACGTTTATCTTCCATTTATATTTGACAAAGTCCTGCTGCACCAACTCTGATCTGAAGAGATGTTTACAGACAGTGATGAATTTTTCATTGAGAAGGTAGAGAGACGGCATCGGGGAGAGCGAAATAACAATGTATTACTTTATCGATCCATCTCTCTCTCTCTCTAGGCCCGGTCCTGCTTCAAAAGTCAGAGCTCAGATTCTGCCACAGGCCGGTTATCTTTAAGCTTTCACAGATCAGAGCAGGAAATGTTTCATGAAATAAATACTTTAAATGTTTTAAATATAACTTACATACTTTATATATGCAATAAAATTAAATGTTTTACACTAAAATGATCAGTTTTTAAATCAGCAGCAAGGATGCTGATAATCATCACACTTTTCAAACACAGTTTGCCTTATTTAGTCCTGTTCTGAATGAAAAGCTACACTTTTTGAACAATATGTTAAAACTTCATTGTCTTATATATTAAAGTAAAACAATATTTTTCTATAAAAATCTGTCAAATTGCTGCATTTAATACTGGGTCTGCTGCCTCTTTGTTAAATTATAAAAGGAATTTGTAATTTTGCATAATCACAACCAAAGTAAGGGAATATTATAGAGGCATGCTGAGTAAAAGTCCATGAGTCCATTGAAGACACCTGGTGCCACACTTTAATAAGCTAATTAACTCAAAACACCTGCAGAAGCCTTTAAATGGTCTCTCAGTCTAGTTCTGTAGGCTACACAATCAGGAGGAAGACTGCTGACTTGACAGTCGTTCAAAAGACGACCATTGACACCCTGCACAAGGAGAGCAATAATTGAATATAAAGAAACAAGAATAAGTTGAATAAAAGGGAGTCAACACCTTGGAAAAAATGACCTGAGGTCTAATTTTTAATCTTTGGACAGGACAATATCCTATGCAATTACATGGAGAGAGGGGGCTTACTGCAACCAACCACAAGAGGGAGCTTGTTTTGTTTCAAATTCCACTTCTATACGTTTAAAAATAAATTTACGATTTAAATAATCTTACTAAACCTAAAATAAAACTTCACACTGCCATATATTATGTATTTGTAGACAAACAGGTTGAATCTGTAAACACAGACTGAACTTTGGTCAAACTGTGAGCGCTGATGATTCACACAGTAAACAAAACGATCCCAAGCATGAAGTCACTCGACAGGCTTTATCCCCGCTGTAACCACCTCAGCAGCACGTCAGCAGCCTGTTTACACTTGTTTTGAATGTGCGTCCTCACTTACGTCTCGAGTGACCATTTATGAAGAGCTATCATTTCCCCCGCTGCTCGGTATGCAAATAAACACATAAAACCTAGATGTCATGCAAATGCAAGTGAGGTGCTGACAACAAACACCAGCAACAGGTTGAGGAAGATTTGACCCAAAAATTCCACAAATTAATTTATATTACCTTAATTATAGATTGAAGCTTTAAAGTGTTGCAGATCTGCCAGAGGATGATGTCAACTTTTTAAACTTCCTCTATTCATCTGTTAAGATGACAACAACTGCATTTATGTCATGCATGGTCATCAATTTGTGCAACAGCTTCTTCTCAGAAGAGGGTGCACATCTGTATTATAAATGATTTAAAATGGAAATAAAAACAGACACAGTTTACTAAAGCCATATTGACCATGTTGTTGTTGAGTATAGACAGCTTGGGGTGTCTAATGTAGCATACAAAAAAGTCTGTGCCGTCTGCAACCTGCTTTCCTCGCTAATGTTGTCAACAGCACCGCCACCCCCCTCAAAACATAAAACAAGAACCAAACATATCTAGCAGCAGACACGGAGCAGATTGAAGAACGTCTCGTGAAAAAAGCCCGACGATATAAACGTTAATGCACCCGTGACTGAAGGAGTGCAAAGATACGCAGCAAACTTTTTATTCGTGTCAGGAAATTACGGGAAACGCGAGTTCAGAGGTGGTGACTGCGTGAACAGGTGGAGGACAAATTTGTCCGTTTTAAAAAGTCTCTGAAATATATAAACACAACATAAATACACAAGAGACATTACTGCAATGATGGCAGGATACACCAGAAAAATGCTGCGCCCTCTGCTGTCCTGGCGGAGAATTGCTTCACAACACTGACACACCAACAGAGAAGTATAAAAGGAAAATCGTCATCAATGTGTGTGTGTGTGTGTGTGTGAGTGTGTAAATGTGCTGAGGGAGACGTATAAACCAGGCTCAAAGATTTAGGCAGCGTTCTAGAGTCAGACGCGCCGCGTGCCGGCAGGCATGGCAGGCAATTGCTCGGGGTCCCCAGGCCAAAGGGCCGACAAACTTTGAAGAATAAACCACAACAGCAGTGAGACAGTCAAAAGCTGTCGCTTTACAGCACCGTTGACTGTCTCACACACCCTTCTACCTGGAGATTCTTCGTCAGAGAATAGAGCCGCTAACAGCAACGACACCCCATCATCACCCCTCGCTGGAACAGAGAAGCGCCACCATGCTTCTTAGTCTGCGCTGGACAATGACCCCAATGCACAGAGCCGTCGGGGTAAACCAGCCAATCAGCACACAGCTCATTTACTCTTCATGTCCTGGCTGAGTGGGCGGGGTAAACCAGTCTTTTCATTGTAGGGCTTCATTATGGGGTTGTGATCGGCCATTTATCAAGGTCCCTGGGCCATTTTGATGCTCATATGTTAGATAGAGGCTCAAAGAACAGTTTCTATTTGCAAAAAAAAGTTGTTGTAAGTCAACTTTAATTGCACGTGATCAAAGCAAAGCCTTAAAAGGCAATTTGTCCTGAAAACAAAGCAGCGCATTAAAGTTAAAACCTCAAGTCCTCGGAGCAAACAGAACAAGCCATAAGCTGTGCAGCCTGCAGATGTACAGATGATGACACTTCAGCACTAGAGTAGATACGGGACAGGAGGTGTAATTATCTGCTTCCACTCTTCCTTCTTCAAAGAGACGTGCCAAGATGCCAGACAGCCTGACTAGCAAACGGGAGAGAGGAGAGGCAACCGGCTCCAGAGACAGTGATGAAGACTGAATTCAGAAAAATCGAAGGGAAGCACCAGAGAGCAGGGAGGAAGCGGGGAGGGAAATCTCACGCCTCACGTCTCATTCAGCAGGGGAAAAGTCAAACTCAGTAGAAATCTCTTTCACATTCGGCCTCCTGGTTTTCTGTGCCTGACAGCTCCTCAGAGGCGCGCAGATGTTTGACACGGACTTTCCTGCGAGGGCCTAAAGCAACGAGGGGGGAAGACAAATTACCAGCAACTGTGAGAGACAGCGACAAGGAGTGATGGATGGAGATAAAACAGCAAGTAGAGGCGGCGGGAGACCCTCGTCATCGTCGTGAACAACGAGTCTGTGATCGAGGAGGCTTGTCACTGGGTTTCAAACCCATCTGAGGAAAGAGATGGGGGGGTGTGGGGGGGCCTGCCCACCTGCCAGGGGCTCAGTCATGCTTTTAGCCTCTGCCAAGCTGAAGGACACTTGGTGCCATTTTTATTTTCACTGAAGGAGGCTGACGTTTGTCAGTCACACTGAGAGCTTCTGTTCTGTTTGGTCGCAGCCAAACACACACACACACACACACACACACACACACACACACACACACACACACGAGCGGGACCCTGGCTCTGAAAGCTCCACAGCCACTGCAGCTGTGGAGCGGCGGACAGCTGACGCCAGTCTGTGGGTCTCCTTGTCTTTCGCTCTACATCAGCCCTACCTCCTCCTCCTCCTCCTCCTCCTCCTCTTCTATGTTTCCATGAAACAGACCTGCAATTTTCACAGCTGTGTCGCACCAGGCCAGAAGCAAAGACAGAGAGGAGCAAAACTCCAAAACAGACCCGATTTGATCAAACTAAACACTACTAGACATGGATTCGCCCTTTCAGGTGTTTCCTGTCACAATTTTGGAAAAATCTGCTGTATTTTCTCATGATGGCAAATAATTCAATTAATGAATCAATTAATCAGCGTCAACCTCCAGGTTTTCTCTGCGGTTTGCTCCAGCCTTCAGAACAAAACCCAGGCTGTGTTTTGGTTCTTTTTCACCACATTCAAGGACCGCAGACGAGCCGCCGCACCTGCAGAGATTCCCTGCTGCAAGGATTAGAAAACTAAAGCTGCCTTTGTGATTTTGTAACAATAATTCATCTTGGGCCAGTTTATGAACACCGTTTAACCCTGAGAAGCGAGAAAAACAAGGGCGTAAACGTGAAAATGATTCCCAGCCACTGCTTAATTTCTTTATTCTCAAATAGCAGCAACATGCAAATCTCGACCAAGTGCAGGAGGAAAATCGGCGGCGTGCAGAACTCGATCATAATATTTAACATCCCTCTCTAGAGGAGCTATACAACTAAAGTGGGATGTTTTGGAAAATTTGTCCCATCAGTCTTTCCAGTTATTTTAACTTTTGGGAAATCTTTTAGCCCAGTGAAACAGCTTTTATAGGAATAAAGCTGATCATTAGTTATATTAAAGTCCGCCTCCGTCCTGCTGTCCCTCCTTCTGATCACACGTGGTCTGAAGTATTGTCTCCGAGACAGCTGCGAGGTCTTTGTGTCTCTCTCCTCACGCCGTGTGTGGCTACACAGCCCAACAGAAATAATGGGATTATGTCCAGGATTTGATAACCAGCTTGGTGGCTCGTGTGTGGGCAGCATGTTTCTATTCAACATGCTGCCATGACAGCCCCATTAGAGAAGTGGCTGGACACGCTAAGACCTGCAAAACCATCCTAGTCTGGGGAGGACACTTGTCAGGAATTATGACCCCGATGTTAGCTTAAACTCAGAGGTTGAGCTAAGGCTGACCAAAAAGTTATTTTATTATACATGATTGCTTCATTGACAAGCAAAAAAAGGTCCTGGTCCATGAACTTATCATTGCTAAGAGAGCTACCATTCCAACATCAGAATGTTTAAGAAGTGGAAAAAGTTCTCTATTAAGTATTGTCTTTTAAAAGTAATCAAAATCAACCAAAATTGGTATCAGCAGGTCAGGGTTGCACAAAAATCGGATATCAGTATCGGTATTAGCAGGTCAGGGTTGCATAAAAATTGGATATCAGTATCGGTATTAGCAGGTCAGGGTTGCACAAAAATCGGATATCAGTATCGGTATCAGCAGGTCAGGGTTGCACAAATATCGGATATCAGTATCGGTAGCAGGTCTGAGTTGCACAAAAATTGGATATCAGTATCGGTATCAGCAGGTCTGAGTTGCACAAAAATCGAATATCAGTATCGGTATCAGCAGGTCAGGGTTGCACAAATATCGGATATCAGTATCGGTAGCAGGTCTGAGTTGCACAAAAATTGGATATCAGTATCGGTATCAGCAGGTCAGGGTTGCACAAAAATCGAATATCAGTATCGGTATCAGCAGGTCAGGGTTGCACAAATATCGGATATCAGTATCGGTAGCAGGTCTGAGTTGCACAAAAATTGGATATCAGTATCGGTATCAGCAGGTCAGGGTTGCATAAAAAAAATCGGACACCAGTATCGGCCCTCAAAACCAGAATCGGTGCATGCCTCCCAAACCTTTTTTTATAACACCACAGCTCTCCACAAATCAAACTAAAGTATTAGTTCATAATTGTAACAACCAATAACATTTATAGTAACCTACAGATAATAAAACAAGTTTATTTTATTCAACGTCAAAAGTCACTGTTGCTTTTGAATAATTATGTTGATAAAGATTAAACTGAGTTCATGAATCATCAGAGACTTCTGGATCCTTCTGTTGACCATGCTTTTATATTTTAAATCATCGGAAGACTAATTTAGAGGTAAAGTTAAAGAACAAACTCCAACTGAAGCTGCTTGTGTGTCATTTTCTGTGATCAGGAGGAGCTATAGGCTCTCTGCCCCTCCGATCAGGCGCCTGGACACCCCGAGCCCGTCCACCTGCCCTGGAGACCCCAGCTCTGAGGAAAAGTTGCCCCGGTGCGTAAAAGCTGCGCTGTAAAATGATGGATCTGAGAATGTGCTCGTGTGGCTGACACGTTCTTCCCACCCCAGCAGCTCGATCCCGTCCTGCTCGACACTTTCAGTTCTGCCAGAGAGCTGATAAAAGAGTGCTTTGCTTTTATTTTTGCGCCTTACCGCTTCGCAGACTGGAGAATCACCCGCGGAGAGGGTCTAAGATCAGATCCAGAGATGCGTCAGGTGGATAAGTGAAGGAGGAAATCCGTGTGGAGGACGACTCATGTTGCGTTGATCGGCTGAAGCTCCGTCCCCCCTCTCTCGATTTCTTTTTTCTTTTCCTCTCCAAACTGCGCTGCTGTTAGAAAAATCTCCCCATCGATCCACCTTAAACTACAGCGCAGGAGTTGAAAAACGACGAGCGAAGCCCCCCGGCTCGGATCCTGCAAACTACGGCTCACTTTGGCATGTTTTACATAACAGCATCATCCGCTTTTTATGTTGACGCATCATGAAGCGAAAACATGGAGTTTCTTAAAGGGCCACGACGTGCTGCCCACATGTCCCCAGCAGCAGGCTGACAGATGGCTCCCATTCTTCTGACACTTGGATTAACTCTGGAGAGCTCATCTGTGGAGGATGTGGGTTTACGCACCTCATCTCTGACAGGAGTTTATGTCTAATGAAACCCAGGAAATCACATTAAAAAATATATAACTTTATTAATAGTGTTCACACTATGAAAAAGCCATTTAAATTCATCTGGGGGCAACAAGGGTTATAATAAATAAAGATCATGTAAAAATATTCAATGTTAATAATTTACTAAGAATGATTCAACTTTTTATTTTTTTACTATAATGTATTTTTTTTCTTCAGTTTAGTTGGATGTTTCAGTAAGGATGTCATTTTAACTTTACAGGTGATTGGGGGGTTGGGTCAATATTTTTTAAATATGGTCAATAGACCTAATTTTAAAAAATGTTTTATTTATATTATTATTTACACTCTAAGAAAACAAATTGAATTTACTTAACCAAGTTGGTCCAACTAAACCTAGTTAATTAAATGTAAAGAGTGATACATTTACTTTTTACACTATGTATATTACTCCCTACTATAAACACCCAAGAGTGCCAACACCAGATACAACTCATCAGCTTGTATGACTCGTCTTGGTTTGTTATCTAGAACCTTCTGGTGCTGATCCATAACTGGCAACTGTCATGAAACTTATGGTACAGGAGTGAGAAAGTGTCTTTTTGTTTATAAAAGTGGACTGCAGTACCCAAATTTGACCACATGATGTCATTATTTTTTCTTTCTTACACATTACACCTTTAAGTATGTTTTAAACCTTTTGTTGAAGGACAGTTTTTTTGCCATTTAGGAAAAGCTATTCCATAACGTAACACCTCTACATCTTATAGAAAATTGTCCTTGTTACACATTCTGGGAATGGAAATTTGTAGATTGCCTAGTTGAATAGGAAAAAACCTGTGAATCTCCCATAAAATAACTTATGAAAAGTGTGTGGGCATGTCTCCCCTGACTGCCCCCCCCCCCCCCCCCCCAAAAAAAAAAGAGTTAAAGGGGACAAAATGCACCTTTTGCATCCTTTTGTGCTGCAGTGTGGGTCTCTACTGCCTCTATAAACACTCCTAACATGAAAAAACACCCGTCCATTTTCTCTGTGTTTGGTTTTAGGAATAACACGCCTAAAACAAGCCGTTACATTTACCCATTTGTGACATCACAAACGGGGGAATTAGAATACAACAACTTCAGGTTCCACCCGCTTCAGCTTCCACCTGGATATCGGAGCTTCTCAGCTTATAGCAGCCTGAGTGGGGGATGGGTGGGCGTGGCCAGCTCTAATTTGTTTTCTTCCTGAAACGGCTCATTCTACAAGGTACTGAACATATCAAGAATGCAATTGCTTAAAATGTTTTATTTGAAAGGGATTTAGTGCAAAGAACTTCATGAACATGTTTTAGATGCCATAGAACTATCATAACTTAAGAGAAAAGTCATAATGTGTCACCAAAGATCTGAGAAAACTAAAATATGCCCATCAAAAACACAACATGCAGGCTAAAACAGCACTAAAATGACCCAATTTCCAAAAACACTAGTCCAGAAGAGTCCAGTTGCCTTTTTTCTGCTTCTTTTGCCTCATCCTGCATAAGAATCTACACCAAACAGACTCAATAGCCCATTAACCAGTGGCACGAGACTTCGGCAAACCAGGAGGATGTGAAGTTCCTGCAACAACAAAAAATCTATCATGGAAAATACAACAAACTGATAAAAGACCTGAATAAATGCATATCCATGCTTTCAGGATGCAAATAAAAATAAACCCCCAACCAAGCGGTAAGGTGGGGCCTTGACGTGGAACTGTTCTCAGATCAGAAACATCTACATCAATCCAAGTTGCATCCATTTTTTTAAATGCTGCCCCAAAAAATATTGGTTGATCTATAAAAAATGATCAGCATCAGTCAAAATTGCATTGAAAATCAGCATCTGCTCTCAAATATATCACCCAAAAAGTTACATGCAGTTCTGAATTGCATTTGAAAGTAAACAACATGTCCCAGTTTGCAGCTCTCTGGCTGTTGGGAGGAGTCCTTCCTGCTTCACGGTGACTGTTCAGCTGCAGGGACAAAAACACCCATCTCTGTCGGGGCCTCACACACAGCGTGTCGTGTTATTTTGGACACAGTTGAATTTTTTTAATAAGAAAGGAAACAGATTCCTTTCATCCTGACTGGAATCGCCTCCTCATTAAAAATCCTTTATCAGCCTAAACCCATTCAGCTGATCTGAAGCCATTAAATTATTGATCAGCAAACGAGGGAGCAGCAAGAGAAAGAAGCGGAAAAAACAATTGTGCTGGAAATTAAATAACGTAAAACCTTACATAAAAAAAACTTCAACAGCCAAACAATAAAACAAGTTAATGATAATAATGATGGTCATCTTGGTCAATTGAGCAGGTTTTAACTGGTTTAAACTGGGTTTTTTTGATCTTTAAATGGTCACCAACTCACTGGCATGAAAAAGTAATAGAAATTCTTAAATAATAGAATAGAAAAAACAAAGAATAACATGCATGGAGGGGTGGTGCAGTGACAGCAGCTTATAGGGGATTATCATGTCCTGAAGGCATAATGAGCAACCCATTAGCAGAAATAGTAATGACAGTCTTATCAATGCCTTGTTTATTATAATTCTTTTAAAATTTGCAATTAAATTAAAAGAAAGAACCCAAACAAAGCTGCGTTTAAAGCTCCTACTCTCTTGGTTACCTGTCAACATCCTGCTGTCATTAGCAAAGGATGCTGGTACGGTTGTCATGGGGACCATTAGTTATTCTAAGATAATATGTGATGCTACGAGCTAAGAGATGTCCACTGGCTATACTGTAAAAATAAAACAAGAAAAGCCCTTACTTCCTTTCATTCCAGTGTTTTAGCAACCTGATTTATTTCCTGCAAAGGGAAAATCCACCCTGAAATAGATCTCCATGTATTATTCAAATGCTTTGGGATCGGTCCATCATTGTCTGAACTCTCCTGTCCCAGCTGCTTTTTTCCCTCCTGGAAACAAGACGCTGCATGTTCAGATCAAAGTAACATCTTTACAACTCTTCCCTGGTTTTATTTTTGACCATAAAACAACTAAAAACATCAGAATGTCAAACGCAGCCAGGCGTGTATCATCTGTTATTTCCAGTGAAGGGTTAAAAAATAAAGAACTGAGAATGATCTTTCAGCACAGCTTGTTTTCATCACAGAAGGCTGGGTATGACACACACACACACACACACACACACACACACACACACACACACACACACACACACACACACACACACACACACACAGAGGAGCCGTGTCAAAGTTCAAACAATCTTGTGAACATCAATCAGTCACATGAGACAGAGATGAAACGGCGTGAGGCCGACTGAAGGCGACGTGATCTTAACGCAGAAGTTTCAGAGGTAATAAACAGCTGCTGCTGGGATCAAATAAAAACTCCTCCATGTTTTAGAAAAATAATCAAAGTTTAAGAACAAACAAGGTGGATGCTCTTTATGATTTATCAAAGAAAACAAGTCAAAAGGCAAATTAAAATGTAGCCACATTCATTCCACAGCAATTGCATTTGAAATAAAAAAGTAAACAAGTTATAATAAAAACAAAAGACATTTAATTATGGGGTTCCTTTTATTTTAATGTTCAGTCACAAAAATTAAATCTTAAGCAATTAAAGGAACACTTGGCAGTTTTAGCTTGTTTTTAGCTCCCCCTAGTGTTCGTTAGTGAAACCAAAAGTGAAACTTGTCTCCTCGCTGTGCGTTCATCTTTTTAACACCTTAATCTAACAGCTGAAATGTCTCTTCAGCCTTCATTAGTGTCTGCAGGAGCTGTTCATCACTAAATCAAACAAATCAGCTGTGTTCATGATCTAAAACATGCAGGAAACATGCTGGAAGCAGACTGCAGCACCAGGCATGTCAGCTCCACTTTACTAAGTCCAACAGAGACCGGACCGGCACTCTGAAGTTGCAAGTGCGGTATTCTGGCCACAGAGGGCGGTGGGGGTCTGAGTGACATTTCATTAACCCTGTAAAGGGTCATTTTAGCACATACTGGCTCAAGAACATGATTTAAAAATATGAAAAAGTTGCATATGACTTTAATGATCATGAATTGTTAGAATAAAAAACAAAAAACACTTTTTCAGAAATATTCCTTGACCTGTTTAGATTTGTTTCAGTGAGCTTATGTTTAGCGATTAAAACGTGTGATGAGAATCTCCTAAATACATTTTTACCATTTTCCTATTTTAGTTGTCTTCTCTGTTACTGATCTGATGCGCAGAAGTTTTTCATAAAAAGTAGTGATGTAAGAAAATATCGATACACTAAAATATTGTGATCTTTTGTTACACTGAAAAGATATTTAAAACCAGTGCATCAATTTTAATGAGAATTTATGTGCTTACTGTTACTGTTTTGCGTGGTGCAATTCAAACTGACTGCTAGGTGGCAGCAGTTCCTACCGCCATTCATTCTGACTGAACAAGGCGATCTCACGATAACGCTGAATGTATCTTTAAAGTGTCTGATCTGAGTTTTCTAATAAAATTCAGTCCTAAAAATTACAAACATCTGGATTTTATTACTGAATTATATCGCATCGTATCGGCAGATTGCCAATAAACAGTTACATTATGGCTTTCATGTGTTTACATGGTGTTGAGGTATGGCAGTGTTTGAATAATCAGTTTATATTAACTATGATTACAATTTAGATAAAATCTTTTAAATTAGTTTTTCAAAATTTAAGTATGAATTTCTAAAACAACCAGTTTTCACTTTTCCTTTATTTCACACAAAATATATTTCATACAATATCACACTGATCATTTATATGATGTAACGTGCATATATATATATATATATACATACATATATATATATGTATATATATATATACATATATATATAATCATAATCCTGTGTAGGAGCCAAACTTAGTTTCTGCAAACCGACTGACTCTATTTACTAAAAAGAACAAACGTGTCCTAACACCAGTTACTGAATACATCAACACTGTTTGGATCTTTTCAGCTTACATTTAAATGATCGAGATTAAGTTTTGGAATACAAGAAATTATCCCACAGGATGAAAAATGTTGATTCACGGGTGAAGATAAAAGAAAACGAGACTCCCGCTTCATAAACGGTTTATGTTTTGTTCTCAGCTCAGGGAGGAGTGTTTAACATTCAGCATCCTGCTCACTGATATGATTTAATAAATGTAAATAAGATGTTGGTATTTAACAATTATTATGTAACAAAAAATGAAACTACAGCTAATCTCAGGGCCAGCTGGCGTGGATCAATAACTCATTTGTTTGCATCTTGATTTATTGTTTATTCTATCGTTTTAAATGCCGGTGGATCATCTTAATGGCAGCTCAGACGGTAAGGTCCTGGGTGAAAGGATCCGCTCACTCTTCTATCTGAACATGGAGTTGAAGGCTCTTCCAATGATGAGCCGGCGGACTTCACTCGTGCCGGCTCCGATTTCGTACAGCTTTGCATCTCGTAGGAATCGGCCCATTGGGTAGTCGTTGATGTAGCCGTTCCCACCTAGAGGAGAGAGACGCAGATCACAGATCAGTTATGTAATAGTGGATGAATTGTGTTCTTAGATTGATCTGAATACCATGCAAAAAGATGACTTCTAATAATTTTTATTCATACAATCAGCAGCTGAAGCAGGTTTTAATGTTTCTTGGAACTTACCTAAACACTGAATCCCATCCAGAGCGACCTGCGTGGCGTTCTCTGCACAGTACAGGATCACCCCAGCACAGTCCTGCAGAACACAAAGCATCAGGCTGAAACACCAACAACGACCTAAAGGGTCCATCAAACCCATCTCGCTACTAGAAGACTAGATCAAATATAAAGTATGAATTATTCCCACCTTGGAACTGAAGTGTCCTTTGTCACAAGCTCGGGCAACATTATAAAGGTACTGCCGACAGGAGCTCAGCCTGGTGTACATGTCGGCCATCTTTCCTTGCATCAGCTGTGAAGCAGATCAGACTGTTAATAATTTCAGTCGTCAACTTTAAAGTGCAATTACAAAAAAAAGCATTCAAGTTTGGATTTTTAATGTCTTTAAAACGATTTCTGATGTCCAAACCTGAAAGAGTCCAATCTTCTGGCCAAAAGCTTCTCTCACATGTAGGTAGGGAATAGCGTTATCCAAAACCGCCTGCATGATGCTAAAAGAGTCAGATTCAAGTCATGTTAGTCACAGAAAAAATCTGTTTCTGCTTGATTTATGAACTTACATGGTAGCAAACCTAAATAACAGTTTGAATGTGTTTCGATGGTAGTTGGGGCTCAGTGGCCCCAGATGTGGAACGCTCCTATTGTGCTCATTCAACTAATTCACAGGCATCAGTGGACTGAGAATGTCTTAAAGACAATTTTTTTGTTGTTGGTTTGTTTTAAAAGGCTAAAAGAGTCTCTCTAACACATTTAAGACATTAGCCTACATGCTAACTACTTCCATGCTTACCCAACGGGTCCAGCAGCGAGCACCAGCCTCTCTAGATCCAAACCACTCATCATCACGTACACGCCCTTATTCAGCTGACCCAACGCGTTCTCCTCTGTAACAGAAAGGTCGATTAAAGGAAACGCATAAAGAAAATCAGCTGTTTAAAGAGTTAGGAACTCTTACTTGGAACTTTGCAGTCTTCAAAGATCAGCTCAGAGGTGCTTGAGCCTCTCATCCCGAGTTTATCGAGTTTCTGTGCAGTAGAGAATCCCGGCATTCCCTAAAGGAAAGCACAAACAAAAACTTATTTTTTGGTACAATTTTTGATTCTTCAGTGAGGTGGACTTACTTACCTTTTCAACAATAAAAGCTGTGATTCCTTTCTGATGCGCCTCAGGATCCGTCTTTGCGTACACAATCAGGACATCAGCCTCTGGTCCATTTGTGATCCAGAACTTGTTGCCATTTAGAACATAATAGTCACCTGAAGAAATAAATTATACAAGAAATGGCATTAACAGCAGAATTAGGAGTTAAAAGACTCTGGTCAAGTGTAAATAAAATATCTTTATAAGAAAAGATACTAGAAAAAAGTCCAATCATCGTGATTTTGATGAAAAAGCAGGAAACAAGTCAGTGTGACATCTGGAAAAACACCTCAGCTACGTTTCTATTTAGACTTGTGAAGGATCCACTGACATCTTCATCCTTCTCTGCTTTCCACGTAAGTTCATCATCACAGTCTTAACTACCTGTGGGTGAGTCCAGGTTCTCCTCATTTTCATTCTTAATGCTCATATAATCCTTTCATTTTTGTTGCGTTTTTACTCCTTGTGCACAAAAAAATGCTGAAACAAAACTTCCCCTAGTAAAATTATATAATATTTCATAAGTCCCAATTTTTTACATGAATTTCACCCTTAGCTTCAGCCCTCACCAAATATAATAAAACATTTGTGTGTTTCTGAGATTTAACCCCTTTATTGCCAGGTTTATGATCAAGTGAAAAAATGAAAAATAATAATAATAATGAAAAAATCTAATCATTTTTATTTAATTGTTTTTATTTGAATGCAATGTCAGTAGTAAAAACTAATCATTGAATGTGTGACTGGTCTGGGAACCCAGACAGAATAATAATAATAATAATAATTAAAAAAAAGCTAATATTTAGACTTATTATATTTTTTTTACATGAGAGTCAATGGCACAAAAAAATGACAAAGGTGCAGGAACGCTATAAAATCATTTCAGCATTATATTAAATGGAGTAAGGGAAATTTTTGTGGTAACTCTTCCCAAAATACACATCCTTTGAAATAATTAGATCAATTCCATTATCACAGCCACAATTATTTACAAAAAAAAAACACACCTGTCTGCACAAAACAAATGCACTAGTGGCGTGTAAGGGTTAACTTCCTTCTAAAGTTAGATTCAGGTGGAAATGCTAGTGAAGAAAACGGAGTCCCTTATGCAGAAAAGCAAAGAACCCCCTGTGTGACTGTTGGAGGAACAGCTGGAAGGCGTGGAAGTGACATCAGTGAGAAATCCTGTGAATTCACTAACAAAAAAGGGGAAGGACACAAAAGTTCATCAGGTCAATCCTCACTCAACACCTAGTTGTTGAAATTCTGCTGACATTTAACAGACCAGCTTCTACGTATGAGGATTTTCTAGCTGCTGCATCTGACTCCTACTGCTTAAATTCACCCTAAACGTCGACTGACAGGTGTTTCATCTGAAGGTCAGAATACGTGCACGCACAAACTACAGCTGCATTTTGCAACTGGGGAGGTTGCACAGCCATCAGTACGGGGTTTTAGGTGTTTTAGGACGACCTCGGGTCTCAGGACAATCTGATAATGTACGACACTCTACATCAGCGACTAGTGCTGTTCTTTAAAAAAAAAAAACATCTCATCATCCCCCTAATTATGTAGAACAAATTCAGAGTAGGGATAAGGATTAATCTTGATCTTCTACCTTTTTTGGTGGCTTTGAGTCTCATGGAGACGACATCAGAACCAGCATTAGACTCACTCATGGCCAAAGCTCCAAGATGCTCTCCTGTTAGTAACTAAAAAAATTAAATAATCAAATCACAGTTTGGATATAAACACTTTCAAACAGAATGATGGGGAAAAAATAGGCCTGACCTTCGGCATGTACTTCTCCTTCTGTTTAGGATTGGCGTGACGCACCAGCTGGTTGACACAAAGATTTGAGTGGGCGCCGTAACTGAGAGCGATGCCTGCTGCCACCCGTGACATTTCCTCCATCACAATGACATGATCCAAGTAGCCCAGACCTGTGCCTCCGTCTTCCACTGAGGGGGAAAAAATAGAACATTTTGAGATGGAAGCCTTCAGCTCAGGCCTTCACTGGAATATTAATTCAGTCTGATTATCATCTTTCTTGCTGTTCTGATTCTACAACCAGCTGTCATACCTGGAGCAGTGATGCCAAGCAGTCCCATCTCCCCCATAGCTTTCCAAAAATCCTGGAACAAAACATTACTTCAACAAAAATCTGATCATGAGTCAAATTAGTTTAACTCATCACAAAATTGTGAACACTGATGGAGCGTGGCAAAAATCAGGTTCATTCAAACATTCTGTCACTAAATTAAGGATTTTATGTCTCAACTCACCCGCATTCCTGGAAACTCGTTGGTTTTGTCTATCTCATCAGCGTACGGTCCAAGCTTCTCTACGAAGAATTTACGAACGGTTTGTCTTAGCTGCATAGAAGATAAAAAACAAATAACTCCTTAAGTCACTCATAAATGTAATTTTCAAGCCAAAAGGTTAAAAGCTATAAACTACAAAGAAAAGATCAGTATCTAAAGGTCATAACTTTCATAAATAAATAAAAATAAATAAATCGAGGATCTAAAATAGGACCTGAATCATCCGTCTGTTCCATTGTATGACAAGTTCTCTGAACACCAGCTTTTTTGTGCTAAAATACTATTTCATATGTCAAATAGTATCGTATAACCACAGGTAGGAGATGGGAAACAAGACTGCAGATTTGCTTATAAAAGCCATGATGCAGCTTTTTTTTAAATGCCTGCATGATGTAAGTGATTTAAAAATACAAAAAACACCTCTGCGAAGAATTAAAAAGCAACTTAACGTCCAAAAGAAAAACTTCAGAAGTAATAATTCCCTAGATTACTATAAAATCTTGCAAGAGTCCTTTGATGCAAACATAAAATTTCAGGGGTAAAGTTAGAGAAGGAACAAATCATATCATGCTTCAGATGTTCTAAAAACAATGGACTGGCTGGTAGATGTGCTTTGATGGTTCACAGTCACAAGTGTCAGATATAAACTTCATGAAGATGCAGGATCACGTGACAAACCATCATCCAATCAGATACTGTGTATGAACTCCACCTCTCTGATTTCTTTACTGTTAAAATGTCATTCTGATTAAACTGATACAATACCTGGAAAACAATCAGCAACCTATTTACACATTTTCTCACAAGAATAAACCAGGATTTAGCCTTGCATGTGTGCAGAGCCACATCAAAAAGCTAGTTTAACCGTCAGTAATTTAAGTAATTTGATTTCCTTTAATCCAGCATTAATTTTGCCTTTAAAGATGCTACATTCTGTACGCTAATGCTATCACATCAGGTGTGACACGACTCTTGAGGTATTGCTTTGTCCTTAAAAGTGATTAAATTGCTGCATCCTATTAAAAAACTGTCTTTGTGTGACTTTTTGAACTTTTACATTTCTTCTATTCGGTGTTTTATCTACGCAGGCGACTGACCGTTGTTTTGCTAGCACTAGCTAGCTAACCTGTATCTGGTCCTCTGAGAGTCCGTTCACCACGTCGTCCACCGGGATAGAAGCTCCGGCACATCCTCTCCTCGCTACGACGGGGACGGACAACCTGGCTCCCAGGCGGAGAGCGTTTCTGACGGCCAACATGGTGCTGCTCGCAGCTAAGAACGCTAACAACAACTAGATGGACGGAGGAATTGTCCCTAGGAGGTCTCACTCTGATGCTTTTTCGCAACACCACAAACGTCATCCGCGCAGACTCTTCTTCTCTTTAGTACCAAAGAAGTTGATCGGCTAAAGCGCCACCTAGTGGACATTACAGCAAACAACGTTAGTGAAAAACTTAAGGGACGCTTCAAAAACTGGATTTTTTTAGTCTCTAACTTTTTTGTTTAATGATAATAAACTTAATAAGTAGCTATATACTTACTATAAGGTATTTTTTTCACTTCAAAACAGCATAAAATATTTTTTCACACCACATAATTAACATTAATGTCCGGTTATTAAACACCATAGTGGGTTTTACATTTTTTAGAATGTTTTCTATTTTTATTTTCACGTTCTTCTTTATTTGTTTTTACTTTGATTTGAAGTCTTCTTCACTTTGATGTTCAACAACCACTAAGAAATGCATTTTGATGAAATAAATATCATATAGGCTACCTCAAATTCAGTCAAACAAAAACAAACCATAAGGTTCTTCAAGATTTAAACATAATGTTTAAAGTATTAAACAGCAACATGTTTATTGTGACTTTTCCAGTCATTTCAGATATATGTCACTCCATCCCATACAAATAGCTCACTTTTTTCAGCAAATCCAATAAATGTTTGCTTATTAAAAATATTTCAATAATACATAAATGTTCAATTAGATTAAATAATAAAAATCAGAACAGAAAGTCTTGTAAAATGACACAAAACATGTCATTAAACAGCATGTCATAAACTACTTGATGCTAATTTGCACAGGTAAACATTGTGTTTATTACAGAACTTTAAAACTGTGTTAATGATTGACAGCTGTCATGATGAGAATCTGAAAAGTTTGTTTAAAAAACCTGCTTGAAGATTTGACCTCGCATTTAATATTTAAAGATTGCACCATTAATGACACTTATTTACACATCTGGAGTGAGGAAGTATGATCATAAAACACAAGTATTTACATCTTCTAAATTTCTTCAGCATTTTGAAAGACTTTACATCATGTTCTTGCTTTTCCCAAACACCATGTTGCAACAGCTGACCTTGGTCATGCATGCAGGGTCAGAATCCTGCATCCCCTTACATGTCTCCTGCTGATGGAATCGCCTCTTTCACTAAAACAGCAGTGTGAAGGACTCTAAAACACATCTGGTGGATATGGAAAAGCAGGTACTTCCTGTTTGTGTTCTCATTTATCTGAAAGAAAAACTCTGAGCTTGAACAATAATCTGATTTAATGCCATGTTTCTTTATTCAAGAGGTGAAAAATATTCTGAAAACAATCAAACTTGCAAACAAACAGTCCTCTGAAGGGCTGATAAAATCCACACAGGTGACTTTTAAAAACATGACCTGCTGCATGTTTGATTAAATATGACTATTAAACCGAAATGAGATATTTTTGTTGCGTTTGCTTCAGTTTTTGTGACGTAATAGACTTTCTTGAGTAAGAAATCATAATTGAAGTTTTGGGTATGTGTGTGCAGAAGTGGTTGCAGCTGTTACACTTTTGACGCGTCAGCTGGTTTAAAGCTTTCAGCCAGGAAGAGAGAGAGAGAGAGAGAGAGAGAGAGAGAGAGAGAGAGAGAGAGAGAGAGAGAGAGAGAGAGAGAGAGAGAGAGAGAGAGAGAGAATGCGGAAGATAATAAACAGCGAGCTGTCGCGTCGTGCGTAAAACCGCGCAGAGGGGTTCCCCTTACCGACAGTCTGCACGGCGCTCAGAAGCTGCAGGAGGCGGTTGAAGCTCGACCCGAACCCCGGAGCGGTACCGCCGTTCAGACCAGGTGGACGTCCAGAGTCACAGCTGGCTGCGTTCCTGCTTTCTGGAAGTGAAATGACCAGATTTGACAGTTGAGCCGAAATCTGCTTCTCGCCTCGATCTCAAATGCTCAAAGAGAGCAGGAGAAAGTCCTCCAAGGACCTGGAGACCGATGGAGTTCGCCCAGAGCTCCGAGCGCCCGGGAGGTCCGCCCAGACCTGCGAGGCTCCCCGTGGTGCGCCCGGAGAGGTGAGGGCTGCGCCCCAGGTACCGCAGGTCACCATCACCCCGGAGGGGGGCGGCTCTTCCAGGGAGATTCAGCCCGAGGACTTGGACGAAGAGGTGGAGAGCTCACTGCGCAGGAAGCTGTCCAACTCCTCCATCTCCTCCACGGGGTCCTCAAATGCGGACTCTGAGGACGACATTCTCAGTGACAACGAGAGCAAAAGCAAAGGCCTCATCACCTTGGAACACCTGGACGCTGGAGAGGTGAGTCCCAAATCCTCATCAGTCCTCCCCTTGTATGGACAAAAAAGAATTCAACATTATTTATTTCATCTCTCATCATAAATATGTTATGACACCATAACAGGAAGGGAGATGCTGGGTCAGCAGGAAGCTGCTTCCACACAGGAGACCCCTGGGAATCATTCAGCTGCAGATTAGATAACAGATTTTCCTCATTTCCTCACTTAGTTGACCTTTGAGCGTCATTCCCTCATAAACAATCCTTCCAGTAAGTGCTTCTAGTGAGAAATGAGTCGAGTCAGAACACGTTGTTTCTGGATTTGTTCTTTTTTGGTGATGCAAACTCTGGAAGATCTCACTCCTGTCACAGGAGTGTCACAATCTCCCTAAAAAATGGGTGGAAATGTTTAGAAATCTGCAGGACGGTAACCAGAACTCCTCCTTGGAAAGCCTTTTCCCATCACACCATGACGTGATGTCATGTACCAACTTGTTCACTGTTTTTCTATCCTCACGAGAACATGCACCAGTCTGTCCACACGTGGACCCAGTTGCACGTTAAAACAGAGTTGAGCGTGTCACCAGGCTTCACGTTTCCCTCCCTTTGCTCACAGAACACAACATTAAGGCCCGACCTTCAGCTGAATTGACACTAAGGGTGGAAATGTGTTTGCCTTTGACATTCCCGGTGGATAAATGTTTAGGAGTCGTGCAGATTGGAACAGAACACTTATGTTTCTGCAGCCGAGGAGCTGGAGTGTCCTTTATTTGTGAGAGCTGTGGGGAAGTTCAGTGTGATGACAGTGAGTCACCTGCATGATTCTGCTCTCCAAATAGCATAATCTGCTTTTTGTCTGTGCTGTCACTGCGATAGGCTCTAGCTGGGTGTGTGTGTGTGTGTGTGTGTGTGTGTGTGTGTGTGTCGTCTCCAGACAAAGTCCATAGCTGTCACTTTTCTTTAAAACATGCTGAGAACTGTTAAAGTTCAGTGCATGGGACTTTTTTTGTTTGGTTTTTGTTCCTTTCTGGGCTGATTAAGACATTTTTTGAGTTGACATGGAAATGTGTTGGTCATGTGAAAATAACCGCGCGTGGAAAAACAAAAACCCACATGTAGAGCAGCACGGTGCATGCTGTCATATTTTTTTTATTTTGTTTTTTCGTGGTTGATATCCAATTTTAGTCTTGGCCTTTGACATTTAGCAAAGAAGCTCTTCAGGAAGTCAAACACCCTGGTGAGTCTAACACTTTTGCATCGTTTAATGCAGAAGATCTTGCTTCTCCTGCTGCAGATTACTGAGGTATTGATAAAAGAACAACTCAGGAACGCAGAGAAACAGGCTCCAGTCTCAACAGGGATCATCTTGGAATGCTGCAAAAGTTTAATGTCCACAAATTATCTTTGAAAAGAATTTCGCCGAAACGCCTCAATTACCACGGCCGACCTGCAGAACTTGAAAGTTGGACTTGTGTTGTGTTTTTGCACAGTTGCCATGGACGACCTGCTTCAGAGCTGTTGAGTCACAGCAAGCCTCGAGTTTCAAAGTAAAGGTGCGCCTGACGGAGTAAAAGATAAAAGGGAGTGGTGCTGAAAAAAAACCTACAAAACAAGCTTCTCATAGTTAGAAAAAACAAGATAGTTGAGCTTAAATTAGTTTTTTTTTAGTTTGAGGCGCCACGGTTATTGTGCCAGCCTCACAAATCAGGAACGTCAAGGAAAAATTCAGGAATGTTTTTGCAGATTTAATTAAATAATCTTAGAAATTTAGCTTTAAGTTCAGATAACAATAACACATTCTGGAGGGTTAGGGGGATCCAGGATCCAGAGTAAGATTTATAAATAAAACATTTTTGCTGCCGGTTCCATAATTAAACCGATTCATAATGACAGCTGGTGGAGTTTGGTAAAAAATGCGATTTGTATCAAAGGAAAATATTCAAGTAGGGTTGGTTTTAATCGCTGCAGCAACGGTTGTTCCTTCTCAGCCTGAAACCAGTTCATCCAGTTTTCTCTGATGAGGATCGGTCAAGTCCAGCTTTCTCCTGTCATCTCGGCTTCCTCCAAATGAAAATAACCCCCAAAACTACTCCAGACTCTTCGTTTTGTCTTAAAACGTGCAGGATTGCTTTCTTTTCATCCCTCTGGTCTTGTCTGTGTTAATCTATGAATTTAAACTGAAATCCACAGAAAAGAGAGAAAAAACCACCATCATACTGCCAGAACATTAGAGAACCTGTTAGTTTACTTCATGAGTTCTTAAACGCTAAACTGGCAGCGATGAAACGACTCCCACACTTTTTACATCTCATTAGTAAACAAATGAAGGAAATCGGCCGACATTTAAGAGTCCTGCTGCAGATTTCTGCTCTCATTATCGATAGTGAGACACCGACTCTTTGAGTCCCTTCAGAGCCTACCCAAGAACATATCTGGGGTGAGTTAGGTCAACCTTGGACGGGCAGAAAAACACTTTCATGTCTGGGATTTCACCAAAGATAACAAATCGCTTCCTATTGGTTCTTAAAAACAAAACACAGACATCACCTGAAAATGTCCCGTCCTGCTGATAAGTAGAAGGGTTTCTCTTTGTGATAGAAAACTGTTGAGCTGGAGATGTTGACTGCAGATAGGAGTTTCTACAGAAATGGCATTTCACTGACCCAGATCACACAGTGGAAAACCAACAGAATATCTGGCCGGAATCATCCGTGTGATCACATTACTAAAGACCGAAGCCAGTTTCGCCCACGCTTTCCTGTGATTAGAAATCAACCTTTAGACAAAAACCCTCCAAGCTTAACTTTCTGTATTGATGTTTAGTTTGATTTGAACTCTTTGTCTGTATCAGAGCAAGTCTTGGTGGAAGCTGAAGACGTACGTCCGATGGCCCTTCAACGCCTCCCAGAGAAAGAACTGGGTTCAGCTAGCTGGACATAAAGGTGCGACCAGTTCTGATCCGTTCATCTCAGACTCATTTTTATTTGTGCTGAAATGAGAAAAATAATCTAAATGTTTATAAAGTTCTTCAGAAATAAGGGTGAATTTTTATTAGTTCAATATCGACATGTTTTTACCAAAATACTTATATCCATATAGTCTAACTCTTCTGATATGATATAAACCACCCAGTCAGCACACATAGATGGGCCCCATATGGGATCGATATGGGCAAGCTGTATGGGTCCCAACAGGGTTTGTCCATGGTTTCCACGGTGGCCCCACAGGGGTTTGGCGGTGTTTGAGTCAAACCCTCAGAAAACCCATGTAAAATCTATGTGGGCAAAAATCTTTCTGGGCAAATCCCCATGGGGCCACTGTGGAAACTGTGGACACTGGGACCCATATGGGGCCCACCTATGTGTGCTGGCTGGGCCAATACCAATGTGGTATGTGGGATTCTCCCTCATAAAAAAGAAAATCTAATGATTTTAAGTGACTAACATCACATATCTTATAATTAAACTTTAAACATCTGTGCACAATACAATAACTACTTCCAAACAAAGAAATATCTTAAAAACCATGTCAGAGCTGCCATATTTTGATATTCTGAGTTAGAGGAGAAGTAGCTGAAGATTTTGATATATAATATGTGTATGGTATGTAGACGTTTCGTTCATTAAAAAAGTAAAAACTGATACCGATAATTTCTGATGATAATATCGAACATCCCCAATTTTTATCCCATGTGTAACACAATCTATAAATGTATTACTTTTGATACTTTATTACTTTAAAATTTCAAATAAAACAACACGGCACATGCTGACAATTAAATATTTATACTTAACTGAATCCATAAAGGATAATTTTCTTTGGTTTAATTATAGTTTATTTTTGTTTTAGCCAGTGGCAACTCTAGAAGATTTTACATGGAAAATAAAGACGATTTCTACGAAAATAAAAACAAGTTTTAGGCTTAAATGAGAAAAACAAATGTTCAAATTCAGAAAAAATGTCTCAAAATAAATGTACAACAGCATTTACTGAGAATATAAGAGAACTTAAGTCGTATTTTAAGAAACATAAACGTTGGGGGGCAGCTGGGGGGGCCAAGGCTCTACAGCAGCAGGGGCAGTTGCCCCCTTTGCCTCCTTGTAGATCCACCCCTGGTTTCAGCTTCAATTGGAGGAAGAAAAGCTTTTTTTAAAAGCTGGATGTTTTCCTGTATGTGCTCATGAATGTTTATATAAATCAGCCAAGAAAAACACACCTTGACCAAAGATTAGACTTTGTCCACACCGAGCTCAAGCTCAGAGTCTGAGACGAGTTTTGAAAACGAAACTCGTTTGACTAAAGTCAGTCGTGTATGACCAGACATAAAACCTCCCGCTCCTATTTACAAGAACACAAATGATCAGTTATCCTCTGTTGCAAAGTAATCTGATTTCTTTTATTTTTTAGAACTTTAAAATGTTTTTTTTGTGATTTTTACATTTTAAACATTTATTTTTATTAAATATCTCATCTGAAAGAGATTAAAAAGACCTGCAGCATGAACACCTGAAGTTAAAAGCCTTGTTTTGATCCTGTAGCATGTCTCAGGAGTTCCCATCCACCATAAATCTAAAGAAACACCATTTCACAATATTTTCCAAGTTACGAAGGTTGTGCATTTATATGTTTCATTATATATTCTTATCAGGTAACTTCAAAGCTGCAGACAAAGGCCACATTCTGAAAAGGTTCTCAGAAAATGAGAAGCAGTGTTTTGAGAAGCTGAGTGGCGACGCGCTGCTCCCGTTTGTGCCTGCTTACCACGGCGTGGTGGAGAAAGACGGAGAGTCCTTCCTGCAGCTGAACGACCTGCTGGCAAACTTCGAAAATGCCAACGTGATGGATTGCAAGATGGGCTTTAGGTGAGGATGTTCTCTTTGTTTTTGTTTTTATGGTAAATCTTGGTTAAATAAACAAAATGGCAACCACTCAGTCAATTTTGAAGATGCAGAGCTAAATTTTTGTTTGCAACACATACTTAATAGATCACATTTTTCATTTGCATTTCTCAACTTTAATGACCTCAGTTTACAACTGTGGCATGAAATTATACATCATGTTTATTTTTGGGGGATATTATAGTTCTGTGCAAAGACTTCACTTTTTTCTCGTGCAAATCTGTGTTTATTGGTGATAATCAATGTTCATGTTCTGTGAAAACAAAGAAACAATGAAAGTGCAGACGAGTGTCGGTACAAGCAGCCTGACGCGGTTTGGCTCTACAAGGGAACACCTGTTGTAACTGCAGGCTGTGTGCTTGGCTTCCTGCCACAGCGGGTGGAGGGCCTCACTATGTCTTGTGCACACACACACACACATGCACGCACGCACACACACATGCATGAATGCATTCATGAGTTCATACATGCACACATTTTTTGCATGCATAAACATGCAGAGATGAACACACAACTTTATTCGACTGATTCAACCGATAAATGCTTTCATACTCAATTGCAATAAACCTCACACACACACATGCATGCACACACACACTGACAGCTTCTTTTGTTAACCCCCTTACTGCGTGTTTATTATTTGAGGTCGTTCATACACACACATTTTGCTCGCTCAGGGTGTCCCTGGAGACTCCCCTTAGTTAAAAAAGACTCTCAGCCACAAAGCTGCAAAACCACTAACTTGCACACACACACACACACACACACACACACACACTACACAGTTAAGAGCTGCACACAGGAGTCTCCTCGCAGCTTCCCTCTTCTGCACAGAGGAAGTGAAGTCGACAAACTGAAACTGACAATGACATCTGTTTGCACATAACTATTAGTTATGAATATGCCAGCAGTGAGTGTGAATCAGTTCACACACAAAAATACAAAGGACGCAGCGTGTTTGTTTATCTCTGAGTTGAGTGACACGTTTACTATAATTATTTTCCCTCTGCAGGAGGGAATTCCAGCCGCACAATATAACAAAACCTGGCACGAAGAACAGAATAACAGTAACCACTTTCATCATTTGGCCTCCTTCTTTTAAAAGGACGTACTTGGAGGAGGAAATCGTGCAAGCCAAGGAGCGACCCAGGCCGAGGGAAGACCTCTACAATAAGATGGTGGAGGTGGACAGTGACGGCCCGACTTCTGAGGAGCATTCCCAAAAAGGAGTCACCAAAGCTCGCTACATGAAGTGGAGGGAGGCGATGAGCTCAACCATGACACTGGGCTTCAGGATAGAGGGGATCAAGGTAGTGATGTAGCTATAACTTCTCCTGGCCCCATTTATTGTTGTGTGAGAAAAAACACAACAACCGAATAGTTTTAGGACCGTTGCTAACTTAGCGATTCTTAATCCGTGCACAGAAATGAGTTTTATTTAAGTAGACTTGGAAACGACTGCATAAAAAGGGGAAGCTGCAGAGAAACTCTTGTTTCTGCTGACAGCTGATGATTTAATCTGCTGATGGAAACCTCAGCTGAGGTATCAGTTGGTGATCATTAAAGAGCAAACCCCGATCACGTGCTGCTGAAATAGAAAATCCCTCTTAGCTTAGGCCGGCCACGTGTCATCTTAAGAACGATGATTGATACTTGCCACACCTTTTGCTTCCAGGTACCTGACTGACATTTTTCCTGGAAACGGTTGTTCAAGTTGAAGTGAACCTTCGTCCCTCCCTGAGATCTTGAGCTGTTTCTAAGAAACCATTTTCCCATTTCTCTCCACCAACAAAAACAACTGGAGTTGGAAAATTAAAACAGTTTGCAGTAAAAGGAGAAAGGGGAGAAATGTTGTGTACAGAAGAACTGCATTCCAAGTATAGTTTGTGGGTATCTTCATCAACACCATCTTTATGAACCGGTTTAAAACATCCAAGGGTCAAACAAAGCGCTGACAGTAAAAACATAAAACATTAAAAGGCAGGTTAAAACCAGCATGAGTACAATTTAGTAGAGATTTTAAAAAGTGCAAAGGATAACGTAAAAGTCGGTAAAAAATGCAAAAATGCAAGCGATTAAAAGTCTTTTCTTAAATAATTGCAATGAGGGCGACTGTTTGACCTGAAGAGGGAGCTCATTCCAAAGATTAGGGGCCTGTATCGAGAACGCCCGGCCCCCTCATGTTGTATATCTCAGTCGTGGAACCACCAGCAGGTCCTGCTCTGCATGCTGGAGTGTAGCAGCTACTGAGATTACATAGATAAGAGGGAGCAGTACCTTTCAGAGTCTTAAAAACAAACATCAAAACTTTAAATTTGAAGCTAAACTCAACCAAGCCTGCCAAACAAGGCTTAATCCGATCAGGTTTTCTTTGTATTTATTAAGAATCTAGCTGCTGAGCTTTGTACAACTTGAAGTCTAGAAGTAGCCGTAATTCCTAAATAAAGGGAATTACAGTAGTCCAAGCGGGAAGTGACAAACACGTGAACAGCTGTCTCCAAATGTGCCGTAGAAACTAGACGTTTGATTCAACGTAGGTGACAAGATGAAAGAAGCAAGCATGTACCGCCACATTTGTATGATCATCAAACTTCAGGGCAGCGTCTAGCTTGACCCCCAAGTTGAAGACAACTGATTTTTCATAAGGTGCCACAGAAGCCAGGTCAATGACGTGCCCCGAGGATGATCACCGCAGTTTTCTTATCATTCACATTTTTAAAAATGGCTGCCATCTAGGCTCTAACATCCTCCAAACAGTCTAGAAGTGGCTTTATCGAGCCTACAGTACTTATCCTCATAGAAAAGTAGATCCGGCAGTCATCTGCATAAAGATGAAATCTAATTTTAGGCTTAGGAAACAGCTACAGGGAAAAGGCAAAGGGCTTTTAAATAATTCCTTTCATATGCTGCTGTGAACAAGGTGGTCAAGGTATTGGGTGAAAATGACCTAGAATGATATGTACTTTGTGCGAGGTGAAAACGAGATGATGGTGGCGTCTTAGTGACAAAAATAAACCAGTGATGGAGTTTCTGGTATGAAGGGAGTGTCGGTACACCAGATTATATAGATTAAAGTGTCAAACGTGAACAGGTGTGACTAAGTGGATGACTGATGGATGAAGAATGTCCATTTTCCAAGGGCAGTGCGTTACATTTTGTTCTTTTTGTACATGATGTCACTGTACTTCAGAATTTGAAGTATGTGCTTGTTAAAGAGGGAGTGCTTGGCGGCACAAAGGTGTCATCAGCATACAGATGAATGTGAGAACTACCAGCAGCCTTTGCTGCATCATTAATGTAGAGAACAAAGTTGGTCCAAAAATGAAATCCCTGAGGCACACCTTTGTAAATAATTGGTTCTGACGAGATGTTTTCAGCCTTGAAATACTGGACAGGGTTGGGTTGTTGAGATAGCTGGTGAGCCAGTCCCAGCAAGTGGTGGAAGGACCAGTGCCTACATTGTGGAACCGTAGCTGTTGTGAAGATCGTTGCTCGGTCTATGCAGACACTGATAACATCATCAAGAGCTTTTGTAGTGGCTGCTGTGCAACCAGATCCAGCACAGGAACCAGACTGCAGGTCTGATGGTGTGTGGTTTCAGACGAGGAAGTGACTTAGCTGTTTGTGAACCATCTTCTTCAGGACTTTGGCCATGGGCTGACAACAGAGTCTGATGATGCATTAGTAACAGTATCTTTAAATACGACAAAATATGGAACTCTGCCATTTAATAACAAAATGAATGCATCAAATATATGCCAGGGTGATGTTTATTGTATAACTGTTGCTTTTGTTTGTTCCCTTTAGAAACAAGACGGTACGTGTCAAACTGACTTCAAGAAAACCAAATCGGAGCAGCAAATAATCCAGCTGTTTAAGGACTTTGTCGGCGGAGACGTCAGCATTATAGTACGTGTCATTCAGTCAGCATATCCATTTATTTACTTTTATGGCACTGCGTATATGCTCAATACCCACGACTCCAGGCGTCACCTGAAACACTTCACTGAGTACAAACACATCAGCTGTATAAGCTTTCACATCCGTGTTCCCTGTTTGAACAGTACTGTGCCAATTCCTTTGTTGTCTTTGTGCTTACATTTGAAAACTCAGCCCCAGTTGATCATAAATTTAAAAAACTTCAAGTGTTTGAACTAGAAAAGCAGAATGATCTGATCAGCAGGGCAGAAAGTCAATATTAACACAGTAAGGCTGGTTGGGTTTCAAACATACTCTCAGTCTACTCCTTATGGAGCCACAGCTGTCTAAATGATCAATTCAGGACACATTTACAGGAATAAGTTTGTCTGTGTTTCCTCAAAACGCAGAAGTCCTATTTGCTCAGACTGAAAGATATCCGGCAAGCCCTGAACACATCCGAGTTCTTCAAGAAACACGAGGTAAGGTCTGGTGCTGGCATTATTTTATATAAAAACAGAGGAATGTAAGAGCTTTTTTAAGAGATTAAATGTTATTCATTAAATTCTAAATCACGTGACAAAATCTGTAATGAAAATAAATTGTAAAAGGTTCAGGAGCAATTCTTGGAAGTTTTTAGTTATCTTTATATCTGCTTCAAGTTTTAAAAGTAATACCATCGAAAGGCATTAAGGGCCAACAGATTGAGCAAGATTATTGTTTAAAACTTTGCCATTAGGATGAGGAACAAGCTAAAATCTCTTACAGCAAAAATGCCCATGAGGTCCCACAGGGTACTGTTTTAGGGCCACTTCTTTTTTATTTTGTACATATTTGCTGAAGGCACAAGTTTACTTTTCTACACAACAACCCAAACAATCTTGAACAAATAATGAATAAAGAGCTTGCAAATATAGATGTATGTGGTTTAGCTGCAACAAACTTTCCTCAATGTTTGCAAAACAAATTTTGCTTCAATAAAAATGGAAACCAAGCAAAACGTCCCAGAATAATAAAAGATCCAGCTTTACTAACTTCCTGATTCCTCATTCACGAGTTTATTTATTAATTTTAAATGTAATTTTGATGATTTAAAAATAATTCTACACATGCATACTTGTACGTAAAACTGACGTTTTCTCACATTCTTTGCACCTCTTACCATGTATAAAACTTTATTTGAGCCACATCTACATTGATGCAATATAGTACAACATATTTCCAAACTACTTAAAAAATTTACAAACCATAACCCTAGATCAGTCACATGTGATATATATATCATGTTCAGACTATGAATCTCCCACCAGAACATTTTTCTACCATTAAAATCTTCCTTGCTTGTATAATGATCGAAATAGTTCACATCTACCATAATTTATACAGTCTCATTCTGATCTTCTATCCTATACACACACCTATAGAACAATGAATGGAAACTATAATACTGGAGCAGCAAAATATGTCACAATCCATCTCCAACTTTAAGAAAAAAAGAAAAATGTAGCTTGTGTCCACAAATATTTAATTTACAAACTCAAAAATATGTTTCTTTTAGTTGTTGCAGACTGATACTGATTGATTGCACCAACTAATCTGGTCTGTTTCTGTTTGTTCTTCTCAGGAGTGACTCCCACATTTGTGTTAATTGATAACGTGTGAATAAACACACTTCTTGTTGTTCTGCTCAGGTCATTGGCAGCTCTCTCCTCTTCATCCACGACCACACTGGAAAGGCACAGGTCTGGATTATTGACTTTGGAAGGACCACTGTGTTACCAGAGGGTAAGACTTTAAGTCATGACATTCCCTGGAAGGAAGGCAACCGGGAAGATGGATACCTACTGGGGCTGGAAAACCTTTATCAACTGCTGGAGTCGATAAGCAACGAAGGGACCAAAGAAGACAGCTGCAGCCAAACTACAGAAACACACATTCTGTAAATAAAACAAAGAAATCATGAATGGCCCTTACACAATAAACAAAAGATGCTTCTTCAAAGCATTTTGAAGGGACAGAAAAGTTAAAATCGGAGCACCAACAGCACGTTAAGACTCTGACTTTTACCATCTAAATATTTAATGCTGACATAAAAGACACGGTGGATCAAAAAGGAGCTGGAAACTTCTCACGAGTGTGTTTATGGCTGAGAAACACACAGACACTAAATCAACTTCCCACATCGTGAAGAGAAGTGAAAGTGCAGCGGTCCTGCTTTCGGTTTGGAACAATAAGTGTGAAAACGTCTCTTACAATAAAACCAATAACAGAATCAACAGTCAGGCTTCACCTCACAACACTGACTAAAAAGTTCACTATTAAGGTGTTGGTGTCATATTAATCTCATGCACTCCTCACAGCTGCTCGTCTACAGCTTGGTTCTAATTCCCCTGATGAGCAAACTTGTAATTTACTTTATTAGTCAGAATGTAATTATTATGAAATGTATGTGAAATGAATCAACTTGTGCAGGAAATTAAAATGGAAATGGTATATTTAATGAGTAAAACACTATGTTTGTTTATATAAGACTTCAGAGAAATGGGAAGAAATGAAATGGGAAAAAATGTTATATATGGGGGCGCAAGTGTATCAAATTAAAGGTTTTTCTTTATTGTTGTCGTTACAAAGATTTTTTTCAAGAACTCAAAGTTTAAAGCTATTCCAAATGCTAAACTAAATAAAAATAAATAAGGATGTCCACATTTTACATGTAAGTTTAATTCACTTTAATGGAGTCAAAACTGAACATCTCCCCCTACTGGATGAACACATGAACTGCAGCAACAATACAGCAGAGCAGAAATAATTCATGGCAGTGATTGAACATTAATAATAAACAAATACATCTTTTTTTAAATACAAATGCAATGGGTTAGTCAGGTGTAAATAAGGATGTATAAAAATAAGTATTTTCCTAAGTGAAGGGTAAGAGCCTACTGGCCAAGAAAATACTGGAATATAAAGCTACACTTTACTTATTTTTTATTTTCAGTAGTAAAACTAAAAATCAGGGCTGTATATATATATATATATATATATATATATATATATATATATATATATATATATCCTTTCCCGTGAAGAGAAAAATCCAGTATCACTGCATGTCATGACTTAATTAGGGAAGAACACGAAAAAGATAATATTGTAAGGAAACATAACTGATGTTTGGATGAGACAAAAAGCAACAGAAATTAAGGGAAAATTATCTCGTTTCCCCGGTGTAAAAATAATCTACAGTAGTTTTGAGAAAAGTGGTTTGTTTTAAATGCAGCAGGTCTGAGACAAAATAAAATACATACAAATGACATCTCATTTGATTTATAATAAAACAGAATATCATCAGGTATACAGATAACCTACTGACTAAATAAAAACAAAGCATTTACACATAAATAATGAATAAAAATAACAGTATTAGAACTGGTTTACCTGCAGCAACTTGAGTTTCAGATGAACATGTCCACCTGCAGGAGGCTTACAGGTATTACAGCTTTCTAACGGCAGTGATTTACTACAAGTTCACATTCAAAGATACCTAAAAATAAAAAAAATGTTACTCCAGTGCAGAGAGAGGAGGTACTTAAACCAACTATTATCACAGATGCAAGGTGTAGTTACTCATTATAACCACCTACAGGCCAAGTAAACATCAGGACAGGAAGCAAGAGATTTCATTCCCTAAAAGGTGAATGACTCTTGTTTCGTGTTAAAGGTAAGTGAAGTCACACAGGTAGTGACAGGAGGCACTGCGCTGTTGTATGGAACAAAAACCCACATTCACGCAGCCGTGGCACAAGCTTTCCTTACATCGTTTTTTGGGTCAAGAATGGTAAAGTTGTAAAAACTTGATATTGGGTCACATTCAGCAGTTAAACAAAACATGTTCCATGCCAGAAAATACACAAAGGTGTTATTGCAGTCCTTTGGGAGGAGAGGTGTTCACATTATCCAGGTGGATTCACATCTTACACCTAAATTTAAGGTCATAATTATTAAAAATGTTATTCATTATCATCCTTTTCCACAGCAAATGATCATCCCTGCCTAAAAGACATCGAAGAATCATGTTCACAGCACTGACTTGTATAATAACTAGTTAAACAAGCACCCCTAGTGGCTGGCTGCAGAAAGAGTTTAAGCTCCGCCCCCTCCATGTGAACCAGTGGTGTCCTAACCTTTTGCCAAAATCATTGAGTAGAAAGTTCTCAAAGGCTACAAAAAATTTAAATTAAAACGTCCAAAATGAATGTTTTACAGGAACTAAAACAATATTATGATTTTGGTAGAAAACGTTTTATAGGCTGATTGCTACAAAGAACTCAACCAAGGATGAATAAAATGGAGGAATTGGTGGTAGATTTCTAATTTAGAATAATCAGATTTAACTTTAAGGTAAATGAAAAATATGCAAAAATTTCAAGTTTCTGGATTGTTTTTAAAAAGGAAAGTCTTTTAGATGATGCCAAGTAGCTCATTTTCTCCACATTTACCCTAATAAGTACACCTTTGTAACTCACTCATCTGTAATTGCTGCACTGTTCCTTCAAATCTTTTTGCACATGTATTTTTAAACAAACCTCTTATTATTTCACTAAATACTATTAAGTTTAATATATTACCACCAACGCTTTCATAAAACAAATATAAGGAAAGAAAGAGTCCGTCTGTAGCAGTAGTTTCACCACCATGGAGGACATTCAGACGACATCAGTGTCTTGCTACCAGTTCAGTTCAGGTCTGAGTATCAAAATACCTAAATGTCTTTATTATGAGTCTAAATGTGTTCCAGCATTCCAGGAGCTGTAATCATTTCACCTGGTGGCTCTCTGAACCTCAGAACTCTCATCATTGTCTTGTTTTATAAAATCAAGTCTTCTTTAGGTTTAGACACTAGCTGACATTGAAATCAGCCCTCCTCTAGACGTGGCCCACGCTGAGGTCTTCAGACAGAGAAAAGCCAGAGTCCCGGTCGCGTGCAGGCTTCTCGGTTTTCGTGTGTCTCCTCATGTCCTCGTGTCCGTAGCTGGCGTGGCGTTTCAGCAGGAGTTTGGGCATACATGAGGAGGAGGTATGAAGCCCAAGAGTCAGACCAGCTCCTGGAGAGACCGTCAGAGCGGAGCTGGTGTTCGTGATGGCTTCAGAGGTTTTGGACATAACCAACGGAAGGCTCTCTGCCTCGTAGCTCTGTTCATCGTAAGCATAGTTGACGTTCCCACAGGGGAAACTCTGGAGCTTTGCCAGGTTCATCCCGGGTTTGGAGGCTGGGGTTTTCTGGGATGTCACGGATTGGGCAGCTTGAACCTGGCAGGAGACAGATGAAGAGGGGCTGAGGTAGGCGCTGGTGGGGTTGATACAAACAGCTTCGTTGTTTTCTACAGTCAAGCTGCAGGACGGTGAGCTGTTGCTTGAGAGCGGCACGGACTGAGTATGAGCCAGAGATTTCTTCCCCCTGAAGCTTTCCAAGACCCAGGAGCCGTAAGTTGGATTCCAAAGGTTCTTAGTCTTGTTCTTCAGCCTCTGGCTCCCTGAGGAGGAGCCGTTTCTGGAGCACGGTTGGCGATGAGGAGGCTCAGGGTGGAGGCAGTTTCCTGCTGACAGACCAGGAGCAGGAACAGTCTCAGCCCAGGATGGCTCGAGGACCTCGCAACATGACGTCACCTCATGGTGGACAGGTTGGGTTCTCTGTAGGAGAAGACGGGGTTTGGTGGGTTGTGGGGGAAGAACTGGAGGACTGAAGCCTTTGGGGGTAAAACCAAGCTGTGCAGGTGAATCCTGGCAAATAGGACGGGAGACCAGCAGTGGATTTAGGCTGGTGGAGGCTGGGAGAGCAGGACGCATTACTGTGCCTCCATCGTCCTCTGTGTTTGGACTGTACTCCACTGGTAGGGGTGTATTTATCACATCGGGGTCCTTGTTAGGAGTTAGAATACAGACAGAAACCAGTATTATGATGGTACAGGACATCAAACCACAAATGCATAGAGAAATAGGTAAAACATTGCTTAATTTATGATTTAAAGAGGTACTAGACTGAGGTTTTTTTTACATTTTGAAACTATTCTTTGAGCCTCTATATAACTTTGTTGGGGCTCAAAATAACCCAGGAGCCCTGATAATTAGCCAAATATAACCCCATAATAAACCCCATTGGAAACAGTTTGCCCCGCCCCCTCAGCCAGGATATGAATATTAAATGAGCAGCATCTATGACAATGCCTGAAGCTAGTAGCTCTGTATTCTGTGTATGTGTGTGGGGTGCTTCAGTTTTCTTCTTTATTGCTTTCCTCTCATCCAACAAAAAAGTTAGCAGTAGCTCGGGCTAGTGTTAGCTGTAGCTCAGGCTAACGTTAGCTATGGCTCAGGCTAGCATTAGCAGTAGCTCGGGCTAGCATTAGCTCGGGCTAGCATTAGCCATAGCTCAGGCTAGCGTTAGCAGTAGCTCAGGCTAACATTAGCTGTAGCTCGGGCTAGCATTAGCAGTAGCTCAGGCTAGCGTTGTTCTGTGGTTAGCATTACCACGACCAACGTTTATATATTACTGACATTGAAGTGGGTTAGGACATACAGATTTAAGGTGTCTAGGTTTATGACGTATTAAACCAGCTTTTCTCAGAACGAACCGTTTCTCCACAGCTGTTAGAACTTTGTATTTACTTAGGAAAGCAGTCAGAGACGGCACAGACTTTTGGTAAGGTACATTAGCCACCCCAATGTGTCTATACATTACAAAAACAAGGTAAATATGGGTTTAAATTCTAGGAAAACTTTAAAGACTTTGAAGATGAAGTTTACCTGAGTGCAATAGCTGATTCTCTCCAAGATGGTTGAGAAGTTGGGTCGGTGATCTGGACAGTGCTGCCAACACTGGGTCATGAGACGATAACTAAAACATGACAGACACAAACCTGATGAAATGTGATGGAAAAGTGTTCATATCTGCTCTTATTGTCACTTTTATTGAAGAAATCAAACAAAACCACAACACATGGAGGCAACAGAGTTGATTTGGTGAAACTCAGATTCAGAAAACCTGCAAAGAAACAAGAGTCACGCCTTAAAAACATGCCAGACTTGCACTTGGCTCAGGTTTCAACTCACACGGGCCCGGGGCAGCTCTTAGGAGGATCCATCCTGCCTCCGCTGGTGACAAACTCCAGAACTTCCTGGTTGCTTTTACATGGATATGGCATGTAACCTAAGGAAAGGATCTCCCAGAGCAGCACTCCGAACGACCTGCAGGAGGAGACACAGATCATCGAAAAAGGGATGATGGTGTTTATCAAAGTGGGAATATTAGACATAAAAAATAACTAAAATAAATACCAGCATAAGTATTTTGTTTAAACTAAATCGTGCACTAAAGAAATATTCAAATCATTTCTTGGAAATTATTTGTTTATTGTCCAAATTCTTCCAACATTTAACATCTAATTTGTGCCATTTAAAATTTGCCTTTTACATTATTGTAGTTTTTACAGATTTTTATACCAGGTATCCGTTTTGCAGGTGAAGATTCCCTCCATGAAGGCCTCCGGAGGCATCCATTTGACTGGCAGCATGGCCCGACCACCTTTCCTATAATAACTGGCTCTGGAATAGAAAACAACACCAGATGTTTCAGTTTTCAGAAGATGTCTCTTCTTGAAGGAGAATTAGATCAAATTCATCTATTCAAGCTTCCTATAAGATGCATTATTGTTTGTGTTCAGTGTGGTTGCAGACGGACCTGTAAATGTCTCGAGCCATCCCAAAGTCTCCGATCTTAGCCACTCGATCCGGTCCAGAGCAGGTCAGGAGGCAATTTCTGGCAGCAATGTCTCTAAAAATACATTAATCGGTTAAAAATGTAGCTGTGTGATATTCTTTGGTGTGTTTTACCCTAGATTTACTTAAAAATTTAAATGTTTTCAAGTTTTATAAGTAGATATGCTGGTGAAGGTTCTTAATCATCCAGGTCATGGTAGTCCAAAGGGGGTTCGAATGAAGGCAACTGGACTTCTTTAGTTTCTTGAAGACGTTTCGCTTTTCATCCAAGGAGCTTTGTCAATTCTGACAGGAATATGGGAGGGTCAAGCTTATAAACTGTAGCTGTCTGTTGTTGCTTAATGAGCAGAAACTACCTATGAATACCCCACCTCCCTATCTCGAGGACTTGTTGATGTCGTTAGGTCTTATTGTGTTGGAATGGTTGTTTTGATTAGACGCAGGAGGGTGTGACCTGAACTAAAACTGTTTTGGAATTAGGTGTAAAGCTGCATTGTAGGAGATGGAAAGGTGAAATCTGAGGCCTCCTCCTCTGTTTAATGTCAGTTTTTCCCGTTGAAAGACTGACATTAAACAGAGGAGGAGGCCTACTTTTTCACCTTTTCAGCACCTACAATGCAGCTTTACACCTAATTCCAAAACAGTTTTAGTTTAACTTTTATGTCATTAAAAGCGTAAAAACCTATAATTTCTGATTTTATACTTTAATGCTGATATCGGGCATCCTCAATTTCAAAACAAAAAAATGTGAGAGTGTAAAACATATATTCTAGACAGATTTTCACAACTTTTACAAAGTTTAAAGTAAAAAGTTTGTGATGTTTGTTGCAGCCAGAGTGACAGCAGGTCTGATGAACCCTTTTAAAGGCAGCACTCTGCTCACACCGCAGCGCCGCCCTGATCATGACACGTCCCGTTTTATGCTGCGGAGCAAACCTGTGTATGAACTGGTTCTCCTCCAGGTACCGACATCCACAAGCGATGTCTCTGGCCATCTGCAGCAGCTCCAGCATGGTGAGCGAGGAGGTCTGGTTCTGGTTTTTAAAATGGCACGACTCAGATCAGGGCGAACCACACAGGCCAGCATGTAAACACGAAGCTGCAGAGCAGACGTACCGCTCGTGGCCGGTTCTGTCTCAGGAAGGATTTCATGTCTCCTCCGGTCATCAGTTCCAGCAGGATGAAGCGTGGCAGGATGTTCAGGCTGACTCCGACGCAGCGGACGATGTTCTCATGGCTGAACTTGCTGCAGGAGCAAAAGCCAAATAAAGTGGAGTTTTAACCAAAAGCTTGACTCAAACATATTTAATCTACTCTTTTTTAAATGAAGTAGAAATTTAATATAACTTGATAATGAATAAAGCAGAAACACGTTTGGGTTGTGGGTTGGATCATCTTTTCTTGTTTTGCGGTTCTGTTCTTGTCATCTTGGTTAAATTTTTCCCTGTAATCCTTCAGTCTGGATCTCTGATTTGTTTCTCTGCCCTGGCTCGTGCTTTCATTTTCACCTGGTTTTTATTTGTCAATCAAAGCCTCTGTCCTGTGTTTAGTGTGACTGTAAATAAATAGAGCCGTGTTTACCAGTTACTCAGGTTCTCATCGTTCCTTTAACTGTCTCACCTGGGAAGTGTTTCTGTTGTTTTGTTCTTAAAGCCCAGCTCAAAGAAAGTTCCTGAACTCATCTGCTCATGACCCTGATCTACATCTGGGTCCAAACCACCTCATAAACTAATCAGTGTTGCACCTGGTCTTGTTTCCTCAAAATTCCTTTTTTTTTTTACAAACACAAAATCATCTAAATCTACGCTGCAGTCTTCCAAGTTAAGAGGTGATATTGTGATTAATAAGCTAAATCATCTGTTTGGACCTTAAAGGTTTTATCCGGATCTTTGATGATGAGCTCATGTCCTTTTTCACCTTCTAGGATTTCCAGCAAACACAAAACAGGAAAAGACGGACTGAGATGTCACGTTTTGCTCCATGTGCTGAATGAGTTTTGTAAAAGATTTGCAATCCCTGGTCACTTTATTAGGTACTTAGCACCAATAACACCACAGCAGAGCAATGCATTTATGGATACAGACACATGCAGACGATCTGAAGTTCAAATCAAGCATTTAAGTGAATAGTTGTTGGATAGAGACAGGCTTGTCCTATTATAACTTTTTTCTTAAGTTATAATAGTTTTATGGTCAATACAAAACATGTTCATGACTTTCTTTGCTCTAAATCCCTCTCACATGAAGTGATCTCAGCAGTTTTATTCTTGGCATTTTCAGTACCTTCCAGAATGAGCCATTTCAGGGCTCTGTCACTTTAAGAAAACAAATTGGAGCTGGCCACGCCCCCTCTCAGGCTGCTATAGGCTGAGAAGCTCCGATGTCTGGGAGTGGCTCGGAGTAGAACTGCTGCTCCTCCAGCAGCAGCAGCAGCACACTCTTGAATATGAGAAATGTTTCTATGCTAAATTCCCCATTTGTGACATCACAAACGGGGACTTTTTGAAACGGCTTGTTTTAGGCACATAATTCCTAAAACCAAACACTGACTGAAAACAGGTGGATTTTCTTTTTTCACGTTTGGAGTGTTTTAGAGGCAGTAGAGACCCACATGGTTAGAGAATATGAATAATTCAACATCTCAGTGAAAAATTCAGGCATTTGTAAGGACAAAAAGTGGTTAAACCTGTTAATAGCAACGTAGTGCTGAAAAAGTTGCCATATTTTTGTCTGTTTTCAAAACCATGTCTCTAGAAGACGCAGTGACGCGTAAATGTATAAACCATATGTGCTTATTTACCTCGTTTTAGAGCTGACCTCTCATTTCATCTGATTTTCCCACATAGACGAAGCGGAAGAAATGTGCAACAACAACAACAACCTGGTCTCCTTTGCTTGTACAATATAACTGAACTGGGTGACTCGGCTAGCCGTACCTCATAATCAGCGCCTCCATCAGGAAATCCATTTCATCCTGCTCAGAGCAGATTTCTGGAAGAGTCTGTGGAGCAGAAAGAATCAGAGAAGCTGGTTGAAGAGTCTGCCTTTGTCAAGGGGAACTTTATTACTAGACCTAATCAGCAGAGCACTGAAAAGCAGGCAACACCCTGCAGAGATCAGCTTTTCTTTACTCTTTTGCATACGGGAAGTCACTGGTTGAATGAATTTGCTTGAATATGTGGGTGATTTCAGTTCTCCTTCAACCGTCAAGGTTATATCTTATAAAATATTGAAAAAATAAACAACTCTAAACAAAAATACATCAAAACCTTCTGGTCTGAGAAGTAAAAGTGTCCCTTCTGGATGCTGCTGAGTGGATCACATGTGCTTTTTGTCTGTGTCAGTGCAACTTGTTCCCATGTCTCTGGCAGAGTGTGAGCTGACCTTTATGGCCACCTGCATGGAGCCACCATCAGCACTCATCCCCAGAACGTGGCCTTCGTAGACTTCACCAAACGCTCCGTGTCCAAGAGCCCTGACAAAACAAAACACAAAGAAATCATTTGAAATGAAATAAAAAAAAAACGTCCTGGAACATTTTGACATTGTTCCCTCGCGTATCAAACCGTACCTGAGAAGAGTGATGTTCTTTCGAGGTACCTCCTTCAGATCGCTGAGGGATGCAGCCTTGCCGGCGAAGCAGTAGTTGGGGTTGTAGTCGGTCATGATGGTGGAGGAGCGGATCTTGCTCAGCTTGTACTCTGGACTCTGCAGGCGTCCCCTCACGGCGTGCAGGTCGTTCTTCCTGCGGTACCACACTACAAACAAGGGTAGTGACAGAACAAAGACGCCGGTTTTACTTCAGAGTCTAGAAAAGTCACAAACCTTAACTGTGACCAGGAACCCACACCTGCAGAGATGCAGAGGCCTGCAGAGAGTAGGAGCGCTAACGCAAGGAGGGATCAAACCAGGGATTCGACTCAAATAAAAAAGATTTACAGACATTTATTCTGTTTTCAAACCAAATCAGAGGAGCTCCCTTTTGATTAATGCTGGTGGGATGGCCTCTCCTTGGTTACTGCTCCTAGACTACCATGTCCCAGTGAGTTTGGACTCACCCGCCATGGAGGCAGCCCACGTCCCCGATGCAGGTTGGTAGTCTGCCAGGGAGGGGGAGTGGCGTGCAGGGAGGAGGAGGAGGTGCCGTCGAGCCATCGCCCGGTGCAGATGCTAGGGACTTTAGGAGGAAGGGTGGGGAACGATGGGAGTAAGGGGGAGAAGGAGGGGGAGGAGATGGGACCCAGGGCACAGACTACCTCCCTGCATGGGGGAGAGCTCAGGTGAAAAGACACCATTAAGCTAGAAGGTGTGTGAAGCGGTCTGATTTAACAGACAATGGTTTAAAAATGCAAAAACCGGGTTTATTTACTTGCAAAAAGGCACAAATTTGTTTACAAAGTGTTGTTAGAGAAGAAGTCACATTAAAACAAAATGGATCAGCTCTGCAGCTTTCCTCAATATTCCAATATTTTCCTCTTCTGTTTTAGCGTTTCCTCCAGAACAGAAAAACCACCATTGTTCTGGTTTTACATCTGATGACTAAAATCCGCCCACTCGTCTGACCCAAATCTTCAGAAAAACAACAACACTGCTCTTGATTCGCTGCGTTTGGCACCGAAAGGAAGAAGCCCTTTATTTATTGTGAACAAAATATTGTTTCATGTTACCTGACGATAATAAATGTGTGTAAATCATACATGTTCCAGGAACCACATCCAACAGGCACAAACTTTTGTTTAGTTTGGGATTTCTTTGCAGGATCAAAACTATGTTGGCCAGACACCCAAAGCAGAGGTGAGAGCAAGGATCTGATTTATAATAAGAAAATTGGGAGCAAAGCAAAAAATCAACACATTTTAAATGAATATTGCCAATTTTGTCAAAAATAAATCAGTTCTACAACCAGACATCTGGTGATCTCATAAATAAATTCAAACACGTTCATTCTTTATGTAGAAACACATGAAAACAGATAAGAGATGATGATAAAAAGAACCAAACGTATCATCAAATATCACCTAGAGGTTTATTGAATTCATTAGTTTAGTTAATTTTCTATATTTTGGTCGACTTTACTTATAAAAACATAAAAGTATAATTAATTCCAGAAATCAGATCCCTCAAAAAGCTCGTAAACAAGTTTAGATTCACCAGAATGAATGAAAACAGGATTCACTCAGAGTTCAGGATAAGTCTACAAAAAGGAGAATCTGCTATTTACACAATTTAAAACTTCTCTAAGTTAGAACTGCTAGAGAAAAATGTCAGGATTCCCTTCTCATATTAAAATAAAGTTATAATGAGCTGCATAATCAGAGGCGCCCCCAGAGAGTTTTGATAAGGGTGGCCCGACGGGGCCAGAGGAAAGTTTGGGGTGGCACACCAAAGTGGTCCTTGTGGCAACTCTGGGAGATTTTAGCCTGTGGTGATGCATTGCTTCTTTATATATTTGTTTTATTAAAAAACACTATGGATCCAAAACATTTAACTCAAATTTGAGAAACAAAATTTTCAGAAAATTACATTTCAGCTATTTTGAATGTTATTTCAAAATTTTTAATTTTTTAAATTTTATAATTCGCCTGTTGCTGTCTTCACAAAAAACTGTGGAGATATAAACTTTTTTTAATATGAGCAGCAGAAACGTATACATTTTGTTATTCTGATTATTTATTTACTCATAAATTGTATAATTATTTTATTGGGTTTTACATTTTTGCTTTGATTAAATAAGATGAATTTACGGTTTGAGTGAATATTAACATGATTTATTAAGAACACTGGGGTGGCCATGGCTACCCCTGGCCACCCCTTGGGGGCGCCACTGTGCATAATCCCTCCTGTCCTGTTTTACTACAAAATAAAGGCACACATTGATGAATTCTGCATAGCATTAGTCTAATTCGTCATCAACAACCAATCAGATTCCATGAAAGACTTAAACTTTTTAGCCTTTTACACGCTAATCAATCCTCTTTTGATCCATATTTCTATTATTCCTTATTTATTTTATTAAAATAGAAAATAGCATCATTTCTTCTTTCAGAAACAAGAATCCACTCTAATAAACTCTAGATTAAAGGGTACAAATAGAACTTAAATGTAACACAGCTTATATGTTACAGCAGAGAAGCCCTCCAGAATGCCCCAAAGTTTTAAGGATACAGTCATCTTTGTGTCCATATAATCACGACCGTTTCCTTTATTTAAAGGCTGACATTTACTGCTATATAATCCCAGTAATTTGCAGTTTGTAGGTAAATGTCAAAGCTTTCTGCTTGAGCTTTTTATAGTTAAAGAGCGAGACGTTTGCAGCAAGTTATGTTTTGAAGAGAGTGATCAGTACAGCCACTAAATAAGGCTCATAAACAGCGTGAGGTTAAATAACCACCCCGTTCAGCTGCAGTTTGCTCCCATTAGCCCTGCTTTTCACCCATCTGCACTGTCTTTGCATACAGCTAATATAAAAACGAGAGCATCACCTGACAAAAACGCTGTAATGAAAGTGTTCATGTTGTGCTCCCTGTCAGCAACCTGTAATTTCCTCCCTTTAACAACGGCCCACAGCCAACACAGAGATGCTCATCAAAGTGGTTCTTGTTTCGGTTGCTAGTAACATCTGGAAGCACGTGCACACCCAGCTGCGCTCACAGCCGGTGGAAGGTGGAGGGCACAGACTGGGCACAGAACTGGAGGAGTCTCTTACTGAGGACGACGCCCACACAGATCAGAGCGACGCTGCTCGCGACCGCGGAGATGATGACAGCCAGGATGAGCTGCGTCGACAGCTGGCTCGGGGGTGCTGGGGTCTGTGGGACTGGAAGGACGAACGGAGAGGAGAAGTTAGCGGGTTTGGGGAAGAGATGTTAGAGTTGACGGTGGTTAGGGTTAGGTGGTGCTGGTGAAACGTACCTATAGTGCTGATACATGTGATGTTGTCACTGGCGAGGAATTCATCCACGTCACAGAGGCAGAGTATGAAGTGAGTGTCTTCCTCTCGTCTGCAGCTCTGAGTCCGACAGTGGCTGCAGTTCAGCTGCACCTTGATCTCACACTCACCGTGACCCTCCATGGCTGCAAGGAGCAAAATTAAAAACAGATTAAAATGAAATTAACTCACATTCTTGAACCCATATGTGCAAAAAAAAGGTCTAAAAATGAAATCCACATGGCGAAAGTCACCAGTCTTTTTCCACAGGAAACTCTGACAGTATTAAACTAATGTTTCAGTAAGTAGGAATTAAACTCTTATGTTTAATGCAAAAGAACATAAAAGTCACCATCTGGTCCATATCTGGTCTTAATATTAAGAATTATGACCTCAAATTAACGACACATGAATTTTTACAACGTCTCTGCCCCTCACTAAACGAAATTTAGAATCTTCATTATCTTTATTTATTTAGTGCCTTCAGCAGCCAAAAAAGGCACTGAAAACATTAAAAAGGGCCGATTTTAATTATTTAGAGAAATAAAACACACCCAGCTAAAAACAACAGTTAAACGAAGCCATAAAAAGAGCCACAAAATACCTTCATAAAAAGTGTAAAAAGCTAAAATCATCAGGTGCCGGCAAAGGCAACGATGTAGTGATGTGTTTTCAGTCGGTTCTGACAATGTTGGTGCTCGTCTAACAGAGAGAGGGAGATCATTCCAGAGCTTGGGGGCTAAATATGAGAAAGCTCGACCCTCTTTGGAGCCACATCTAATCCGTGGACTCAACCACAGGTCAAGATGTTGTGACTGCAGCTCACAGGAGGGAGTGTTTTCAACCAAAATGTCAGTCAAATACTGCATGATGCAAGCATTTAAAAGCAAAAATGAGGAGTTTAACACAGTGGTCAAAAATAACGTGCGATTTGCAAAATATTTCTTTCCGTAGTTTTATGTACAGGCGTAATACAAGAAAATGCCTGTTACTTGTGTAGGAAAGGGATGTGAAAACAAGCAGAAGACATACAGCAGCAGGATATTTCCCGTTATTCCCACAGATGTTTGTTAATGGAAGCCGGAGGCTTTTTTGACTGTTATATCTTGAGTCCCGAATTGAGTTTAACCCCTAAATTGACAATCAGGTGTTTTTCAAATGGTGCCAGAAGCTCAAGACCATAGACATGTATATAAACACTAGATGGCAAAAGCGGGAATCGAGGGCATACCTAAATGGCGGCCATCTTACTTCAGACAGCAGATGCTCCGCTCTCAATGGTAGCAGATGAAAGGTGAGTGAACAGCTTAAACAAAAACACTCTTAACTCGATTAAATATTAACGGATTTACAAGTAGGTTGCATTATTACAAACCTTATAACACACTGGCTTGAGACGACATACTTGCAAATTTTTTAAATTAACGGGCCAATTCCTTCATATTTCACAGCCAAATCTCTGGCGTTTATAACAAATCAAACCGTTTGAAAATCGGTTGAAAATTGAGCAAGTTAGAGTTATTTAAACAGTACATGCACCATTGACACCAATGTTCTGAAAGGGGGCAGCTGTCTGATAACACTTCTATTGGGAAAAAAACAACAATGGCCCATTTTTTCTTTGTTAAGATTTAAGAATCTAATAGCCAGCCAGACTTTTCCTTCCTCCAGACATGCTAGGAGTGTCTTTACAGTGACAGGTTTACCCTGTTTCAGAGGGACAATAGATTTGACAGTCATCAGCATATAAGTGCAAGTTGAGTTTGTGCTATCGGAGTATCACTTCCAGGGCCAACAAGTAAAGGGAAATCCAAAGGGGGCCCAGAGTTAATCCCTGTGGTACGCCAATCCTAACACAAGCTGTCCCATTCCAGGGCATTCCATGAGATCCCATTGATCAAGCCTGGATAACAGTATTTTATGATCTACTGTATCAAATGCAGAAGATAAGTCCAACAACAGCAACAACATCATTTAGTAAAGCTATTAGGTCAAATTTTCTTATAAAAGTTTTAATAACAGAGCTTAAGTTTTGATCTAATGCTAAAGCAGCACGAACACAAAAACCTCTCACCTCTTCTCTCCTTTGTATTAAATTAGTTTTGGAACATCAAAACCAGCTGAAACAAATATGGACAACAAATATGCCAAATTTTATCTTTCGAAAGAATAAAAGGAGGCTTGTGCCACTCAGTTAACCTCATCCCTAACTTAAAAACAAGAAGTCAATTTGACCACATGACACATAAACATGTTGGCCTTACAAATTAAATTATCAGAATAATGTCCCTTCTTTTCTCTCCCCAGAAGATTATTTGAACGTGTTTTAGGTTTCAGATCCATTCACTGTGTTTGAGAATGATGACTGAGCAGCTCCGAGCGAAACAACGACGTCTTTCAGATGAAAAAAATGGACGTCTGTCTGTCGGCGCCAAGGGCAACAAGCTGCACGAGGCCGTGATTTTAGCCAGAAGCCTTCCTGTTCCTGGAGTAATGAGAATCAGATGCTCTCATCCAAAAAACAACAAAAAAGTATTTCTGCGCTCATTTGTGTGCCTGAGTGTTCACACAGGTGCACGAATATTTGAAAGCTGAAATCATTTGCTTGTAAAGATGCTATTAGCCTTTTTGCTGTTGAACTTTATGAGGAAATTGTCCCTTTTTTTTTATCTTTTTTAAAGACATCTTTATTATACACGTGGCTGGATGTTGACAGACAAGTCTACAGAAGTTATTCCGGCCTTCAGCTTAACAACAACTCCAATGACTGCAAAATATCCCAAAATATTCAAAATTGCTTCTGAATCAACATCTAAGCACCTAAAAACATATGTTCTTCACATTAAAGAGCTCAAATCCACAAATACTTCTATTTCACGCCCTCAAATTAAAGGAACATTAGTCCACATGCTTCATACATCTGTGTATCATTTTGTGTCCGAATATCTGTAATTAGTCGGAGCTTCAGGCTTGTTCGGGTAAAATCGAGCGTTAATTTAATGTCATAAAATCAGACACCTACAGGGTTTCAACACTTTGGGATTTTACGTATGGACCTGTGACTGAGAGCAATTATGAAGGTGTTTGCAGTCATAAAAGTTTTACATCCCTCTCACAAAAACCTAAACGTTCGGAGTCATCTCCATTAACATCTATGCTTGCAGCATGTGTAGTAGATGTTGGATTACTCACCAGTCAGACACATTTTCCATTTTGTTGTTGTTCTTGCTATTGGTTTTTATCAAGTACCTTTTGTGCAACGATATCTTTCTTTAAAGGGATATTCCACCCAAAAGTAAAATTTTGTCTGTTGCTATATTCCCCATAGTTAGATAAGTAGGAAGAAACAACTTGTAAGCAGCCCGGTCATTCTCCTGATCTCTTTTAGCTTTAGCTTAGCATAAAACAATGTAAGTGAATGGTACCAACTAGCCTTGAGTATGAAAAATTCATTGCAATTATGCAATACTTTTCAGTGGAGGCTTACAGCTGTCCGTTTGTCATAAAGTAGTCCCAAGTCAGCCACAATACCATTTTGATTTGATTGGATGTAGGACCCTCTGATCAATATGAAACAAGTGATTGAACGCAATCATTACTCAGTGGAGGGACGAGTTCTTCACTGACTTTTCTCACTGCTCACTGCAACACCGTTAGCTTCTTCATTTCAAACATTTAGTGAAAAACGGCATGCCAGCAGAACTTCAAAATAAAAGAAATTCAAATAAAAGTGTGTTGATGAACTGTTATTGCATTGATTTTGAATTTCGGACCTATTACCATATAATCAATGTATTGATGGTAGATCAATGTATTGATACACTCCTACTCTATGCTGACTCAAGTTTTAAAAATAAGAGCCTCACCTGCAAGAGGTTGTAAGAAAATTTCTCCCATTGGATGGATGAATGAAACACCGTTCTGTCCGTCAGCTGTGATCTCATCCACCAGTGCTGCATCACCTCCTGTTCATAAAAATAATAAAATCCACAAAGATGTTTTTCATTTATTTCATCATACATTCATGATATTCCTGTTAGTTTATCCTTCTCATCATGCTGTCAAAATGACTTCCATCTCACTGCTTCGATTCAGGATCATTTCACCTGATTTCTGAGTGAATCGGTCTTTAGATTTTTACTGTAATTCTACTCTATTGTAAATTCAGCTCATCCTGCAACCATCCAACTCTCGTCTCCTTCTACTCCTCGCCGTTCTTCTCTGCATCTCAACCATCTGAATATACTATTCAAACTCCAAAAGTGTCTTGTTCTTATCTTCAAAGATTTTGCTGTTCATGATGCCGCTGCTCATTATTATCATTTTTATAGACAAGCCTTCAACAAACTGCAGGCAATTATAAATACATGCGGCAGGCTCCATAATTTAATTGATCAGGGATCTGTTCATATTGTTCAGAATAATAACACTAAATTGCTCCTCAGAATGAGGCAAGGACTGTAAGATCTTTAAAGTAATTGTAACAACCGTAATAGTAAAAACAACGCTTTTACCTTGGAGTTTACAGAAGACAGAAGCACCTGAAACTCAAACAATGGATTTTCTTTTGTCATAAAACATTGCTATAATTATTTTCTCACCTCTGTACCCTCCTCCACCTCCTCCAGCTGTACAGGCTCCGCCTCCACCTCCAAACCCCCCAAAGGTGGACCAGCTGAGCTTAGACAGAGCCAGGGAGCATGACGACCCCCCCACGGCACCTTCCATCAGAGATCTGCCAGCACTCAGATGAGAACTGGGACTGTCCTTCCACCCGCCACCGCCACCTGAAAACAGTTTAGCGGGATTTAAAATCAGCTTTTATAGGTTTGTCAGATATCATCGACTGATATTTGCACTGAATTGTCACATAGCAAATTATCACCATTGAGCATGAGCATTGACCGTAGCAGAAGCAAAATAATTTTGCTCTGTATGTCGGTCTAGCCACACTCCATTGGAACCTCAGCAGGCCCAACCAGTTGTGTCTTGCCAATCACAGCGCTCTATCGGTTTGGTGGGAGAGAATATGCAACGGAGCGGAACAACAAAGATGGCGGTGGCATGTTTGAAACGGCTTTGGCATCAACTCTGGACTACTTAGACTTGGGTTTTTCTTTGATTCAAGAGCAGACAGAGGTACTTAAATCCTTTATTTAGAAAAATGATGTATTTGCGTCTTCTTTGACAGTGTATGGTGGACTGCCCTGTTGACTAACATCCATAGCGGTGAGTACGTCACGTTATTTGTTGTCCAATAGCATGCAGAGATAGTTTGAAAGACAACCATTGATCCCGCCCCACGACCAAGCTCTGTGTATCGGTCGTTGCCAGACTATATATTCACATATATAGGATGGCTTGCCAGGCTAGAATTCTGTGTGATTTTTCTAGAAATCTGTAAAGGTGACAGTCTGACACCGTTTTGTGATATAATGTAGGAAATATGTAAATTTTATTTTGCCAAGCCCACCCCCGTCCCATATAACCCCATGCAATTTGAACTGACTGCTGCTCAGCATTAGCTAATAGCAAAGCTGCAAAAACAAAGTGAATCATGGAGCAGCTCCAACTGGCTTCACAGCCACAAAAACTACACTTTCCACGACTGCTTCTGTTTGAAGACATGCAAAAGTAAAGAAAAGCCCACGGACTGAACGATTGAGAGATGTTGCTTCCAGCTGTCTCACAGGAGCAGGGGGTGGAGCTTAAAGGTGCAATACATTTTCCCACCATCGGGTGGTGCCTCTGACACCTCAGAGAAAAAAAAATACGGATTTCTGCTTTATTGACACAACTTTTACATACCATGTATGGATTATACATCAAACTCTTCAGCTACTTCTACTCTCACTCAAAATGTCAAAGAATGACAGATCCGAGGTTTAGTTTTTGATTTATTTTTGTTTGTTTAACACAACTGGCCTAACTTAAATGGAAGAAGTTGTCATATTTTGCACAGATAATGTTAGTAAGATGTGTGATGTTAGTAATCTAAAATGATTTAGTTTTTCTCTTATTTTATGGGGATGGGGAACCCCACATATATTGGTATGGGTTTATACTGGTAATGGATATTAAGAGTTAGACTATATCCGTTTATCGGATACCAGTTAAAAAGCCAATATCAAACATCCCTAGTTTTCACCAAACAAAATTCAAATTTATTTAGTTTTATTTTTTTCATTTAAAGAGTCTTTGTAACCTGGACAAAGGGGGAAAGAATCAGATGTAGCCAGACCACAGTAGGTCCAATATGGTGAACACTGTTGAAGTTCACCGTTTGTCTGGTTCTGCTGGTCGGTCCCAGCTGGTGACTTCTGATTGTGCAGCAATCAGTGACAGAGTGTTTTTTGTCAAGTAAGTGTGCCAATCTGGAAAAATCAGGTTCCACTCATCGTATTAGGGCGTACTGATACACATCCCGAAAGGCAAGATCCCCTAACAAAGGATCTCTCTTTCTGCGGAAGAGTCTCCCGCAGAAAGAGAGACAAATCAGACCGCAGATGAACAACAGAGACAAATGTGTCTGTTTATAGGCTACAGACATAAAAGATCACAGCTTTAGTTTTTTTTTTATCAAAACACCATTGTATAGCCACCCACTCAGATCATGATGTCACATCCAGGCTTTAATTCTAAAGGTGTGGAATGTACCAACGAGCTACAGGTCCGCTGGGTCTAATTGGAACTAAAGGCGTCACGAAAATACAAAGCAGATTTATTTATTTAATGATGCTCTTGAAGTTTCCCACATCTGACTGGTCATTTATCCAGCAATCTGAAACTCAGAGATATTATCGACGACATCTGAGACTTTATCAGAAATAAAAACCATTTTGCTCATATGGCATATATTTTGGTTGCTCTTTGTAACAGTCAGCATATCGGAAGGGTCGTGGATTCTCAGGAAGTACATTCAAGCTGGAGTCAGGCTTGTGTGAGGACGGGCCAATCAAACCATGCAGCGGTTTAGGAGAAGAAGCACTAATGTTTGACTTACTCTGCAGATGTTTTACAATAGAAAACTGTATAAAACTTCATTCAACAGATATATAATTAATGCATTTCAACTGTTTCTGAGTTTCTCTGAGGCAAAAATCAAAATACGGATGACTTCCAAGTGTTTGTATGTCTATCTGCTGCATCCCTGACCCTCAGTTTCACCATATGAGTTTTGGAAAGCCACAGTTGGCTCCCTTGATAAGGAAGTTGGATGAGGCCAAGGTAAACCCTTAACTTTCTCATGCCCTCAACTGCTGCACAGATTTCTAGGCCAACAGATGTTTTGACTCATCCAGAGGAAGTCATATTCCTCAGCGAAAGTCCTGAAAGTCAACATGCTTTTTGACAGTTTCAGAGGTCTTCTGTGCAGTTCACCTGGCCTTGCTACTCCTGATTTCTCCAAGTCCTCTGTCTTTTTAGATTGCTATTTGTAAGAGAGAGCGGCCATTTTTGTTGGTAACCGTTTGTGGAAACTATTGATGTTGCAGTACCTGCAGCACCAGTTTGACCGTTGGTACCAGGAGCTGCGGTACTGTTTTCAAACTGCTCCAGAGGCATCTGGTCCAGACTGGACTCTGGATCCTCCAGGTAGGCATTTCCTCCTCCACCAGCTGCAATCAGCAAAGGAACCAGGTCGCCATCCTTCATCTGACAAAATCAAACTAATAAATATTAAATTGTGCACAGAAAAAAATGCATTATCATTTCATTCTTTTTCTTTTTATTCAATAAATTTTTAATAATCTAGATAGATCGTCTTCTGCCACCTTAAAGATGTAAGTGGCTCCTCCTCCGCCGCCTCCTCCACCTGCCCACTCTGCACCGGTCTCAGTCCTGGGGCAGTCTTCTATCACAGATGACTCCCCCAGGCATATTTTCTGGGTAAGTGGATTTCTCTGGTGCAGAAAAAAACAAAAACATATCACAACACAAGTCCAGCAGGACAAACAACACCCCACCACTGGGACAATCCTCAGGTCTGAACTCACACTTGGCCTACTCACCCCCGGGCACGCGTCCTCTCCCTGATGACCAACCAAGATGTAAAGTTTTTCTTGTTTCTCCAGAGGAAATATGGCTGATATAAACACCCCGTGGTTGCGTTTGTTGTGGTTTTTGGCTCCTTTTCCTCCTGCAGCCCCATACGCTGAGATACTGAAATACAGCATCGCAACAGGAGGAAGTTAAACTTTATTACTAAGAGGAATCAGCTAAAGCTGCACAGACATTTCCTGCTAGGCAGGCAGATTGAAACACACCTGAGCAAACTGTAAAAGTCAGTCATCATCAACACGAACTGAGAAATACCTGCTGGTTATTAAAGTTCAGTGTTATGAGGAACTAAATGTGTACCTTTAGAATCATTGAAGGTGAAATTAGTAACCAGCAAGTCCACAACAAATAGGTTAAGGTAAAGATGTGAAGTTTCTCCAAGAAAAGAAAGTCAATCTGCCTTTGATACTAATTTAATTGTTAACTATGGTTAAACTTTCAAAAGTTTAAAGATCACATGGACGTTTCGGATTAAAAATAACTGAATTAAACATAATCCAGGGCTAAAACAATTTTTTTCTAAAGCTTTATTCCAAGAGAAGGCAAGGCAGCTTTATTTGTATAGCACGTTTCATACACAGAGGTAATTCAATGTGCTTTCCAGGAGCAAGAACAGCAAAATCAACGTGACAGCATAATTAAAATTTTTGGGAAGACCAGACAAGAGAGCATTGCTGTAGTCCAGCCTGCTGGAGGTGAACGCATGAATGAGTTTCTCCATATCTGGTTTGGACATGAGACCTCTGAGTCTTGCTACTTGATGAAGATGATAAAACGCTGATCTAGTTATAGCCTTAATGTGACCAGTGAAGAATAATTTAGTTTTAAAGGTTTGGTTCCAGAGCAGATAATATCCAAATATGGTGTCATGCAACTCAAATAACAGTTTATTTTGTAGAAGAATCACATAAAAAAAATACCCAGAGGTGGGTCTAATGAGGTTTTGAAAGTCACAGATAGTTCTCAGTCTTTCACCCTTAGACAAGTCAAGACCAAGCTGAGCTTTGGATGTTGAGTCTAAAAAACTCATTTAACCCAATGAAAATAAATACATACAATTACACAATAAATGGAGACGCGGTAAAAACTGACTGGTGCTTGTTGTCTTCTTTATTTATTTATTTATTTTTTATCTTTGAACATACCATTGCCAAGCAGCAACAGTGACTCACCACTGAAATGTCAACCTGTTGTGTATTAGACGATATTTCAGGTATTTCCAGAGTCTTTACATCTTCTAAAATGTATTATTTTGATTTAACCTTTAATAATCAATTTACTTTTCAAAGAACAGAGAAACTAGGGTCTTTGGTTTTGTTTATAGTTATCCAACATTGCGACAAATAATAATCAAACATTTCCATCTTAAATCTCTTCTTACTTACAGGTATCGATTGGTGGCAGGCACGACCCATATCTGGGCTCCTTTGAAGGGGTCTTCCATCTCCACGGTAACGCTGACATTTTTGTTCCTGTAGGTACTGTCACACTGGGCCTGGGTCGGGCCACGGGGACCGCTCGCACCACACGAGTTAAACCACCATGTCATCAGCGAAACCTCTAGAAAATGGGCAGACATGTTAAGGGTTAGGTTTAGGGTTTCTGGAGACCTTAATCAAATTGATGAATGTGTGTGAACTGGTTCATCTTCATCTGGAGAGTTTCTCTACCTGTGATTGAAGGCTCTGGAAGGGGGCTCAAGAATTCCAGACTGTCCATTTGTTGCAGAGAATTCAGATCTGAGGAAATGCAGGAAGGTAGAGTTAAAACAAACAAAAAAATGCTGTCAAAGTCATCCATCTCCATTTGATTTGAAGAAAGCAAACAGAAAAATGTCTCTCCCTGTCCTTGAATCTGCATGCTAACACAGGAATGTGTCAATTTCTGTGACGCTTTCCGCCAAAACATTCCCTCAAACCAGTTTGGTCTGAGCCCTTTTCTTCATTATGACAAGCTCCAGATTCCAGAACAGAGTGAGGTCACAACTGAAAGTGAAGACTTTAGTTTGGGTCACGACAAGTCAAGGATGAGTTATTGGTTGGTGAAAATGATTTAGGGATCCTAAATAAATTCCCAGTTTCAGTTGAAAAAACATTCCAGTCTTTCCAAAGCGACGCCAACCCACAGCCAAATACTGCTGTGCCGCCCTGGAAGCTTTTAACTGCACCTCCAATAAATCACGCTCAGACAAAAACAGATCGTTCACATCTGTTCGTCAACCGTTAAAGAGGGTCGGTGAAGGGCTCCTTGCTGTTCTGTGAGAATTAAAACCCGAAGTGAAACAACACAGACACAGGAATGCTGGAGCACACAGACAGTACCGTCATACTGCGGTGAAGGACTCACAGATGGTCATTTAGCAGCAGTTAGCCTGAAGTCTGAGTCAATCATAAAAACAAGGCATGGAACTACTGACAGAACAATTGAGGGATCAGAGGTTTTTTTAAGCATTTTATTTGTTTTGGCTTTACGTGATCACATCAATCTAATGTGTGTTACACCTTACCCGTGTTGAAGCAAGCAGCTCCAACTGCAATGTTATCAAGAGCTAGATCAGCTCTGGAGCCTCTTCCCCACGCAGCTCTCACGGTAACATGAAACCTGGAGCGATTACACGATATTACTCAATCATCATGTGGTTAGAACTGACCAAATTTCTGAAATTTAAAGTTCAAACAGGCTCTTTACTTTACTTAAAGGTGCAGTATGTTTTTCTGGAGCATTTCTTGGCATATTGCTTGAAATGCTCTTCATATAACCAATAAGTAAATGTTTTGTCAAAAAAAAGGAGCAAATATAATCGTCTCTGAAATGTACAATCCAGAAAAAAACCTCATCCAATCATGGTGAACCTCCCGTTTTTAATGATTGGATCATGATCCATCCATCAAACTACCCTCTGACCATCTCTCTCCCCTCTGCACATACCCCTTTATGTGCATGAAAGCGAAGTCAGAGCTAGGATGCCTATAGTGTACGTAATGGACATGCTTCATTCATTTAAGGATTGGTTCTACATGTTCTTTTTTAGTCTGATTCTGTTCTTGTTTGGAAACATTTAAGTGACGGACCTGTTGTCTGTGAACGCAGCCTGTCTTCTGTCGGCTGGCAGAGCTGTCGGTTATTTTCCTTTGCAAAGCAGAGAGGAAAGCGAGTGGAGGAGGTTTGAGCTAGGTTCTGGAGGTTTTGACCTGTGGGGATGTTCCCAGGTGGTTGGTGGCTGAGCTGCTGTATCTCCTCACTTTTTGAATACACACAGTTGAATACCAGAACACACAACGCTTGCTCCCGAGGGTTCAGTTTTATGTTTTTGACCCATTGTTGGCACCTTTTCTGCCATAATTCCTAACGTAACTCTCCTATGTAACCGGATAACAATTTAGTATGCTAGCTAGTATAGTGTGGCGTTTTACGGTAAAAACAGCTTAAATGGCTTTTTCAGGAAATCTGATCCTACCTTTATTAAACACATTTATTTACACTTCTTCTTAAATACCCGTGATGAAGGCTGGACAGCTCAAGTGCGACTGCTTCCCAGTCATCCATCCATTGACCTTGTCTCTCCCACACCAATGGCGCCGCCGTGGTTCCATTTTCCTCTATGGCAACTTGTAGTGAGCCATTAAAAAATCCACGTATGTACAGAGAGAAACGCATCTGCACAAAGACAAAGTCAAGAATGAAGAATTTAATTAGGGTTTTTCTACTAAAATTCAAGCAAATTTGAAATTGAAGCATTAAAGCAGTGGAAGCTGCCTTTAAATGTGATTTTGTAATAATCAGGTATGACCAGAAAAGACAAGGCTGGGGGCAGGACACTGTCCTAAATGTTTTTACATAGGACTTTATATAGACTTGTGACAAGGATGTGTCCCAGGCCCCCTTCTGTTTAAACATGTCACACAGGATTGTTCTTCAACTAAAGGTGTTTCTAGCCCATTGTTGGGGGTTCAGAAAAATCCCCGAATTGAATCCCAGCACCCCTAAAAACAATCAGAGTAAATTCACCAACCTGACAAGCGGTGGTAGAGACTGGTTGAGGAAAAGAGGAGCTCTGAATGGAGGCCTCCTGGAGTGAATTTGTTTCTCTAACTTTCAGGAACAAAAAGTGCCCTGGGGATGCACAACACATGCAACACAACAATCCAAAGGAATGAAATACAAAACTCCACCAAACAAGAACAATAAAAGGCTGAACTCTTTTCACAAATATTCATTATCTGCATCAACATTTTTATATTAAAATTGGAAACAAAAAACCTTTATATCTGTTTGGCGCTCCTATTACAGGTTTAGTCCATGATATCTTTACCTTTTGCCAACAATAAATCTGGGTTTATTATTATTTTGCAAGGTTTTTGAACTGAATGATGAAATGAGGAAAGAAAACAGAACATTAAACCAATCAGTTAATCACACGAACACGCCAACCTGGTGTGCGCTGAAGAGTGACGCCCTGCATGTCGTCTTTCTCCAGGAGCTCGTCCCCAGCGACCCTCCTCCAGCCTGAGTGCAGGTTGGATCCAGACCAGCCACATGAATCCGACTCAAAGGAGCAGTAGGAGCCAAAAGGAAGAACATCTGAGAGGGAAGCAGGCTGTTATATGTCACAGATACAAGAGGTCCACCTTCTACACGGCTGATTCCCTCCAGAACTCTAAACTAATGCAGACAAATAAATCACTTAAGCCATTTCCTTTAGACTTTGTTTAAAGAAGCTGGTTTGTAAATGTTTTAAAAGGTAATAGAAAGAGGGTTTTGTTTTGCAATTAGAAACTGCTCTTTGAACCTCTACATAGACTATGAAACTTTGTTGAGGCTCAAAATGACCCAGGAGCCCTGATAAATGGCCAAACACAACCCCATAATAAAGCCCTGCAATGGTTGAAGATAAAGTAGAGAACAAGGACGTAATCTGTGAATCCATCTGGGATTCATTGAAAATCTGGATATTCCCAGTAGATTCTGGAACATGAGTGGTGCTCCAACATTCTTCTTTGTTGTTTTCTTTTCGTCCAACAAGAATGTTAGCAGCTCATGCTTGCATTAGCAGTAGCTCGAGATAGCGTTAGCAGTAGTTCAGGTTAGCACTAGCATTAACTCAGGCTAGCATTGTTCTGCTGTTACCAACATTTTTATAATGCCAGGACTGGAACCAAAATTCAGCCCTGGCATTTCTTTGTCCCGCGTGCCGTGAAGGGGGGGGGGGGGGGGGGGGGGGGGGGGGGGTGCGTGGACCAGACCGGTCCACATTGGGTAAACGGCCCACCGGGACATGCCCATTATGTTATAATGACGTTATAGTGGGTATAAGGTGATGTGTCTAAGCTTATCTTGTGTAAATCAGCTTTTTTCAGAATGAACCAGCAGGTCAGCGACAGCACAGGCCTTTTGGTCTGCTACATTAGACACTCCAGACTGCCTACACTCAACAACAACAAGGTAAATGTGGTTTTAAATTCTAGGACCTTTTTAAAGCTTCAAGCTTTTACTCCCTGTTGGTCAATGCAACATTTGATGCACATTTGATAAACAGTATACTGATCACACACATTTTGGCCTTAATACGGCTTAAAATAATCACATTTTAAATCAACAGCATGCTCATTTGTGGGGAAATTTACTGTGCCGCATCTGTTCCTAAACCTTTCAGCTGTTAGAAAAACTTGTAATCCCAATTATCACCAACTGGAGAATACGAATGTCACTAGTAAGCCAATTAAATAAGAATATAATAAAAACACAAGCAGCCATGACAAATGGTTTGCTAATTTTATCCCTTTGTAACTGTTAGAATTATGGGGAAAAATATATTTTTTAGATCTCAGGTAATTTTAAGATTCTTTACTTTCCCACAATCATTAAAAACAAAATAAAAAATAGCTATAGATATATGTCGACGGTGCCTATTTCTGCTTTTTTTCCTACATGGAGCTCCTTGTAAATTTTGCATAAAGAGGAAATTTTGTTGTGTCTTTCTAAAGGAAAAAAAAAGTCAAAAATACTTTCAAAGTTTGAGTCTCTTCAAGCAGCTGCTGCAGGACATCGTGTCTGCATATCCAACAAAACCAATAAAATCTAAATCCTCCACACCTGTACTCTAATTTAGACGTGCAAGAACAGGTAGCTAATTTGCAGATTTGTGCACACTCATGTATGAAAGCAGAAAACGAAAATAAGAACTTTTTGAGACAATTTAGAAACTTCGCAAATCCTGTTTTCAACTAGTTACCAAGAGTCTCTTTAGAGTCCTCTCCAGATGCAGAAGGTCCCTGTTCTGCAGTAATTTAGACCAAATGAGCATTTTTTGTCATGCTTACAGTTTGGGGGTAGATAAAAGGTAACAAAAGGTCACCAGCGTGCCAAACAGAGCTTCAACGAGTGCCCACATGAGGAGCATTTTATTCGTAGGACCTCTGAAAGCAGTTCTCCACCATGGTAGCCAAGCTCCTTTCCCCTCAGGACAAACAGCTAAAGGACCCTAAATAGCTCAGACTACATTGATTTCGTTACCGCCTGAAGGAAAGCCTTTTGATTCTCGGTGTGCTGAAGTGTTTTTATGGCACAGGATGATTGATGTTTTCATAAAGAAGACTTGTTGTATATTTCAGAGCGTGAAGCAGAGAGGGAGTGAAAGGCTTTGATTGAAAACATTGTTTTAAATTTAAGTGGCTGGGGTCCAGCTCCTAATCACACGGTAAGATGCTTCAAGGCAACGACTAAATAAAGAACAAGTAAATACAAAATATTTAAAAAACAACAACATTCAAGTAAATATCATTTAGAATCACAGAATTCCCTTTGATTAAAGTAAAAATAGGACTTCACCACAGATTAAGCCTTCGTCCTCTCCAAGAGGACAGTCCGTGTGGAAGTTACACACTTGGCTCTGGTCGATGCAGTCGTCCGTGCTTTCACAGCGGAATGATTTGTCACAAGCAACATCCAGGTTAACGCCGCCATCATCAGCATCTGCAGCCACACAGGAATAAATGTCATTATTCTAAAGAAATGTGTGTGATCTCTGATGTGGTGAAGTTAAAAGGTTTGAAGCAATAAATAAATAAATGATATTTCAGACTCCAGGTTTGCAGCTTTTTCTTAGAAACATTAAAACCATAAAGAGAAATGGCCGGGTTGACTGAAATTGTGCTTTTTTCAGGGAAATCAAGAAGTTTCCAATGTTTTCAGAGAAACAGAGTTCCTAGAAATAAATGGAGACACTTTTCTGAGAACTCAGGTGTGTTGATTTTCTGATCAATAAAGATGGAGGGAATAAAACAGATGATCTGTCAGGGGGAAAGCAGCTAAACACAAAACTAAAAACTGATGCATTCACAGACAAGTGACTCAAGTCTGTCTCACCTGATTCACAGTCAATGAAGTCCAGAGAGTCTAAAGCCACGATGGCGTCACCTCGACCCAAACAGGAAGTGTAGAGCAGGGTCACCTGAAATGGTTCCTCCACCTGACCAATCACAGCCTTCAGAACCTCCCACTTCACCCTGGACCAACAAATGGCATCAAAAGTTTTTTAAAGTTTTCTTTAGATTAAGTTTGACATATTCCTTTAATTTAACAAGAAACCTTCTCATATGCTTATTTTTAGTATTTTCTTTCCTCATCTTGCCTCTACTTTTATATTTTTGATATCATTTTGTATGACTTACAGCTGAGTGCATTGGATTTAATTTCAGTGTACCTGCACTTCCCATGACAGCTCTCTGGGTAATTCCCATCATCATTTAGCCCGTTTAGCCCCTGGTCTATAGTAAAACTGATCCTGGAACTGAGACGTCACGACACACGCAGCGCTGCACTGCAGGCTTCGTCATATCTGAGTGTATCTGGAAGCCACGTCCTCAGCTTGGCTTAATAAATGGAAACCCTCGTAATGAAATTGCAGGAGCCATTACTGGACTGATGCTAACAAAGCAACTCGCTACACATTCCCATCCATCCCTCCCCTGTCCTCACCAATTACATTGAAACAAATCTCCGGCTTACATCTACAGCCTAGAAGGCTTTTAGCTTCTCTAAAGATGACTGGACTTCAGCATCGGATCAATAGAAAATTCCTGCCCACAATTCCTAAACAACACCTAAATCGCCTTAAATCTTTATTTTACTGTGAAACTAAAAACTGTATTAGCTTGCTTGCCCTTGCTCTGTCTGTTCTTTTGTTGACCTTCTTTTTGGTTAAAGGTGGAGTGGATTATGGTTTTTGGAGCATTTTTTTTGTTATATTGCTTGAAATCTTCTTCACATCAAGATGGTAACAAATAAATTAAATGTTTTGTCAAAAAAAATTATAATTTTAATCGCCTCTAAAATGTACAATCCTGGGAAAAAACTCATCCAATCAGTTTTAACGTCCCGTTCTTAATGATTGGCTGATGATCTATCCATCAAACTGACCTGTGACCGTCCCACCCCCCTCTGCACGTACCCCTCTATGTGCATGAATCTCAGCTCGGAGCAGCTGAACAGGAAGCAAAGCCAGAGCCGGGCTGCCTAACGGATAGAATGTTCCGTTCTGTTTGGTTTGGTTATTTTATTGATCTTAAGTTTGAATATAGAGCAATTTAATAAAAAGCTATATTTTTCAAAAAATAATCCCTCCACGGGGAGTTTAGAGGTGTGCAGAATGAAGGTATAATAATAATAATAATAATCAATTTTATTTGAAGCACCTTCCAGGGAACTGAAGGTCACTGTACAACAAAAAAAAAAAGTAAAAAAAAACAAGGTACAGTATTTCCTTTAAAAGCTATATTTTAATAAAAAAATAATCAAATATTTATTTTGACGGGCACGACAATGGGTTTATGTTTACATCTACCAGCCAGTAGAGGGCACCATTGCCAAATACGATAAACAGTCCACTCGGCACTGTGGAAAATGGCGGACTCTGCAAGTCAAGCAGCTGCTTCTGAGCCCAGAAGATGTTGTTATCCTTCTCAGAAGAGGAGCGACCATAAAAGATCTAAAACCAGAGTGAGTTTAGGCTGGTCCCTTCACGTATCGGCAGCGATCCTGGCATCCCGACAGCTGGAAACTTTGTCCTCTTGTTGCAACTACAACCTCCACACACTAGGTGTCACTTTGGTGTTCGTGTTCCATATTCCACCTTTAAAGCTAAGAATAAACCAAGGAAGCTAAAGATCGCCTCGTTTTTCACCACAAAACCACCACACTGTTAGCTAGCATGCTAAATTATTATACGGTTACGTAGGTGTGTTACATTAGGAACATGGCAGAAAAGGTACCAACAGCTTCCTAATAGGTGACAATTCATAAGAAGGTGTTTTTGGAGTGTTTTCTGACCTGTGGTCATCTGGACTCCTGCGGGTGAGAACCTCAGAGTCGAAAGCTAACTCTGACATAAGTGGCTTGATCAGAACCGTGAGGTCCCCCGCTGTTGGACCGGCGTCATACAGAGCCACCTGCAAAGTGCACTCCCTGTTGCTTCTGGGCAAGACTGGACTGGTTATTCGGTGCTCACATTTCCCAGCAGGAGATGAGCTCAAGAGAAGAAAGTGGCCTGAGGTTTAAGAAACAGAGACAGTATAACACACCCACATGATGAATGCTTTTTCATGCATGAATAAAAAGCTGAGATTGTGCTTTATTTAAACCACGTGTTGAGACAGATGCTAGCTCAAACAGAAAACTGCCATTATTCCACACCTTCAGGTCTTCCCACAGAGTGGTCGGTCACGGGCGTCGTTCCAGCCTTCATGTCCTTGAGGTCCTGCGGAGACGCCACCGACCACTCGCTCTGGGAGTCATTATGTGATAAAGTCCAATGGCACGGCAACTCAAAATCACAAGAGGTAACTAGAACATGGAACATAAAAAAGAGAACTTTCTTCTTAAAATCACAGGAAATCCACTTTAAACACACAAGTTAGCTCAGAGGTCTACAAGCCGTGGCTCTGGGGCCACAGATGTGGCTTTTTGTAGCTTATAAGAAACATTAAGAAAATGCATTAAGCTGCTTTATAACCGCAATATGACTTTAAATATGATGCTAAGGAGGGAATTTAGTGCATTTTTACCAAAAAGTGACAGATTAGGGTTAGGGTTAGCTTTAACTTCAAAAAAATCCATAAAAGTTCAGCTAAATGACAGTTTTAGTTTTTCTTATGAAAAAATCAAAACAAAGTGGTCTGATTCTATGTTTATTCTGCTGGTTTATTAAGCTGTGAGTGGATGCTTTATTATTTTAACATATTAATATTTCACTCACAGGCTTACAAACAGAGGGAGGGTGATTATTAAGAGGATGAGAGGAGAGTCATTATCTGATTACTGAGGAGGAAACTGTCATAAAGCCAAGGTGGCGTCGCTCCAGAGGAACCCCTCTGGAGATAAACCAGAAATAAGAGGTGCATCATTGAATAGTTATGTCACCGAAACCCACTTTCATTAGTTTCAAACATCTAAAAATAACTTTTATTTGATTAAAAAAACAGTTTTCTCTGCCAAACGGTTTCTGCGGTGTCAGCTCTGCTTCAGGGTTCACAGTCTCTAAGATTTCCTTGTAATAGATTACTCAACTGAGACTCTGGCTGGAGTCTTCCAGGTGGGACAGGAACAGGTCTGTCAAGTTCTCCTCCTGGATTCTGTCAGAAAGCGTTTGCCAGGCGTTGCTCACTGAGAAAAGAAAGATACAAAAGTATTTTAGAGGTTTGATTTGTTAGTTTTTGTTACAAAATCATGAATGGGGCAGAAAATAAACACAAGGATTTAACAGTGAGTTTAAAACGGGTGACTTTTCAAGACAAGGGCCAAAATGAAATGTCTCCAATGGTCACTAAAATGAAAGTAGGCCTTGTATTAGTAAAAACCTGGATGTAAAAATGATTAAAAATATTAATCTACATCAACAGCCAGCTGGAGATCAGCCCCAAAAATTCCAGAAATTCAACTGGGCCTAATTTTGGACATGCTTTGTGTTGAACAAGAATAATCTCAATCCAGAATAAAATCTGTGATGATAAAAAAGCTGCATTTTGCTAAATGAACAAATGTGACTATTTTCTCATTAATTATTAGAAAAAATAAAAATTGGAAGACAGTTTTAAAGCCATTCTATGCAACTTTTTCATATTTTAAATCATTTTCTTGAGCCAGTTTGTGCTAAAATGACCCTTTACAGGGTTAATGAAATGTCACTCAGACCCCCACCGCCCTCTGTGGCAAGAATACCGCACTTGCAACTTCAGAGGGCTGGTCCGGCTTCCTGTTAGACTTAATAAAGTGAAGCTGACATGCCTGGTGCTGCAGTCTGCTTCCTGCATGTTTTAGATCATGAACACAGCTGATTTGTTTGATTTAGTGATGAACCACTCCTGTAGACACTAATGAAGGCTGAGGAGACATTTCAGCAGTTAGACTAAGGTGTTAAAAAGATGAACGCACAGCGAAGAGATAAGTTTCAATTTTGATTTCACTAACAACCACTAGGGGGTGCTAAAACAAGCCAAAACTGCAAAGTATCCCTTTACGGCCAAAGTAACAAAACTAATCTGGATTGAAGAATGTCAGTTTTTAAAAATTTTATCTGTCATTTGAAATTACATGAGAACTTGCTAATAAAAGATGATTATGTCTGATAAACCGACTCTTGAAATGACAGCATTGTTACTCCAAACTCAGCTGAATTTGTTTTGTTCTGCCAAAGTTGGATCGGTGGGTTGGAGCGGGGCGAGTCAAACAAATCAGGAAGATTCTGTTGGTGATGCATATTTTTTATTTTGCTCCTGTTGTTGAAAAGAAGTATGAAGATAAAAATAAACAAGATACCCTTCTCTATCTCAGCATTTTCAGACTTTAATTTGGATTTTTTTCATTTTTTAAAATCCCCCAAATCTAAATAGAGTCCAAAAGGAGCAACATTTCAAAGAAACGTCTATAAATAGATGTACGCAACATGCTAAGAAGGGTGGGGCCTTTACGCGTGACATTCAACATGCTAACTAGCATGACCAGTACACAGAGGGAGCGAGAGGAGTCATCTTGGTCCAACAACAGAAGCTTCACTGTTTCCTTGTGCCTGCAGGCCGGGGTCAACCAGGTCAAGCAGGACAAATTGCGTTATTAAAAAGACGGTTTATCAATATCAGTTAGTGATGCTAACGATAAGGAGGTGAGGGGTCACGAGGCTCAATGGCAGTCAAGCATCTCGTTGATAATTATGGAATAAAAGCTTCCTTGGACGGATTGGTGGTTAGGGAAACCGGAACATTTAAAACGTCTAAAAAACAAAGAGGATTTAGCCTGCAGAAAGAAACATTAGCAGGCTATTAATACCAGGATGAAAGTTTGGGGGAAATCCCTTCAGATTTCCAACTTCCACCAACTCTTTTCTTTTTGGATTTGTCCAGTTTGGATTTAATAAAAACAGAAGGGGCAGAAAAGATCAGAAAGTACTCATGGATTCTCTTTTAGACGCTGAAGCAACAGTAGTGGTGTCTTTGATCCAGAGTGTCTGTTACTGTCCCCCACGGGCTTTTCAACCAGAGCAGGAACGTCGTCCCAGCTCTGCTGAGAGCAAATGGATGTCTTTGGCTCGTCTTTAAGGACAGACACTTCAAACCGTGGAGCTGAAAGCTGCTGCTGGTTAGAGTTTAAATTTAGGCCGGTGGTTTTCCCAGCTGTTGTCCCACTTTCTCATCTCCCCTCAGAGGCTTTAGGAGAGGCAGCTTGGTGTGTTTATAACCTTTTGTTGGAAATCCATGCAAATATCTGCACCTCAGCGTTTCACGTAAGCATTCAGCTAGGTCTTTGTGCATCAGTTCCAGATTTTAATTTGTCACGTGTGATGATTGTTCCAAATACACAATTCTGCTGAACATTCCCCAAATCTTTTCTTCTTTTAAAACCCATTTTGAAGAGAATGTTCCTTTATTATTTAAATAATTACATTTTTGACATTTCATTAACCCTGTAAAGGGTCATTTTAGCACATACTGGCTCAGGAAAAGTATTATTCATGCTGGAAAAACCTCCAATGTGGCTGAATTAAAACAACTCTGCAAAGAAGAGTGGAACAAACTCTTTATATAAAAAACTAGAATAAATCTGCAGAGGGACAAATCATTTTTCATAGCACTAGAGTGTAAATTAGTGAGTTTTCTCTATAAACTCAGACTGCCACCACTCGTGTGCTTATTCACTGGTGACTCCAGGTGTAAACATTTGTTTGCCTCTTTTCATGAGTCAACGTCGTCATGAACAATGCTCACCCTGTGACAGCAGGAAACGCCTCCATCGTCCCTGCAGCTCTGATCCTGACAGTTCATGTAAAATATGAATAAAGTGGGAATGGTGCAAAGTAAAAAAGATAAATAAATAAAAAGACTCTTCACCTTCACTCTCTCTGGGTGCAGGTGGCTGTGTTCCCACTCAAAAATCTGATGTTAGATAATCACTTTAAATGATGCATGATGTAACCCGTAACAGCTGCAGTGCAGAAATGATCTTTTAAAAGAGTCATTATTAATAAAATACTGTATTTTCTGGAGAAAACTCAAGTGTGCAAAAATCATTTTTCTTTTTAAGATCCAACCAGTGAAGCAGCTGACTCCTGCTGGCTTTATTAGAAGTTATTATTCTGCACATTGTTTAAAAATAAAGGCTGCTGGAGCTCAAGGGAAAATAAAGTTGTGCTTTAATTGGATATTATTTAAATGCCTTTGTTGAGCATTTTTTAAAATAACGTGCCAAAAAGTGAGAAGACCCTGTAATCATACATTTCTGAAGTTTGTGCTGCCGTCTAAAGTATAAGAACAAATTAACTCCGCTTAATTGGAATCAACACGTCAGAATTTTGCAAAGAACATAAACTCCTCTCGAAAGTTTAGAAAACTAGTTTAGCTCAAAGCTGAGGTAACCAGTCATAAAATACCAGTTGGTGTTATTGAATGGAGGAAATTACTGACTGAATCATTTCAAAACATCCATTTGACTTCCTACATTGTGGGGGTAATTTTCAATGGAATGCATTTCAAAATAAAAGTGGCCATATGTATTCATTAGTGAGCACGATCAAAGAGGAGATTGTCAGCTGCATCTTGTTTGATCCTGAACGCACACAGAACCAGTTTTGTTCAGAGACCATACTTCCTGAATGTTTGATGCATTGCATGTGGATATTAGTTTTCTGCTTTTTTACAGTGTATTTAGCTATTTTAAAAAAGTGTATTTAGCTATTTTAACGTCTACTTTCCCACAATATAATTAGCTGTTCTACAGTTTATTTTGTGATTTTTACTCAATCTATCGATTTTTTACTGTTTGTTTAGCTTTTTCACAAAGTATATTTAACTATTTTTATAGTGTATTTGACTATTTTCATTTGTTTTTGCAATTTTTACACAGTTTATTCAGCTATTTTTACAGTGTATTTTGCTATTTGTTCATGAATTTTGTTTGCTATTTTACAGTCTAAAGGTGTGGTTGACTGAAAAAAAAACAGTCACTCTAAGTTTTTCATGCAGGCTGAACATGAAAATAGTTTCCTACACCTATCTCTTGCATTAGCTTCTGATAGAAAATAGACGGTGAAATGCTAGGATTTGAAAAGCCTCACAGATCTACATCACACTGTGAATTAGCATTCATGGCCTCGCCCATCTTGGCTCCTGCCTGCCCACAGGAAGGCTTTTGTTTGCAGCGAGGAGTGAGAGCAGAGAGTATCTCGGTCATAGTGACTTTGCAACATGGTTGAATGCGTTTTGTTAGCCAATCAGAAGCAAGGTGTGTGCATATCGTTATTGAGCAATCCTGCTGTTTTCAGCCCACCTTTGCACCAGCAAACTTCTGCATCACAGAACAGAAGCATCATAGCTTTTTAAAAAATGACTCATAAGGAATTGAGTGAGAACACTGCAAATGTATTGAATAAATGAGTAAACCACACCTTTAACCATTATCACAGTTTATTTTTGCAATTTTCAGTTTATTTAGCAATTTTTACACAGTTTATTTAGCTAATTTTACTGTGTTTTTGGCCATTTTTTCAGTTAATTAAGCCATTTTTATAGTTTAATTAGCTATTTTTACAGTTTAGTTTGTTATTTCCCACTCAGAGGAACACCATCTGCATCTTCATAAGTAGTGCAATATTCAGTATATTTTTCCTCAATGCAATTTTTTATGGCAGTTCGTTCTAACTCGTGTCTTTATGTTATTGTGATTTTTGTATTGAACCATGCTTGTAATTTCATGCAGAAGGGCGTCTGCAAAGCAATCTCAGTCTGATCAGTGGTAAACCACAGAACCAAAAATCAACACGTTTTTTCTTTTGATGATCAATCGTAATCTCTCACTTTGCTTTTATGATGTGTTTCCTAGTCTCTACAAACACCTAGAGCAGCTGTGGAAAAGCACAAAACACTCACATACCAGCAAGAACAAGTCAATCTTTCCAACTCTGAGGTGTGAGAATAAAGCACCCACAGTTCACCAATCGCCCTCCATCCTTGTTTCCCAACCCCTTCATTCCACTCCCATCCCTTAACTATTCCCACCATAGGAAAACATGACAGCCAGAACAAGGACAACTTCCCTTAATCACAAGAGTAAGAACAGATGGCAGCTAAGAGGAGGAGCAAGGAAGCACATACAAAGAAAATTCACTTAATGCATCAGATAAATTAAAAAGTGTATTTGCTTTTACTGAGATTAATCCACTAATGTTCTTGTTACCATGAACACTGAGTGTGTTTGAGGCTTTGAAATTGATGCAACAGAACACTGAAGCGGGTCGTAGTAGCCTGACCTTCCGCTGAAAGGTTTGGATCGACGCGTTCAGATTGAGCGCGGCGTGATCAAAGGATGACCTCAGACGTGAGTCATGTGTCACTGATGTGACAGAAACTAGAAAGACGAGCAGCGGGAGCGTCTTTTCCCTCTGACACTGAAACGGCTTAAGGTTCTAGTTTAAATAAAGCTTTATAAATAATTCCTCTCTGTGGAGGTGGACTGGTCTTTTTTATAGGTATAGCAAAATAAATGTGTGGAGCCAGCGTAATGTACAGCTGAGCATTTACAGGAGCGCTAATTATGACTCACCCTGTTCTTTATGATGTGGGTTCATCAGGCTTTTAAAACCTTCAGAACGATCAGAAACGAAACAACTCTAATCACCACTGAGTGTGGAACAATTAAAACTGTTTACATCAAAACAATGGAAGTGCATAAAAAGGTGATCTCACCTTGACAGTTAGAAATACAGAGAATTTAATCAGACAAAAGGAGAGCTGATACGTGATTTATTGAAAAGTTATGAAAAGGAAGTTTGAATAAACATTCTAAAGGTTACTTTATATAAAAGCCATTCATAAATCTACATTCACATTAGTGCCAGTTGTGTTGATACTGTATGAAAAGCATGCACGTTAGAAAGAAAATGCAGGAAAAGTAAGACGATTTATATCAGATAAAGCTGTTGTTTCTTTTATTTTGTGATATTTTGTCAGAAAGTTGCAAAAACAAAAAAAGACAATGAAGTTTGCAAACTGTTCCTCATAAAAGCTTCACATCTGAGCACTATTCACGCATGGAAACTGCCTGAAACTACGTTTGTGGCTCACAACAGTCGAGTAAGTGTGCTTTCAGAGAAGAAATATATTATTGTAGGAAATATTAATTTTTCTTTAAAATAACCAGATTTTTGTATGTATTATTTAATTAATTGCATCTTCTGATGACAGTTTCAGACAAAAACCAACAGGAGATAATATCTACAGATGCACAGAGTCAATAAAAATCAAAAAGCAACTTATCGTAAATGATGAAAAGAAGGTTTGCAAAATAAAACATTTGAGTGGAATAAAAAAGACGTGAAACTGACTGAAAACCCAAAATGCAACATTCAGACTCACAATATGTATGTATTTTATAGTGAAATAATCACAAAAAAGTCTAATGTCTCAGTCATATTGGAAGGAAGGTTACATTGAAACAGATTTCCTTCTCAGACGCTAGGGGGTGGTCAGTGTTTCTCCTTTTAAAAAGGCCAAAGAGGGACGTAGTTTTGTTTACAATCTGTGAGCCCGCAGGGTTGCTGAGTCTATGCCGGCTAACGCTGCAGCGCCGGCATCTGTAATTCAACACCGAACCAAAGCCAGTAAACAGGAGCGACCCAGAAGTTATTTCTTGTACCCCTAAGAAGCCACGGAAGATTTTTGTTTTACTCTAATATCAGGGGAAAAAGGCTAGAGGCTAACGTTGAGCTAACAATGCTAATGGTGAATTAGAAGCAAATAGTTGGCTCTGTTATTGACATATTCTGTTGTCCTTCGGGCATTTATGGGAGTTGGAGAAGGAAGACTTTTGGGTCGCAGCAATGCCTCAACAGTGCGATACCCTCACAAGGGAGGAGCAAAAATATCAAACATGTTTAATATTCATGGGACTGCACGATTGCTGATTGGGAGCTGGTTGTGAGGGGTTAATCGCCTCTCGTTACCCCCCGTATACTACACAACGCACGACGCAAAACTCGCCTCAACCTCAAAGATGGAAGGATGGAGGAAAATCTGTTCAAAGTGGTCCAAATATCGCTTAGTGTACGCCTGGCTTAACCGGCAGTAGCCATGAAACTCACAGAGCGGCATTGAGAAACTCACTTTTTGTTTAGAATAATGGACTGCAGTACCCACATTTGACCACAAGATATCTTTCTTACCTCATTCGAACATATTGCACCTTTAAAAAATAAAACTACAAAAGGCTTCAATTTACATCCATTTGGGACAAATGTCTCATTTTCACAATTTATAATCTGAGTTAAAACTGAATATTTTCACCTTTTAATCTTTATGAACATCAAACATTCCTGTTTATTACTTATGTGCCATAGACATGTGTTTTAGGCCTGATTGAACATTTAATGATGACTTTATCTAATTTACTTCTATTTCATGTAATCAGAAGATTTATGAAAAAAATATTTTACAACACCCCAGTCCCATATCAAGAAAATTAAGTATTATTTTTCTGTTTTGTTTTCCTCAATGTTAAAGATAAATTCAAGTAAGTAGATAATTGTGATTTTAATGTTTTTAGCAGAAATAAATAGTATAACTACAACAACAAATTACACTTCTAAACAAAAAAAATCACTGATGATTAAATTAAACATTTTTTAGTAAAAAATAAAAATCTATTTTGGGACCTTATAACATAGTTGTCCATTATTTTATTATTTTAAAAACAATATTTGACAAGGATGAAGATGAATGGACCTGTCCTGAGCTGCATCTGAGGCCAAATCTCTAATGATTGAGTGAAATTCAAAATAAAATAAGAACTCTACACTAAATGACATTAAACTCTAAGTTACTGAGATTAATGTACTGAACAGCAGAGGAAATAAAAGATGAAGCTTTTATTTTGAAAGGCTTTTATTAAAACCACGTCTCCTTGACTAAACAACAGCTTGTCTTTATTTTGCATGATGCGTTCCATCACAACCACCTTTATTTAAGCGCTAAGAATCAGTTTTTATAGTTTTTATGAGAGATTTTTCCAGGTTATCTCTGCCTAATGAAGAGGAAGTAAACAGCTTTATGTGTGAGGAATCATCAGCTGCTTCTCATATGTTGGCGTAATAATTCCTGTTCATTGTTTCTGCATTCCCAGCTCCATTTTTCATCTTCATTAAATTGCATTAAACGTCTCTTCTCTGCAGCGCTGCCTGTGCTCCGAACGCACACACAGGAAGTTTCCGTGCGTTCCAGAACAATCGTGAACCATAATCTTACTTCATCCTCTAATTTGTGTCAATCAGCTGCAAAGCTGGCGTTAAACATCCAGAGGCAGACGCAGAGGTCCAAATAAGCTCAGAGCTGTAATAATGTGCAGTAATAAGACAATCATTCACACAACTTGGGAACAATTACTGACTTTACTTCTGGAGTTAAAGCTCGGAGTTTAGTACGTGTCTTATTTACTTCTCGTCCCCATTAGACCACCACTGTTGCTACGATGCTGTAAATAAAGACCTTCAGCTCCATTTAGCTGTTTACTTTATTGCTCATAACTAGTGCAGAATTTATCAAGTGGCATCAGGAATTCAGTTTGCACTATTTGGATTCGCTATTATCCAGATTAATTGGTGCGTGTTTTCATAATTCTGCTCAAATTTGAGCCACATCTGGTTCTGACTAACGAGGTTGCGTTCACAACCACCAGACTCTAAAACTAAAGTCTTTTATGTCATGATTTACACCTGATGTTCTCCAAGATACATACGGACCTGCTCTAACCTCCTATTAACCTCAGACCAAACATACTTTCACTATTTTTATCAAAGAAAAACAAGTTTAATCGAGAGCAGCTGCCAAAATGCACAGGCTCTGGCTGCTCCATCAGAGGATTTGAATTACAGTAATTCTCCATTTGCATTATTACTGCGCCAAAATCAGCCTGGTTAGAACTTTTTAACTTTTGTTGAAACTAAACTGAAGCTTAAGACACATAAAGACAATCAAACAACAAATTAAAAGTACTCAGCAACTGTTTTCCTAAATTAAAAGTGAATATTTACTGGGAAAACTGGAATAAATCACAAAATTTAACTATCTGTATTTAAATATAAACATTTCTGCTTCTGTTAACCATTTCTTCTAATTTGACCTATTGCATTTTCCTCCCGCTCAGGATTAATTAATGCATTAGTGTTTTATGACAGGTGGAAAAGCCTTTTGACCTTGAGCTTACATTTACAACAAAATGAAGAGAAATAAACACTTCAGTGTTTCGGTTTAAGATTCTTACTCTAAATATAAAAACGGTTATGAAACGGGCAATAAATACAGCCACGTTTTAAAGGCGGGTGGAAAAACACTTCAATCTGGATTTTTCTAATTTGGTTTTAAACTCTTCCTCTTTTCAGACAATAAAAGCTGCAACTGTTGCAGAATAAAAGCCGATTTGCAGGTTCAAATACAGCTTTTGTGGTTAAATCCGTTTATTCTCTCATTTATGTTTATGAGTCTGGCGGAAAGATGAGAACTGATTCTGAATTAAGATTAAGAGCTGATTTCAGATTAAAAAAGTAAGAAACAACCTGAGAAAAATCTGACATTAGAGCTACATTAGTGGATTACATTAGTGCAAAGAAACAATTATTTTGTTTCCAGTAATGCACACATAATTCATATTTTAATAAAAAGACCCCCAAAAATCTCCAACATTGGTGTTTTTAATGTCCAAATGAAACTACCTAGATACACACCTGAGGACCCGTCCATGTGCGGTCCATCAGGCCTTCGGCATTTAAGAATTAGGCCCCTTAACCTAATTTATCATTTAATTGGTTGCAGCTGAGCTTCATTTTTCTGGTTAATTGTCAGCGATTCGCAGTAACGGCCCCTTTTTTACCAAAACACTTTATTTGACAAAGTCGTTGCTCCTGCTCTCTGAGGAGAAAATGTTAATAAATAACAAAAATGATAAAAACTGAAGACTATCGTGTGTCTTCATCCTAACCCTAACCCTGTCGCTCTGACACCAGCCCGGACCACACCAGGAGGAACTGAAGAGCCCTTTTCATCCACAACCTCCCACTCAGTCTGATCTTTACTGAGATCAAACAGCAGCCTCCGTCGCTTTTAGCTCCGCACCGACGCTAATATTTGCCCAATTTTGTGACCAGCAGAGATGCAGCCGGCTCTCCTGGGTGACTCACTGCTTTGCTCTCCGGTCCAGTGATTTCAGGCAGATTGTTTTTGACAGCAGGCTAAAGAGAAACTTCCTGCAATATGGATGAAATTAAAAACACAAGGCTGAATGTGTAAATGTTCTCTTACAGATGATCACTGACAAAATAACTAATATTAATATTAAGTCTGCTCAGAGCTGGACCCTCTTTTGCCTTATTCGTTCATGAGGTTCCACCACATCTCAAAGGTTCTGGACTGGACAGAAATCTGGTGACTGGAGGCCGTTGGAGTCCAGTGACGTCACGGTGATGTTCTAGAAACCAGTTAGCGGTGATCTAAGCTTTGTGACATGGTGCTTTATCCTGCTGGACGTAGCATCAGAAGACGGACCCACCGTGGTCCTAACAGTCAGCAACAACACTCAGGTAGGCTGTGGTGTTTAAAGGTGGCTCGGTTGGATCAGGAAGCGTTTTTCCAGTCTCTTATGGTCGCAAAACCTCTCAAAATCAAATGTGGGAGGAGTGCAGTGTGCTTCCGTAACCTCGCTTTCTGATTGGCTACGCATTGCGTTCAACTGCAGCAATGTTTGTCCTCAGAAATCGGACCAAGACAATCCAACACACACAGATTTATGATTCAATCGATCTCTACGGGCTTCTGAGCAGACCAGAGAACTCTTAACACACCACATATGACAGGAACATCTTATAAGATTATCTTTAGAGCCATTACGGTAATTTGGCACATCCTTAGGATTGTAGGAAGAGGGGGATCAGGTGAGTTTGTCCTCCCATGTGAACCAGGTCAGGACTGATATCCATAGGGTCATAGGGAGGTGTTTAAGCTTTTCTATCATCTGAACGTCTGCCCATCTGCCTCTTAGCTCTGAAACAACTGCTGCTAAATGGATACTTTCTCATTTTCAGCTGATTCGTTATAAGCACCAGAGATGTTTGTGGGCCGTTTCTGAATCTCTCAGACCCAGCCCACGTAGAACAAACAACAAAGTCAAACCTCCCTTTAAACTTCAGCAACTTTAGCAAAATCCCATAATTCTGCCCTCATCTTCGAAATCGCAGAGCCACCTAGCATTTAGGTTCTTGCAGAGCTTGTTTCAATTTTCAAGATGAAACCCAGCTTGGAGGATCTGACAGAACCGACGTTAATTTACATATTCCACTGGGGAGCCTTCAAAGCAGCGCTTCATCCGCTCTGGTCACGTTTAGGAGTTCTGTCTGCCTGCTCAGATAACCACCAGGGGACGGGACGGGAGGCGCTGCGCTCAGGATGACAACAACGGCGTGAAAGTGCCAAAGATGCAATTAAAAAAACTCTGCAGCCTTTAAAAATCAGGACCCAGAGGATGTTTTTGTGTCTGCGGTGTTAGATTTGGTGACTGATGAACATCTAGATGACGTGATGAGAACACACACACACACACACACACACACACACAGATACATTTTAGTGATATATGAACTGCCTGCAGCTCGTTTCCTTTTCATGCAGTTATGTGATAATAAATAAAATCCTTTTGGGGTTTTTGGAAGACTTAAAAAACATCTATTATGCTTTAGGAAATGAGATTATCTGTTTTGTTTCTCCGTGGAGTAAATCTGTGGTGATGGTTAGGACAGCTTTCAGACCTTTTTGAAGTCCTTTATCTTCCAGTAACATAAAACAGAATACTTCATGTTCACGCTACATCATCACTCACTGGGGATTTCCCGCCAAAGATTTGCTTGATGTTGTTTCTCTAACTGTAACTCATTTTGTTATTATTTGTAATCACAAAAAGACGTCTTGAAGCCGATCTTGACCCACAATCGTCCTTGAAAAAGTGCACAGCTGGCTGATCGTCTGCCTCGGCTCCAGCCAGGAAAAGTGACGGCCCTCGGGCTCAGCTTTGATCTTCCTTCCCTCTCTCTTAAAGCCGGATGTGGAAACATTACACACTAACTACACCTGAGCAGCACACCTACCCCTCCCATCGGGCATTTCTGCTAAATAAACAGCAGAGGAAATGCTCCCTCCTGTCTCTTTGTGTTACACACTGTTGCTGGTTCCCAAGGTGGCCAGAAAACAGTAGAGAAAGAAGATATGTGATCCAGAGAATAAAGGATCAGTAATTTAGTAGTAAAATGTTTTATAGGGAAATATGAGAAAAGCACACTCTTTGTATATCTGGGAAAAAGCAGGTCAATTCAGAGAATAAAAGCATAAATACATGCTTTTGGTACAAAGTTCACCCTTAAATAAAGCAGACAGAAAAATGAGATGAGTGAAGAAGATGATGCAAAGATTTTTCTACAATAATTTCAATTATTTAAAACTTTTCCACTCCTAGATTAGATGTTTTAAAAATGTATTTATCATTTGTAAATGAATTTCACAAATCCTTAATCACCATTCTGGACAAGTCTTTCTTCTAAAAGGGAAACATAGTAACTAGCTGTGTGACCACCGCTCAGCAATAGCCAATAGCGTTCCACATCCTCTTAGTACAGATGTTAATCACAGAGGGTTGTGTTTGGGATAGATGATAGATAGATAGATAGATAGATAGATAGATAGATAGATAGATAGATAGATAGATAGATAGATAGATAGATAGATAGATAGATAGATAGATAGATAGATAGATAGATAGATAGATAGATAGATAGATAGATAAGGGGTGGGACTCGATTAACAAAAATTTATCTAATTAATCAGAGGCCTTGTAATTAATTAATCTTGATTAATCACATTTTAATTATTCAGGACAATTTGCCCCAAAGCAATATTTTCTTTATTATAAATAATGTTAGTGAGGCACAGATGACTTACCAACACTTTAATGAGTATATTTCTGTAAACACAAGGTCTGTTTGATTACTTTGGTCTCATTATAAAGGAAACCATTGTGGGATTTGTTGGGATGTGTAAATATTAGTATACGTGTTATTGATGAAGTGTAAATAGACATGGAACATTGTAAAAGTTGTGTTCTGAACTGAACACTAGGTGGCAGCTGAGCACTGCTAATATGTATATAGAGGTGTAGTGTAGAGTTCTGGAGAAGTTCTGCTGAGGGTTACAAGATAAATGCTGTGTGTGTGCTTGTCCCTCCTGCAGTAATGAAGTTCATATGGATAAATACTGCACAGACCTCTGGTAGAGGACCCGAGCTTGGAAGGATGAGACCACCCGCGGAGGGTGAGATGGAATATGTTTTAGCTCTGTTGGCTGGCTAGAGGTGCACACTCATGAACAAGAGGCATTGCTTCAGCCACAATCATTGAAGTGGGGAAAGTGGCTTCTAGATAGGGCCTCTGAGAAAAGACTCTGGATTTCTGATTTAACACAATTTTTCATCGAGTTGGGAAACCTCATCCTGAGATCACATTTTAAAGAGCCTGCAGGCACCAATTTATACCAACAGGTGGCAGAGTTGAGCTGTTTAGTTGTTATTAAAACATCTGAGAGAATAAATTATGAGCTCAAACCTGCTTTCATCACATTTCAATCAATTTAGACTTCTATAAAAATGCATGAGGCTATTTAGAATGAGGAATTTCTCAACTGAATGTTCAGCTCGATAACTCACGTGAAGAAAACATAATTTGTTGCTATAAAAGTTGAGAAGAGTTGTTATGTTAATGAAATAAAACACGTTACTTAGCTCTTATATTAATATTAAACAATAAACAGTTTGTCATTATCATTGTTTCCTGTTTTAGGCTTTAAAGGGTTAAATGTCCTTGCAATTTGCCGTGTCTGACTTCTTTAAACACCACCACAACACACATGTGTGTTTGGCTTCAGAAAGGGCTGGAAGTGAGTCATCGTGAATTACAGAATTAGAACAGGAATGCCTTCAGCCAAAATAGGTGTTGCTCAGATATTTTGAGCAAACTGAGCAGAATTTCTCTTGAAATGTTTTCTTCATAAATTTAGGGGAAAGCCTGAAAATTTCCAGTTCAACAAAACTATTATATTTTTTTGCTAATTAGGAGCTGACTGGATCTTGTTGGCTGCAGTAAAAAAAAGCACAGAACAAGGATGATAAACGCTCAAGCAGAGCTTTCGATTAACCTCTGACCTTTAGGGTGTAAAAGATCTTGTCACCAGGTGAAAATCAGTGCATGAACTCTTGTGAAGTCACCTTGACCACGTCAGATCATTCCTGAGTCTGAGGAAAAGTCTGCATCGAATTAGAAGAAGAAATCTCCTCTTGGCAATTTACTGAGCTCAGTAGATGGAGTGGGGTGAAGGATAGAGGAAATTAAATTAAATTCTGACATTCGAAGGAAATTCTTTAGTCTCTTTTTACAGAAACTGCATGGATTTAGCTGCTATGCCTCCTTTGAAGGAGGTGAAATGATTTCCGTCAGAGAGCAAATAGTAGAAATAGTTTGGATTGAAGCCAAGGTTGCATGCTGTTTACATGCTGTGCTCAGCACCGTTAAGTTATGAAAGACCGTTGTTCTAATAGAGCGACACTCGTGCACGGTAATTATGGCAAAATAACAGCAGAGAGATGCTTGTTTGGCTACTTCTGGCAAAAATACACAAACATTCAAATTGAAAGTTCTCATCTGAGCAGAAAAAGTAACAGCTAATAAAAAAAATCATTTCTCAACAAGCCTGTTTGTTGGAATAAGTCCTGCATGCTGGATTTGCCTCAGCGCTGGACAGAGAGGGAGGTCTCACTTAATGCTATGAAATTTGGCAAAGCTCACCCTGAGCACTTTTAAGTGTCTACTGCAGCAAGAACCACTAAGTGGTCCAGCTGTAACTTCAGAGGAGGAGAGGGTTTCTGTCGCCCACTTTGGGATCTTCGATGGATCAAAAAGTCTGGTTTTATAAAGTTTTACAGCAGAAACACAAAAAAGATCAGGAATTCTTTCAATGTGTTCACATATCATGAGAAGATATAATAAAAATGATATTAAAGGGTGATTATAATAAAGCCCTCATGATAAGCAAGAAAACATAAAAAAAAAGCCCAAAGATCTTCTAAAATATCACAAAAAAAAAGACATTTTTATTTCCCAGAATTGCCTTTTTACCCTTTTTCACTCAGACAAAAAAGAATAAAACATGATTTAATGGCCTCTCCTCAATAATAAAGTCAGGTTTTTCTCTCTAGTTAAAACAAACAAGAGCAGCAGCGTGTCAGTAATTCTGCTGACTGTTCGGGGAGCAGCTCCAGAGCGCGCTTCGTGCCAAGTCTTGTCCCCCCTGCTGCAGGATGGATGTAAATCAAATTCCTTCAAGAGTGCCTCAAGAGAAAATGACAACTCTATTGATGTCGAGCTTTTATCTTTCTGTTTTCTCCAGAGTGGAGGTGAAAACGTCTGCGTTTTTGCGTGGAAGTGAGTGAGAAGTGCACGGTCCCTGCCTCTCAAAGGGATGGAGTCAAGCTGCAACAAGCCTGGAGTGAAACACAGGACCATGCTGGGGTGGCACCAATTACAGATGAAGAATAAAAGTGTGCGTTAAGTCATTTTCCACCACAGAAACAAAGCATTAGAGGAAAAAGGGCAGAACTTTTGCGCATTGGAGAGTTAAACCTAATAAAAGTCAGAGGTGATTACTTACTCATGAAAACGATGATGGAGACATAAGTGCGTGTTGTTATTAAATCCATGGCTCTCTCCTTTGCAGCTCCACGGCGACAGCGGAGTTGTGGCTCATTTACGCCTTCGTGGAAACGCGTCGCGCGCACAAACAAACGCACACACGCGCTCCTCCGGACAGTGTAGTTATGTCTCCAAGTTGCGCACTGTTACTCATACTGGTGATGCTGATGCTGCTGCAGCTCCCAGTGACGACAGCTCCCCCCATCCCCACCCCACACCCCTCCTCCCGCCTCAGCGCGCGTTAGTCACCGCTCATAAGGGCTCCGTCGGTCCCGGAGGCAGGATGTGCGTCCTGCAGCGGGTCTCAGAGCGATCTGCGCTCCAGCTGCTGACATCAGGACGCAGCATCAGCCAGTCCAGGGAAAAGATTTATAGGTCTATTATTTATTACAATACCAGCAGGGGGATGTAATTTGATATTTATGGCATAATAAATAAATTTGACAATTGAGTATTTAATAATAAAAAAAGAAAGAACAGTTTTCATTATGGCTTCAAAGGAGTTTAAAAACAGCAAATGTTTGAAGTTCCAGCATTTGTGCAACTTTTTAACCACAGCTTGACTATTAAGGCTCGTTCATTAAAGCTGAAGATTTTATTCAGCAAAGCTTCAATATATTCAAACTCCTATAAAAAGCACCCATGATTGTTTTTAAACAAGTAAATTAAATCAGCATTTCTCACAAAGAAGATAATGAGCCATAAAAACACAGAAAAATGCCTCAAAATGTTTTTATTTTATTTCTTTGCTTTTAATTTAGTAAACTGTACCCAGTAACAACGGCTGAGGTGAAGAACACAGATTTGGAATTTTAAAAACAGTGTCTTTTAGCACCCCCTAGAGTCTGTTAGTGACACCAAAAGTGAAACTTATCTCCTCGCTGTGCATTCGTCTTTTTAATGGGCTCGACACAAGCAAAACACAAACACAATTCATTTTCAATGAGACATGCACGACAAAGCGATAATCGCGGGTCTTCATGTGAAATTTTGCGCTTGTGCCAGCGACGTGATCCCAGAAAGTTGAAAAATGTTCAACTTTTCACAGCTGTCGCTTGGACAAGGACCAATCAGCGGAGGTTTCATTGACTGACCAATGAGCGGACAGGATGCTTCTCAGTACATCTCCGGGCAAACATGGAGGAAAGGTTAATACTTCCCAATGTCCCAGAGCTTTCCAAGACTTCACTTAACGCTAGCAAAACCTTGTGAGACTTCATGTCTACCAATTTTTCAACTCTGAACTGCTTTAATAACCCAAATTTCCCTCCATTTTGACGGCCAATCAAAACAATGGAAGACTTGCTATTCACCCTGGAACAGAGGCGTCGCTGGCTGGCTTTTGCCGCTGGCCGCTGCCGCTTGTCACCTCCCGTATGTCAGGCTATCAAAGCAATAGCGATGAGTTTCACTGATCGCAGTCATTTGTCGCCTCCAGTGTGTCGAGCACATAACACCTTAATCTAACTGCTGAAATGTCTCCTCAGCCTTCATTAGTGTCTACAGGAGCGGTTCATCACTAAATCAAACTAATCAGCTGTGTTCATGATCTAAAACATGCTGGAAACATGCTGGAAGCAGACTGCAGCACCAGGCATGTCAGCTCCACTTTACTAAGTCCAACAGGGACCGGACCGCCACTCTGAAGTTGCAAGTGTGGTATTCTGGCCACAGAGGGCGGTGGGGGTCTTAGAGACTTTTCATTAACCAAGTAAAGGGTCATTTTAGCACAAACTGGCTCAAGACAACGATTTAAATATGAAAAAGTTACATAGTATGGCTGTAATGAATGTTTTACATGAACTGTAGGTCACATTATCTAAAAGGGATGAAAACTGAAAAGAAGGCGACCTTGACTGCAGGATAAGAATCACAATCACTGCTCAAAATCCACAAAGGACTCATCAGAGCAAACTGAAGTTTTGCAAGTTAGTGAGAAAATTACTAAACACCAAATCTGCATCATGACCTGGTTTAGAGAGTTAACCCAAAAAAGCAACAACATCACGTTGAAGTTTTTAAAGCTGATCTATTTTTGTCACTCACCTACATCAGAGCAGATTTCTGTCCTCTGCTGCTGTCTCTGTGTTTCATTCCTGCTTCAGCCGTTCTAAACCCCCCTTCTGTCTGGTCTCTAGTTTGTTTATCTTGGATTTTCTGATTTAGGTTATTTCGATCATCTGTCTCCTCCATCCTTGTTCTTGACTTTAAGGTCCCAAATGAATTGTTTATTTTTCAGAAACGTGCATGACAACAGTCAGGATTTACATTTATTTCAGGGAAACAGAAGAACAAAAATAATTATGAAAAAAAAATAAAACTTTCTTGCCATAAAACACCAAACCAGGGGTAGGCAATCCTGGTCCTCGAGTGCTGTTTTCCTGCATGTTTTAGTCATTTCCCTGCTCCAACACACCTGATTCAGTGGTTGAATCACCTGCTCAGCAGGTTATCAAGCTCTGCAGAAGCCTTTTAATCACCTACTGAATAAAATCTGATGTGTTGGAGCAGCAACTAAAACATGCTGATGGTGGCACTCAAGGACCAAGACTGCACCCCAACCTAAAAGGTTCGTTGAGATTGGTTCTCACGTTTACTGAATGACACCTTTCTGCCACTGCTGTAGAGAAGAGCATGTCAGACGTTCTATGGATGTTGTTGAGACTCGGTTTGAGGTGGAACAACAGTCAACAAGTTGACATCACATGCTCTAAGTGGCAGAACAGACTTGTCTCGCCATGGCTGTAAATGTTGGTGTAAATCCCACAAATGGTGTTCTATCTCTAGTTTGGCCCTAGGGCCTGGTTTCACAGAGCATCAGAACTGAGTATATATGTAGAACTGACTGAGATAGACAGAAAAGGCTCTTGAAGGCAGTGGACATTAAGGGAGAAAAAATTCTAAAAAGTAAAGAAATCTACAACATCTATACACATATTCACTATAAATGTGTGATTTTTGCTTAACTGTGTGTCTACACATAATCTGAATTATTAACACATTATTTTCACCAGCTGTCTCATTAAAAAGGGAATTTCCCCCAATTTTAATGCACATTAGACATGTACATCACCGCACTCCAACCTACACACACATAACAATGGTCCAACAATGGGTGAGTGGTGATGGAGGAGGTCCGCACCCACTCCCTGTCTCAGTATGACCACGCCCACCCATTCCTCTCTCAGGTTGCTATAAGCTGAGAAGCTCCGATATCAGGAAAGGGCTCAGAGTAAAGCCGGTGATCCTCCAGCCTGGAGAGGTGAGAGATGATTATGCAAAAAAGTCTCCAATTGTGACATCACAAATGGGGACATTTTGAAACAGCTCGTTTTAAGTTCATAATTCTTAAACCAAACACTGACAGAAAATAGATGGACTTTTTTCCACGTTTTGAGAGTTAATAGAGGCACCACTAGAGTCCCACATGGCAGCACAAAACAATGCAAAAAGTGAGTTTTGCTAAATATTTCCCATTTCAATCCCATAGGAGAAGTGCAGTTTGACCTAAACGTGGCATGTGGCTGGATAGGCTGAGGTCCACCGATCAGACCAGAGGTGGTTTTGCAATGCGATGAAGATCAGACCAGTTTCTTTTATTTTGTTTCATCTCTACCAATCATGTTAGTGCTTCAGAACAATGTTTGTTTAGTTATCTGTAATTCAGACTGAAATCTTTATTTCTACCTTGTTTTGTGTTGCTCACAGGAAATGCAAAGATTCTATTTTTATGAGTCTTTCATTTTTTGCTGAAAAACCTGAGAGGAATGCGTTCATGCTGGCAGCGTAGTTGAGAATTCCAGCGTGAGTACCACCACAGTAGTTATTATTCACTTTCTACCTCTTGTTGTTGGGTGTGTGAGTCAGTTTTACTCTGATTTGAACAGCTTGTGTTATGAGTGAGCATTAGCCTTTAAGCGGTCTTTGTGGGGTTTGAGAGAAAACACGTTTCTGATGAGCTGATCACTTAACTGTGCTGAATGTCAGCAAAATGTCAAACAGATTTTATTTAGATGAATAATTAGTGGAAATGTTTTTAGCATTCAGATCATGGCATAATTATTTTAGGGTAATCATACTATAAGAGTAGGGTGCACTACGTTATTTAGTGACTATTTAAAATGAATCTCACTTAAAATGTCAGTTGGAGTTTTAATGCATCATTTTTGTTTGTTTTGTAAATAATACACAATGTTCGTGCTGCTTTCCAATGCTAAATGTGACTTTTAAATAAAAATTGTCCTCTTAATACAAATTTATTCAATTATTTGTTTTCTGTATGAGTTGACTAGGCACCTTTTTTTTCTTAAGCTGAAATCAAAGTTTTTTTAAATCTTACTTATTTAGACCTCTTTTGCTTTAGCTAAAAAACTTCATCTTTGACCGATTTGCAGTTTTAGACCGTGTGAAAGAATCCTAAGATGCTAAAAACAAAGTGTGTAGCAACGGTGGAAGGGGAAAACAAACAGATGGCAAATTTGCAGTAAAACAAAAGAGAATATTGACAATCAAGCTAGTATTAACTTGTGACCGATGACTGAAATGTGCAGCAGAACTCCGGAAAAGAAACACACAAAGCTCCCACAATGACGCCGCATGTTCCGCCTATTAGATAAAACTTTCCAAAATATGGAGATAAAGTGGATTTTCCATTCCGGTTTGTGGTCACATGGCTTCCTGGTGAACTCTCACAGACCGTCTTTGTGTGATTCTTCTTTCTCCTTCTTCATAAACTTTGATTAATTTCTCATCAGCAGATGTTTTTCTGCTCAGGAGGCTGACAGACAAACTACAGCCGATTCTGATGTCCGACTCGTCGACCCGTCCAGACATCTTTACTGCAGTTTGGACCGCCGCCATTTTGGCTCACCTACACCTCTCCGTTCATGGCTTTGATCTAAAACATCACATTTACATTAGCTTGCAGCGCAACGGGACTAGAAGAGTTGATAAATGTGATATTGTTCATCTGATTATCAAAGACAAACACTGCATTAGTCAAGTCAAGCATGTGGTTTCAAACCTTTTCAAAAAGTCACGTCTAATTAGCCCGAGGAGTGATGTTTGTTTTTCTTGTCATGTTATTTAGTGCAGTTTGGAGAAAATCCACAGAAATATCAGCTCATTATTAACTGTCTGGCTGCTCAAAGTAAGCTAATAAAATAAAAAAGAATGACAGAATCAAGGCTTTTTTCAGTGAAACTGACAAGTTTGACATTTTCAAAAGTTGCTTTGGTTTCTTTTCCATTTCTTTTTTCTGTTGGACTGGTCAGAGTTCTGGTTCATGCACGGCCTTTTGGAGCTGCTGGAGGATTTAGATGCAGGGCAGCAGCCCAAGTCACATACTGCAACGGTACATTTGGTTTTATGCAGCTTGGAGCTGAATGATCTGATTAGACTTTCTCAACATTTTTCTTTTGTGAATTTTTTATTAATTTCTCAATTTTTATCTTTTTTACAAAGTGCAAAAGTTTTTATAAATGAAAAAATAAAACACTTTTGTTATTTATCATCATCTTGAGATGCTAATAAAATTTTGTTCAACTTGTGTTTTGTAAAGCCTGGACATATTTTTAGTTTTAAAGAGGGACTAGAATGTGAACCAACTTTCTCCTTGTTGTTGTTGAATAAGACAGCTTGGGTGGTCAACAGTAGCATGGCAAAAAGTCAAAGCCGTGTGTGACCTACTTTTTATGTAAATTAGAAAGTTGAAAAAGGCGAGAGAAAAACTTCTGTTCTGAGAAAGCCTTCCTTAACACGTCATAAGGGGGAGCCACGCCTCCTCAAACCTGCATGTCTCCAGTGTCTGAGGCCTTCTGGGGAAACCAACCAATCAGCAAGCAGCTCATTATCATATTCATGTCCTGGCCGAGTGGGAGGGGCTAAACAGCTCTTTTCACAGCAAGGCTGGTTTAGGGGTTTTAGAATGGCCTGTATCAGGGCTCCTGGGACAGATGAAAGCTAAAAGAACATTTCTTATGCTTTTTAGAGGCTCAAAGCTGTTTTAGATTGTTGATTAACTGCGTTCTAGGACCTCTTTAAAGATCAAACCTACCAAATCAATGAGGATGATCCTAAAATCAACTGTTTTTTTTAGCAAATTTGTGATTTTTTTATTGTTTATGTGTCCTATTTGCTTGCCATATTTGATATTTCTTTAAAGCTTTGCATCGACCAATCACTTAAAATGCTGAACAGACAGATGTTTCAACAGATTAAGTCATATTTACCACCTAATCAGACGGAAATTATTTATTTATTTTAACATCCAAACTCATAAAAGTTAAATATGACGTGATTTTGGGATTTTAAGGATCTGTTCTTCTCATCTTCATCATCTTTATGATTCCACTGTGGAGAATTTCCTCTGCAACACAAAGAGGAAAAGCTGTTGCTCTAACAAAAGGCACCTTCTTCCTTCATATCTAAGAGTTTCTTACACATTTCATCGCTCTAAACTACTGAATGTGTCGACAAAACAGTGAACACCAAAGTGATCGGATTGTTTTTCCGGTGGATTTAGAGGAAGCACACATGAAACATTACAGATCTTTTTTTGGTTCATACTGTGAACTGAAGCTCCAGGCCAGCTAACTCATACTCCTTTAGAGACGAGGAAGTTGCTCTAGCTGCGTAAGCCAGCGAGCTTTTGACAGATTCTATAAAACAAATACAATATTCTATGAGTGACTTGACATTTCAAACTGTAGTTTGTTTTGCTGGTTCAGAGCAGGAGTTTTCAGTTTCAGAGATGAAACAACTGAGGATTTTGTTTCCTTTGCAAAGCATCACAAATCCTCGGGCGGTGTCTTTTTTTTAATAGCTGAAAGCAATGTGAAGGAATTTGAGGGAGGACAAAGGATGACGCGATGCTCGTGCAAATTTAAATAAATGATAGTGTGAAGACTGCAGGAAAGTGTAAAATAAAAATAAATAGCTAAATCAACCACAGGAGAAAAGATGGGGAATCCCCCCAAAACCACTAGATTTAGAAGCTAAAGTGATGGCACTGAGGAGGAGATTAAGAGAAGAAGCAGCACATGAACATAAAAGGATGTTTTGTGTGGATGAATTTTTATCTGTCATCTAAATCAGAGAAGTGACGGGAAGTACGACGATGAGTCTCTTTGGGTTTTAACAAGTTGGCCCTGAAGGAAGTTATGGATTTTAAGAAAACCGCTTATTGCTGTTCTTAATCATTTCATTTTATTTTGAGTTAAATTATAAGATTGTCACATGTGTTACTGCTACATCCTGCTTTTTTTGACTACAAATCCCAATCTAAACAGTCAACACTCACTATTAAGTCTCAAAGTTGGACACTAAATGCATCATAGACATTCAGACACTTTCGTGTTTAAAACATTAATTTGCAGACACATTATCTACAGTGTAAAAAGGAAAAACATGTTTCATAAGGCGGATAAAAATGAATGAAAAGCATCTTGGTTAATTAAATATTCAGAGTATTTAAAGGTTTCAAGGATAATTACCATAATATACCAAGATTATTTCTATAGCACATTTGAACTCTTAAAAAAAGCAACACTGGGTACCTTTAGCACAAAAAAATGTCCCTGATCAAAAGGTGTAATTCAAATTCTATAATATTTCATAAGTCAGATTGTTTTACACAGATCCCATTCTTGGCTTTAGCACTCATTAAACATAATAAAATATGTTTTTTGGGTTTTTTTTTTAGATTTAACCCCTTTAATGCCAGGTGTTATTAAAATAAAATCTGCATTGTAAAAAAAAACACTACTGCCTGCACAAAAAATATGTACTAAGGGACCTCCAAGGGTTAAAACAGCATGACAGCTGACCAAAGATACAAAAATGATAAAAACTGCATAAAAAGTCAAACAGTGACACACAATGATCAAATCAGCGTTCAAAAGCAAGATAAAAGTAAAGGACCTTAAGACTGGACTAGCTAGCAATGGGGCCCGCCTCACATGCAGAGGAAGCTCATTCAGGATCTATAATGCACTTTGGGAACAGTTAGGATCAGGTGATTGGCTGACCTCAATGATCGCGGTGGCACATATGGATAGATGATATCGGACAGATAGGAAGGGGCCTGGACGTGAAGAATTATATAAGCAAACACAAGGACCTTGAATTTGACACGGAAGAGCACGGGGAGCCAATGCAAGTCTGCCAGGACAGGAGTGATGTGCCTGCGTAGGAACCGAGCCGCGGCATTTTGAACCTTTTGGAGACGATTCATGGATGGTTTGTTGACTCCTATTAGGGTTGAGTTTGCGTAGTCCAGTCTGGAGGTTATGAATGCATGGATGGCTGATTCTAAGTGAGGCCTATTCAGAATGGGTTTCAGACAAGTTAACCGGCGGAGTTGGAAAAAACAGGACTTATCTGTGGAGTCAAATTTAACTCAGAGTCCAACTTGACCCCCAGGCTAGTGACACAGGACTTGAGATTAAGAGGGAAGGACGTGAAATCGGAGGGACCTTTGCAGTCCCGGCCAGTATTGTGGCTGGCCAATCACAGCGCGTTTATTTAGAAAAAACGATGTATTTTTGCCTTCTTCCCGCTTCTTTCATGATGTATGGTGGACTGCCCTGTTGATTGACATTGGCAGTGGGCAATCTGGTTTTGGTGGGCCAATCACAGCACTCTGTTGGTGGGCGGGATCCTACTGAAAAAACAAAGATGGCGACGGCTCGTTTGAAACGCCTTTGGCATCAACTTTGGACAATTCTGACTTGGGCTTTTCTTTGAGTCAAGAGTGATAGAGGTACTTAAGTTTATTCAGAAAAAGGATGTATTTGCATCTTTTGTGACAAAGTATGGCAGATGGCCTCATTTACTGACATCCGTAGCGGTGATACGTCACGTTGTTTGTTGTCCAATAGCATGCTGCGCTCAATCACACCAACCACTGCGATTCTATTTATTTGACCTCAGCAAAAATATTCTTGCTTAAGTTATAGCAGGAGTTTAAATTTCAAAATTCCTTGGAGGAATTTGATGATAGATGGTGGAGATGATAAATGGTAGATACCACATGACGTTGAAGAATTTCAGCTGTTTCACTTTGCTGTCCTGCCAAATGTTACTCTCAGCTCATTTTAGATCTAGTATTGGATAAGTAGGTTCTGTGTGAAAATAAAATCCATCCCTGATGGATTTCACATTATTGAGCTTTATTATTATTATTATTATCTCAAAAAGCACAGCTCTCTGGATGCTGAGCTTTCTTTGCTATATCAGAAACACTCTTTATACACATTCTTCATATAAATGAATGGCCTTTATTTTTATGTTAAATATCGCCACGTAAACAACTAAAGTCGCCTTTTAGAGAGCCACCCTTTAATGAAATGTAGCCCAGAGGCATTACGTGTGTGGAACATTTGATAATGTCACACGGTGGTTAGCACACCCTCAATTAAACCTTCTTAATAAGCTCGAAATAAAAAACAAGTGTTAGTCTCTTTCTCATCATAATTGCTGTTTTTTTTTCTGGTAAGCTATAAAGTTAAAGAGAAGCAACAACTATTAAAAGCTGGCGATCGACGTCATAACCCGTACGAATGGCTCACCTGGGGATGCTGGAGCGGTTCCCATGGCAGCAGCCATTGATCTCTGCAGCTCTGCTGAGTGATGTGTGGAGAAATGACAGCTTTCTCTGCACTCCAACGGAGGTTGATGTAAAGGCCACAGAAGATGTGTGGTTTTTTCAGCCACTGGATGTAAAACTGAAATAAACTTTACGGCTGAAAGTGGAGGACAGCTGGAGGAAATAAACTGTGTTTATTCGCTGCGATCTGCACATGAGGTGCTTATAATTAACTTGCGTGAATGGAAAAACACACAAAAGTAATGGCATTTGTCCTGTTAGTCACAGCTAAAATACCACATTGACATTTTTATATTATACCAAAGTAATTCTTGTTCTAAGAATCATCTACCTCATCTTGTTTTTGTCTGACTTGATGTTTGTCTCTTGTTTCACTGTAAAAAATGTCCCAACGGTCGATCACAGAGCTTGCTTTGCCAGGTCACTCTGCCCATTTGTCCTTCCAGAAATAAAATCTGCTTTTTCAAGGTTTCAAGCCAAAAAGAGAGTGAAAACAGAAAGAAAGAATTAAAAGGTTCTGCTGGAAAAGCAGACTTTAAGCTTTTTTCATGTGTTTTATAGCTGAAACCTGTGCTTTAGTTTCAATTTCTTTGTTTTTGAGAACTTTCTTGCAGCTGAGGAATCACAGAAACGCCGTTTAGTCTCTTGTCTTGATGGTTCCAGTTATGATGGCGTCCTTCACTAGAAGTTGACACTCGTGTTGGAGCAGGTGAAGAGCTTCAACAGCGAGATGGATTTTTGAGGGAGTGATTTTTCTTTTCCAGACCTCTTGATGTTTATTTTTCTTGGTTTAAATTCAAACTTTCTTTTTCAATTAGCTTCGAGCTACAGATAGCTAAGTTGTAAAGGATTTGAGGATCTGTTGTTTAGTTTAGTAACAAAAATGTTGAGAAAAAAGGATTTGTCCTTCTCACTTCTTCTGTTCGTTTAAACTAAAATGTTTCAGATCAGCAAACTTATTTCAGTATCAAACTAAGATAACCCAAGTAAATACAAAATGTAGTCTATGAGTTTGTTTATTAAAGGTCTTGTTTACTGAGAAACCGGGTCAGGGTTACTCTAAGTTTCACATGCTGCATGTGAAACTTTTCTTCAACCTCTACTTCCTGCATCAGTTGCAAAAGGAAAATAAAAGCCAGTTTCTTCTGAGTAACAAGAAAAACTTAATATTCATGACCCCACCCACTTTGGTTTACGACCACAGAAGGCTGTGTTGTATTGATTTAACCACAGACATCATATATGTAGATGCCTCGTGGACTGGTGATGCCTATTGGAGCTGACATAACAGCAGGCCGCCATCTTGGATGGGTCTCCATTCGCCCATTTCTACCTTGGAAGGTGTTTAACTAAAAAACACATTTTATTAACAAAATCAGACATATGGTATGGTATGATAATTAAAATATAAATATAATGAAATAATGATAGTAATCCCATGTGATGTTTTCAATAGTGCGCCGGTCATTGCAACCATAGGCTGCACAAAAAACGGGTATAGTTGCCCAGCCTGCGTTGACTAGTTGGGTTTGGAGAGTGAGGAACCCATCCAATATGGCGGCAATGCTGTTACGCTCTTCAGTGCCCAATGGGGCGTCTACATATTCATGTCTATGGGTTTAACAGTCAGGAGAGAGCAGAGCGCGTCTCGGCTAGTAGAAGCTAACCATTAGCATTAGCAACTCTTCAACATGGCGGAATAAGTTCAGACTTTTGTTTTTGTGGAGTTAACACATCAATGTTGCATTTTTTACCCAAAAAAATATGTTTTACAGTATTGTGAGTTTTGTTAATGAAGGCAGCAGAAGAGTCGAGTTGCTGTTTGCCAATCAGAAGTGAGACGTTTGCATATCACGAATATTAATCAGTGAGACTTGCAATTCTCATTGTTGTCTGCCTCCCCCCCCAACAAACTTACACTGCAGGCCTCACTTGGTTGAGGTCAACAATAAGGAAAAGGCTGGAAGGACCAAAAAAAACCCACAAAGATCCTTCACATATTTGCCAAAAAATATCTTGATGATCCCCAAGAAAATATTCTTGTCAGTCCAGCAGACAAAACTGGAACTTCTTAAAGCTTTACATCTGGCGTTAAACTAAGCCTTCAGATTAAACATGGTGGTGGTAGTGTGAGGGTCTGGGTCTAAATTGCTGCTCCAGGACTTGGAGCATTTGCTGTAATTGGTGGAAAAATTAGTTCTGCCCTAAATCAGAAAATCCTGAAGGAAAATGTCTGACCTTTGACCTTAGACGAGTCACTCATGCTGTAAAACCACGCAACGTGCCTGACTGATGGGAAGTTCACGTGTGATGTTTACTCCTCTAAGGAACGACAGGCCTTTAATTAATTAGTCTTTTACACAATATGACAACCACATGTGTTAGCAACTATAAAAAAGAGCTAACTGACTTACTAAAGAGGATTTATGGTGTTACTTGATATATAGTCCCTCATCGGAGAGTTTCTGAGGCCTGGGAGGACAGAATCGTGACACGGGCTTTAAAGTTGTTGACCAACAGCTCAGGCTGAGTGTCACTGATCTGAGGGTCCTTGGCAGGGACTCTCTGGAGCCTAAACCACCAGCTTTTCTGATCTCAGACCAAGTTTCCTCTTTAAGCTGCTGCCTCTTCACAACAACGAGCCTCAAAGTGGCCTGGCAGACATCAGGAACAGGCAGTAAAAAATAATAACAGGAGACGGGATGACAAAGGCACACTTGTGAGCGGAACTTGAGGGTTCTGTTAATACTCGCTGAAGGGCCCAACAGAGAGTCGCTTATGAATGTCGGCAATATCCTCAGATAAACTAGTAAACATTGATTCAGTCACAGCAGGATCAATGAGCAGGTCCAAAACAGTAGTAAACTCATGAGTTTTGACGTGTGGCAATAAACAGTTTAAGAGCTTTGCTAAATCCTTTATTGCTTTTTTTTTTGTCTGTTAATTGACGTGTGTCAGGGCAGAATTACATTTGTGAAACAACAATCAGTACTCTATTACACCTTTAGAAATGTAACTTACTGTTTAAATGAAGGTGTTCAGCTTTTAATGTGCAAAGTGTTACTCTTTTTATCTCTTAAGGTTTAAAAATGTCCTTTTCTGTAACCAAAAGGCTAATCTGGGTGTGGCGATTATTAGAAATTCAATTCTTCATTCAAATACACAGAATACATGACAAAGATAAAGAACAGAACTAAAAAGAAAATTGCTTTTTAACTGCATTAATAACATTAAAGAGCTGAAATCTGTAAAAGTACCAAAAACCTAATGTTTAATCATCAGTTAAGTCATTTTATGTGTTTTAGTTTTTTATTACTACGGAATAATTGTGAATAGTGGTGTTTATTATTAAAATAAAAAATTTAAATGTATTATTCCACAAAAAATCTAGCTTTTTTTGCTCACTGAGCTAATTGCATGTGCAATCAATCAATAAAAGTATGCAACTTATTTACTTTTCCTAATCCAGTGTTAAATTTGTTTAAGGTTTTATCCTATTGTTTCTCTCACATCCATGCAATCTGTCATTATCTCAGTCTTAAATAGATTTTTTATGCTTTTTTTCTAGTAAAATATATTATTTCTGAGTGTGAGACAGGAAATAGTGCTTTGCTCACAGCATCACTGAGTCATCGCTCTATTTATAATAATAAAAGGAAAATCCACAACTCCTCAAGCACTGAATTATTGTAATTTTTTAGTCAAAATGTGATAACTTTGAATATATTCTGGCTTTTTAAGCTAACTTCCCTCAATATATTAATCATGTATCATCTGTGCATATTTCTTTTTTTCATTAATTTCAGGCATTTCATTGGACGTTTCATTCATTCACCATAAAGCAGCGTGACTCGTAAACAGATGTTTCCTTTTTTGAAGCAGTAGCACATGTAGATGCCGTGTGTCCTCTAAATCAGACGGATCAATGCTCGCTGAGGTGTGTGTCTCAGGAACATAATAGGAAGGTTTCATGTCTGAACACACAAGACGTTGCCGCTGAATATATAAGAAACATTAGTGACATAACGTCATTATACATATGTCAGCTTATTCTGACTTTATCCAAAGACAGATTTAAAAATAAAAAGTTGTTTTTCACACTTTTCTTTGTTTTTTTATAGTTCTGCCCTCTGATTGGCTGCAGACTTCTTGTTTATCAGACCACCTCTGACAGCTCACCTCCTGGTCAATACAGCAGCCCCTTAGCTGTTCACAGCCAGCACTGACATAATTGCTCTAATTAAAAGCAGGTCAAATCAACCCCCTGACCTGTTTGAGCCCATGCATTTAACAACAAACAGCTCCATTAATATGTCAATTGGACTCCATGGAGGCACTTCACAGTAGATCCATTCAACCACACCAGTGAGGCTCAGGCTGTGTAATTAAATACAATTCTGCTGCAGATACGTGGGGTATGCTTTTATTAAAGAGATTATGTAACCCTCCAGAGAAAATATTTACAGAAACAACTTTATGAATGGTGATGATTGTCACTCCAACGGGCATTACTGATGCAAGATTGGATGCACGCGTTTTCATTTCCTTTAGTGCACATTTCTGTTAACAAATGTGAACCATATTGTGATTTTTATGGAAGGTTAGATAATGAAAATGGTCAGAAAGCCTGGGGAATCGGGACGCTCGATCAAAGGGAATTTAAATGTCGATGGAGAAGTTGGTATGTGTTATAGGGCTTTGGCTTTGCAACAAAAAATCTCAAAACAAGCTCATAAAACAAAAATAGCATGCTCATTTGAAACATTTTTGCAGGCATAAGTATGAGCTGCTGTACTATACGCCAGTTCTCAGCAACAGGAAGTGCAGCAGAGCAACATGTCTGTTTATTCGGCAGAGTGATGAAGTGATGGGAATAGTAATGAATGCATGCAGGCTGCAGAGGGAACCTGGCTGTCCTTCACCTCATCGACCTCTCACTCCTCTCCAGGATTTGGCGATTGAACAGAGAATCAGCAGAAATCTCACTTAAGTGATCAAAGGAGATTCTGCTGCAGATCCTCCAGTCAACGCAATCTCCTAAGAGATGTGTGTGTGCGTGTCTGTGTGTGCGTGCATGTGTGTGTGCGCATGCGTGTGTGAGTGTGTGTATGTGCATGTGTGTGTGCATGCCTGTGTGTGTGTGCATGAATGTGTGAGTATGTGTGTGCATGCATGTATGCGTGCCTGCATGTGTGTGTTTGTGTATGCATGTGTATGTGTGCAGAAGGTCAAACCATCACTTGTCTCTTTAAATTTTGCTTCCAAAGATTCAGACTTCCTTGTATTTTTCATGTGGTCTTGAACAATAGTTCTCCAGCATTTCAAATGTTCTTTTAAACTTTTATTCGGATCCTTGATCTATTTTCTGTCCAATGTCGAACCTTTTCTAAAGGACTGATGTTGAGCCACTTATCTCTGATTTATGAATCATTCAGTCAGAAAGAACTCTCCACTCAATGAATGAATCGCTGTTGTGTACAGACGGCAGACATCTTTGTACTTTAGGTGCTTTGCTAACAGAAGCCTGTCTACACAAAGAAAGATGCACAAACCCACAGCGCATGTTTTAGCTGCACCTTATTTGCTCTTGCTGAGTGTCAGATTCAAAAGCATGAATTATGTTGTAGCAAACAGGCCTATTAACTTCAGCCAGTTTGAGCAATTTGCTCAAATTTGCGTACCCCATTGCTTGAGTGGACTAGGCCATGTGCAAATCTATATAAACATGTGATTATTCCTTTAAATGCATGAATACCTCATTTACATGCAAACCAACTGCATGAGTGTTTAGAGTTCAGAATGAAGCTCCATCCATCCATCCATTGTCTTCCACTTATCCGGAGTCGGGTCGCGGGGGCAGCAGCCTAAGGAGGGAAGCCCAGACCTCCCTCTCCCCAGCCACTTGGGCCAGCTCCTCCGGGGGAATCCCAAGGCGTTCCCAGGCCAGCCGAGAGACATAATCTCTCCAGCGTGTCCTGGGTCTTCCTTTGGGTCTCCTCCCGGTTGGACGTGCCCGGAAAACCTCACCAGGGAGGCGTCCAGGAGGCATCCTAATCAGATGCCCGAGCCACCTCAACTGGCTCCTCTCGATGTGGAGGAGCAGCGGGTCTACTCTGAGCCCCTCCCGGATGACCGAGCTTCTCACCCTATCTCTAAGGGAGAGTCCAGCCACCCTGCGAAGAAAACTCATTTCGGCCGCTTGTATTCGCGATCTCGTTCTTTCGGTCACTACCCAAAGCTCGTGACCATAGGTGAGGGTAGGAACGTAGATCGACCGGTAAATTGAGAGCTTCGCCTTTCGGCTCAGCTCCCTCTTCACCACAACAGACCGGCACAACGCCCGCATCACTGCAGACGCAGCACCAATCCGCCTGTCGATCTCACGCTCCACCCTTCCCTCACTCGTGAACAAGACCCCGAGATACTTAAACTCCTCCACTTGGGGCAGGACCTCGTCCCTGACCTGGAGAAGGCATTCTACCCTTTTCCGACTCAAGACCATGGTCTCGGATTTAGATGAGCTGATTTTCATCCCAGCTGCTTCACACCCGGCTGAGAACTGCTCCAGTGAAAGCCGGAGATCACGTTCTGACGAAGCCAACAGGACCACATCATCTGCAAAAAGCAGAGACCTGATCCTTAGGCCACCAAAACGGATCCCCTCACCACCTTGGCTGCACCTAGAAATTCTGTCCATAAAAGTTATGAACAGAATCGGTGACAAAGGGCAGCCTTGGCGGAGTCCAACTCTCACCGGAAACGAGCCCGACTTACTGCCGGCAATGCGGACCAAGCTCTGACACTGGTCGTACAGGGACCTAACAGCCCGTATCAAGGGGCCTGTTACCCCATACTCCCAGAGTACCCCCCACAGGGCCCCCCGAGGGACGCGGTCGAACGCCTTCTCCAAATCCACAAAACACATGTAGATTGGTTGGGCGAACTCCCACGCACCCTCCAGGACTCCCCCAAGGGTATAGAGCTGGTCCAGTGTTTCACGGCCAGGACGAAAACCACATTGCTCCTCCTGAATCCGAGGTTCGACTATCCGACGGACCCTCCTCTCCAGAACCCCTGAATAGACCTTACCAGGGAGGCTCAGGAGTGTGATCCCCCTGTAGTTGGAACACACCCTGCGGTCCCCCTTTTTAAATAGGGGGACCACCACCCCGGTCTGCCAATCCAGTGGAACTGCCCCCGATGTCCACGCGATATTGCAGAGCCGCGTCAACCAACACAGCCCCACAACATCCAGGGCCTTAAGGAAATCCGGGCAGATCTCATCCACCCCCGGAGCCTTTCCACTGAGGAGTTTTTTGACCACCTCAGTGACCTCTGCTCCAGAGATTGGAGAGCCCAACCCAAAACCCCCAGACTCTGCTTCCATCCTGGAAGACGTGCCGGTGGGATTGAGGAGGTCTTCGAAGCTCAAATATCTCTATTATTTAGACAGAAGCGTAAAATCATACGCTGCACCGACAACTGATGCATAGTCCTTTGGTGAATTTGGGTTTGTGCATTTCCACATATTTAGTAGCACTGACAACTAAATTCTGAACAAAACAAAATATTTTGATCAAAATTTGACATGTTCTTAAAGAGGATGAGATCTGTAGATATTATTCTGGAGGATCTTTTCAAAACGATAACTGAAGAAGAGTTATTTTCTTCAAATTAGCAGTGAAGGAAAGTCGTGTATTTAAGAAAAAAATGGGGGAAATAAGAAAGATTTAAGGTCATAATACACGGTTTCAGCCCAAATACCGTTTGATTTTCAAACTCCTGTCAGTCATCTTTAATGTTTTTACACAGATTCAGCAAATATAATGGGAACAAACTGAATAAATGTATTATCTACTAGTTCCAAAATGCCTTACAGCTATTATTTGAAGGCAAATCTTTCCAAGTTGTCTGTTATGAATAGAATATGAGTTTTCCCTGGTCTGCATTAAGTCAACGCACAAAATATCTGGACCGAAACATTAAACCAATTTCAAAAGTTCAGACTGACAGAAAGTATTAAGAATGACTTTAAAAAAATTTAAAACAGACATCAATAAATGCTTAGAAATTAAGAAAATATGGACACTTAATGTCTTTCCTGCATATTTTGTTAAAGTGGTATTTTACTCATATTTAATAAATTTGCAGCGGTCTCTAGTAATAAATGCCTTGTAAGTCGTACTGAGGGAGAAAAAGCTCCTGTGCGCTTGTTTGAGGAACTAGAAGTGAGCCAGATCAGAGCTGAGCTTCAGACGACAGGATTTGGAGTCTTATTTCCTGATATTTGTAGCCTAGTGAACTAGACCAAATTCTTGCCTTGCAAAGTTTGGTCTAGGCATGCTTCATTGGAACCCTCGCAGCCTGATCTACTGCTGTGGCTGTCCAATCACAGCTCGCTATAGTTTTGGTTGGGCCAATCACAGAGCGGGAGTAGCCGATGACATCAGCGCTGCGGCCGTGAACACAAACAACATGACGGCAACGCAGGAACCACGACTTTGTCATCAACATTGGATTATTTAGACTCCAACGTGCGTAAGTCTGTCAGATATACTTAGCGGCTTCTTATTTTTATCAAACAAAGTAGTGCAATGTCCCAGTACACCTGATATTCACATGTTTTTCATACAAAAACGACAGAAATCATTGATGTTAGATGCCATTGCTGCCTCCCGCTTTTCCGTCGCTGTGATTACGTCACGTTGTTCGTTACTCTGATTGGTCCTAGCGCTATCCAATTGCGTGCTGACATTTTGAAAGACAATCGTAGATCCCGCCTCACGACTGAGGGCCGTCAATGGTTCGTGGCCAGACTATATATTCACATATATAGGATGGCTTGCCAGGCTATGATATATGGATATCTCACCTCTGATTGGCTAACAGCAATGCGACTCTAACACAAGCCTGGAGGAGTTCTGCCATGTTGCTAATGCTAACGGTTAGCTTCTACTAGCCGAGACATTCTCTGCTGTTTCTAAACCAACAACAACCTTCCCCCGCTGTGAGTCAAGATGGGTGAGTCCATGAATGTTAAGTGACAGTGTGACGTAGATCTGTCAGGATTTTTAAATCCTAGCATTTCACTGTCTATTTTCTATCAGAAGCTAATGCTAGCAATAGATGTAGGAGACTATTTTCATGTTCAGTCTGCATGAAGGATTCAGACTAGGGCTGGGCGATAAAGGGAAAATTAATACGGATTTTAGGCCATATCGCCCAGCGCTAACTCAGAGTGACTGATTAGAATCAGAAATAATGAGTAAAAAATGTTTTTTCAGTGAAGGAACTCTTAAAATGCTTAAAATGAAAAAACATGGATGCCTGAATATTTGGTTAAAACCGTTTTGACTTACCATACCATACCATACCATACCAATTTATTTATAAAGCACTATTTAAAAATAGCATGGCAGCTAACCAAAGTGCTGTACATAAAAGAGCCAAATGCTCGAACATAAACACAATGAAAGCATGGAAATCAGGTAAAAGACAAAAACAGCACCAATTCACAGATAAAAATTCCTACTAAAAACTAACAGACTAAAAGAACAAGTAAAAAGTAACAGCACTATTGAGAGTAAAAATAATGCAGTAACTGATAAAAACAAATTAAAAAGTCACATATAAAATCAAAAGAACTGCAAGATAGTGCAAGGTGTTAAAAAGTGAGCTACTGAATCATAAAAACCTAAATTAAGTAAAGTAAAACTAGTGCTGGACTTTCATGGAAATTGTCATGGAAATTGTCACGGGGCGAAGGCAAGGCTGAAAAAGTGAGTTTTAAGTGCCGACTTGAACCTGCTGACTGAGGGAGCCAAACGCACATGGAGGGGCAGAGTGTTCCAGAGTTTGGGGGCTGCGTAAGAGAAGGCACGCTCCCCCCGTGATTTATACCGGACCTTTGGAACAACCAGTAGCTGATGATCTGCTGAACGAAGGGTGCGAGTGGGGACATAGAGAGTCAGAAGGTCTGCCAGATAGGATGGAGATGGGCAATTCAAAGCCTTGTAAACAAATAACAAGACTTTGAAATGAATCCTAAATTTGACCGGGAGCCAGTGTAAATCTGCTAGAATAGGTGTGATGTGCATACGTCTGTTGGTGTTAGTTAGAAATCTGGCCGCAGCATTTTGTACCTTCTGTAGTCTGCTTAGGGCAGAAGCATTTATCCCAATCAGGACAGAATTTGCGTAGTCCAGACGGGAAGTGATGAATGCATGAATGACAGACTCGAGATGCGGGCGTTTGAGGATTGATTTAAGACGAGTGATGCGGCGGAGTTGGAAAAAACAGGACCTGACAGTGGTGTTTACTTGTGAAGTCATTGAGAGGTCAGAGTCCAGTTTCACACCCAGGCTGGTGGCACATGATTTAAGATTGAGTGAAGGGAGCGTTGGGACACCTGAAGAGCCAGTCGTGCTAGTGGGGCTAAAAAGTATGGCATCTGTTTTGCTGTCATTTAACCGTAAGCAGTTTTGAGAAAGCCAGGATTTGACCTCAGAGAGGCATTCTGACAATGCAGAAATTGAGTGCTGTTGGCTGATTTGAAGGTAGATCTGGCAGTCGTCTGCGTAGAAGTGATAGTTAACCCCGTGACTTGCAAGAATTTTACCGAGTGGTAGCATGTAAACTGAAAAGAGGAGAGGACCCAGGATAGAGCCCTGCGGCACTCCCCATGGAAGTGGGACATTAGGAGAAGAGCAGTCTTCTATATGGACACTAAAACACCGATTCCAAGAAATCGGAATCAAAAGGATTCAGTTTCCTGCTGCTCAGACGTTAGTCGTCACGAGGCAGATGCACCTTGTTAGATTGTTTTGTTTTCTGCAGAATTCTTTCCTTTTGTTTTAATTTTTCTCAAAGAGAAGCTAAGACGTCCTGACAGGTTCCGTTTTTACAATGATGTACGACTTTCAGTGACTTTTCTAACTGCTGATGTAAAGCACTGAGCTCTACTCAGAAACAGCTGCTGGCAGGACGTGTTCTCCAGTAACACAACAGAAAAATAACTCACAAAAATATGGAAACTAAAGCTGTAATAAAAACCAGGCAAACGCACTGAGCCTCATCAACATTTAACAGCAATGTTCTGTTCTATACCAGCTTTAATCAGCTACAGATGGGTCAAATTTACAGTCTTTACTTTTATTATGGTTCCTCAGCTCTTGTTTGAAAATTCCCTTCAGATCCAGATAATCAAAGGTAAAAGTCACTGTTAAAGGTTTAAGTAAATCTGTGATTTTCACACGGCTCTGAGGCTTTAAGAACGCAGATGAGAAGCTAAAACATAACTTTTAAAGGGGTTTGTACAGTCAGCTCTGCAGGGTCAGCTGTTTTATGCTGCTGCACATGAAATGGATTCTGATGCTTAAAAGTAAATCAGCTTGTTTGGCTAAAGAAACTTAAATAAAGAGCTATTTTCTGTAAATAAATCACGTTAAATCAAATCAATTTAAAGATTAATGTTGTGCGTTGGCTCTCAAATTCTGTCAAAATGTCTTAATTTTGTTTTAGGTTGTTTCTTCGCTCCACATTCATCCAGAAAAAAATCACCAAAACATTTTTCTTCTTTGTCAGATTTTGGAATAAAAATCACATAATCAGGTATAAGAAAGAAAAAAATGTAAATTTTCTTCTCTATTTAGTAAAATAACATAGTATATGTGGTCTCAAAGGTTTTTCTTTTCTTTCCAGTATTTGGATGTTGAAAACAACTCAGTTAGTGGTTCTGATTCAAATCTTCGACAAGTAACATTTACTGTAATGTTTATTTTTAAACTAGCGACAGTCACGAAGATATGGTGTAAAACTACCCTGAAATGTATGTATTGCTGCCCCCTATCACCAGGAAACTACACACTGTCTCTTTAATATTAACATTAATATAAAGCAGTTGTTAATACTTCATTTAATAGTTTATTAATGCTTAATAAGTAAGGTTAATAAAGGCACTCTTATTGTGTTACCATTTTTCTATAGTTTGATCAAATCATGACATTTCATTAGAGTCTTTTAGGAAATCATAATGTGGAAAAAAAAAGAGAAGGAAACGCAGCAAACTCTAAACATTTCAAGCAGGTAAAAAAAAGGACTTTCAGCTGCTTAGTTTATTTTTAATCAAATATTAGTTAAAAAAAATGCAAAATGATGTTTTGATTAGTCTCAGTCTGTTAGTTTGATAATAAACTTTTAAAGGTTTTTTGATACTTATCTGTCATAGCTAAAAGTCAAACTTTGAGTTTGGGTGTCAAACATCCAGATAGCTAACCTCGTTAGCGATCAGCTTCCACCTAAATGGAAAAGGCTTAAATGTGAATTAAGCTTTTCCATTACAGCCATTAACCTTCAATGAGGATGGAATATCTGTGTAAAACAGGAGGTTAGATGGAATGAGTCAGTATACACACTTAATTAGACCGCTCTGTGTGTGTGTGTGTGTGTGTGTGTGTGTGTGTGTGTGCTCCTTATAAACCCATTAAAAACATCAATACTGAAGTGATCCCATTGGAACAGCAGCTTTATGTTCATCATTATCTCATGCACACACACACACACACACACACACACACACACACACACACACACACACACACACACACACACACACACACACACACACACACATCTATGGCATGGCAGGATCATTATATGGGTCATCTGCTAAAGAACGACCGTCCAATAGATGCTGTGTCCTGTTCAGTGTGTGTGTGTGTGTGTGTGTGTGCATGCGTGCGACACATTCAATTAACAGAGGGCTGTTTACACTCATTTTTAAGCCCAAAGCCATGAACACACACTTTGGATTTATTGAGCCGTCACATCACAGCTGGATTGGCGCCACCTGACAGATTACTGTGGAAACAGCAGTTTCATGAGTTTCTTCTTTAAATGATTTTATAAAAGAAAAACATTCTTGTAGAAAAAATATATTTTATTATTAAACTGATGAGGTTTTGCTGTTTTTGATCGTTTTACCTCAATGACTTGTTTCTCTGAGTCAAAATCTTTTGTCTGTGCATAGAATTGATTTAGAAATGCTCAAGTGTTGCTGGTCTTTTATTTTGAAAAACAAGCTGGATGTAAAATAGAAGATTAAAAAAATGTGTGGATAAAAAGTAGATTTTTAGTTGAAAATTGAGTGAAGAGACGTCTTATAAGTTGATCTGCAAAAGGCCATTTTCTCCAGACTTTTATCGCAGCATGAAAACTGAATCAAACAACGTTGAGAGATGTTTTAATATCTAAAACTCAACAAACGCTTCAGCGTATGTCCCTTTGCAGCTTATCTGGGTGTTCAGGTGGACCTCTACGCATGACTCCAAGGACAAGTCATTACCAACAGTCATCTCCAAGTCTGCGACTTGAGCCACGATTAAACACAGTGCTGTTTTTATCTGTGCGTTTGGCCGGCAGCGGCAAGACAAGATGTGGATTTTAATGTCACTCAGTCAGACTTGGATACGTTTTTACCCTTGTGGATGGAAGGATGTGACCACGTGCGGTCCAGACTATTTTAGGATGTGCTGAGTGATCGTCTTTATGACGGGAACGTCTGAGGCGAGTGGCTTCTTTCTAGATCTAAAGAACTACTAGATGGGTTTTATGAAGCCAACGTGACTCAAAATGGCCAAAATATCAACTGAAAACATAAAAATTGCTATAATTCAGTGGCTTTTACAAAAATTGAGTTTCAATTTGATGTTCTAGTAGCTGAGAGTCAGAATCTGAGTGGTTACAGATTTGGCATGAGTGCATTTTAAAGATGTGACCAAAACAACGCCATCATTTCTCAACCTTCGATCCTCCAGATCTGCAAGCCTTTAACTGCAAAAGTCCACTCCTGTGCATCGCCTAAATCTCCTGATAAACCTTTCAAGAAACAAATAATTTATTTCTCGTCAAGTTTTCCACACAAAGCTTGGATTGATCAGAAGTCTGTTTGTCACACGCCATGATAAATTTATCATCTCTGCTTCTACAAGTTTTGAGATTTATGCTGCCTACTGTAAACTCCTGGCTTAGCTTCTAACCATTCAGTACATGGAAGACGTTTTTAGGAGACACCTAAATTAAATTAAAAGCCTGCTGTCAATTTTTAAATAATAAATAAAAATAATTTGCAATAAAACAGTCATCTGATGCAAGCCAGCGTGCTACAAGAACGCGCTCTGCAAATCATTAGCAGATAAAAATACCGTTTTTTTACTTTTTGGGGGTGAAGGTTTGGCAAGCTCAAGACTAATCAGTCAAATAAACAGAACATGTGTTTATAGTGGAATAAATGCAGCATTTGGGTGGTTTGTATTGTGCTGATAAGCATCCCTTCTCTGTGAGAATGACAGTAAATTTCACTCAGAACACTTTGTCCTCTCTAGGTTGGAGGCTTGAACCGGCTCTGACCGCAGAGGAACCTGGAATGCAGCTTCGTTCCTCCCTGATCCAGCTACTCTGAGGATTTAAAGTGATCCCACTTAAGAATTCAATGTGGTTTCACTCTGGATCACTTTGACTGTAGTGCAGTATTCCAGACTCCTGGATGTTTGGAGACAGAAGGAACAGCGGTGGGTTGTCTCCCGCTCCTGCTGCTTTGCCTCCCATTGTACTTGTTCACATCCAGCTGGCAGGTTAAGCCACATTTGTTCTGTTGACTGGTGTGTGTGTGTGTGTGTGTGTGTGTGCGCGCGTTCGTAGAGCTATGTTGAAATTCCATATGTGCAGATCTCCCTGAGATTCCCATCCTTCCGCAGGGTTCACAAGTTTCTCAGAAAAAAACAGCTGACGTCCATCAACATCAGTTGGATTTGGAGCTGTATTCTTTTTTATTATATTGTAAGATTTTAAAGGGTTCCTAGAATTTAAAAAGACATTTACTTTGTTGATGTTGAACGTAGCATACCAAAAGTCTGTGCTTGGACACCTTTAAAGTGTGTGCTAGATGTTACGTGAAATACACTGCCCGGCCCCAAAAAAATGTCACACACTCTAATACTGTATTTTGATGGACCGCCTTTAGCTTTGATTACGGCACGCATTTGCTGTGGCAGATGTTTCAATAAGCTTCAATGTCACAAGTTTTATCTAGTGTTGAATTAAAGGTGGAATATGGAACATGAACACCAAAGCGTCTCTGAGGAGGATAACGACATCTCTGCTTGATGCATGCTAATGATTTGACCAATCTCAGACAAACATCTTTTCCACAACCACCAGATGTGTCTTTCCACATGGTTGTTTAAGAAATGAGAACTCATTGCACCAGTTGGGGTTAAATAACTTGTTGCAGCTGAAAGATAATCGCCCGTGCAGTAATTATCCAATAGGAGGCTCCTAACTGTTTGCTTAGTTAAATCCAGGGGCCGACTTTCTTTTTGGGCCGTTCTGTGTATTTCAAAAATGCATTTACTTTTTAATATTTTTCTTACATGTTTTTTTTTACTTTTTAATATTTTTCTTACATGTTTTTTTTTTTACTTTTTAAATATTGATAGTAACATTTCAAGAGTTCAAGATTTTCAGTATTGTGCAAAAAGTAAATTAGGTCTGAAATTTCACGTCAGTAGTTTATTTGACCAGTTTATAAAAGTGAATCCACTGATTGCCTTCAAACTGGAACTAATTCCTTTAGTGACGCCTGCACAAAGTCTGGGAAATGTTGGGATTATTTTCAGTGTTAATTAAAACAGCAACAGCTGTGAACGTGGGTTAAACAGCATCACAGAGGACGCATCATTTTTACTCTCTTTGTAAACAGAAGCTTTATAGCATAAGCTCAGGACTGCTTCACCAATTTTACTGTTAAAACACGTTCGGTCTTCTTTGAAGAATTACGTCCAAAAATGTACACCTGAAATGTGTGAAACAAGGCAAGGCAGTGTTATTTGTATAGTACATTTCATGCACAGAAGCAACACAATGTGCTTAAGGCCAAATGACTCAAATTTGCATGAAATGCATGAACTATTTTGCAGGAAAGCTCTGGTTTGTTTGCAACAGAAAGCAGGTTGTTCACCAAAGGTCTGGAGAGAGGTGAGAGTCTGCAGGCAACAGCCAAGCAAGGTGGGGCATCTGTGAAGGGAGTTGTGTCATCAGGATCAGTGCTGCTCTCTGGGCTGCAAATTAGATATTTCTCTGGAGAGCATCCCCAAACATGCAGAAGATCTCACCAGGGGCGGGGATAAGGGGGTGGCTACTTGGGCTCAAGCCCTGGATGTTTTCTGAAAATCCCTGAATCTGAATTTTACTTTTGAGAGAAAAATGCTTGGAAGTAATGTGCAGTACCAACATCCACCAGAGAGGCAGCTGCGTAAAGTAGCCTGCATGGATCCCCTAAATAGATGCATCAGTCACCTGCATACTGCGCCTGTGATGCACGCATGAAAAGACTGATGTAAACATGGATGTTAGGAGGTTTTTTAGACTCAACGTATCCCAACAGAACGACACCAGCTGTGATGAGATTTGTGCAACTTATTTAAAAAGTCTCAGTAAAGCTGTTCTACAAAGAAAGGGAATGATCATGATATGCAGGTGAACATGGGGAGGAGCTACACAAGCCGGGATAGAAATCGTATAAAGTTAATAATAGAGGCTGATGCTCTCTGGAGAACAGAGTAACAAACAAAAAGAGTAATGTTCAGGTACAGCTAGTAAACAGCTATCACAATGTATAAAAATTACAAACACACACACACACACACACACATATATATATATATATATATATATATATATATATATATTACGCCCATTTGCACCTGTTTTTGATTTTATTTTATTTTTTACACCAACTTTGTCTTTATCAATAAATTTTTCTGTGCTTTTCCATTAAGTTTCAGGAATGTTTTGATGTTCGGCTTTTGCTTACATATACTTAGGATGCGCCATGGTAATAATTTTTATTTTTTTGTTTGTTTTTGTTGTTTGTGGTAATGTTTTGCTTTAAAATTGTCGTCTTTTATTAACTCTGTTATCTTGCTTTCTATTTGTTGGATTTTCAGAGGACCCGCTCGAAAACGAGATGTTACATCTCAAGCAGTTAATCCTCTTAAAAATAAGTTTATAAATAAATAAATAAAATAAATATATATGTATGCTTTATTTATTAAAAATATATCATGATATACTATTTGTTACTTTTTATATGTAGCAAACAAATATTTCTAATAATTAAAGATTAGTTTACTTTATTAACGAGAGACACAATTTCAAACTGTTAATGTTGAATTCTGGTATTTTCCAATCACTATTATCTATCTGAGTGTGTAACAACAAACTCCATCATGACATTGTTTTTTGTTTGTTTTTAACTGAAATAAAGCCATAATAAAAAAGTTCTAAAAGCATAATAATTTGTTTCATTTTCAAAATGATTTTGGAATTTTTTCATCTGATGCTACCACTGGTTACCATGACGATGATGCTGCACTTTTTAAAACTGTTGTGATTCTGTGACTTATGAGGGGACACTTTCAACCTGCAGAGGATTGTTCAACAACATCTTCACAGAAACGGTAAGAAAAATAATGCTTCTTACACGTTTTGGTAGGATTGTACTGTGTGCATAGCTACCCATCTTAATTAGCATTTCCTCACATATGGTGTGTTATTTTGAATATTCCAGAGGTGATTCCTGGAGAGAGGAGAGGAGTAGAGAGTCATCAACAGGAAAATGTCGTCACTGGAAGAGGTTGGTTAATTTAACTGGTGGATCTGAGATTCTGGTCAAAAGTTTGGATAAAAGCGTTTTCCAAATGCAGAAACTAGGCTAGGAAACATCTGATGCATTTGAAAAAACTTAGGCAATATTTCAATCTGTTATATAATGTTCTACTAATAAATATCTGTTGTGAAACGTCAGTGGATTATGACTGAACTTAGGTAATCTGCGTATATTTGTCCACATGTAAACATGCTTGTGAGAGAACATTTCTGGAAATAACTGGATTAATAGTTTTTTGTTTTCTTTACTCTATAGAACCCGACCAGCAAAGAAGAGGAGAAAGTGGAGGAGAAACCGAGTGCCGGACCGTTGGATGGACCGACTAAGAAAGCAAAGAAGCGGCACAACTGTGACCAGTGTGACCAGAGCTGTGTTACTCCATCAGCTTTAAAAGTTCACCAACGGATCCACACTGGAGAAAAGCCGTTTCCCTGTGACCACTGTGGGAAACGTTTCACTATGTTAGGGAATCTGAAAGTTCACCAGCGGATCCACACTGGAGAAAAACCGTTTCCCTGTGACCAGTGTGGGAAACGTTTCACTCATTCAGGGAATCTGAAGTGTCACCTGCGGATCCACACAAGACAGCAGCAGTAACGCGTGTGACAAGAAGAGCGTCCATGTCAACACCAGCGTAATCATCCTGTCTTCAGGAGTAAAGTTATTTTAATGGGTCAAAATTTCAAACCCATAAACGTTTCAATAACATTAATCTGCATTCAACTCAATGTGTGAAGTTTTCTTTTACATGCAAACACACAGAACGATTATCTTTGCAGAACATTCTAAAATTACTGCCTTTACAAGGTTTTCTTCTGCACCCACTGAAAATAAGTGTTGAAAGAGGAAACAGCCACAGGAACGATGCTACTCTCAGCTGTTCAGCGCATAGAAAAAATTAAATATTATTGTTTCACTGTTGAGAATTTGAGCTGGAGTCAGGAAAGTTTAAAATGTTTACAGAATAGTCTTTATTATATTAGATTAATTCACAAGTGTAATCCGGTGTTTTTTCTGCTTTAAGGTGGTCAGAATGTCAAAGTTCAGATGCTGTATCATTTAAATAAGCACCACATTTTTGCACATGCAAAAAAAATCCATCACTCCTCAGGGTAAGCCCCGGAACGCCTTCAATCCTAAACCTGCCCCTGGATCTTAATGAAAAAAAAAATTTATTAATGAAATTTAATAAAAACACAAGTATTGGAAGTGATAGTTTAGCATGCATGGAGGTCTGATCTCAACAGCAATGAGTGAATCTGAGATTACACGAAGAGAGAGACGGATCCGAGACAGAAACATCCAGCTGTGGTTAGTTCTTCCAGATGTTTGGAACCAGACCTGCTGAGTTTCTGTACGAATGGAAGACTTGAAGGATATTTGAAGACAGCATCAGACATGGATTAGATTTAGGTTTCTGTTCTGCTCATTCTCTTTGCATAATTTGAGAAAAAGATCATTCGTATATTTTAGTGTTGAAGATTTGTTGTCCAGATGTGAAACGTCTATTAATTACAGAGGTCATCTCAGGATGTGATTAGATACAAATGAACAACCCTCAAAATGATGTCCAAAACCTTGACTTTTCTCAGCAATAATATCTACGTATCATGTTCCACCGTTCTCAGATTTGATTTAGCTAAAAACAAAGAATTCATACGTCTTCTCAGAGTAAAGGATCCCCAGTGGAGGGGATCTGCTTCAGCCATCAAATCACCAGCTGCAGATTTACTATCAGAGCCACAAATAAAGACGACGACTCTCTTAACATGATGTCTTTTTGAAGCCAATGAGGAGATTTTTTTGTTTCTTTTGGACAAAAATCATCTTTTCCCTCATCTTTCAGACACAAGTTTCCTTCTGTCTTATTTGATCCTGTCAGATCAATCAGTTACTACTACACACACACACACATGTTCGCTGGGATTTACTCCCTCTGTGATGACGTGAACACTAAAGTGGGAGGTGTCTGCAACAAAATGATGACAGCCTGTTGATGCGTCTCTTAAAACCCCTGAGATTATCACATACACACAGCTCTTTTCAGCCCACAGAAGCAATTTACTGCAGATTTTCATTTTTTAATCAGACATGAGGAAGTGATCTTAATGATCTGAACGTTGATTGAATCAGAGAACGACGCATTTGCAGGAATGTGTTATTTAACACGTCCTTCTCAGTACTTTCATTTCAATGTGTGAATAACGGTTTGGTTACAAAGAAAAAAAGTAGGGGTGGGAATTTAACACGTTAATTATGATTAATTAATTTAAAAAATATATAACACGTTAAAAAAATTTATGCATTTAACCCTTTAAGCCCGAGGGTCTCCCAATTGGGGGATGTTGAAATTTAGCAGCAAAATACATGCCCTAAATATCAATATACTGTAGTCAAGCTGCACCTTTAAAGAAAGCTCAGAGCCTTGGCTACAAGAGCATGTAAACCTTTTGTATGTGCTCCAAACACAACTAAAACTACAATCACATGAGTGATCAGAAATCCCTCTTCATGTGTTTTTGCTAATGATGCTAAATCAAATCAAATTGCACACATCAACCCATTATTATTATTATTATTATTGTTATTATTATTTTAAAGATCAAAATGTATTTAAAATAGTATTGTACTTTTAGGTATGTCCTATTTTTGCCAGTGATATACATATATATATATTTTTTTTCTCCTGTTTTGAATTGAAATACAATTTAAAAGCATTTTTTTTTTTTAGAAATTAAAAGAGGTTGTGTTTACAATAATAATGTCAGTGACTATTGCTTGATTCTTTGTCTCATTATTTTTAATATTAAAAAATTGCTTTCGGGGCAAATTTTCTTGAACGATTAAAATGTGATTAATCAAGATTAATTAATTACAAAGCCTCTAATTAATTAGATTATTTTTTTAATTGAGTCCCACCCCTAAAAAAAGTTTTTAAAAATGAGAAAATCTCAAACGGAGTGGTGCCGATATGGGATGGTTTTACGTGACACACGTGAGGAAAAGTGCACGGGAAGTATTATGAGGCAGGACCCCCTGGAGTTTCCTCTGGTTGCCTGGTAACAGATGACATGCTTTCAACATGTCAAGGCACAAAACCCTGATTACAGAAACATGGTTGATTCTACATTAGACAAAGGAGTCAAACATGTCTGCAGTGCTTGTGAGCCCAGATGAATGTTTTCGTCTGATTCTGATCCTTAAACTAAATCTAAAAGATGTAATAATGAATGAATCAAATACATTATTTTTTTAAACTTGCTTCTTGTGCAAAAGTTTGCCTGATTTGCAGAATTTTAACAAATTGTTCCATTACTAAAACAGAAGTGTAGACACCTGGGTTCAAAAACGATCAATTCAAGCTTTGAGTAGAGGTACAAAGTATTGGTTTCAAAACTACTTAAAGTATAAAAGTAATGTAAGTTAAAAAAAAATGTCATTAAAGATAAAAGCCTAAACTGCACTACAGCACTAACCACACCTACCCAAAAAACATTCTTACTAAAGGTCAGGATGACAAATGTATAAAACTAAATGTTGACAAATTTGGGATTCACCGGGCTACTACTGAAGCAAATGTGTTCTATAGTTCAAATTAAAATCCATCCATCAATTATCGTCCACTCATCCGGGGTCGGGTCATGGGGGCAGCAGCCTAAGCAGAGAGGCCCAGACTTCCCTCTCCCCAGCCACTTGGGCCAGCTCCTCCGGGGGAGGACTTTTGCTTTAGCTCTCTGTTGACTCCTCTGCTCTTGCGAAGTAGGAGGCATGGCTTTCAGCTCTTTTCAGAAGGTGAAGGGGAGCAGGGGCTGATGATGTCACGCTACGTACCACAGCTTTAAAATCAAGAGAGAAAGAAAGTTTGATCAGATTTAGAAAATGGGTTTTCAAATATATTGTTATCTCTAGCCTTTCAGGGCTTCCGTACCTCTGACTGTCACAGCATGTGCAGGGTTAAAGCAGAGCAGCTCAACGATATTCATGTTTGGATTTCATTAATATTCAATAAGCCGGTTTTGTGTATTCTACCACCTACTTGCTGAAACTCAGACATTTTTGATCAATATTATACGTTTGTAGGTTAAAGCAGACGTCTGTTCTCTGGTGTGGGTCACTGGTGTGGGTAAATGAATCATTCAGCGTGTGTGCGCACACCGATCTTACGTCAGACCCTGCTGTGTCCTGCTGGGCCTTTAAAAGCTCCATAGGATGTCATGTATGTGGGCACATTCAATCCATACCGTCAAGCAGCCCGCATGAACCCAACGCTGCAAAGCAGGAATCTGCAAGCAGCTCGGCTCCGACGTGTCAAACAACAAGTCGAACTTCAGGGAGGGTTGCATGAGAACAACCGAGTGTGAACGCACCCTCAGCGAATTGGGTCTGACATCGTGCATAACAAACCTGAGGAGACCCGCCAACATCAGCTCAGCTGCACAAAGAAAATACGGCTCAAACGTGTCACTTCAGTGCGTTTCAGTTTAGTTATGCAGATGTGGAGAAAACGGTCCTTCAAATGTAATGACGATTTTAAAAAGACTTAAAATCAAAGTAATGAAAATCAGACGCTGCTTTTGAATTTTGGTTTTACAAAGTTTTTTTGGGGGGGATTGGGATAGTTTCTGGGGACTTCTTCACCTGTAAGAGGACATCTGCATAAATTCTCACCAAACGCAGAGCTAGCTGTGGCAGATGTTTCAATAAGCTTCAATGTCACAAGTTTTATCTAGTGTTGAATTAAAGGTGGAATATGGAACATGAACACCAAAGCGTCTCTGAGGAGGATAACGACATCTCTGCTTGATGCATGCTAATGATTTGACCAATCTCAGACTAACATTTTTTCCACAACCACCAGATGTGTCTTTCCACATGGTTGTTTAAGAAATGAGAACTCATTGCACCAGTTGGGGTTAAATAACTTGTTGCAGCTGAAAGATAATCGCCCGTGCAGTAATTATCCAATAGGAGGCTCCTACCTGTTTGCTTAGTTAAATCCAGGGGTCGACTTTTTGGGCCGTTCTGTGTATTTCAAAAATGCATTTACTTTTTAATATTTTTCTTACATGTTTTTTTTTTTTACTTTTTAAATATTGATAGTAACATTTCAAGAGTTCAAGATTTTCAGTATTGTGCAAAAAGTAAATTAGGTCTAAAATTTCACGTCAGTAGTTTATTTGACCAGTTTATAAAAGTGAATCCACTGATTGCCTTCAAACTGGAACTAATTCCTTTAGTGACGCCTGCACAAAGTCTGGGAAATGTTAGGATTATTTTCAAGTGTTAATTAAAACAGCAACAGCTGTGAACGTGGGTTAAACAGCATCACAGAGGACGCATCATTTTTACTCTCTTTGTAAACAGAAGCTTTATAGCATAAGCTCAGGACTGCTTCACCAATTTTACTGTTAAAACACGTTCGGTCTTCTTTGAAGAATTACGTCCAAAAATGTACACCTGAAATGTGTGAAACAAGGCAAGGCAGTGTTATTTGTATAGTACATTTCATGCACAGAAGCAACACAATGTGCTTAAGGCCAAATGACTCAAATTTGCATGAAATGCATGAACTATTTTGCAGGAAAGCTCTGGTTTGTTTGCAACAGAAAGCAGGTTGTTCACCAAAGGTCTGGAGAGAGGTGAGAGTCTGCAGGCAACAGCCAAGCAAGGTGGGGCATCTGTGAAGGGAGTTGTGTCATCAGGATCAGTGCTGCTCTCTGGGCTGCAAATTAGATATTTCTCTGGAGAGCATCCCCAAACATGCAGAAGATCTCACCAGGGGCGGGGATAAGGGGGTGGCTACTTGGGCTCAAGCCCTGGATGTTTTCTGAAAATCCCTGAATCTGAATTTTACTTTTGAGAGAAAAATGCTTGGAAGTAATGTGCAGTACCAACATCCACCAGAGAGGCAGCAGCTGCGTAAAGTAGCCTGCAAGCATCCCCTAAAGAAATGCATCAGTCACCTGCATACTGCGCCTGTGATGCACGCATGAAAAGACTGATGTAAACATGGATGTTAGGAGGTTTTTTAGACTCAACGTATCCCAACAGAACGACACCAGCTGTGATGAGATTTGTGCAACTTATTTAAAAAGTCTCAGTAAAGCTGTTCTACAAAGAAAGGGAATGATCATGTTATGCAGGTGAACATGGGGAGGAGCTACACAAGCCGGGATAAAAATCGAATAAAGTTAATAATAGAGGCTGATGCTCTCTGGAGAACAGAGTAACAAACAAAAAGAGTAATGTTCAGGTACAGCTAGTAAACAGCTATCACAATGCATATATATATATATATATATATATATATATATATATATATATATATATATATATATATATTACGCCCATTTGCACCTGTTTTTGATTTTATTTTATTTTTTACACCAACTTTGTCTTTATCAATCAATTTTTCTGTGCTTTTCCATTAAGTTTCAGGAATGTTTTGATGTTCGGCTTTTGCTTACATATACTTAGGATGCGCCATGGTAATAATTTTTATTTTTTTGTTTGTTTTTGTTGTTTGTGGTAATGTTTTGCTTTAAAATTGTCTTCTTTTATTAACTCTGTTATCTTGCTTTCTATTTGTTGGATTTTCAGAGGACCCGCTCGAAAACGAGATGTTACATCTCAAGCAGTTAATCCTCTTAAAAATAAGTTTATAAATAAATAAATATAATAAATATATATATATGCTTTATTTATTAAAAATATATCATGATATACTATTTGTTACTTTTTATATGTAGCAAACAAATATTTCTAATAATTATAGATTAGTTTACTTTATTAACGAGAGACACAATTTCAAACTGTTAATGTTGAATTCTGGTATTTTCCAATCACTATTATCTATCTGAGTGTGTAACAACAAACTCCATCATGACATTGTTTTTTGTTTGTTTTTAACTGAAATAAAGCCATATTCAAAAAGTTCTAAAAGCATAATAATTTGTTTTATTTTAAAAATGATTTTGGAATTTTTTCATCTGATGCTACCACTGGTTACCATGACGATGATGCTGCACTTTTTAAAACTGTTGTGATTCTGTGACTTATCAGGGGACACTTTCAACCTGCAGAGGATTGTTCAACAACATCTTCACAGAAACGGTAAGAAAAATAATGCTTCTTACACGTTTTGGTAGGATTGTACTGTGTGCATAGCTACCCATCTTAATTAGCATTTCCTCACATATGTTGTTATTCTGAATATTCCAGAGGTGATTCCTGGAGAGAGGAGAGGAGTGGAGAGTCATCAACAGGAAAATGTCGTCACTGGAAGAGGTTGGTTAATTTAACTTGTGGATCTGAGTTTGGTCAAAAGTTTGGATAAAAGCGTTTTCCAAATGCAGAAACTAGGCTAGGAAACATCTGATGCATTTGAAAAAACTTAGGCAATATTTCAATCTGTTATATAATGTTCTACTAATAAATATCTGTTGTGAAACGTCAGTGGATTATGACTGAACTTAGGTAATCTGCGTATATTTGTCCCCATGTAAACATGCTTGTGAGAGAACATTTCTGGAAATAACTGGATTAATAGTTTTTTGTTTTCTTTACTCTATAGAACCCGACCAGCAAAGAAGAGGAGAAAGTGGAGGAGAAACCGAGTGCCGGACCGTTGGATGGACCGACCAAGAAAGCAAAGAAGCGGCACAACTGTGACCAGTGTGACCAGAGCTGTGTTACTCCATCAGCTTTAAAAGTTCACCAACGGATCCACACTGGAGAAAAACCGTTTCCCTGTGACCAGTGTGGGAAACGTTTCACTCAGTTAGGGGATCTGAAAGTTCACCAACGGATCCACACTGGAGAAAAACCGTTTTCCTGTGACCAGTGTGGGAAACGTTTCACTCAGCTATCAGGTCTGAAAGTTCACCAGCGGATCCACACTGGAGAAAAACCGTTTTCCTGTGACCACTGTGGGAAACGTTTTACTCATTCAGGGAATCTGAAGCGTCACCAGCGGATCCACACAAGACAGCAGCAGTAACGCGTGTCACAAGAAGAGCGTCCATGTCAACACCAGCGTAATCATCCTGTCTTCAGGAGTAAAGTTATTTAATGGGTCAAAATTTCAAACCCATAAACGTTTCAATAACATTAATCTGCATTCAACTCAATGTGTGAAGTTTTCTTTTACATGCAAACACAGAACGATTATCTTTGCAGAACATTCTAAAATTACTGCCTTTACAAGGTTTTCTTCTGCACCCACTGAAAATAAGTGTTGAAAGAGGAAACAGCCACAGGAACGATGCTACTCTCAGCTGTTCAGCGCATAGAAAAATTTAAATATTATCGTTTCACTGTTGAGAATTTGAGCTGGAGTCAGGAAAGTTTAAAATGTTTACAGAATAGTCTTTATTATATCAGATTAATTCACAAGTGTAATCCAGTGTTTTTTCTGCTTTAAGGTGGTCAGAATGTCAAAGTTCAGATGCTGTATCATTTAAATAAGCACCACATTTTTGCACATGCAAAAAAAAAATCCATCACTCCTCAGGGTAAGCCCCGGAACGCCTTCAATCCTAAACCTGCCCCTGGATCTTAATGAAAAAAAATTTTATTAATGAAATTTAATAAAAACACAAGTATTGGAAGTGATAGTTTAGCATGCATGGAGGTCTGATCTCAACAGCAATGAGTGAATCTGAGATTACACGAAGAGAGAGACGGATCTGAGACAGAAACATCCAGCTGTGGTTAGTTCTTCCAGATGTTTGGAACCAGACCTGCTGAGTTTCTGTACGAATGGAAGACTTGAAGGATATTTGAAGACAGCATCAGACATGGATTAGATTTAGGTTTCTGTTCTGCTCATTCTCTTTGCATAATTTGAGAAAAAGGTCATTAGTATATTTTAGTGTTGAAGATTTGTTGTCCAGATGTGAAACGTCTATTAATTACAGAGGTCATCTCAGGATGTGATTAGATACAAATGAACAGGTGACAACCCTCAAAATGATGTCCAAATCCTTGACTTTTCTCAGCGATAATATCTACGTATCATGTTCCACCGTTCTCAGATTTGATTTAGCTAAAAACAAAGAATTCATACGTCTTCTCAGAGTAAAGGATCCCCAGTGGAGGGGATCTGCTTCAGCCATCAAATCACCAGCTGCAGATTTACTATCAGAGCCACAAATAAAGATGACGACTCTCTTAACATGATGTCTTTTTGAAGCCAATGAGGAGATTTTTTTTGTTTCTTTTGGACAAAAATCAGACACAAGTTTCCTTCTGCCTTGTTTGATCCTGTCAGATCAATCCGTTACTACTACACACACACACACACGTTCGCTGGGATTTACTCCCTCTGTGATGACGTGAACACTAAAGTGGGAGGAGGTGTCTGTAACAAAATGATGACAGCCTGTTGATGCGTCTCTTAAAACCCCTGAGATTTTCACATCACACACACACACACACACACACACACTTCTTTTCAGCCCACAGAAGCAATTTACTGCAGATTTTCATTTTTTAATTAGACATGAGGAAGTGATCTGAAATGTGACTGGTTCGCAGGAATGTGTTATTGATCGAGCTCATTTAACACGTCCTTACCCAGTACTACAAAGAAAAAAGTTTTTAAAAATGAGAAAATCTCAAACGGAGTCGTGCCGATCTGGGATGGTTTTACGTGACACGTGAGGAAAAGTGCACGGGAAGTATTATGAGGCAGGACCCCCTGGAGTTTCCTCTGGTTGCCTGGTAACAGATGACATGCTTTCAACATGTCAAGGCACAAAACCCTGATTACAGAAACATGGTTGATTCTACATTAGACAGAGGAGTCAAACATGTCTGCAGTGCTTCTGAGCCCAGATGAATGTTTTCGTCTGATTCTGATCCTTAAACTAAATCTAAAAGATGTAATAATGAATGAATCAAATACATTATTTTTTTAACTTGCTTCGTGTGCAAAAGTTTGCCTGATTTGCAAACAGTTTTAATAAATTATTTGATTACTAAAACAGAAGTGTAGACACGTGGTTTTAAAAACGATCAATTCAAGCTTTGAGTAGAGATAAAAAGTACTGGTTTCAAAACTACTTAAAGTATAAAAGTAATGTAAGTTAAAAAAATGTCATTAAGGATAAAAGCCTAAACTGCACCACAGCACTAACCACACCTACTGCAAGCAGCTCGGCTCCGACGTGTCAAACAACAAGTCGACCTTCGGGAGGGTTGCATGAGAACAACCGAGTGTGAATGCACCCTCAGCGAATTGGGTCCGACATCGTGCATAACAAACCTGAGGAGACCCGCCAACATCAGCTCAGCTGCACAAAGAAAACACGGCTCAAACGTGTCACTTCAGTGCGTTTCAGTTCAGCTATGCAGAGAAAACGGTCCTTTTATGAAAGGGAGAAAAACCCACAACAGACAATGAAAAAACTTTCTACAAATGTAAGGATGATTTTAAAAAGACTTTTTGGGGATTAAAATTGGTTTCTGGGGACTTCTTCACCTGTAAGCAGGTATCTTGGTCCACCTCCTGTGACCAGTCCTGAAACTTCCTCTATTCATGGGATGTCTGCATAAATTCCCACCAAACGCAGCGCTAGACATCAGTCTATTTAGCTGAATGTTGTCCTCCAGCTAACTCTTAGTATTATTTAACCATTTCTATAAACCACATTCATGCACTCCTCAGCCTGAAGAGGCTTTTTGCCTGTAACCCACTTCAAGTGCTTTTTGTAACAGAAAAGTGTTTCTTTTTTGTGGGAAAAACCTTCACAACACTGTTGCACGGCACAAAGCCAACAGATTTTACAGGTGAGCAACAAAAGATTTCAAAGCCTCGTCGAGCAGAGATTTGCCAGTGAACACGGTGAAACATTTAGCTGCAATAGGCTCGGATATTTCCCCTGGGAGACATGAAGTTCTAATCAAATGTAAAATTAGGCGAATGTTAGACGTGCGTGCACCAGGTGGCCCAAAGCAAAACTCCAAATGAATGCTAATTTTGCTTTGTGGATGCTCGATGACAAATACGGTGATTATCTGCTAAATTAAATATCCTGCAAAACAGTTTTGGCAGGAACATGACTTGTTAAGGGACTAGATGATTCTAGACGCACCTCTAAAAGTGGAGGAAAACAATATGCTGCTGTTTTAGACATTAGAAGCTATTGCAGCTGAATAAAAGCTTAAAGACTTTGTAGTAAGAGGAGCTTTCATTTGATGCCTTAAATAGGTCCTTCATTCATATTTTTAATACATTTGCAGTGGTTTCTAGTAGGAATGAATGTCTGGACACCTCTGATTGGCTAGCAGTGATGCATTTCTACCACTGACTGTTTTCTTTGCAAAGTTGATGTTTTATCTCCTCAAATAACACAAGCCCGGAGGAGTTCTGCGGTGTGGTGGAGTTGCTAATGCTAACAGTTAGCTTCTACTAGTCGAGACGTTCTCTGCTGTTTCCTGGACGCTAAACCAACAACAGCTTTCCCCATCATGAGTCAAGATGGTCCGTAAGTGACAGAGTGACGTAGATCTGTCAGGATTTTCAAATCCTGGCGTTTCACCGTCTATTTTCTCTCAGAAGCTAATGTAGGAGATAGGGGTAGGAGACTATTTACATGTTCAGCCTGCATGAAAAACTCATAATGACTGATCATTTTCAAAAATAATAAGTAAAAAATGGTTTATCAGCGAAGGACTTCTTTAAAGACCATGATCACTCGTTTTTTTCAACACATCTGCAGTGGTCTCTAGTATAAATGAACGCCTTGTGAGTCTATCTCTGAGGGAATAAAAGCTCTGGCCCTTCTGTTTCAAGAACTAGAAGTGAGCCAGAGGAGAGTGGCGCAGAAGATGGCAGGATTTGGACTCTTATTTCCTGATATTCTGACATCTCGCCTCTGATTGGCTGACAGCAACATGACTCTACCACTGATGTTTAATCTCCACAATAACACAAGCCTAAAAGAGTTGTGCCATGTTGTGGAGTTGCTAATGCTAACAGTTAGCTTCTGCTAGTCGAGACGTTCTCTGCTGGTTCCTGGACGCTAAACCAACAACAGTCTTCCTCGTTGTGAGTCAAGACGGGTGAGTCCATGAATGCTAAATTTCAGTGTGACGTAGATCTGACTGGCTTTTCTAATCCGAGCGTTTCCTCGTTTATTTTCTATCAGTGGCTAATGCAGGAAATAGGTGTAGGAGACTGTTTTCACATTTAGCCTGCATGTTTAACTCAGAGCAATGATTGTATTTAAAAAATAAGTAAAAACAGTTTCTCAGTGAACTTGGTCTTTAAAAAAGAGTCAAGTGGTTGCAACTCTAGAACTTTTCTTTCTAAATTATAACTCAGGGTCGTATTTGACGCAGCAAAGAATAAACATCTAGTTTACTTGCGTACACAAACAGCAGGAGAGGAAGAATTCCTTGTTTGGTTTCAGCTTTTGGCTCAAGAAAGAAAAAAACTTAAAAACAAAGCTTCTCATGACTTGACGGTGCTTTTGAAAATGGATGAATTCTCCTCCGTTCCACTCGGGGATCACATCTCAGCTTGACTTTAGATCCTCAGCCCTCGTTAGATCTGCGTTTAATATTTAATAACCCCGCGAAAGCCCAGAGAAACAGAAAGACAGTGGGTAAAAGCAGAGATATGTGTACTAAAGCTGACGGTTATGCACAGTGGAAGCAGCTGATGTAACTGATGGTGTTAAATTAACAAACTAAGTTCATGCAGGCTTTGATGAATATCTTCTGTCCTCCTTCTGTCTGCTTTGTTTCAGGTTTATTACAAATGTCCCACGGGGAGAGGAGTATAGGAAGACAGCAGCGTTCGCTAATGCATCGACCAGATCCTCACTATTAAAGTATTCATTGTGATCTTTTTCATTTAGAGACAACTCAAGTGCACCGGAGTAAAACATTTGGACAATTTAAAAGTGCTTACACCTAAAGCTGCCTGCTTTAAATGAGAATTGTCCCTTCTCTCTGAAACGCATGCTCTGCTTCCTAACTCTGTTTTTCTCCTCCTGTTTTCCGCCTGTCTTCTGAGGAGATGCGGCCTGAAGGCAGGCTTTGTCAGGGGCATCGTGGGAGCATCATGTCTTCTCTCTAATATAATCAGTTTCAGTAAATTACAAGAGCGCCTAATAGCATTAGGACCTGGTGACACTCATTTAGTCCACTTAAGGTCCCCTCACGTCTCGGACTTTGGAAAGCCGGAGCAGACTGGAGGAGAGAAATGAAGCCGCAGAAACAGCATCTCTTCTTGGTGGATGATAGTATTACATAAAAACGGGGTGTTTTTCACCTCATAATGAATAAATAAAAATAAAATGACTCACATTCTTCAAAGAAGCTATTTCATTAGGATTCATGATGCTGTCTGAATCTGTAGCTGAAAAGTCTGACTGCAGGGTTTTATATTATTGTATTTAGCTTTAAGGTTCTCTGCCAAACTCAGGCTATAAATATGAGTTTTATGACTTAATTATGTAATAAATATAATTTATTTAAAACATTTGGCCTATGAACACATGCCTGTTCAATAACAAGGCATTCAGATGCGTCTACGGTAGTTTAAGCTGAGGTCACCGGGTAATTTGAGACTTTCTGCCTCCGATATCCTCTCTGAGGAAACCTCCCAACACTTTCTCAACTAGATGATCTTTTCCTTCAGCTACCCTTTCCTGCAGCGTCACCCTTCACCCTTTCACAAGCTGCAGACACTTGACACACGTCCAACATTTCCCTTTCACGATTCGCTGCTGCTGAGCTAAGAAAGAGTTCCCATTTTCTGGTGGAATCTCCTTTCAGAGTCACTCGGTTGGGTTTTAGGTGAGACTTCTCTCCATTTCTGTGAAACTGGAGAGTCGTGTTACCGATAACTGCAGCTACGTTTTCACTAGAATTATAGATCCTGGTGCCAGCGAGTGCTTTCTCCTTCCAAAGCTTTCAGCCAGTTGCTAAGATGTGCCAAGAAGCATCTTTTAGAAAAATGTAGCCAGTGATTTGTCAGTCTTGAGCTCTAGACGTGAAGCTTTGTTGGGCTCGTTGCAGGTCATCCGTCTTCATTTCCCTCTGAAAGAGGTGTTCACACGCTTCCATGGATCTTTAGTGAACGGCGAGCACCAGGAGCCTGTGCCTGCATGTTTTGCTAACATCGTTTGTCTGTGCTGCATTATAAATTTGTTGGATGCCAGACGGCACCACTGTTACTGAAAGAGCCGTCTTTACTCATCTGTCTCACTAACGTGTCAAACATTTGGCCTGCCAGGTCACGTTAAAGCTGTATTATAACCAACCTGCAGGTTTACAGTACAAACACTAAGGTTTGAACCACAAGATGCCAGTGGCGTCCCCAAGGGGTGGCCAGGGGGGCCATGGCCACTCTATAACCCCCCCCAAGGAAAGACTACCCCACTTAGTAAATCATTCACATTCATGTTCCCACTCACCATACATTCATCTTATTTTAAAAAAAAAAGTTTGCCGAAGAGCAGCGGTGACAGACACACCAGCACTCACTCAAGCGGAAGTCAAAATCCTCGACAGCACACTTTCTTTTCAATCTCCCATCAATAATATTACCCAGTCTGCTTATTTTCGTTTGCATAAATGTTCCCATCTCCGTCCGTCTCTTACTCCTCACGCTACTGCCATCCACAGCCTCGTCACATCCAGGATTGATTACTGTAACTCACGTCTCTTTGGTCTCCCCAGCAAATCCCTCCATAAACTGCAGCTTCTACAGAACGCTGCAGCACGCGTCATCACTAGAACTCCTAAATCATCACATCACTCCCTTCAGGTGTGGTAGAGCAGGAGCCACAGAAAACTAGCAGGATGGCAGCCCTCGAGGACTGGGGTTGGTGACACCTGGGCTAAACTCTCCCACAGTTACCACCCCAAAATTTGCAGTGGCCCCCTCATGAAAATTTTCTGGAGGCGCCACTGCAAAATGCTGATACTGAGTACTAAAAAAAGCCAATGACACTTTCTTCCTCCTCACCTAAACAAAAAAAACATTCATAATCTGATCACTTTATCTAAGAATCCTCTAATTTAGACATAATCCTTTGCTTTTGTGGAGATAAACAGTAAATAATAAATCAGAAAATGATTTCCTTATAGGTCACAAAATCTATTGAAGGAACACAAACTAAGAGCATCACCTTCACAGGAGAACATGACCCTAACCTGCAGAGAAACGAGTCAGGAGACTTTATTTTTGATCTGCTAGAGTTTCTTTACCTTAAAGGCAGGGTTCGTAAGTTGATGTTATCAGAGCAAGGAGGGGGAGATTTTAAAATTCAAAAGGCTGTTACTCTATCCCCGGCCTTCCTGAATGAGCCAAAAGCCACGCCTCCTAACGTGCACATGCAGGGAAAGCCGAGTCAAGAGAGAGAACATCGGAAATGCAGCGCTATTGGTCAACGTGGTAGGCTTGCAGAAATGATTAGTTTAGCTGTAAAGCCAGGGGAGGGACTTAGGAGAAAAATAAAATATGAAAGATGACTTACTTTTTCTCATAGAACAGGGTCAGATGATCACATTTAAGCATTTTTAAAGTTATTTTAACAATTCCAACTTACGTACCCTGCCTTTAACCTTGATCAATCAGTTTGAGGCATTTATAGAGCTGAATCATTAGCTGTTGGAGCTCAGCGGGCGATGCTCAACTGGCATCACCACAATCGTTGTTTTTCCTCCACAAACACTGAAAAATGCAACTTCACACCCCATAAAAAAGTAATTTTTTGTGTTCAGAGTTTAAACTTCTCCACATAATTAGAGGAAAAATAGATTTCTCTGCCACGTGTCCTGGGCTGAGTTTCGATTACATCTGGTCTGATCATACGTTACTTTGTGAAGTGCCGCGAGACGACTCTTGTCGTGATTTGGCGCTATATAAATAAACTGAATTAAGGTATATTCAGACTGGAGAATCAAAGTTAAGGAGAAAACATTTAAATTTCACTACGTTTCCTCCTCTAGCCAGAGGGAAGTCTTAAATAATGGTTTTAATTTGAGAAATAATCACTGAGGAAATTGAAACGTAACACCAACACTTTTCTCCAGGCACAAAAAAGGCATGCAGCTGATTTTCTAACAATTACTCAGCCTTATTATTTAAGTTTAAGATAGATAGATAGATAAAAACTTTATTGATCCTGCAGGAAATTGCCTAATTGTTTAATCACAGAAGAATTTGTTTAATAAGGTGTTGATTCTGTTTATTTTTATGACGTAATAAAAAAGGAATCAGAGCTGTTAGGTTGGAGTGTAAATCCTAATCAAGATCTGTTAATTCATTTTAAAAGTTATTAATTTAAAGAAAATTAAGACTTTTAAGGTTTTCATAGAAGCATTAAGAAAAAGAAACATCACGGCATCTTTTTATAATGTCAACAATATAAACTACAGATTCTCTAATTAGGTTAAAATGTGTTTGTTTACTTTCTGGGTAAAATGAACCAAAATCCTGTGTTAAGCTGCAGCTGCAGTCGGCTCTGCACCACACCTGGATACGTTTAAAAACATACGTGATGTGTCTCATGTAATTAATCTGCATTAGAAATGCAGCAGACACACATGTACACTTAGATTTACGTTTTCTGAGCCTGCTGAAGGTCAAATCAATCTACAGTAAATATAGTCAGTGGAGTTACCTCGGGATGTTTTATTATATACAGACGTGGACAAAAATGTTGGTACCCTTAGGTCGATAAAATAAAAACCCACAATGGTCACAGAAATAACTTCAATCTGACAAAAGTAATAATAAATAAAAATTCTATGAAATTTAACCAATGAAAGTCAGACATTGCTTTTCAAACATGCTTCAGTGGAATTATTTATAAAAATAAACTCGTGGAACAGGCCTGGACAAAAATGATGGTAGCCCTAACTTAATATTTTTGTTGCACAACCTTTTGAGGCAATCACTGCGATTTCTGTAACTGTCGATGAAACTTCTGCACCTCTCAGCAGGTATTTTGGCCCACTCCTCATGAGCAAACTGCTCCAGTTGTCTCAGGATTGAAGGGCGCCTTTTTCAGACGGCGTGTTTCAGCTCCTTCCAAAGATGCTCAACAGGATTTAGGTCAGGGCTCATAGAAGGCCACTTTAGAATAGTCCAGTGTTTTCCTCTTGGGTGTGTTTAGCTATGTGTTTTGGGTCATTGTCCTGTTGCAAGACCCATGACCTGCGACTGAGCCCAAGCTTTCTGACACTGGCCCGCACATTTCTCTCTAGAATCCCTTGATAGTCTTGAGATCTCATTGCACCCTGCACAGATTCAAGACACCCTGTAGATGCAGCAAAGCAGCCCCAGAACATAACAGAGCCTCCTCCATGTTTCACAGTAAGGTCAGTGTTCTTTTTTTGATATGCTTCATTTTTCTGTCTGTGAACATAGAGCTGATGAGCCTTGGCAAAAAGTTCCATGTTTGTCTCATCTGTCCAGAGGACCTCCTCCCAGAAGCTTTGTGGCTTGCTAACATGTAGTTTGGCATATTCCAGTCTGGCTTTTTTATAATTTGTTTTCAACAATGGTGTCGTTGTTGGTCGTCTCCCATGTAGTCCACTTTGGCTCAAACAATGAATGGTGCGATCTGACACTTGAGCTTGAAGTTCACCTTGGATCTCTTTAGAAGTTTTTCTGGGCTCTTTTGTTACCATACGAATTATCCGTCTCTTTGATTTGTCATCAATTTCCCTCCGTACCTCTGTATAAAAAAAAACCTCCCATCTCATCCTCCGCAGGTGGTCTCAACCTTCCAAGCTCGGGTCCTCTACCAGAGGCCTGGGAGCTTGAGGGTTCTTCAGTATCTTAGCTGTTCCTAGAACTGCTCTTTTCTGGACTGGGATGTCTGATGTTTTCCTGGGATGTGCTTTAGCCACTCCTCCAGTTTGGGGGTCACTGCCCCGAGTGCCCCGATGACCACGAGCACCACCGATGTCTTCACTCTCCAGGCTGTCTCAAGTTCTTCTTTGAGGCCCTGGTACTTCTCTAGTTTCTTGTGTTCCTTTTTCCTGATGTTGCATCACTTGGTATTGCCACATTAACCACAACAGCTGTCCTTTTGACATTTTAGGTCACAATTCGGTTAAACAAATCTATTGTAGGAACACAAACTAAGAGCATCACCTTCACAGGAGAACGTGACCCTAACCTGCAGAGAAACGAGTCAGGAGACTTTATTTTTGATCTGCTAGAGTTTCTTTACCTTAACCTTGATCAATCAGTTTGAGGCATTTATAGAGCTGAATCATTAGCTGTTGGAGTTCAGCGGGCGATGCTCAACTGACATCATCACAATCATTGTTTTTCCTCCACAAACACAGTGCTGCTCTGAAAAATGCAACTTCACACCCCATAAAAAAGTAATTTTTTGTGTTCTGAGTTTAAACTTCTCCACATAATTAGAGGCAAAATACATTTCTCTGCCACATGTGTCCTGGGCTGAGTTTCGATTACATCTGGTCTGATCATACGTTACTTTGTGAAGTGCCGCGAGACGACTCTTGTCGTGATTTGGCGCTATATAAATAAACTGAATTAAGGTATATTCAGACAGGAGAATCAAAGTTAAGGAGAAAACATTTAAATTTCACTACGTTTCCTCCTCTAGCCAGAGGGAAGTCTTAAATAATGGTTTTAATTTGAGAAATAATCACTGAGGAAATTGAAACGTAACACCAACACTTTTCTCCAGGCACAAAAAAGGCATGCAGCTGATTTTCTAACAATTACTCAGCCTTATTATTTAAGTTTAATCACAGAAGAGTTTGTTTAATAAGGTGTTGATTCTGTTTGAGGAATCAGAGCTGTTAGGTTGGAGTGTAAATCCTAATCAAGTTCAGTTAAGAAGTTATTAATTTAAAGGAAATTAAGACTTTTAAGATTTTGATAGAAGCATTAGGAAAAAGAAACAACAAAAGAAACTCCGCGTTTAATATGAGCAACAAGAAAAGAAAGATTAGAATTGGAAAATAAGAAATTATTCCAAAATGAAGTCTCTAACCATTCTCCTTCCTGTTTCCTCTTCCCTCCTCTCCGTCTCTCTCACCATGACGCACAACTTTTTGTCTCGTTTTAGAGCTGGTCTGACAGATGTTGGTGTTGAGGTGTATAAAAAGTTTCAAAGGGGCCTTCTTAATGTTTTATTTGAATAGTAAACGGTTTTAAAGAGGAATTTCAAGGTAATCAGCGCACAATTAAACACTAATGTTGTGGAACCCAACAGGATCTGGCTTATTTCACATGTAAAGACGACAAACTGGTGCCTCATGCACAATTACAGTTTTAGTGGAAGAGTAATAGGGCAATAAATGACTTTGGTGAGTGTGGTTGGTGACCAGATGGAACCAAGTCTTTTGTTTTATGTTGATCTACTGTGGCCATCAAACGTGGTTTAAATGAACCAGTATGGCAGAAACTAATGTTACAAATAAAATGTTACACCAGGATTCTTGTCCTGTGGCTTTATTTTTATTCACAATTCTAAAAAAATCCTTTCAGGCACTTTTAATGTAGGGTTTTTTCACCTTTTACTGCAGATGTTTAGAACTGCCCTGGGCTGATGTGGAAAAATACTGGAGTCACAATGAGACACAAGTACAGATGGGACCTGAGCCACGTCCCATCTGTACTCGATTTAAACCGTTGATTGTGGTTGAACAAGCGGTCAGGTGATTTCCACTGAAACCGTGTCAAATGTCCTCCGATGTGGGGTTCAGAAATGTTTCTGTAACCGTCTTGGTGAGTCTTCCATCACCTTTGACTTTTCTCCCCCATCTGTTATTTCACACGCTGCTCATCCTCTCTAACCTTCAGTGCTATGTTCCCAATCTTTGCTCCTCTCCGTCTCCTTTGTCCTCCTGCAGACGGAGAACGCTCTCCAGACGCTTCGCCCTAATGGGAGGCAGCTGCTCGTATGTGTCAAAGCCAAGCTGGAGGTGCTGTTGGGGCAGACGGAAAAGGAGCAAGTGGTTCCTCAACACCTGGAAATGAGATATGAGAAGTGAGAAGAAGTCTCGGCGTTAACCAGCTCTACCCTGCAAGGGGTCTTTGTGACCTAAAGTGACTCTGGACTTGTTAAAGACCAAACGAGTATTAACTTAGAAAAGAAACTGAAATATTAAAGTATGATTGTTAAAGGGATATTCCACCCCAAAATGAAATTTAGTGTGTTGTCATTTTCTCCAGAGTTAGATAAGTGGAGAAAAGCGTTTTGTAACCAGCCCAGTCATTCTCCTAATCTGGCAGTGTTCTGTTAGCTTTAGCTTAGCATAAACAATGTAAGTGAATGGTAACAACTAGCATTTCATATGAAAGTCAAGAAAATGATTCAATAATTATCCTAATTTTTCTCTGTGACCTCAGTATAATCATATCAACTGCAAATTAAAATAATAACAAACAAGGAGGAATAAAGGAGCCGATTTAGACTTGGGACTACATTACGACACAGCACAGCTGTAAGCCGTCACTACAGGGCACAAGGACACAACGCGGAAGCCGCAAAACTCAATGTTTACTGGGTGAAATGTTGTAAATGTTACACAGCAAACTCATAAGGGACAATATCTGCCAGACGTCACGCCGCTGCGTCATGTCCCTGTGCCTTGCAGTGGCGGCTTACAGTTGTGCTAGCTGTTACCATTCGCTTACATTGTTTATGCTAAGCTAAAGCTAACAGAATACTGCCAGATTAGGAGAATGACTAGGATGGTTGCAAAATGCTTTTACCCACTTATCTAGCTCTGGGGAAATGAATTAAATTTAATTTTGGGGTGGAATATCCCTTTAAAACTGGGACTTTAGATGGCAAAAAGCAGGAAATGTTCATGTGATATAAACTGTTTTTAAAATGAACCAATGGTCTAAATGTTTAGTAAAACAATCCAATTCTGAAAATCAGAAGAACTGATATGTAAACTAACATCTTATTTACAATTAAATGAATGCACACATTTAAAAAAATGTCACATAATCATCATTTATGTCACCAGACTAATGTAAACATGACAATCAGAAGGCAGCTAATCGATTCAAATCCCATTTTTAATGGATATAATTAAGGAGCTCGGACCAAAATGCGTCTAGCTCAGACTTCAGACCATTTAGATAATTAAAAAAAGTGTGACTGATCAGGCTAAAGGACTGTCAAACCTCCTGAAAATGTTGTTTGGATCTGATCTAATTTAAATGATTGTTTCAGCTGCTGGACTGAGCTACGGTTAGGTAACACTGAGGTGCATTTACCTGCCAAAAGGTCAGAGAGACACTAGCAAACAATAAGAAACAAATTCAAACGGAGCTACCATATCAACAAAGAGAAAGGACAGCAGCAACTTGAAGGAAGGGTGTGAAGAGCAGGAGTGAAGAGAGGCAGGAGGAGTGGTGGAAAATAAGCAGTGTGTGCAGAGAAGTACCTCATCAGTCAGGTAGTAGATTTTCCTCAACATACTCTGTCGAGCTGCTTCCACTTCCTGAGAAAGAACAAAGCGTTAAAAGTCTCTAACGATGCACTTCTGCAGGCTAAGACGTGTGTTCCTGATGTTTACGGTCATTTTCTGATTGATTTTAACTGCTAGGAGGAAAAATAATTTAATAAACTGATTGAGGAGGTGAGATCTGGTCTAAGACTCCACCCCTCAGACCGAGAGCAGGTGCTGGGAGACAGGAGCCATCGTCACCCCTGGAAAAAGCCTCAGTGAAGGGGCGATGTGACGACAGCTGTCAGACTCTGGAGTTCAGCTCCATCTAAGTGAGAAACCTCTTATTTGAGTTACTTAAGGATATGTTTTCACTCTGAAGTTGGTTCAACTCTTGCTGCTGCAAAATTACAAAGCCTAAACTTAGACAATTATCCTACATTTGATCATTTTTAACCAAAGCAGCAATTTATGTCAGAAGGTGGCGCCATTGTTCCACTTTTTTAGGACTTATGAGTCACAATTACCTTATAATGTAGCCTATGATAAAAAAATGTTCATTTACTCATAAATCACACAATAATAATGTTTTTTCAGCAGCATTCAGATGATAAATTAATGAACTTCGTACAATCCAAGCACTTCCAAACAAACAGTTTTAATGGTGCTTTGCTATAAAAAGGGTTGTTTCTGTTTAACTGTCATTATCAGCAACATGAGAAACTTGGTTTTGCTCATAAATTCTTGCATCTTGTGTTCACAGAGTTTTATTTGATAAATAAAATGTTGATGGAACTTCGTAAATGCCTGAGCTCCAACCACAAACCCAGCTGTCACATCGCTGCAAAGCGGCAAAGTTTGTCTCGCATCCTCAGCTTCAGTCAGAGAAAAGACTCCCAGAGAGACGTGTGTGTTTGTGAATCAGCGCCGTACCTGAGCTGCAGCGTCCTGGGAGAAGACGAAGGAGTTAATGTGAGACAAGGCCACAGCGTATAAGACAGGACACCAGGAGGACCGCAGCGTCCCCGTCACTAAAGAGCGGAAGTAGAGACGGAGGAGAGGGAGGGAGTCTTCTGGGGGAGAGGTGAACGCCTCGATGGGAATGGACAGCTTCAGACGTAGAAACACACATCAGTGAGACTCGAGTTATAGAAAAACAAAAGATGTTTGAATTCATTTTCAGGGACTGACCTGATCCAGGGTGACCCCCAGCGACCTCAGCATCCCAACATGTTCTCCAAACACAGCCAGCCTCATGGTGGCGCTGTATCTCCTCTGCAGGGGCAGCAGCACCCAACAGCCAAACAGGCGGTCTCCAAAAGACACGGCTTCATACTGAGTCAAAAGAGCTGTGTACAAGTCCTGGAAGGAGGCGAGACCCGGAGGAGGGACGTCCAGGTCCAACGAGTCCAGCTTGGACTTCCTGTACCCCCAAAAAATAAAAGAATAGATTATTTTAAAGGAAGCAGAGGGTCTTTTTAATGCAGCTCTATTTTCACCAGACCTGGTAAGCAGCCTGAACAGACCCCAGGTCAGTTTCTGAACCGGCTTCTCTAGGAACAAGTCACTTGAACACAGGAAGACGCAGGAGAGGCGGGCCAGCTTAGCGACGGGGAGGATCACCTAGGAAACAAATGTTTTCACTAAAACATGAAGCATCAACTTTTATCCTTATTATGAATTAATTAATTTATTTATAGAGGGAATTCTGATCTTTTCTTGTTTGTTAAAGATGTTTCTCAGCATCTTGCAGGCGTGAAGAACTCAAAAGGAAATTCTTTGTTCCTCCTGATTTATTGTCCTGTTTCACATAATTTTACTTTCTTTATAAAATTGTTGTCTTGACTTGTTGTTTTGTACCTTCAGAGCCTCCCCCCTCCAGACCTCCAGCATCAGCAGCCACTGCAGACAGTGGGTCACCGCCTGCAGAGCCCCATGAGGAAGCTCCTCCACCGCCAGGCCTTCGCCGTCAGACACCCCCGTCCGCTCGTACAGGCTGATGAGCGGGAGGAAACACCAGTCGGAGGGTACCGCGGGACCGCTGAGCTCTGGGAGGAGATGGGAGTTGACCCACGGGTTGCGGCCCAGGAAAGCGTCTCGTGATGTGAGCACAGACTGCTCCAGATGGGCGAGGTGTGTGAGGAAGCAGCCTCGTATGGAGGGCAGCTGGGTGCACGCTTCTCTCAGGAGAGCGCCAACAGTCTGGAGGGAGGGGGAGGGGTGGTGGTGTGTGTGCTCGTGCAGCCGCAGCTCCTCCAGCTCCACGGCCTCAGGTCCTCCGCTGTGTCCCTCGCTGCAAACCAAACAACAGGCACAAAGAGTCAAATAACCGGCAGCGCGTGTGGAAAATCATCTAAGGTTAAAATAAGAAGATAAAGGACGGTTACGTTAAAAAGTCTTTGTTGAAGATGATGCTGGAGAGAAGTTCGTGTGCCAAGTGTTCACTGCCTGGAAGTAACCAGGGAAGCAGCACCAGCGCCACCTGGTGGTAAAGTGAGGAATGCTTCGCTACAGTTGGCTCAACACTAACCTGAGGAATAAGGAAACAAGAAAAAAAAGTTAAAAAATAAAAACAAAAACAAACAGCAGGTTGAAACTGTGACCCACCAGTCTTTGTGCCAGTCTGAGCAGCAGGTACAGGAGGTGGTGCTCATGGCGGAGCAGCCATGCCCTGCTGGGGGACAGAGTGGGTGTGGCCTGACTGCAGCTTCGCAGGTAACCAATCACGGGCTCCGACACCAGCAGGCCACTGAACTAGAGAGCAGATGAAGAATCAGATAAAAAAGCAAGAACATGTCCTTTAACTCAGCCCCTAACCCTTGTGAAGGATCTACCTTGATGCTGAGACCTTTATGGATCCCTGTGACTGTTTCCAGTAGGAGTCCCAGTCCTGTCAACAGAGGGAAGGGGGAGCTGGGAACAACCAGTCCAGGATGATCCCTCCATCCTGGGCAGGCCAACCCGGGAAGGTTAGGAGGTGCGTCTGGACCTGGAGGACCGGACTGGAGGTTACACACCACTGAGGAGGACCTAGAGTGGAAACAGGAAGTTGAGAATAAACCAGAAGGCTACAAAACAGGAAAAACAACACTTATGATCAGTTTGCTTTAACATAACGACTCTATGTACCTGAGATTTTTAATTAGGTCGTTGACGACCCCGTGATTCATGAGGGGGAGAAGAACCTCAGATGTGAGAAGCTCCAGTTCTTGTAGCGTCTCCACCGGCTTGAAGCAGCTCTGTGGATGATCGTTAGAATACACACGAGTGGGTCTTCTAATATTACAAAAAAACTGTTTTCATATTTGCCAGAAAAACCAAACCTGTCTGGAGAGCTGATGGTAGTAAGCTTGTAGGTAGACCAGATAAGCAGGAATCAGAGCCAGGCTGCCGTCCTTCTGAGCCGGATCATCGAGGCTCTTGATGAAACCCTTCAGATGTCCCAACAAGGACGCCTGCAGACCTGTGACGTGACCCCAGGACACGGGAGGCGGAGGCGGGCACTCCTCCCCCTGAGCGCTGTGGTAAAAACAGAAAACAGCATAAAGGAAACCCCAGACCCCCATCATCCCGTCAGTACCTGATCATTCCAGCCTGGAGCTCCTGATGGCAGCCAGCTGTGTGTGTAACGTGTGTGAGCAGAGACACCAGAGCCAGCAGACGGTGGATCTGCAGGGACAGCAGAGGATCTGAGGAGGACAGGAGGCTGTGGACGCACTGCAGTGTCCTCACCAAGGCTGGATACAGGTCTCTGTGAAGCGGACGAGGGAAAGCATGTAAAAACAGCAACTACAGCAGATACCTAATCTCAAATGACCTGGATCAGCATCAGAATCAGGACATCCCTAATAATAATCTATCAGAATAATAACACAGTTCACAGGGTAGTGTTGTACCCACATGTACAGTCTGCAGGCCTGTCCATAGGCGGCTGCTACGGCCCACAGCCTGTAGGCCTCGGTGGTGATGGAGAGGGCCTCGCTCGGCTCCAGCAGCAGCTCACTGGGCTCGGCGCTCAGGAGACACGACAAACGCTCCCTCACTCTCAGAGAGTTTAACTGGAAAAGGAAAGAAATCAACTAACATCTATTTGCAACCATGAACAGAGGTCACCCCTATTCACATGTTACAGATTGACCCTTTAAAGCAGCATCTGGGAGGACTTGTTGACATCAGTTACCAGTCTGGCACAGGTGTGTCTACCGGAGGAAGCCAAGACCCTTAAGAGCTTCATGGCGCTGGCGAGTGGGAGTCCGTAAACAGACTGAGGATTGAGAGACGATGACTTCCAGGAAGCAGGAAGAAACTCGGACATCACCGTCTCCATCAGTCGAGGACAATCCAACACCTGAGAGGAAGGCAGAAACTATGAAGGAGACATCAGGTAAAGGAAGCTACCTTCATCTGCGTTAGCATACCTGTGTGGCGGATGAAGAGGAGTGTCGGGCGATCCGTGTCAGGATCTGCAAGACGTCCTGCACCACTCGAGGTGACGGTCGGACAACTTCGAGAATGTAGCGCAGCCTGGGGAGGAGCTTCATCTTCAGCAGGCCCTAAAACATAAAACCACACGTCAGTCTCCATCTACAGAGACGGAAATATAAATTATGATTTTACCTTCACTACATCCTGCCTGGAAACTTCATAATCACTCTTCCTCTCTTCCTTTTCCTTTGCCGTCTCCTTCATGCTTTCATCCAGGCCTTCATCCTCTTCATCTTCCTCTTCCAGAGCAAATGGCAGCAGAGGGAAGGACGCCAGGCCGCGAAACCAGGAGAACGTGCAGTCCAGACACTCCTGAAACAGATCCAGGAAAAGCAGAAGATGTCACACATTTTATCAGAGACTCGTCCAACATTACAGGTTAACTTCAGAAAATCTACGCATCAACAAAGGTTTTCTAATAAAATGACTGTTTCAGACGTTATAAAACAGAATAATCCTACTTCATCTTCTGCACACACGAGGAGTGCTTTCAGTGCCTGCACGGCTGCAGACATCACACCCTCCACGCCGTCATCCAGCCCAAAGCGAAGCAGGAAGAGCAGCCCGGCGTCGAGCAGCGTGGACACCACGCTGCCGTTCAGAACCGACAGGTACGCTCCACCACGAGCCTGAAGAGGAGGAACCACAGGTAGACGTTTAAACATCTACATCTGTCTGTCAGCATCCGTGTGTGTGTGTGTGTGTGTGTGTGTGTGTGTGTGTGTACCTTTGAGAGGACGTTGGCTAAAGTGCTTAGAGCCAGACTTCTCTGCTGGATAAACTGACTCCGAGACAACAGGAAGAGCTCCTGCAGGGAGTAACCTGCTCGCTGTGGGAACATCACCAGCATCAACAACAAAACCACTTTCTAAGTAAAAGACAAGTGACTATCTCAAGGCATAAACTGCCAATTATGTTGAAATCTGAGATGATGGACTAATTCATTGTTGACTTCATCCTACAGACCTCAGGCTCCTCCCCGTGGTGATGTAGTCCCAAGTGGGTCGGCAGATCCTCAGTAGGTGGAATTAAGGTCCCTACAAAGTCGAACCGAGCCTGCATGGCCTTTTAAGACATGTGTATGTTCATTAATATTCAAACAAGTCAAGAAAACAGTTTGTGAAATGGGCTTAAATCCAGAAACTAACCAAGATGCACATCTCAGTTTAACTCCTCACCTTTTTGGTTCCTTTCTTCCTCGGTGAAGGTAAGTCTCTCATCCACTCCAGCTTCTCTGGCTCCAGTTTATCCATATGAACCCATTCCCTCTGGGGCTTCACTGGAAGATCCGTTACTGATTTCATAGACATGTACACATAATGAGCCGGGAGGAGCTACAACAACAGGAACAATGCTCAAACACGTTTACAACATGATGGACCAAACTCATACCAGTAACAGCTGGTTTGTCTTCCTCCTCCATATCCACCTCTTGGGAAGGAACAGCAGCATCGGAGGAACCTCTGGTAAGATTTTCAGGAGGATGATCTTTCTTGCTGCTTTCCTCTGTGGTGTGTTTGGTCAATGAATCAGAGGAAGGAACACTCTGAGCTTTGTGAGATCTGATAAACTCCACCAGTCTGGGATCTGGAAAGCAGACATAATTAATTAATTTTGGATTAAAAACTCATTACAGCCTTAGAGGTTCTGGTGCCAACCACACCCCTGCTTACCGAGCTGAGACAAGAGCTTCTTTTGCTCCTCCAGGATCTCAGCCTGAGACATGGCCTGGAGCTTGGTCTGGTTCTCCTTGTGGATCCTCATGGTCTCTCCTGAGCTGTCTGGACCCTGAAGCCCACCACCAGATACCAACCTGGAACCTGAGTGCACAGGTGACATAAGAATCAGGAGACATGCAGTGAAAGGGAGTTTGTTCTAGCATAAAGTTCAGTGTGGCGTACGATCACCAGCAGCATCACTGAGATCTGGGTCAGTGTGAGTGTCAGGAAGGAGGATCTGCTGTCTGGACTCAGGATACTGAGGTGCTTCGGAGGAAGGAGGTGAAAGCGTCTTCTCGTCCTTTAATCTCTGAGCCGCAATCTGTTGAGCAAAGATGCTCTTCTTTCCTTTAACCACTGAAGGTGGCACCTGTAGGAATACAAATCACCAGAATCTTCTAGTTACTAATTTCTTTCACTTCTTTATACAAATATCTTTCCATTATTTTCATTACAATGAAAAGAAACCTTGTAACTCAAGCCCATTACATGTGTTTAGTTATTGTGCATCTACTGGACACCAATGCATTCACCTGACTGGTTTCTGAGCGGTGCAGCACCTTGGGGAACGCCAGGCCTGTAAATACTGGCAGAGATATCGGCACACAGCTGGTATCTCTCTCCTTAAAGCAAAAATATAATATTACCATTCCAAACAAGAATAAAAGCCGTATAAATCTACATTTTTGATTGCACACTCACAACAATCCTGGAGAGGACGGCACTGATGTGAGAATCATGTCTGTCTAGCCTCTCTTCAGCATCCTCAAAGGTGACCCGACTGGATTTGAAGCGGGACTTCTTAGGAGGGGCTGGAGTCAGAGAAGGGAGTTCATCTGGAAGATCTTCGTGAAAGGAAACAAATAAATATTGTTTTTTTATTTATTTAAATATCACTTATAACCGTGTCTGACCAACCTTCTATGGTGACCACGTCCTTCTGGTTTCCTTCATTCTCCCTGCTGTGTCCTCCTCCTCCTTCGTCTCCAGGCTCCCCTCTCCTCTTGTCAGGACGGCGAACCACGCTTGCAGCAGATGGAGCACCAGAGGTCAGGAAGTGCTCCTGCTCCCTCAGGAGGTCCTCTTCGGAGTCTGTTGGTTTCGGACGCTGCAACATCCCTCTGAATCACAAAGACTGGATATATAAAAAAAGTATAAACCTTTAATTATTTCTCTAATTCTTTCATACTCGTGATACTTGGTGATAACAGAAAGGTGGTTAGGACTTCAGGGGGGCAAAACTGGTAGATGCCCACTAACTTACAGCTTTGATTTCGCCCCTGCTAACATCTTTATTCATCCAAAGCTCGTTCGAAACCAAAAAGCTACTTTATAACAATGTACTTAGCAAATAAATGTTTGTAATTTCAAATATACTTCACTAACTTAAAATATAGTCTCTTATTTTTGCGTGGCTTACGTTAAAACTGACGAGCATCGTCACAACAGACGCAAATATACTATTCATACTTGCAGTGAAGTGATGCTTTTCCGTTTTCACGTGTTTACAACGTCACGCGCCGTAAACATTGCCCACACGTTTCCTTAAAAAACAAGCCGCCTTCAGCTTTTAGACATTTGTTCTAAAACTATTTCAAACAGCGTCTCTTAAAAATATCTGCATCTGTTTGCAATAGTTAGTTACCGCGATAGCTAACCTTCAGTTTTCAGTTGAATCCAAATGGAACTTTGTCGAAAGACTGCAGTTCACACGGAAGGTTTTCAGTGTAGCACGTTGAATTTTCCTTCAAAATAAAAGCAAGCCACTGGAAAGCATCGTGGATTTCTGTTGTTTAACATTTGTTTTAGTATCTTTCAAAACACATTTAGTTATTTTTATAGGAATTGTGCAAATTTAAACCAAATTTAGATTTAAATTTGTTGATTTAAGATTAAGGAAATCAACTATTTTGTTTTATTTTTGGCCACTTCCGTCTAGAATTTTGACAGGATTCATCATGGCCAAGTGTAGTCCAATAATTTGGCCTAAAGTTGTTTTATTCGGTGACTCCATCACTCAGGTCGGTCTCTGCTTTTTCACAGATGATATTAAAGCTACATATGGCCGATATACTCTCACTTATTGGCTTCAGCTGCTTGCCTGCTGACTTTAAACACATTTCTTTCAGTTTTCCTTTCAACCCAATGGATGGGGAGCAGACATTGCCAACAAACTTGCTAGGTGAGTTGATAAAAACATTTGTAATTTTTGGGAAACTTCAGTGTTAAAGTTTCGCTAAATAAAACGAAAACAATAATTCAGGGCTGTTTTACCTGAGCTCAAAACTGTATCCTTGTTGCATAGTTTTGAATTTCTCTCATAATTTTTGAAATGTTTAATACAATATATTGTACAACAGTAATACTGTAATTTAAATCCAGCGTGTATTATACTTTTGAAAATGTTCATTGTAAGATTTTGGTGTGTATGTTTGTGAATGTCAGTCCTTATCAGGTTATTATACACAAATAAGTTTATTTATCATCTTTTGCATCATTATTAAACCAGTTTTTTTCTTCTCATATTTATTTCTGTGCTTTTTGAGCAGTTCATTTTAAAATGTTTGCATTTGCATTAGGAACTCCTGCTCTTTCAAAGCTTTAAATCTGTGGCACCACTTGATTTAAAAAATATATTCTCTCACCCATAAAAATTTGACCAGGACTATATCAGTGTCGTTGATTGATGTGTGAATTTAAAATGTCCCTCCCTGGTAGGAAATGTGACGTTGTAAACAGAGGACTGTCTGGCTACAACTCCAGATGGGCCAGGATTGTACTTCCTCGTCTCATCAGGAGCCAGAACCCAGGAGACTCCCATGTGGCTGCTGTTACGGTCTTCTTTGGAGCCAATGACTGTTCGTTGGAAGGTACAGCTTCGGTTTTAATATGATGCTTCTTTTATTCTCTTGCACACAGTTCTAGATCATGTTTACATTGAAGAGAAAACTTCCACTCATGGACATTTTGATTCTCCTCCAGATAAGAACCCACAGCAGCATATCCCTCTGCAGGAGTATTCAGAGAACCTGAAGGAGATCGGCAGCTTTCTGACATCAGCTGGCATATCATCAGACAAAGTCATCTTCATCACTCCTCCTCCTCTCCATGAGGCATCCTGGGAGAAAGAGTGTGTCCTCAAAGGTAACCTTGAGTCGCCACCATTTCCTGTGTTGATTGAGATTAAGGCTGAGTGTTTATGTGTTTTTCCTTGTGTCTCATTCAGGGTGTCCTCTCAACCGACACAACTCTGTAGTGGGACAGTACGCTCAGGCTTGTGTCCAGGCAGCCGGTCAGTGTGGTTCAGATGTCCTAGATCTCTGGACACTCATGCAGAAAGATGGACAAGTGAGTTAAGTCTGTCCTTACTAGCTTGTCCTCCATGCTCTATAAGAACAGAGATATAGCTTCTTAGTATTCTTTAGCCAAATGGTTGATAAATTAGAAGTTCAAGAAGCACTTTTGATATTTATAATGTAAAACACTTGCACTTTCTTTATTTTTCTACACGATTTGATAATTTTCAGTTTATTTTCGCCTTCTCCAAAAATTAAAAAAGCCTAAATTTATCATTTTCTAACCATTATAGCAGCTAATGTTGTCAAAATCCCACTGCAACACAGTCTTTATTTCCACGAGCATCTTTTCCAAAGCCTTCCTGTTGTGTCCTAATCCCTCCAGGATTACACCGTCTACCTGTCTGATGGGCTGCATCTCTCAGAAAGGGGAAACCAGTTTGTGGCCGAGCACCTGTGGGGTTTACTGGAAAGCCGTGTGGCCGACCTGCCCTTTATTCTGCCTTACTGGGGAGACGTGGATGCCAAGAGCCCAGAGAGCAGCCTCCTCTCTACCCAGTGAGGGGGGAGGACATTTAAAACATTACAATAAACGATTAAACAACCTGCAGAGGATCATCCCACAGCTGATTTACATTAAACAAACCCAAGACCACGTGTTAATGTTTAAATATGCAATAAAGGTTCTTTTTACTGACATGTGCATCATTAATACAAGAAAAGAACATCGAAAATCAAACACTTACAGGTAATAACAACAATATACACTTCTGATATAAAAATTAACACCATCTGCTTCTTTACCTTGACCTACAAAAAGAAATTACAGTGAAAACACATCATAGGTAACAACAAACAGGAAATGCTGTGCAGAGCTCACATTGGCACTAGTGTAGAAAAACCAGAATATCTGAGCAACTAAAGAGATGAATTCACAAGAGAAAGTTTGACTTCCTTCTGCACAAACTGGGCTAAAACTCCACTAAAGGCACTATTTTTGTCTTGTGCAGGAATCATCAGCAGAAGAGAAGCAAACTTTGAGAGTTCCATCCAACTTTTACAGTTTTATTTCCATCCTCCAGTAGAATAAATGAGGCAAAAACTCCTCTTTGTTGTATAACAAACACAAAAGCATCAGATCAGCTCAACACAACGAATACAAAAATCTAAATTCTCCAGTGACGTTTAAAAAAAGACGAGTGCATATTTAAAACAGACTCAAAACAAAATTCATCTGTACAGTCACGATTCTTGTGTCCATCTTAAGATGTCCCACTGAAACGTTTCCTGTCTGGATTGTTCCGACTCGCATCATATGTAACATAAAAAGCTGCGAGCGGGTAAGAAGAGGAGTGAAACAGTCTCTGTTTATTTCCATGAACTCGTTAAAATCAGACGAAAGCTTCAGGGTCGTTGTGCTCTAGTTTCGTTTTTCTCCTGAGAAGCACTCGCTTAACCCTCCAGCCTACATTAAAACAATTAACCTTATTTATGTCCAAAGATCCTCTTCAACTAAAAAAGGCACAAAAACATGAACTCACAGCAGTAAAAGTCACAATAAACCACGTTTCACAATGTAAAAGCCTTTCCTAAATGTGTTTGTTGTATGAAAACTAAACAGCGTGTTCTCTGGGTTTTCTTAAATAATTAAGAGACGTTTTTTTCTATAACAAAAAAGATCCACCCACTTCCTCTCAGCACTCGGTCTCTTTAGTGTCAATGCGCTCCTGCCTCTTGAGGCGCCGCCGCTCCTTGGACGATGGGTTCTGCTCGGTCAGATCCTCGTAGGAGGACTTCGTAGCCGACGAGCAGGCTCCTGCGGTTGTGAAAGCGTCCGGCAGGCCCTCCTCTCCCAGATGAGAGTCGCTGCTGGTGTCCTCCTGGATGGTGGCCATCCGCTGCCCCCCTGCGCTGTCCGGGTTGGCGCCGTAGCTCGGGCCGGGGTCCTGGGTACTGCTGGCCGCGGGAGGGGCCCGAGCCTGGCTCGGCTGCTGCGGGGACAGGGAGCAGGGCGCGGTCTGGCCGCCGGAGAAGGAGGGAGGCGGAGGAGGCTTGACGATGCGGACGCACGCCGACTCGAGCATGTCTTGACTCTGTAGAGAGAAAGCGACAGGTGAGAAAAAGGTTCATCAGCTTTCTGCCTCTGACTGAGGTGGGATCCATTCCTTTTTTACTTCATTCTGTTTCTTAAGACGTAAGTTTAACAAAGAATAAAGTACAACACCCGTATAGTGACTGTGACCTCATCCCCTTTAACGTCCCTAAAGTACGAAGGTTGGAATGAGTAAAGCGAGCCTTTCTGCCCGAGGACATTTTGAGTCGTCAAACATGAGAGGAACCTCCTGCTGTCCTTTTTACGGAGCACCAGGATCCTGGTGGGACAGCCGAGCCTCTCCTGTACTGGCAAGTCCAAATGTCAGCTACGGGAAAGGTCTGCAGAGGAATGTTCCCTCAGTCTTTAGTCAAAAGAAATCAGACTTAATGCAAAAAATAAAAAAACACCTTCTCCTCGTGGCTTTAAAAGCACCAGATGCAAACTTAAAAATGTCGACACACTCCATCTGATTCCACAAAGACAACGTGTTCAGTCCTCTCGCTGTTTCGAATACTCCCAACACGCAATCTCGCTTCCTCGAGGTAACTTCTGATCAGACGAGACCGAATGTCTGCGGCCCGATCAGGGATTACATCAAACAGGAAGTGACTGCAGGAGTATCCTAAACTGGGGCCACTGACCATGCGCTCAATGGCAACACATCTCAACACCAGGCTGTGGCGCGTTCACACTCACCTATGGCGGCAGCTCTACTACAAACCTCCACCATCTGCTGCAGTTCCAGGGTAAAGATGGACAGATCATTCAGAAGCCCTGGCAGTGACAGGGCAGCTAGAACCGGTTCTAATAATCCCAAATGATCTCTGAATAGTAATCCACGTCTTTTCTGTTTTAATCAATGAATTTTGCCATGTGGTCAAATTTTTTAGCATCATCTAGGCGTGAGAAAATAAAGCTTTTTAATAAAGAAGCATCTTCGCAGATTAACAAGTGTTTGGGATTAGAATAGATTCATAGGTGCCAGAAATGCACACCAATAATCTGAAAATGGAACATTTTTAGATGATAACGGCATTAGAGTTTCTGTTTTTTTTTATTATTTAAATCAGAAAAAAACTGTAAAAACAGCCTTGAATTTGGAAATAAAACAATTTTATTCTCAAAAAATTACAAGAAATTATGTTTTCAGAGCTTAAAAAGAAAAACTAGTTTGGGAAACAAAATCCACTCATATATCTGCTATTCTTTTAATTCCTACACTTTTAACCTTGTTTTAGCCACTATCAATGCTACGCGGTTCATTTTACTAGATTTCTTTTCTGATTGCAAACAACAACATTTCATGCATCTGTCCCTTCCTTTCTCATTAAGAATGTCAGTGTTTCAGAAAGTTGGGTTGTATTAGTCTGGTTAGTGTGGCAGCAAGGCTAGTGCACTGGATCGGACTGATTACAGAACTTACACTTGGAGGGTAGTAGAAGGTCTTTGCATTCTCTTCATACTGTTGGTCAAGTCGTTTGTCCTTCAAAAAGAAAAAAAAAACATTAAAGCAACAATAAAGAGTTTTTAACACTTTAAGCTGTTGCTTTCAAACTGGTTTCAGTGGTTCTTAAAGCAGAAACTAGACCAAGTTTCCATGGACAACACTCTGCTGCCCTCTGCTGACCAGAAACTTCAATTAAACAGTTTTGTGGTTCGGGTAGGAACACTAGTGGGAGGTCTGCTTTATGGCAATAGCTGCCTATTCTGCCGGTAGCTAATATAAAGGCTAGCAGTTAGCTTTTCTAGTTTGCCGACTGTTAATAAAAAGCTCAAGAAGAAGAAAAAGAAGAATTTTGCTTTTTTGGTGGCATCATGGCAGAGCCTGGAAGTAAATGTAAGAGTGCAATGTCTTTGGAAATGATGCAAAGAGGTAACACCAGAGTGAACATCGGCGCGGCCTACACTTGTTTGATGGAACTGAAGGAGGCTATGAAATCACAGACTGATGGTGACCTGGCTTTGTTGCTACTGGACTGTAATTTTTTTTGTCCAACAGTGTGGATCTTCTTACTTCTTGGCTTATTTAGTATCAGTTGGCACGTGTTAGCGTTAGCTCGTTGTTAGCACTAGCTAGATCAGACAGTTATAATTTCGTTTTCAACCAGTGGGAGAGAGAAATGGCTAAACTTATTTAGTGTTGCTTAAGTATAAATGAACAGATGATATAAAAAGACAACAAGGATCAATGAATACTGCAGTTGCCCTACCACACAGTGAACCAGGATACTGAGAGGAATCCAGAAGACGAGGGAGAACACCACCACTGAGCCCACAATGTTATCAGCCAGGAACTTGCCTGAAGTAGAGAGGGATGATGAAACAGATTAGGTTAAGAGTTTAACTCACTCCCAACTTTAGTGACCTTTAACTCTCGTGTCAGCGTTCAAATCTAACAAGACTTACCAAACGTGTTGATGTCCAGTTTGTCAATAAAGTCCCACAACCTCTCGATCACATCCTGTACCTGCTTCATGCATTTCCCCTGGTTTAACGAAGAACAACTGAATTAACACAAACCGAGGTTTCTGTCAGGAGCTAAAGAATCTGCTCGTTTTCTGTCCGTGTGGGAGGTTTATAAAAATGCTCAGACTCACGTTTCCATCGCAGAAGCCCACCGTGCAGGGTTTGCCTTTGCGAAGATAAACAAAGCTGCTGTTGGTCTGGATGAAAGGAGAGCAGGTGCCATCTTTTCCCCTGCAGCATACTTTACAGGAGTCGTGGGTCTCTGCAGGCACAGGAAAAAAGAAGATCCAACCCAAAAATGTTTAAATTCACTAACAATAGGGACGAAAGTGGGCAAAACTGTCTAAAACAGAAGCAGCACACAACTGGTCTATGGCTTTCTATGAAAATAAAGCAGATTTGAAAAAAAGAGTCACAAAGCATTCATATATGATATATCAAATAAATCAGTGTAAAGCTTCTGAAGTGTCCCATCATTATGTAATGATCTGCATTACCGTTGCAAGCACACGACTGCAGGTTCTGCAGAGCCTCACAGAACGGGTTACAGTCCCCGTTATGACAGCGGCCATTGTCAACACACACCGTATTATCAGGAGCGTTTGCAGGAGGTGGACACTGACTGCTGTTGCCTGTGGAGTGAGGAAAATGTTTGCATTTGTGACTTATTTTAGTATTTCAGTGCCAAATGCTGCAGTAATGAAGTGAATATTGCAGTTCACGTGTTTAACCAGCAGGTGGCGATCACCTGTGCAGGAAGATATGCCTTTGCAGGTGGCACTAATGGGTTCCTGGCACCTCTTTCCTGCTTTTTCATACTGACAATTCTTACAGCAGGGACTGTTTCTGTCGCTGTGGAAACAATTCATCATTTAAGTGATTGTTGAGATTTTTTTTTTTAAGCACATTTTATCTGACTTTCAGATGACTTACCAGCATTTAGAACCTCTTTTGAATTTGCAGTCCGCGGTGCAGCAGGGGTCATCGTTGAGATGGAGTAACCCCGGATCACAATCCTCCCCCTTCTCCACCCTGGAGTTCCCACACACTTTACTGTTCCTCTCCTTGAAGCACTTGGGAGCCTTGAGACTCAGCGTCTTCTCCACCGAGGTCCTGCTGCAATCGGAGAAGCGCTTTGGGACAGAAGAGAAGCAAAAGGAACAATAAGATCTTAATGGGGTTTTTTTTTTGCACATGAAGCAAAATAATAAAATGCAGACTAATTTATATGGTAAATAAAAAAATCATATGTGAAAAGTGGAGTCAAGCCAGATGAAATGAGATGCATCATGAAACGTTCTGATTCAGAGCTTTTCTCTACAACTCATACTGGAGTGCCAACACTGCAGTGGTTATGTAAAACATAGCAGCAGTGGGTGAGAACTGACAACATTCCTCTTCTACGCGCTGAAGCTTATTGAACAGTCAGCGTTACACTTGTTAGAGTTGGACTGCACTGCTTTAACAGTTTAACCTGATTTAAATATTATTGCACACATTGGACCACTTTGGAGCTGAATCTAGTGTGTGTGTTACCACGATGACTTTAAGTTAAACCAAACAGCAGTGGATTACTTTAGTGTCTACGGCGATGGGCGACTCAAAAAACCCAGACATTATGTAACCACGGTGCTTTGTTTTAAGTCACCTAGGTATCACAATATTTTATTGAGTGACTAGTATGTTTGCAGACATCACAGGTCCGCGTCCGCCCCAGAGAATTACTCAACCTCCCTTAGCCGCTACCTTTTAATAACATGAAGACACGCCCCAGAAAGACTGAAATGATCTCATCTTTAAATGTATAACTGTTGTATTTTGTGTAATTCTAAGCTCCTCCAGAGGTAGACTTAGACATCCCAGATGTAAAACTGAGCACCATCACAGATCTTTCATCCCCTCTGCTGTAAGAGTGTATAACTCCTCAGTTTAAGCTGTGCTGGTATCATCCTGGTACACAATAACACCAATGCAACATGCAGTATGTGTTCTATACTTGTGCAATACCGTATTCAGATTGTTGTCTGTGTCTCTTACAGTATGCTGCATAGTGCTGGTACCACGTTTGTTTTCATCCTTTATTTATGGTTTTTTAGTGATCTAAGATTACAATACTAGATTACTGCCTATGTGTATATACATGTATCCTTGTTTTTATCTTTCTTCTAATTACCCTTTGAGTGATGGTGCTGCTGTGACAGTGAATTTCCCCACTGTGGGATCAATAAAGTCTATTCTATTCTATTCTAATTCCACATATTTCATAAAAACGAGGACGTATTTCAGTCTGTCGGGTTTCTCATCAGAGCTGATGGTTTGCCAAAAACAGCCGCGGTGTCTGTCAGCCTGCTAATATCACCTCAGCTGTCCAGACCTGTGCTGGTTTGTAGGTGTCACATATCTCTGTTACCAAAAAAGCACCAGAGGCAGCGTTTAAAGATGAACGGTAAAATATAAACGTTCCTGCCTGTTAAATGTCCAATGGATTAAATCCAGGTTTAATTCTTTTTTGAAGCAGATTAAATCACATCCATATGTGCTGTCGTGGAGGAGGCGCATCACATTTCTGCGTCATATTTCACAGGAACAACCATGACTCAGCATTAAGGGCTTTCTGTAACATTCAGAAGAACCGTTTATATTGTATGTTCTACATGAATTAACCAGGTGGCTGGTTGTGTGTCGAACCGGATCGGTACCTTGTTGTTTGGATGGTCTCCGCTGACAGCGATGGGGTACATAACGAACTTCCCACCGTCGTCGTCACTGGGAGCGCAGTTAGCGATGTTATCAGGATCGTGTTCTGCTCCAAAGTTATGACCGAGCTCATGAGTCGTCACCAAATCCGCTTCCTGTGGAGCCAAAAGCCCACAACGTTTAGTTAGAAGGCAGTTAAATATAGAAAAATGGTCATTTACAACAGAAGTATTCTGATCATAATTAAATCATCTCTGATTAGCCATCTCTTAGTGTTAGCGTTGAGGCACTTGTGGCTAATATGAACAGGATATTAACACTAGCAAAGAAAGCTAGCTCTGCTACAAAATCTGCTGTATAAATGTGGCTGGATGACACGTTGAGAACATCAGTTTTTAAACGTTAGGACTAAAAACACACGTCAGACCTTTGTGAGGATGGTTTTGCCGTAGTTCTTGGTGCTGGTCAGGCCCGTGTTGAGGAAACTGGGTTTCTTGGAATACTGAGAAGGGTAGTAAGCTACAGCGGGACAAAAATCAAAGAAAAAGCACAAATTATTTTTATTTGAAGCACTTTGTGTACTTTTAATTAAGTGTCTTTCTTTTTAAAGGAGACATGTTGACTTTTTTTCTTAAGTTATAATAGTTCTATGGTTGATATAAAACATATTTATGAAGTTTTTGCACTAAATTCCTCTCACATAAAACAATTTCAGCAGTTTAATTACTGACAGTTTCAGTACCTTCCAGAATGAGCCGTTTCAGGGCTCTGTCACTTTAAGAAAACAAGCTGGATTTGGCCACGCCCACCCCACACTCAGGCTGCTATAGGCTGAGAAGCTCCGATATCTAGCAGCTCTAGAGGTGGCTCTATTCTGAATTTCCCGTTTGTGACATCAAAAACGGGGACTTTTTGAAACGGCTCATTTTTGGCACAATTTCTAAAACCAAATACTCACAGAAAACGGGTATTTCTTATTTTTCGACATTTAGAGTGTTTATAGAGGCAGTGGAGCCCCACATGGCAGCACAGATGGATGCAAAAAGTGAGTTTTGCATAATATGTCCCCTTTAAGCAGAGTCATTCCTGCATGATTAGCCAGTTACAGCCTAAGGAAAACTATATGCATATGAGCCATCGCTGTAGAGCACGTTGGTCATATTAAGAAAATACTTCATGATATAGCATCAGCATGTGCAGTATTTGATTGCAGGTTAGGGGAAGTGTCTTACGTCCTGAGCAGATGCCACCCAGTGGGTGGGGTCTGGAGGGAGCGACATAGGCCAGCCCCAGCGTTCCCATATCAAAATCCTGGTAGGTGAACAGGTGGGCCAAACACACAGAGGAGGCGTTGTCTGCGATGTCCGAGCTGAATTGCTATCAGACATAAAGACAATAATCTATTAACATTATTCTATGCTGGTATGTTTATTTTCATTTTTACAATCTCTGATCTCTGACAGCGAACGTCGAACAGTTTCTTTGTGTTCCTACCTCCAGAAGTTTCTTCACTTCCCACACTTCCTTTCCTTTCACGGGACTGTCCTCCATATTATAATGGACCCAGTCAGCAGGCGATCCGGAGGGAGGCTTCGTCGGCTCTTGGTTAATAATGATCTGATGACAAAAAACACACCCAGAATTATTCATCAAGTGTTGAAATGCTGCACGTTCTGGAATGAGCCTGAAAGTAGAGCATATGTGTGTGTGTGTCTAATTAAGATAATTATAGAACGATCACACACGGAAGGCTGTTAAAAATAGCAGACCTGCTCAAGTAGAGCGATGAGATGTGTCCTCTCAGCAGGGGTAGCTTAGAGTAAAGAACACTGATTCTTTGTGTCATTTATAGTAAAGAAACTGTAACTGTTTGGAGTTTTAAAAAGGAAATAAATGAAAAGCTCCACGTTCCCTCTCAAAATGCAGCCCACACACTCGCTATTCTCAGCCCTTTTTCCGAGAGTGACTTTGAATAAAACTAAACCATTATACAGATGAAAGCACTGATGTCTGAAGTAAGGACGAACGGGACAGCACACCTGCTGGATCTGGACCCCGTAGCCTTTAAAGTCATCGTTCCAGCTGGTGTTTCTGTAAATGTCATCCACTCGATCGATCAGCTCAATCTGTAAACAGGAAGTACAAAGAAGATAAACAGCAGAATTACTTTATTATTTAATTCTTACTTATTAAAGCTAATTAGAAAATGCACGTATATGATGTCAGACCAGGTAGTTGAGAGTGACGCTCTCTTGTCCACGGCCCATGTGTTTGAAGAAGCGGTAATCTGCAACCAACAGCAGGGAGCAGGTGTTCTTCTTGTGGTCGTGGACTTGTCTTTTCTCTCTGTGTTCTACAAAGAATAAAAATAACCTTCAGATAGATAAAGACGGACAGACTGCAGATTACATTAGGGATGTGTGATGTATTGGTATCGGTATTGGCCAAAATATCGGTTCGATATTCAAACTGGGCCGTGATTAACAATCAACTGTGGCGGTGTTAGCATGGAAGCAACGTAGGTGGTGTGGTCACTTTTAGACGGTGTCGAAAGTGAAGGGAAATACATGTAATATTAGTAAATAACAGTACTGATATCAGATATCGGCCCAAATGTTATTAACAGTGCATCCATAGATTAAATTAATCTTGTCCTTATTTTTACATTTATTAAAACGTCTTCTTTATTGGTCTGCTTTTTTCTCTGTTCTGATCAGATTTACATCTGAAATTCAAGCAAAAGTGCAGAAAAAGGCTAATCATGTTTATTGTTTACTATGACAGCTGGAGAATGAAGAGTGTGTGTAAACCCAAGTCTATTTTACTGCTCAGATACTCAAAGTGATGCATGAGGATTGAATATTATTTGGGGATTATATTTAATCCCGAGATCAGTTTCTGTGACGATTTTGATCACATTATTAAAATTCCAACTTTCACTTTCAACAACTAGAAAATAAACCTAAATCCCAGTCTTTTTAAAGGGAGACTAGGCAGTTTTGGCTTGCTTTTAGCACCCCCTGGTGTTCGTTTGTAGAACTGAAAGCAAAACATATCTCCTTGCTGTGCGTTCGTCTTTTTAACACCTTAATCTAACTGCTGAAATGTCTCCTCAGCCTTCATTAGTGTCTGCAGAAGCGGTTCATCACTAAATCAAACAAATCAGCTGTGTTCATGATCTAAAACATGCAGGAAACATGCTGGAAGCAGACTGCAGCACCAGGCATGTCAGCTCCTTTTTTTTTTTAAAGTCCCAACAGACTGGACCGGCAACTCTGAAGTGGAATATTCTGGCCACAGGGGGCGATAGGGGCTGGGTGGCATTTCATTAACCCTGTAAAGCAGGCCTATTCAATTACTTTCTCTACTGGGCCAGATTTCTAAATCATGGATCAGCTTAGCGCCAGATACCCAAATCTTTATTATGTATTTTACTGACAACAACAGTTAAATATTAAATTTTAATATTTTGACTGATTACCTCCACCACTACTACAAATACAACTAAAAATAACAGCAATGCACGTCTTCTTATTGTTTTAATGATCTGCATCAATTCTACAGTTGCAGAGCTGGTAATACAAACATTTTTATGGTTTTTAACCTGCATTAAGTCGATCGCAGCTACTAAATGAAAATTAACAATAATAGCATAGCAGCTATACAAAATAAACATATGTAGCAAGGTGGACAAACGAGGGCCCGGGCAAGACTCGAACCTCAGACTCCCTGGGTGAGAATCACGCGCGCTAACCAGTCAGCCAAACAGATATCCCAGTGGCCAAGCAGCCCAGGTGCATGATCAATCGGGATCCAGTGACAGGATGCTCACTGTCACACATATTTTTCCATCCGAGCTGGATTAAAAGCAGATTTTAGATTTTTTTGGGAAGCCTCCAGAAAACAAAAGAAGATGCAGCAACAGTGAGTTATGGGGTAAATGGTCATGTATGCGGTCCAATATAGTGTGTTTACAGTTTATTTTGTGCTTTTTTTGTATTTCAGAGACTTTTTAACAAGGACACATTTGTCCCTCATTCTCCACCTCTTCATTCGCTCGCCACCTCTAAACCCACGTTTTCCCGTCATTTCCCTCCACAATGTCTGGCTCAGTGTTTTCTCTGCTCCGTGACAGCACATCAGCGCACCTTTTGACAACTGCTGTCAGATCGCGCAGCAGCCATCCTCTTCCTCAGCAACAAAACGCTACTGAACCCATTCTTAGTTTAATTATTTTAGTATAACTCCGGTTTTATTTGGTCTGTTAACAAAAATAAAACGGGTGTGTAGTTTATAATCCGCATTTTAAGCATAAGTTGAAACCAGAGAGTCTTGCTGCTGCGGCGTCCCAAAGGTGTGTTTTTATTGGTCAACTGCAGACATAGACATGAATACGTAGATGGGCAGCTCCAATAGGCAGTGCCAGTCCACGGGGTGTCTACTATATATGTCTGTGATTGCTAAGATGGTGTTGCGTTCAAGTTCAATATCAGTGTGGGAATTTTGAAACTCGCACGCAAAAACTGATTTTAACAGTTTTTTTTCTGTTGGTGGTTGGGGGATAGGGTCAGGTGGGCCACCTGATGAGGGCCCGCGGGCCGCCATTTGAATAGCCCTGCTGTAAAGGGTCATTTTAGCACATACTGGCTCAAGAATACGATTTAAATATATGAAAAATTAGCAAAGTATCCCTTTAATAATCATTTCAAACCTCTTTTAAGAACTCTGTCTATAAAAGTGTCAAAACGCAACTGAACATTTTACAAAATTAAACTATTACAAAATGAACCAAGCAGTAACAAAGCTATACAGATAAACTGAATTACGTATAAGATAAGATCTCTTAGAGACATTTTAAGAAGAATTAAATAAAATCATCTGTGCCGTGATGCTCACAAACTTCTTTTTTTGATACCCAGACATCTTGTGTTGAGGCGTACAACCAAACGCACGATAAACTCTTTGAAGAGCAAAGGACAACAAAAAGGACCTGATTTTTAGCATTACATCACACACGCCGCACTTGGCTCTACATAATTCAGAAGCGTGGGAGAGCACTGCTCTGGCCTCCACAGCAAGACGTGGGAGACCAGCGCTGACTCAGACTCGTCATTCGCCAGCAGTCTTCATGAATTTTAAAGCTTCCTCCATATGAACCTTCACCTCAACTCATCTCACCAGAACCCAGTGAGAGGAGTTGCAGAGATCTCCTCCGGTGCATAAACGCTCTGATAGGCTTTATTTTCCCCTTTACATTTCTTTTACAATATATTAAAAGAGGACACAGGCTATGCTGCACATATGTGTACATACAGGCAAAGAGTCCACACATTTCTAGCTAGATGACGGCAGAACTCACTGCTTTTGAAGTCCACCTCCTCATGCCTTTCCCATCTGCTCCTGGTGCTCTCAGGCAGAAGATCCTCTGCTTCTGCATTGATGTAACCACACACTTTTGGAGAAGCAATCCGACTCAGATTCTTGATGTCTTCTGATCGATAAACCAGCAACCTGCCATCAATTGGGGAATCCGTAAACCTCCACAGGGGCTGGAGAGGGAATGTGTGAGAATGGATTAGAGGGATTCTAAAACCCAAGTGGAAACAGCTGAGGGCATACAAAGAAAAAACTTCAAAGGTGTCCAAGAACAAGGTTTTGTTACAATTAGAAACTGTTCTTTAAGCCTCTATATAGCATAAAGAACTTTGATGAGGCTCAAATGGCCCAGAAGCCCTGATAAAAGCCAAATATAACTCCATAATAACACCCAACAATGGAAAGACTGGTTTTCTTATTTCCATTAGAGTTTAGGCTAGAGTTAGTAGTAGCTCAGGCTAGCATTAGCAGTAGCTCAGGCTAGCATTAGCCATAGCTCGGGCTAGCGTTAGCAGTAGCTTGGGCTAGCATTAGCAGTAGCTCAGGCTAGCATTAGCAGTAGCTCAGGCTAGCATTAGCCGTAGCTCGGGCTAGCGTTAGCAGCAAAGACTGTATATAGGTTAGCAGTAGCTTGGGCTAGCATTAGTAGTAGCTCGGGCTAGCATTAGCAGTAGCATGGGCTAGCATTAGCAGTAGCTTGGGCTAGCATTAGCAATAGCTCGTCCAGTGGAAAGGAGGGGTAAGACACCTTTAAATGAGAAGGAAACAAAATGTAAACATCTAAGTCCGTATTGATAGAAATACTGATGCTGTTAGGATTGATGAGAGAATAAGATGAAAGTGCAATAGATTTCTTGCTTTTTCATATTTTATATAATAAATATTCTATATAATAGACTTTATTGATCCCTCAGTGGGGAAATTCACTTGTCACAGCAGCACCATCACTCAAAAGGTAATTAGAAGAAGATAAAAAACAAGGATACATCTATATACACATAGGCAGTAATCTAGTATTGTAATCTTAGATCACTAAAAAAACCACAAATAAAAGATAAAAACAAACTTGGTACCAGCACTATGCAGCATACTGTAAGAGACACAGACAACAATCTGAATCCGGTATTGCACAAGTATAGAACACATGAATATTGCATTGGTGTTATTGTGTACCAGGATGATACCAGCACAGCAGTTTTACTAATTAAATCTAAGCTAATTTAATTAGCAGTCTTCTGTATGACTCATCCATTGCCTTGAAACAATCCCATACAAATAGCTATGGGCTGATCATATTTAACAACAATTTCTCATGAAGTAAGTTCAAATAATTATTTAAAAAACGATTGACAGGCTATTCAGATTTACGTGATACGGCACTTATATTCAGTGTTTATGGCTTATAAAAGCAAATGTTTAAATGAGGGTCTCTACTGTCAATTGTCTAACAAATAACAGATTCTAGGTTCTTCGAGGTGCAGATTGATGATTACCTCTATGTTGTATTCAACTTCATCTGTCAGGATATGAGCAGAAAACTCATCTCCGTCAATGTGTGCCTGCACTCGTGAGTTCTCCTCCCCTAAAACGCAAAATAGTTATCACCCTGAGATAAGATAAATGCAGAAAAATCTAATTTAAAAAAAATTGCTTCATCAACTCACCAACAACGTGTCCAGTAAAATAGTTCTGAAGCCGAACGTCGTATTTCTGCTCCTCCCCATGTTTATCAACAAACACAGCTTTGAAGCCGTCAGTGAAAAGGTCTGTGTTTGTGGTCAAGTACAGCTGGAAATTTCTGAAGTTGGAAAAGAAAAAAAGTTTAAAAACATATTCCGTTATACCTAAACAGCAGTTTTCTTATAGAATCTAGACCGTCATTTGCCGAAGCAAAATGATTTTGCTCTGCATATATATAGGATGGCTTGCCAGGCTAGTTATCCTACACTTCTTTCAGGCATCACTGAACGCAGAACCACGATCAAAATGGTGTTTTCTTACTATATAATGCATCTTATTTCTTCGAAAGTTTTCACCAAATCTGACGTAAATGGTAAAATGGTAAATGGCCTGTATTTGTATAGCGCCTTCTTAGGGTTCTACAACCCCCCAAGGCGCTTCACAACACAATCAGTCATCCACCCATTCACACACACATTCACACACTGGTGATGATGAGCTACAAGGTAGCCACAGTTGCCCTGGGGCACACTGACATAGGCAAGGCCTGCCATAGACTGGCACCACCGGTCCTTCCAACCACCACCAGCAGGCAAGGTGGGTTAAGTGTCTTGCCCAAAAACACAACAGCAGCATTCTCTAGTGTGAGCCGGTATTGAACCTGCAATTACTGAACCCACTGTACCTCCTGAGCTACTGCTGTCCCCATGTGACATGCACGTGACGTCCTCTCAGACACCAAAAGACGAGATGACCCCTGACTGAATGAACACAGACTGTGTGAGGAACTTAAACACAGATAACAGAACCAAAATGAGGAAGAACAGTTGTGCAAATGGCTGTGAACAACAACACCAGCAGAAACATTAAGACAAGGAGTGTCCAAACAAAAGACAAGGGCCTAACTGGTGAGGTTTAGTCATTGAGGGACACAAAAACATTTATTTTCTTAAAGAAATGCAAAAAACTGCTTTTTTATTTGTACAGCTCAAAAATAAGCCTGAAATCAGTAAAAATGAACATAAAAGTGTTGATTTACACAAACATCCTAGTAAAAACAAAATTTTACCATTCTAGAAATAGAACTGGGGGCCACACAAAATCACTTAAGGGGCCACAAATGGCCCCTGGGCCGCAGTTTGGAAATGCCTGCTTTAAGGCTTTCTTTATACTCTCAAAAGATATAGCTGCAGATCAACTAAAATCCAGGACTAGAAACTTTTGAAAAGAGGATTATGAAAGTTTCATTCATACGTATGAGTCAATAGGAAGCTTAAAATATCTGTATGAATCATCCATTCATAACCAGAAAGTTCCCACTTGTTCTCATTCTCATTATTGAGTCCAAGCAGGCATCGGTGTAAGAAGTGAGGGGTCTTTATGGCTATGGCAGATGTGATCTCCCTGTTCTGCACACATGTGGTCAACTCACATAATCAGCTGAACAGCACACACAGCGGTGTGTGAGATGTGAGATTTACTAGAGTTGTGTTTCTCAGGTGTTAACTGTAAAAATCCTGAGAGATTAACCTAATGACGTTTGACTCCACAGAGCTAAGGTGAGAACAAAGATAGAGAGCATTGAAACCATAAAACTGAACCCTAGGAAACAAGGATTGTGCATGCCTCTATTCTGAAGGTGAACTTGGAGGAGGAAGCCTGAAGAAAGCGGGTTAGACCTTTGAATTGTGCATTTAAAAAATGAAACTTGCTCGAAAAACATCTTGGGACTCCACCTTTAAGTGATCCCCTAGAAACTGGGCATACAGATGTAGGAGGAGGTTAACATCTGTGGTGTAAGCACTCTAACAATAAACACCACTGTTCATGTTTCTGAAACAACTGCAACACTGTCCTACATAATGCAGCATTGTTTATATATAAAATGATTATACACATCGGTGTGAGATGGGAGGACAAAAGGAGCAGTCTAGCGTAAAACTGGGAATATTTGCTGGCATTGTGACTCAATTATGATTCATTTGGAGTGACTGAATGTGTTCAACCAGGAAAACCTTTATAACTTGAATCTGAATTGGTCTGAAACTCTCATTTAAGTACTAAATAATATATTGTCAGTAGTGATTTCTGGTGGTTTGAGGAATGTATAGCTGTGTTTTAGTAAAAATTTGTAAAAAAAATATATATATCCTTTTTTTTCTTCTTAATTTGATAGACAGAATGAGCTATGAGATGGAATAAGGCTCGATTACCTGTGCAGGGCTCTGAAGCTCACCAGCCGCTCCAGGTGTGACTGGGCGTGGACGTCCCTCTTCCTCACAGAGTGGAACTGGAAGCCTGACAGCGGCAGCACTTCATAATCTGACAGGATGTCGTTTAAAGTATCTGGAAAGCAGAAGAAAGCTGTCATTATACAGTCAACAGAAATAAATGTAACACTAAGACAAATACCAGAGCCACACGGGTTAATCATAATATTCCCGAACATTGTTCAAATTTAAGCTAACATTAGCGGAGGTTAAAAAAATCGTTATTTACCAAACTCTGGGTTATCTTCTTCCTGAATATCTTCTGTAAAAACTGTTGATTTAACAGCGCCGTTTACCAAGCAAGGAGAAAGAAAAGCTAACAAAAACAACCTCATCGCGTTAAAGCGTGTCTCTGCCATGTTTACAAGTCAAAAGATGTTTCGGTTTGTTCCGAAGGCTGCTAGCTGCTAGCAGCGTAACCCGGAAGTGCATCTGGGACAACTTCCGCTTTTGTCAAACGTAAAAGACGAACCCACTGCAGGTATTGCTCTGGTTAAATAAATGTTAATGATTAAACCTCCATCTACGTCTAAGCCAAACTCAGGCTTCAGGACGATTCATAGTTAATAAATAATTAAGTATTTCAAGGAAACTAAACGTGGCACATAAAGACGGAAATGAGCATGAACTGCATGCAGTCACAACTGTGCTTTTTCTAGATTTATAAAAATTGAAAAGGAGTCTAATAATAATATTTCTACTGGTTCTAAATCTTTTTAGCTTTGGTTGTTTTTTTTTAACAATTTAAGCAAGCAAATAATCTAAATGTTAATTTGACATCTGCAGCTCTTATGATCTACATTGGGGTCCTGACCTCAACTTTGGAAACCCCTGGTGTGGATAAGATAATCAGAATAAGCACTTACATCCTTCCAGAGATAAGGACTACAGCTAGAGCAAATAAAATCACCTGTTTCACACAAAATGTATTCTGTTACACTTTTGTACTTATAGGGGAAAAAAAACCTGCAGTTTCTTGTTTAATCTTTAATCTCTTCCATTTAGCAAGGTTTAATAAAAATATGCACAAAAATAATTCAATGCCTGTGAGTTTTATAAACATTTAATCTCCAGTGTGAGTAAAAATAAAGAGAAAACACTTTGGTTTGGTTTATAAAATGTTTTATTCATGTTGACATAGGGGATGCACCATGATTCAAAAGTTCCACAAGGTTTTTGGGGACTACAACTGAATCGATTACAAAACAACAGTGGTCCAAATATCTAGTGACGATCACTGGACAGACTAGAAAATCAAACTCTTGTTGAGTGTGTACAAAACTGCACTGCTCCCATTCCAGTGTAACATCTGAAGAGAAGTGCAGGACAAATACGTCTTCTCTCCAACAGAAAGGTCCCGGCGTTTGATCAGATAAGACCCCAAATTTCCCACCAAACCAGTTTGAAGAGTCGTAACATCAGGAGATTAATATTCCACCAGCGAGCACTACTTTACTGTTTTATAACAGTCAGCAGGTAACGTGCACCGGGGTTTCCCTGCAGTGTTAATTGCATTTGTTTGAACTTTAACCCTTAGCAAATGTAACAGTACCACACAATTATGTAGAGACATACTACAAAAAGATGTGAGGGAAAGCTATTTTATATATTTAATGAAACTTCTGACTTCTTTGCCTCTAAATTGAACAGGGAAATCCTCTTTTTCCTACAGATGAAACTACACAAATGGGAATGCTGAAAGGAAAACTGAAGGATTAGAAGGTTCCGCTTTTGCGTCCAAATCCAATACTTTGGTTCCTTATCATAATTTGTTTCAATGGAATGAACTGGTGGAATGTTTCAGTGAAGCATTAATAAGAAATAAAGAAAATGAGAAAAGTTTTCCTTCTTTGTTCCTTGTTGTTTCGGGAATTTGTTCCAACAGTAAGAACGTGAGTGCTCTAGTTCTCGGTCTCTCCGGCCTCTCCTTCTCCGGCCTCTCCTTCCTCAGGAGCGTTGTCTGATGTCCATAACTGTGGAGACAAACGCACGATATCAAATTTTGTCCCATTTTCCAGCTCCAGTTTTTAATGAGCTTACATCAAAAGTATCCTCATTAGCATCAGTGATGAGTTATAGTTTAACAAGTCACCAAACCAACTCCTGTAACGTAGGACTTGTTTGTTTTACCACCAACAGGTCTTCCCTTTCAGTGCTGTTTTTGTTTCTGTGGTTTTTAGCCGCTGCACTACCGCTCGTTTCTGCGTCATGTGAGAGTCGAGCACTTACTGTCAGATTGTCTCTGAGGAGCTGCATGATGAGAGTGCTGTCTTTGTAGGACTCCTCATGTAGCTGGTCGAGCTCGGCGATGGCGTCGTCAAATGCCTGTAACATAAAAAAAAAACCCTTAAGATACCGAACACTAAAATGCAAGGACAAATAGTTGTCTGTGTTTACAAAGTTTGCAAACCTTTTTGGCCAACTCGCAGGCTTTTTCTGGGGAGTTGAGGATCTCGTAGTAGAAGACGGAGAAGTTGAGAGCCAAACCCAGACGGATGGGATGTGTGGGGTCCATCTCAGTCGTGCTGATGTCAAACGCCGACTGGTACGCTTCCTGTGAGCTTTCGATGGTCTCTAAAAACAGTGGGACACAGCAAACGGATCATTTTAATTTGATCAACATCTTAAAGTGTGAGCAGATGCAGAAAAACGTATTTTCACTTTTTATTTACGGCTATGAACACAAATTAGCAAAACAACTATTTAAAATCAACTTCCAGGTGGAAACAGCAACTAAAATGAAATTTTTTTTGTTTTATTTATACTTAAAACTGGTGTTTTCTTACTTGTCTTGTCATCTCCAGAGGCAACTTCAGCGAGGTATCTATAATAATCCCCTTTCATCTTTAGATAGAAGACTTTGCTTTCTGCAGTTTTGGAGTCCTTAATTAAATGATTCTCCAACAGTTTCTGTAAAAAGACAAAAATGTTTTTATTAGATAACTCAATAAACATTTAGTGTCCATTTTTAACACCCACAATGTTTTCTGAATGGTTGCAATCATCCACTCACAACTTCATCACAACACACTTTTATTAAAGTATTAGCGTCTTAAAAAAGACCAAACGTTTGAAAGTGTCACAATGTTCCAAATGACGTGTAGAAAGTCACTTCCTGTTTGGCATGCCAGAAAGATTACAAAGGATAATCTGTGTCAGCGAAACCACAAGTTGTGTTTGAGTTAATCGCGTTAAACACAACAATACGGGCAAGTCCATTTCCTGTTCACCTTTCAAACCTTTTGTTTAGCAGGCGGGTACGTTCACCAGCTATGTTTACGTGCAAGAAAATACCATAAATAACCCCGTTACGACCTCGTGAGAGGTCAAGCTAGCATATTTGCTTTAAATATAACCAAAATGAAGTTTTTACAGACAATAAAACTTTAGCACACAAGTTGCCTGTTTAACCTGTTTAATGTTTTTTCTTTTAAAATAATGCATAAGTAGGAAATGATGTGAGTAAAGATGGATAATATAAATTAAGGTGGAAAATCTTTGGAGGAATGATTGATATGAACTAGGCATAAACATCTCAGAAGCATGGAGATAAAGTCAGCCTCTGTGATTCTTCTGTCTCCCAAACTGAGAAACATTTATCTGATTTCATCATGCAAAACATCAAAGATGACAGGAACACAAGCCGCTTGCTTGTAAACTACAGATCCTTCTCTGAGCAAGTGCAAGATTACTTGTCAGGCGTCTGAAGACAAGCTAAGGCTTGAGAATCAACACACCCTCTCTTCACAAACCCACAATCAGCACCCGTGCTGTAGGCTGAGTCACCGCACGTTCTCAGGTACATGAAAGCTGCAGGGACCATTAATGGTTTAAGCAGCTTTTTTAAAAACAGTAGCCCGGGGATATGCTTTCTTTTTTTAGCTTGTATTCATGTTTGCAATTGTTCAAATCAATTTATGAAGCAAAGAGACACTACGGATCGCTAATCCGGTATGTTGTAATAACCTAAGCAACAAAAAGTGAAAGCATATCATTCATTGTTCCATTAAAGTTAAGCCTGCAAATGCATCTAAATCCACAGGTTTCATTAAGCCGCTCTGTAGGAGGCTGTTACTTTGGTGCAATGCATGAAAGTGGGCTTTAGGAAGGGCGAGTCATTTATACATGCGAATTCTTGCACTAGGGCGACCACATTAAGCTTCTGTCTGCCAGATGGGACTGGGTGAAGCGAGTGTGTGTGCTGAGTTAACTCATTCATCCTGACACACCTTGGTTTGGCACCGTGACCTCTTGTCAGTTCTCCAAAGATCTCAAGCCCATTGTTCTAAATACAGATCTCCAAAAGGCAGGAACAGTCGGAAGACTACATAATACTTCCTTGTCCTGTCTTGCTTCAGAGGTTTTATTTATAAAACAGAGGACAGCTCACAGGAAGCAGGTGCCATTTAACATGTACATGTGGAATGAAAAACAATAGCTGTATATTGGTGACACCTCCTGCTTATGTAAAACTATAATAGAAAAACATATTTAATAAAGGTGATTTATTTCAACCAATCTCTTACCAAAACACAGTTGCAAATCTCCTCCAGCTCCTTCTCCACCTTCTCGCGATATTCCTTGACCATCTGCTGCTTCTTCTCGCAGCCCTCGGTCTTCATCCCGATGCTGGACATCACCCTCCATGCGGACCGCCTCGCCCCAACCACGTTTTTGTAAGCGACGGAGAGCAGGTTCCTCTCCTCGTTTGACAGCTCGCCTCCCATCTCTGTAACTTCCTTCATACTTTCGGCCATGTCTTCGTAGCGCTCAGCCTGCTCCGCCAGCTTGGCCTTCTGGATAAGATCCGTTCTATCCATAGTTTATATATGGAAGAGGGCTGAAAACCGAGAAATCCTGGGAGGAATGACGATCACTCAAGGGCAACTCGATTACAGATGGGTGTAGTAGGGAGTAGGTGGTGGATGTGTCCGCAAGCTGTGAAAGAAATTATTTGGATTAGCTACTGGCCTGATCATTTTAGGGAAAATAAACACAGTTATCAGCAATTATAAAAAAAATATTATTTTAAATAGGTGAGCTATAAACACACCACTTATGTTTCCTTTCTACTTTCATCATAAACACCGCATATATCTAATGATTTGATACATTTTTAACTAAATTTCCCTAGGCTCTTATTTAATGCGGGTGAGCTGTGAGCATCATTATGTACAGATTTACTCGCCAGTCTATGATGCAAGGCAAAGCGCCAACAAGCTAACACTAGCTACACCAGCCACTCCTTTCTGTCATGTTAGCGTGTTTTCATACAAATTACAGAATAAGCCCATAGCGAAATAGTTTCATGTAAATCATTCAGTAATAAATAACAATAAAATATTAGCGATATCTAACCTAATAAGGTCCAAATTTGCTCCCAAAATCGATCCAAGATTGAGAGAAAACGGCAAACGTAGCAGATGCAGAAAAAAAATCCAACTGAATGTGCTAAAATAGGAGGGGGGGTCATCTAGATGTAGGCCTTCCAATCAATAAAGGGGTTTAGCTGATTGGCAGGAGCAGCTCAAAGTTTAAACCAATAGCTGTTTAGCGCGGGGGAGGAAGGCGGGTCTTACGTTTTAGCAGTGGAACTGCAGAGACAGAGGGGCCACGGGGTTTCCTCCAATTAGAGCAAGGGATGAAGACGTCACCGCGTTGCCATAGAGATTACTTATCCAATCGGCATCTAGCTCTCACACACTGTAGGAGGGTGTGGCTTGAGCCATGACCACAGTCTTTGGCCATGACAGGCGCTGGAGAGCGTAACAGCGTCGCCGCCATATTGGATGGGTCTCCTCACTCTCCAACGTCAATACGGTGAGAAACTATGCCCGTTTATGTGCAGCCTACGGTTGCAACATCCAGCGAAAGCAGATCACTTGGGATTGCTATTGACTTTTCTAGCCTACCTGATGGGATTTTATATTTTAATTTATTTTGTTTAATTATATAGAATTAATATATATGCCGTGCCATGTGTCTGATTTTGCGAAAAGGCTTGATAAAATGTGTTTTTTAGCTGGGTAAGCGTCTTCCTCAGTAGAAATGAATGCACTGGGGGCGAATAGAGACCCATCTAAGATGGCGGCCGGCCACTACGGCAACTCCAATAGGCAGCGCCAGTCCACGGGCGTATGATACATACCTATATATGTCTGTGGCTTGAGCCCTCTTTTGGAAATTTTTTTGTGTTTGTTGTGATGCTTCAATCAGTAATCAAACTTTATTTGTATGGCACATAGAAAAGCAATACAGATTAAATTTTATTATTTTAATATTTGTATAGCCCTTTTTTCTTTTGAATTTACTTTTCTGCTGTTGCACCAAAATTTCCCCACATAAGGGCAATAAAGGGTGTTTCTATTCTATTCTGTTCTATTCTGTTGTGAAATGAATGTGAATCTAATACAATAAAAACAAAACGGCACGTGTGTAAATAGCTGACAACCAGAAGAGTAAATTATTATGATAATAAAACCAGCTTATCGCAAAGCATTTCAATTGTTAGTTTTTGTTTTCAGTGTTTATGAGGAAAAATTTTCTAAAAACTCTTCCTTATAAGTATTTGTACGCTCCTCAAAAACCTGGTGAAAAAAATGTCTTCTGCCCTCTGGTGGCGGATATTACACCTGCAAGTGATTATTATATTTGTACTATAAAAAAGATTTTGGGTTTGTTTTCACCAGAAATTGAATTAAAAATTTAAGGTATATATTTAATCTCATCCAGAAATCCATTCTTGCCAAAGCTTGATAATAAAAACCATTAAGGAACTTTGAGTGAACTGAGGAGACGATGTCAGACATTTTCAGACTTGCTGCTCACTGGTATATCATCTAAAGTGTAAAAAAAAAAAATCAACATTTATAGATTAAATTAGAGCTTTGTTTCAAGAAATCAGAGAAAACTTTGTTATTTAGCTTTTTCCTGTGATAGTTATGAAAATCCTTTTTCATTTTTATTCATTTTCTTATTGAAATATCAGATTAATCCTGTAGAGCCACCCTGTGGTCATTAGTTTCATCACAGCGGTTTTCCTGGATATTTACTGTTTGTTACAAAACGACACAAAAGACTAGAAAATAATGTTTAATCACTCATATTAGTTATTATAACTGCAGCTTGTTCTCATTTTACATCAATTTGGAAACCGTATAAACCATGTTTCAAAGAAATGTTCAGGCAAAACAATAAAGAGATTCAAAAGAGATAAAGAAATGCATTTATTTGGCAAGTTTTTACACATTTCTTTGTGCAAACGATTTTTGAGGTGATCAGAATGTTCAATTGAAAATAACATGATTTTGATCATTTATACAGATAACCAATAAAAGCAAAGCATTAAAATCTATGAAACTATTACAGCAAACGCTTGACAAACAACCCAAAAAAGCAATAAACACACAAGGAATCCTCTTTTCTGAGGATGCTCAAACCTCGATGTGTGCAATAAAATGCTGCAGCCCTTCCATCAGGCTGTGGTGACAGCAGCCATCTGCTGTGTTTCAGTGTCAGAGATGCCAGAAGGCTCAATAAACTCATTAATAAGGCTGGAGAAATCATTGGAGAGAACTTGGAGGCATTTAAGTCAGTGAGGAAATGAAGGTCAATGAACAAACTGCTCTCAATCTTGGATAATTCACTGCTAATATCCTCAGATTCTTTTATTTTAGATGTTTGCACCACTTTATTTTGAATTCTGCATTTTTTCCCAGGTATTTTATTGTCTCCTGTGCCAAAATAATTTCCTTCAGAGGATCGATGAAGTATCTGTCTGTCTGAGTAAAAAAATAAATAAAAAGAAAATCACAATCTTCAAAAACTTTCCAGTTTGCACAAGTCAATTTTGAGGTAATGATTCATGCAGGAATAAAAAGTAATTTACTCCTGTGATGGGATTTCTTTACCCTGAGTGAGAACAGGTGTGTACAGGTACACACTGTGTTGTTTCCATTACACACCTGTAACACCTTTCTCATCTTTTTTCTGAATTCTACTCACTCTATCTGTGTGCTATTCACCCCTTTATTCCCAAATCTATACATATTTTTGCTTAAATACATAAAAAGTTTTAAAAATATATTAAAATACGATTGTATTTTCTGTTTTCTCATCTGATTTTATGCAGAATTTCCATCCATATTCATGAATGTTCATGCTTTCTGAAGACTGACTGTTATTATTCTGGCTTATTGCACAAATGTCTCCCTTGAATGCACTCTTATGCTGCAGCTGCACATCCACAGTAGGAGGGTGCAAGTAAAAACTTCCATAAAGTAGAAACAAAAGGTCTTTTATTTTTGTTTTGTTTGAGAACAGACTCCAGAATCTGAATTTATTTGACAAAAAATTAAATTATTAATAATAAAATGCAATAATTCCCCATAAAAAAATTGTGATATGAGCCTTGGTTGATTTTCATCACCTTCAGTGAAATTTTCTGACAGAATGCACACCATTAATATTATTACATCTCTGTAGAAAAGCTGTTAAACCATTTTTATGTCACAGATGTTCGACGTGAAGGTGGGAGTGTGATTTGGAGAACAATGCCATGCAGGTGGGTAGTTTCAGTTTGATTCCTGCAGAGCTGACAGCAGATACTATTGTATAACGTAATATGGCGTTGTGCAAATCCCTCTTTTATGTAAAATTGTTTAAGTCGTTCAAAATCACAGAAAAGGGTGCATTAGGTCATCATTGTGCAAAAAAATCCAACATAAAAAAGCTTTTTAGCTTGATGCAGAGAGAAAACAAACAGAGGCTAAAGGCTCGTAAACATCACTAATGGTCTTCTCTTTATTTCATTTCTTAAGTGTGTCATCTTTTTATTATATAACGACCAAAGAAGACTTCTTTCTAAGGATTATCACCTTGCAATACAAATAACTGATTCATACATAATGAAAGCAGATCGAATTAGCCGTCATTTTAATTGTTTCGGGTTTGTCTGGTCGTGCTTTCTCTTCCACTTCAGCAGCTTTCACTAATGAGGTTTTATCATAACCTGCATAGAAAAAGTGCATTTGAGCTGTTAGTCTTCACTTTTACAGCAGGATCATTAAACCGAGGCACATTGCACCTTTCAATTGTTTGTTCAAATCTATAAATCAGTCGTTTCTGGTTAATTAAACATCTTCTGGTTGCTGTTGCTGCACGGCTGCATGACAGGATTCATCTTATGCTTCATCCCCTAAAAGAGTGTTTGGAGCTAAATCAATAAAATCCGTAGAGATGACACTTCATGATGAACTCACCCTTCCTGTTCCTCCTTCTCCTCAAATTTCCTCTCACTCAGATCTCAGCGCTTGATGTGATGTTCCCACAGGTGGCCACATCCACTGATGATGTTCTTTTACCTCAGTCTTTGATTTTATCTGCATCTGCTTTGGACATGTGGTGTTGGGAGAATCTGGCACATTTAAAGCATCTTGTCTCCTTTTAAGTGAGACAAACAGGAGTTGTTCTTTAAATGTAATCACCAGAGTTCCCAAAAATGCCCCCAAAATTGGGATTCCTGAGCTTGTGCTGCAGCTCGTTACAGCTTGGCCGCTCTCAGATCTCATGGAGCAAATGAGGTCAGACAAGCAGAGAAACTGCAGTCTTTCTTACTCACAAGGCAACTTGTTTAGCTGCTTGTTACCAGTTCTAAAAAGAGGCTCAAAGCTCCTGGTGCTTGAGTTCACACTCCATCGATGCACGCCGTGACTCTGCAGCAGTTTGGATAAAACACACGACACACAGCTCCCCGATGAGGTTTAACTCATGTCAGTGTTACATATAACTCTTTCTAGTGTTAAATTAACGATTCTTAGTGTTAAATTGGACCAACTCCCCAAAATGAACACTTTTAAATTAGCTGTGTAGTAAGTTTTTAGTCAGGTTTGCACGAAATAATTCTACTGATGCAGCAAACTTTGATGATTTTGGACGCTATCACCTCTGTTGCCACCTCAAATTGGATATTTGCACGTGCTTTTGCACACAGACTGCATAGAGGATGCAACAGATGCAGCTGAAAATGTGAAAAACGTAGATTCAGACAGAAATTCACTAATCAGACAAATGAAGCTCTGAAAGGAAAATAATTATAAAAAAATGCTACTTTTATTAATATTATTTGTTTACACGTCATCTGCATAATTTAATATTTGATCTGTAGCAAAATAAAATAGAAATGAGCAAAAACATGATGTTAGAAAGCTCGAAGAGGGAAAACTTGTGAATTTTATGTTTAAAAAAACCCCAGAAGTCACAGTTTGAGTTTAACAAGCTTATCTGGTAAAGACAATAGCAAACATACATTTATGAGACATATTTAATAATAACAAACACAAATGATCTTATTATAGTGTTGCAGCCCGTATTTGAGGATTTCAGCATTTTTTTAAATATGCAACACAAACTGTAACAACAACTCAGGTGCAGCTTTCTGGGACGTCATTCAGAACCACACCCGGTAAATCTGCTACGATGGTGGACGTGTGGAGGCGGAGCATTCTGTGAGAAGCCGTCATGGTGCTTGACCCCTGACCTCTGTCCTTTCCTTGTCTCCTCCTCCTCCGAGACAGTGGGTGGAGACACAGGTAGGACAAGAATTTATTGTGCAAAGAGGCGTAAATGAAGGGGTTGTAACAGGCGGAGCTCATCGCGAGCAGGTGAGCAGACACCTGGATGACATTTACATAATTCTTTCCCAGGATGGAGAAGTCTGTGTCCAGGTCCCGGATCAGGTTCACCACCTGGAAAGTAAAAACTGTTATTTGAAGGAACGGGAATGTTACACAGCAGACGTTTTGACTTGGAAGAGTAGAGAAAGCACAGGTGTGTTTACAAGGGCCGCATTCCACTTCTGCAGCTGTGTTGTTCTGTGACATGAACAGAGGCTTTTCTAAATGGAATCCAGCCCTCGTTAACATACCTACCATTGCAGGTGAATAAGTGGATCGTCTATGAGGAATTTGCAGTATGTTAGTGCTAAACTAAATGGATGCAGGCTGGTGTGATGATAAATAATGAAAACCCAAGAAAGAACAGGAAGTGCCAAGTGTCAAAATAAAATTAGAAGTCAGGGAAATCCATGAAATCATAACATTGCCAACAGATTTCCAATCAGCTCCCTCAGATTAGTAATTATCTGCACATGGATTTACAACCAAACGTCCGTTTGTTAAGGACGGAGCAACTGTTCATTATCAGGATTCAATAAAGTTGTGCTAATTTTTCCTCCCAGGATCAATCAATAAAAAATGTAATAATAAATCACAAACTTTACTTTTCTTTAATAGAATAAAAGCAGAACATTTGCTGCAGCTTTATGGAACTTTCTCAGCTTATCTGAACGATTTGAACATTATTGCATTGAGCGTTTCCATTTTACAGCCCTACTTTTTATAGATAAGTAGTTGCTGCTATAAAATTACAGGTGACTTTTGCACCATATTTTCAGTTTTCCAGTTTCACCTGTAGTGTATTCTAGTCCAAGCACACAGGGGTGCCCCCAAGGGGTGGCCAGGGCCCCCTCTGGAAAACTGCTGGCCACCCCACTGCCCCATTTGATGTTCTACATCTTACATCCCAGTAAATGAAATCACAGATTTCCTGTTTTATGCACCTGTAAGGGGAGCCAGGAGAAAGCAAAACACAGAACAGACACCAGCAGCAGGCAGAAAGTCTTCCTCCTCCGTCTGCTCCAGGCGGCCCGTGCACATCTCAGCTCTGGACATGCGGTCAAACCTGAAGAGGTCCTCTGCTTTAGGTGGTAGGAGATGGCACAGTAGGAAATGGAGACTGCAGCCAACGGGACAAAGTAGGAGAAGAAGAGGATAAAACAGGAGTAAATGAGACGGCCTCGCTCCTGACCATCCCAGAACTCCTCGCACACCGCCATCTCCAGACCGGTTGCGTCCAGGTCCAGGTAGACGGTGTGCAGTGCTGTAGGAGTGGACAATCCCAGGGAGGACAGCCAGATCAGGACCACCAGACCCCAGCAGAACTGGCACCCCGCCCTTTTGCGAATGGGATAAGCTACAACTATATAACGATCCACCGCTATGGCCATGAGGGATAAAACCGCTGCATACACAGCTGTGGACTGCATGACGGTGACAAAATAACACATGTGGGCCCCAAACACCCATCCTCGGCTGTCGAAGGCGTAGGACGCCGTCAGAGGGACGCAGAAGATGCACATCACCAGGTCAACAAGCGCCAAGTTACTGATGAGGAAGTTGGTGGTGTTGTGTCTCTTTTTGTTGTGCCAGATGAGAAAGAGGAGGAGGAGGTTCCCGGTGCACGCGATCACGACCACCGCGGAGTAGAGGGGGATGAAGAGCAGCTTCAAACTGAACAGCAGGTCAAAGCCGGAGAAGGAGGGAGCCGAAAACAGCGAGTGAGTGAAAAGGTGAGGAGAAGAGTTACAGCAGGATGGAGAGAAAGAGGAGGAGTCAGAGGCTGGAGCAGAGGAGTTCACCCTGGAGTGATTTACTGCCTTCTCCCAGTCCATCGCTGCAGAGATAAAGGAGGAAGTCAGCTTTTGATTATGGGATCAGACCAAATGACCTCAAGATTAGTAGAAAAAACATGAATTTTACACATTTTTGAACAATTTTTGATAAGATCTCAAATGATTTGATAAAATAATGCACAACGAATAAAAAATGATCAAAAATAATTCACAATTACACAGAACCACTTCAGATCGCTCTTTCAGTCTCAATAAAAAGCTTTTTTTATCCCTTTTAACAACACATTTGCTTTCCCCTCCTCGCCTCTGAATCTTATCTGTTTCTTTTCTTTGCTGCTTTAATAAAAAACCCAGAAGGACAAAAGTGATGTGTCCACTTCAACACTCATCTCTTCTGTGCTTGAATCAAAACAACACGTGAAGATGTGAAAAAGCATTTTTATATCAAATGTAAAGTGAAATCAGTGCTGAGCAACAGAAAGTACTATAATCAGAGATGATGCATGGAAACGGTCACAAATGACACGTTTGATTTGCATGTTCTGGATTTCACGAGGATTTGAAGATTTGCTTTGCACAAAGAAAAGAACTCATAATACTGGAATAGCTTTTGTAATTACATCTGCAATACTGAATGAGGAGGACATAAATGGCATCTGAGGCTGAATGGTGTCACTTTGACATGTGAACAGAGTGATCTTTTCTCAGTTTCTCACTTTTATATCAATAGAATAAGAATTAAACACAAATCACATCAGATGAGCTGAATTTTATACCTAATTATATTCTAGAGCACAAATATATTAATATTAACGAGTCAAGCCCAACAAATTCCTCTGTTTCTATACCAGCATGTTCTCATAAGAATTACCCATCAAGAAATTTGTAATCCTGCCATTATTAATAAAAAAAAGTCTAATTTCTGTTCATAATCTGAGAGAAACGGCACCGAATCATGACATGAAAATATTAAAGATACCAACCTGATTCATTATCTCTTTTTAAACTTCTAGACATGCAATCATTATTAAATATTGAATTAAAAATGACATTTCCCAGCATGTAGAGTCAATATTAATATAGAAGTACCTGTGAAAGGCTCCAGACGGACAGCTCAGCATCTGTTTAAGTCCTCTTTCTTGTGAGGAGTCCAGCTTACTTCTGCGCTGCAGCCTGCTCGCCTTTAGAATAAAGAGTTCCTCTCACTGCGTGTGTGTGTGTGTGTGTGTGTGTGTGTGTGTCACACACCTCACGGTATGTGTGAATGAGTCACCTCCCTCAAGGCAAAAAAAAATCAATCCTATTTTCCTATAAAAACACCTCAAAGAAACCGTTTTGATAATAAAAATAGTATTTTTTTGGGTGTGTCATCATGAAATTTGCATAATTTTGAAGATGTTAGATTAATTTATTTCAGTTTTGTTGTCATTTTCCTTTAATAATTTCCAACAGTGTTTCAGCTCATCTCTAAACATCTTATTTAGTTGGTAGCAGAGTGATTTGAATCATGCATGTTCTCCTTCACCCTGAATGAATGATGTCACACATGGCTTGGAAACTGAAAATCTCAAAATTGAACTATTTAGCAAAAAGCCACGAGCTTTCTCAGCAGCAAACATCATAAATATTCATAACTTAATTACGAATTGTGTGTTGTGGCGGGTTGAATGAGTGTCAGAAGCATGGAACGACTCACCATGACCACTTACAGTATAAAAAACCTCAAAATAATTACATTCATGACACAAAACACCATGATGTTAGATTTATTTTACCACCCAGACTGAAGTGTGACCCATCAGAGTGCTTCTGTCCTGCAGAGAACTCCTCCTCCCTCCAGGTGCACTTATCTTCACACTGATCGGTTGGGACTGAGTCATCATGGTGGGTTATTACGCTGCTGAAGTTTGAGATCCTTCAAGAAGGCTAGGTGCCCCGTTCTTCCTGTCTGATGAGTTTCTTGTGCAGGGAGTAACTTTTTATTGCTGTAATCCACAGAGTAATAAAAGTGTGCTGCTACTCTGAGCTCTCTCATGAAAAAGCTAAAAAATTGCACCTGCCATGCAATTTTTTTAAAGTTGGGGTACATAAATTAAATTTTTTTTAAAGTAAATTCAAAATTCTTTAATTTCACTATCTGACCCTGTTTGATAATAAAAGTAGGTGATCTTTCATCTAAGTCCCTCCTCTGAGTGAGTCAGTGTGGGACGTGTCCAGGGTGTCTCGTGTCTCTGACCTGGTGACTGCTGGAGTTTAGCTCCAGCGCCGTGAGACAGCGAGTGATTTCATTTGCTTAGACTTTGTTTTGTTTAGTTGTGACACTTTTGATCTAAAGAAATCTAATTTAATTAACTTAAAATCAGCAAGAGCTGAAAAAATTAACACGTTTTTATCATTTTAACACATTAATTTGGTGATTAGCTCATCTGAGTACCATAGTTACACCTTTAGCAGTTAGTCACGGTTTAGCCACCACCCAAACGCTGGAGCTATTTCAGAATTTTTCACAACTGCTCACGTAAAATCCTGCTAACTCATTTTCTTAGGTGATTTTGTTCATGTCTGATCTCATTTCTGTTGATTTTATAAATCTCTTAAGATTTCTTGATTTCACACAATGTTTAAAGCTACAAACCCACAATAAAAGTCACAATATGTCTGATTATAGATATTAGCCTTTCAGATCCTACTGTGTCTATTTTATCTACGTCAAGAATGAAGGATCAGTTCTTAGAATCTCTTAGAATAAGGATGAAAACAAATATAGGGTCTGATATTTATACGTTTTATTTACTACATGAGAAAGGATGACAGCAGGTTACAGGTCAATAAGAGGCAAAAGCAAAAAAAGGGGGCCCAGATCCCTGGTGGCGCCCCAGCGTCTACATAACATCATTTTTACATTGCAAGGACATTATTTATATGCAAACTCAAAATATCAACAGTACAGGTAAATCATACATGGCATTAAGCATGTTTATTTGCATTTTGTCAGTAAATGTGACTCATAAGTGTGACTTGCAACACGTGATGCCTCATTAAAATCTGCATATTCAGAGAAAGCTGAGAACCATTCAGAAACTAGATTCTAATATGACGGAACACTCAGCTGCTGAGCACACAGAGGACAAAGACGTTACATCGTTTTAAAGGAAATTATATTTACAAATGCATTTTGCTGATGAATGCTTGGCCAAAAACACTGCTTTAACATAACACAGCTCCAAACAAACATGAGGGAATCTCCTTTACAGAATATTTTACATTAATCGTCTTTGTTAGAAACTCATTTCTCTGGGTTGTGAGTGTCCTCCTCCTCCTCGCTGTTGTGCGTCTCTCCTGTCGTGTCTTCACTGCTTTGTGTCTGATTCGACCCTGCTGGTTTTTCACCCTGAGAGGGTCTCAGGAGATATTCCAGCTCCTCTGCGCTGATGGCCACCTTCTCAGGGATCAGCCACCTCTTGAAATGTTCCAGAGCACTGGAAAGGTTCATATTCAAGAGGTTATTATGGGTGAGATGATGGAAGGTCCAACTCAAGGGGAACATCTCAAAACATATATTATGAGATGTAAACTCGACAAGAAAATAGCAAATGGTTTGGTGACTTTAAAGGAAAACGTATTCATCTTTTAAATCCCAAAATCACATAAACACTTAGATTCATGCATGTTTTACCTCTCGTCCATGTCACCGCCTTGAAAGAGCTCCGAGGTCTGGGCGTCATGCAGAAATCGATCCCAGCATTCCTTTTTTGCCTGAGACAGAGAGCGTAAAATATCTCTGGAGGTCACGTCGCTGGACTGGCCCTTTAACTTCTTCAGGCGATTCTCTGCAGGAAAATGTAAACAAAACAAAACTAACACTTTAGCGTCTTAAATCAAAACCGACCAGTCATTATTTTGCTGATCAATCATAACACACACATCCTTTGAAGCTGACTTGCTTGATGGAATGACTGAAATGTATTCGGAGCTGATTTGAGACATTTTTAATGAAAATTTTGATCTGAAGAAATCGTGTCAATCACTTTATTTCAACCAGTCAATTAATTAAGAATAATTACTTTTCAGTCACGTTTTAAATTTGTAAATGTTGAAAAATGTTACGTGTGATGATAAGTCTTTTCTAAAAAGAAATGGTGGCAGGTTAACAGGTGTGTAACATTTAGACTATAATAAAGTTTTTTTTAATTAAAATCCTCACACTGACAGGAAGACAGGTGTGTAAATCACTTATAACATTACTGACATGACAGAAGCTGGTAAATACCTAAACTGGCAATATAAACGTCAGAGTCCTCCATTGGTTCCCAGTTAGCACTGGATGAGCTGGTACTGGTCCCATTTAAACACCCATTGGCCTGCACCTCATTTTGCGTTGCAGGATGAAAGGAATCTGTGAAATCGGTGCTGTTCTCTGGAGCTGCCTCTGACTGGACCTCCGGCAGGCTGGAGCAGACTTCAGACCAAAGCTCACCGCTGGACCGAACCTCCTGGTTCTCGAAGTCGTCTATCATTTTCATCGAGAGCTAAACAGATGTCAGAAATCAGTCCACCTTTCCAACTTTAACTGCATCATTCAACGATACTGAAATTAGCATTTAAATGAGATTTAGAAATAGTTAGCTTGATTTATACAGATATGAGCTAAGCTGGTGTGCAACCAACTTTATAAATACGTGACAATGGTTTAAAATGTTCTTCAGATAATTTATCATCATGTTATATTGGTGTTGGGGTTTCTTACCTGTGAGGTAGCACCGAGAGGTTTATTTCTGCTTATGTTTGAAGCAGGAAATTGATGTTAAGCTTCAGTAGCTGTTTTTGCTGTTTAGCTCCTATTGGGGGCACGTGATTGGACAGGATATCTGCCAATCAAATAGTCTTCCAATCTGATTGGACAATGGAGGCCAACTCTGAATATGCTTAGATCCTATTGGTCAAAACCATTCTGTTGAAGAGCGAAACAGGAAGTGTTTCTCACCTTAAAGTGACGGTGACCAACTAACAAGGTAAACAACTGTTAATGACCTATATTAGGTTATTTGGTGAAAACATAAACAACATTCGCTAGATAGAAGTGTTTTATTTTATTGTAAAGTTATGGTAAAGTAATCGGTTTAGCTCGCTGGGTAACTGTCAGCTGTTAATTCTGAGCTACTTGCAGGCAGCACAGCTTGGTTGTGCACGCTTTTATATGTAGCACACAAACACTTGAACACTATGGTTGTCTGTGTGTCGAGCTGTGAGGGTTGCGGTCATTGTTGAACTGCAGGGAGATCCAGTGTGGGAGATGCGAGCGGCGTTGCGCCTGGCTGTAGTTGCAGTCCCCATGGGTGTGCTGCTGTCCCGGACCATGGCGTGGATGTCCAGTGGCAAAACGCATCCAGAGCTCATCAGCAGACTCAGAGGTAATGTCAGATGTTTGCGTAGGTGCATGTTTACGCAGAGATCTTTATTGTGTCATGGTATTTCTTTTGGGAAAGTTGTTGGGGAATCGAACACGGGTCTCGTGACATGCATGGGACACTATTGGCGTCTTTAAATCATGTTTCATCACTTATCCAGTTTAATATCCTCATTTCCCCTCAGATCATGGAGTTATCCGCAATGACAGAGTGTTTGACGCCATGCTGACCACTGACAGAGGGATTTATTCCAGAGACTATCCTTATGCAGATGCTCCACAGACCATAGGTAATCAGTTCCAGACATGCACTCTGTCTGATCAACAACATCAAACCATTTCAGGTGTTGCTGGGACAAGATAAATAAAGGGAAATAAAAGCCCTGTCCTTGTGTTTGCCTTGGGCTCTAAAATAACTAAATCCACCTCTGTGGATGTTGTCTAAAAAAAACATCCACGTGGATTACACATCCTGGTTTCTTAGTAGAATATGGCACTGTGACAAGATGAACAATGGTATTTAGTGTTTTTTTTTTTTGTATGTGTGTTTCAACTGTTCAGTTTGCATCTGTCAGTATGACTGCATATTTGAGCAGTGGCTCCATCTGATGATGTTTATGTATTACAGGTTACAGGGCAACCATCAGTGCACCGCACATGGTGAGTAACGTATTACACAAACTGAACTGGATCATCAAAAACTAAAATCAAAGCTGGAGGAAGTAAAAAAAAATTTAAACACATTTCAAAAAGGGTTTTTCTTTGCTGAACCTGACAGCATGCACATGCGTTGGAAGTGTTAAGTGACAAACTGACTGAAGGAGCATCCGCACTGGATGTTGGCTCAGGGAGCGGATATCTCACAGCCTGCTTTGCAAGAATGGTAACTTACTTTAAAATATCCTGGATCTGACTTGATATTATTATCTGACTTGATATTAATGTTCAAGTTAGTATAAAATATACAAGATGACAGCATTTTTCTATTGCATACAGACAGGACCTAGTGGTAGAGTGGTTGGCATTGAACACATTGATGAACTGGTGCAAACGTCAGTGAAAAATGTGCAAGCTGATGACCCAGAACTGCTTTTGTCTGGACGGATACGATTTGTAGGTGAGTTCCTTTTTCTTTTTCAAATTTTGATCTTCAAATTGCATCTTAAATAATTTATTAGGTTTTATGCCTTAATTTATTTTACAGTGGGAGATGGAAGACTTGGCTTTCCAGATGGGGCCCCATATGATGCCATTCATGTTGGTGCAGCTGCAGCTACTGTTCCTAAAGCTGTAAGGATATGAGATGCTTCTACTTTAGTGAGAATAGAGTAGCTCTATTCAAGTAATGCAAGTTGATCGTTGAAGTAGATTTGACACCTTTTTTTGTTGTTTGTTCTTGCAAAAGCTCTTGGAGCAGCTGAAGCCAGGCGGGCGGTTGGTTCTTCCAGTGGGCCCTGAAGGTGGCAGTCAGTTGCTAGAACAGTATGATCGTCAAAGTGACGGGACCTTTCTTAAGAAAGCTTTGATGGGAGTGGTTTATGTTCCTCTGACTGACAAGAGGCATCAATGGCCAGGGTAAGAAAACTCCTACAACTTTAAATCTATAAACAGAGATAGAATGACTCACTTCCACTTGCTATCCTTCATTGCTTCCTCAGAGGGGAGCTCTGATTGCAGTGTGGTTGCCCCTGCAGGAGGTGGCGCTGGTGCTGCGTCTCTGGGATCCTGTAGTTCTCAGCAAGCTTATGTTTTCATAACCCCTCTGCTCCACTGGGTTGACACCTAGCAACAAACCACTGGGATCGTTCTCCTGAGCAGATTGTCTTTGTAGGGAGCTGAACCAATAAGTGACTGAATAAGTGACCTCTGGGTTACAGATTAACCTGTTCCCATGATCCTCAGAGTAAGCAAAACAGTGATGTGGATGAGAAATAACAGATGTGCACAATGTTTATAAAGGGAGGACTGTGAGTCAAAAATGTATCTTGAAAAGCAAGTGTAGTTGTTGTTTAAAATGTTTTTAGGGTTTAAATAAACGGTAAATTTTTGTGCAATTTTAAGGGAATACTTTGATTACAAATGCAGTAACACATGTGGACGAGCCACAAAACTGCAAAAAAAAACAAAACATACATAGTCAAGCAGCATTTATTTTGCAGGATGATTGCATCTAACATTTTTCCATTTCTTTCATAAGGACGGATCTGAAATGTTGCAAAAAAGGACAGAATGATCATTACAGGGCTAATGAAAGCTTCTTTCTATTACCGTACATGTAGAATGTGTTCTGTTTGACAGGAAAGTGATGTGCCAAAAAAAGAGGCATTTTTAACAAACACAGAAACAGTAATTAAATATGCAAATATATATATATATTAATAAAGCATACTAAATGAAAAGCTACTGGTTGCTGTTATTTTTATTAAAAACTAATACTGCTTTTGGTACTTTTTAAAGGTTTTATCACAAAGCAATAGTAGCTAGGTTACAGATCTGAATAGAATAGAATAGAATAGAATAGAAAATCCCTTTATTGTTCCTCAGTGGGGAAATGTTTGTGTCACAGTCGCAATTACAGTCGCAACAGGAGCAAAAAGAAGAGTATAAAAAAGAATAATGAGTAAATAAGATTAAAAGATGAACAAGAAAGCGTAATGCAGAAATACTTCAAAGGTTTAAATATCAAAATATTGAATATATACACATTTTAATAAAAAAAATTGATGTGAATAATTTACAAGAATTAAAAAAACATTTTAATTGCCTTTATTACAATTACAATTACTATTATGTGGCTTTAATGGGAAATACGATTTTATAGGTCAAAATTACATTAATAAAACATTTTAAATTAACAAACTACACGGCTTTTATTGGACCGCAGGATTACGTCATCACCATGCGCGTGTTCTAAAAAGGTCCCCTGGTTTATAAGTGCAGCCATGCACGTGAGCACTGTGACTGCTAACGTACTGAGCTTTCTCGTGACCCAAGCTAGCGTTAAAGCTCGTTTTATTTTCTCGTATAACGTTAATAAAATTTTAAGTTGCAGTTTTATTTATCTGCCGTTTGAACAAAGTAAATTCACGATGGAGCAGGCGGTTAAAAACATAGAAACCCTGTCAGAAGACAACAAGGAGCCAGCGGGAGAAACTACAACAACAAAACATGGAAAGCGCAAGAACGAGGAGCTGGATCAACCGGAGACCAGTGGTCGGGGTAAGAGGCGGAGAGGAGCGGGAGGGAAGAAGCTCCGTCCGGGCGAAAGGTACATCCCCCCGCCGCAGAAACGCAACCCGGGTGTCAGCTTCAACCAGGAGCACTTCGATGAGACGTCCTACTACTTTGAGGGCGGGCTGCGTAAGGTGTACCCGTATTACTTTGACTTCAAAACCTACTGCAAAGGCCGGTGGATCGGGAAGAGTCTTATGGAAGTGTTTAAGAACGAGTTCAGAGCTGAGTCCATAGAGTATTATCAGGAGGCGGCCAAAGAGGGTCGCATCCGGCTCAACGAGACCCCTGTGGAGGACCTGTCCGTGGTGCTCAGGGTCAGTTTTCTCTCCTGGAGAATCTGTTGAATCATTTATTTAGTATAACATTTATTCAAATGTTGGAAAAAAAAACAAAACAAGATGATAAAGATTCCTAGTGTTATGGGAATGAACTCTGGCCTGGTTCTGTTCTACATGGTTCCACCCAGTCTGAATGTTTAATTTTTCCCTAATTGTCCATAGAATAACGATCTCATGAGGAACACCGTGCACCGCCACGAGCCACCTGTGGTTGGCACACCCCTGCAGATTCTGGTGGACGATGGTGAAGTGCTTGTGGTTGACAAACCTGCTTCCATCCCTGTCCACCCCTGTGGTCGCTTCCGTCACAACACTGTGATTTTTATCCTGGGTAAAGAGCACGGCATCTCTGAGCTCCATACGGTCCACAGGCTGGACCGGCTCACCTCAGGAGTCCTGCTGTTCGCCAGGACGCTGGAGACTTCAAAGAAACTGGATCATCTGGTGCGAGACAGACAGGTAAGTTAGGATTACATGTCCCTGATCAAAACAAGGTATCTAGTTGTTATCCTGCAATTTATGTGTTTGTTTTCATTTTCAGCTGGAGAAGGAGTATGTGTGTCGAGTAGAAGGAGAGTTTCCTGAGGGTGAGCTGGTCTGTGAGGAGCCCATTCTGGTTGTTTCTTTCAAAGTTGGCCTCTGCCGAGTCGACCCGAAGGGAAAGGAGTGCCGAACCGTTTTCCAGAGGCTGAGCTTTAACGGAAAAACGAGCGTCGTCCGCTGTTTGCCCCTCACCGGACGTACGCACCAGATCAGGGTTCACCTTCAGTTCTTGGGGTTTCCTATCCTCAATGATCCCATCTATGGGTCCTCAGCTTGGGGTCCTCACAGGGGCAAAGGGGGGCTTGTGGGTAAGAGCGACGAGGAGCTACTGGAGGCTTTAGTTGAAGAACACTGTTCTCAGGAAAGTTTGCTCCTGCTAGATATGGACGACTGCATCGGAATTGCGAAAGAGTCAAAGACGTCGTTTGAGAAGAACAAACTAGAAGGATGCTCTGAATCTGTGAAGAGTGGAGAAAGCTGTCAAGTAGCAGTAGGCGACGGCGTTGATAACAAGCTGGATAACACAGGAAAGGACTCATTCAAAGAGCCTCAGAACCCTGAATCACCCGTAGACTCAACCCAAGCACACGAGTCCACACAGAAAACTCCTCCAGGAACCCGAGACCACCTGTGTAGCGAATGTAAACTAGTGCGACCAGATCCCACTAAGAAGGAGCTCATCATGTACCTCCATGCTTTACGCTACAAAGGAGCCGACTTTGAATATAAAACAGGATTACCAGACTGGGCCAAAGAGTCCTGGGAGGAAAACAACCAGAGCTCATCAGATAGACGCCACTGAATCTTTTTCTTTGACCGTTTCTGAGTTTTAGATGTTTTAGCAGCAAACTCTCCTTTGAAGAATTCTTAATGGGTGGAAACATTTACTTTATCTGAAGACTGTTAAAATGAGTCTGGAACAACAAAAACTGAAATAAACAGTAGTTTGCTGGAAAATAAGTGTTTTATTTGTGAAAAACGAATAACAGTTGTAACAGTGATGGTGAGTCTTTGATTGTTTTGTCTGTAAGGCAGGTTATTCTGCTGAGTCGTCTAAAACCAAGGTTTCTCCGTGATTACATTTACGATGAGAACGTTTGAAATATCGGCCTTAGGCACATTTTATTTTTTCTCTTCAAAGTCTTCATGCTAAACCACAGCCACACATTTTTATACCTGTGCAGAACCATAAATACGTCTCATTTTACTTGACACAAAACAGAAAACACACTTTCAGCCTGAAAAGCAACCCAGTTAAAGACATTTGGCACATAACATCTGAGAAAACAAAAATATTCATGTGAAACATTGAATGTGTGCTGGAGATGGTCACAATGCAGAAATCTCATTTACAGCTTTTGGATTAAAAACCAAAAATAATCTGGTTTTGCTATAATACAGATTTACTGATAGACACAGAAGAGCAATGACTTGACAAATAATCCAAATGTGGTCTGAATAAAGCATTTTCCAAACTGGGTTGGCTTAATAAATCTGTTACATGCAGCTCTTTCCATCAAGGCTGCAATAAACACAGAATGCTTTTATTTTGAAACCCTTCTCTGCCCTTTAGAATAAACACAGAACAGGATCAGGACATCTTTTGGCACCGACACAAACTTAGCAGGATTTCTGCTTCAACTTTAAAACACAAAAAGCACATCGATGCCAACTGTTAGCTTTTCTAAATCACCATAACAAACATTCTGTACATTTTATTACATAAACCACCAAACAAACTGGTTAAAAACAGGTTTTAGGTGTAAAATCTAACTTTCAATGAAGTCTAGTAATCAGATTTTTGTAAATTCACACCAAACTTCACAGAAACAAGCTTTAAAATCTCTATTGCTCCTGATCTTCTAAAATGTGCCCCTTTTGAGTTAATTTAGTCCAATCGTCTGATGCACTATTGTGCATCAATTCTTGAAATTTACAGGACAACTGTCTGGATGCATCATCAGTTCACCTATTCAAAAAATATTAAAAAAATTACAAACTCCTGAAGGAAAATTAAGAATTTCCATTTTTGTCATTCTATAGGCAAACACAGTTATGATGTAGTTTGTTAAATACCATCATTTTTGACAATATCAAAAGGCTAGATGTAAACAAACATGGCACGTGGATTTTTGTCAGAGCCGTTGGCATTACATTTCTGAGGTATTGATTAAATGTGATATAACAGGAAAATAGAGTGCAAAAGTAATAAATACATGAAAATAAATATATTAATTCATCTGAAATAAATATAATAAAGTTGGAAAAAAGTGTATTTAGGTCAAATTCTAAACCTATATTTTAGTCCAGGATCAAATATAACTCTTAGATATAAAATAACTATGGATTTTATACAAAAGTAAATTTTTCTGCAATAAAATCATAACTTTGCATTTGTCTACAACCAAAGATAAGCAGCTTTGAGAACCAAACTCCATCTTAATAATTAATAAATATATCTATGTGTTTGAATAAAAGCTGAATTTTGTATGTTGCTAAAATTATTTAGATTTTTTTGTTGTAGTTGAGAATCAACCTGAACGGGTAGGGTGTGATTACACATAAAATGACCATGAACATAAATGGCTCATTAGGATAAATTCCAGCATGGAGCACAGATTTCACTCTGTATTAGTAAAACTAAACCGGTCTGTGCAGAAAGTTCAGGCTCAAAAATTCCAGGCACAAAGGAAATTCTGCATTTGCACGTCGTCATGGTTTTTGTGTTAAAAGAACTGGTTTTGCGTGATGCAGAGAGACAACCCTGCCAGCAACAATAAACATGCAATCATATTTTTTCTGCAACTGGCTTAATTTCCTTTGAAGTGTTTTACAAATGCACGTGAATTTTTTAAACTTTATTTTAAGAAGTATTTTATAAATTAGGAGTAATGAATGCACAGTGTTTGTAAAAGTTTCCTCCGACGTTGCTCAGCACGTGTCCTCCCGTTGCCCGTCTCTCTTTATCCAGACGTCTGGTAAGTCTGGTTTACTGTTGGGTAAAATCACCACCTCCTCGCTCCGGCTGCCGCGGTCCTTTCCGCAAGTTTCGTAAACCGTTTCTTTTAGCGAGAGCCTCAGCGTGTCCCTCTTGCCGTTGAGGTGTCCAGGTTGTAGTTGGGGCTCTTCTTCGTGTCCCTGAGGATTCGAAGGCCCTGCTTCAGTGTCACTCAGACACGTTTCACAGGTCTCCTCTGGACCCCCGAAGGAACTCTGAGACAGAGAGGAGAGGGGCCCTTCATGGTGGCTCAGACTCTCCTTTGTGGCGTTTTCATCTTTGCAGAGAGACGGCTGATCAGCGGTCTCCGTTGTGTGGCTGATCATGGTCTCCTCTATGCTGGATGAGGAGGAGTAGGCGGTATTGCTCCATTGCTTCGCCCCAACCGACTGACCCCTGCAGGTTTTACACAGCAGTCGTCCTGCTACGTCTTCTTGCAGAAGGCCTGCTGGGCGGAGGGTGTTTTCTCTGTAAGGAGAGGAAGTCTGAACAGCTGGTGGTTGGTGACCAATCTGATGACTGCATAGATCACCTGTGCCATTCTTCTCCACATCTCCACAATATTCAATCTCATCTGAGAGCACAGAGGGTCGGTTGGACAGCTTACTGGTGCACGTGCTGTTCTCAAAGCTGTCGCTCAGGCGGTAAGCCAACGGCTGCAGCTCGTACTGCTCCGGACCTCCTATGACCTGTTTCTGACTGTGCTGACGCTGGTGGTTGGGGTAAAGGTAACCACCCGGCTCTTTGTCATAACTCCTTCTCTCTCTCGATCTGCCAAATGCCCCGTTAGCAGCCGACGCCGACGAGGGGTCAGAATAAGAGCTCGGCGCGCCTTCTGCCTGCACTGAAAAACACGGCAGAGTGATCCTTCCACAATTTTTTCTGGGTCCAAAAAAGCAGCACAGGGACTGGAAGAAGAAGGTTGCAAATCCACAAGCTACACATTTCACCAAAAACAAAAAAATCCCTATTTTTCTGATATGCAAGGCTGTGGCAGGTAGCATGAAGATCCCCATGAAGAAAAACGCACCAGATACTATTGCTACAGGAGATCCCATCCTTTTAGTGGCGTGGGCGACTTTCCCGATTCTGTCTGAATGAGGAGCAAGGCTGTACGATACGCAGTAGTTAGCTACAAAGTCAACAGACAAGCCTGCGGCTGAGGATATGAACAGAGCCTCAATGCCACTCAGCCGCCATTCAAGAAGAACAAGAAGGCCAACGGTGACAAACACGCTCCCTCCCACAGCGACAGTGGCATAAAGGCTCAGGAGAATGTTCCAGGTTGTCAAAAGAAGCAGGACAAATGTGAGAGCTACTGAGAAGCCAGCAACCACCAGAGTCTCTGAACCGAGGGACTGTTGGAGGTCAAACAGAGACAGCTGACTGATGAACCAGCCTTTCTCCAGCCCTTTTGGTGCTCCAGATATTTCTTCCTTGAACCAAGCCAGGATTTCTTTGTAAAACGCAGCGGTCCTGCTGAAGTTGAAGCTGTAGAGGTATGTGGTTTTGAACGCCAAGACGAGAGCAGCGACTCTGCCATCTGGCTGGAAGTACAGACCTCCACTGTGTGCTGAAGAGCCCTCGGCATACTTTTCAGCCAGCATCATGCTAAGGCAGCTCTCAAAAACACTTGGAGGGTAGGGGAAGGAGGTGTTGCAGCAGAAGTGGAGGGCTTCATCACTTTCTGAGCACCGTTGGAGAGAAACCCAACGCACCAGCTGCTCCACCAGACAGATATTATCAGTCATGACATCTTTATTCTCTGCTGATGGAGGGGAATAAAAGCTTTGGTTCTGGACTCGCGCACAGAGGTCCCTTAGCCAAACCTGAGCTTCAGGTCGACTCATGTTGAAGTTAGGGTCAAACACTAAAGAGCCTTTGCTGCTCGGGTTGAAGTGGTCCCCGTTATCAGTCGGTTCGATTCCCCAAACAAGCGTCAACGTGACAGGCGTCTCCTCTCCATTCCTCTGCCTCTCGAACATAAACATGTGACGAAACTCTGCATCGTATCTCTCAAAAGGGTGACTGGATCGAAAAAGTTGAGACACCCAGCTGTCGAGGGTGGGGAGCTTCATGCCCGGGGTGACACAGGACATGTACGTGCCCCCGGCCCCAAGCACTGCAAACCAGCACACCCAGATGTACCGAAACTTCACAACTCCACACGGTAGGATCTTCAGGAATATCAAGTTGGAGGTGTCCGTGAGAGCCCGTTTTAACTCTTTTATCTTCTGTAGGATGCTGAAGATGCACTTCTTGCGTGAACTCGTGTCCCAGAATCCACTCGGGTTTTTGGAGCAGCAGGGTTTCCATGTTTGCGCCGTCACTGGAGCAGACGGCGCCTTTCTGTAGCGCTCTCGCAGTATAAAAGAGCACGGCAACCACACCAACGCCAAGAGCGAGCTGACGAACGAGGAAGTTCCAAGATAAAGAGAGAAACATCTGATTGTTGTGATGCTGCTGAGATAACCGGAGAAGAACGCTGCACTGGAGGTCAGCCCTGACGCTAAAATCAAATAGCCCATTTCCTGTAATGCCCGGTTTACTCTCTTCTCCAGGGGGGCCGAGGGGTTCTGCGTCAGCTGCAGGTTCCAGAAGTCCGAAAAGATAAAGACCTGATTGGAGCAACTTCCTAGGAGGATCAGAGCTGCTGAGAGGTTGACCAGGGGGAAGAAAGTCAGGCGAAATGCTACTTTATAAAAGAAATATGAGGTTAGAAGAGAACCTGCGATTGCTAGAGCAGATATTGCTACTATAAAGAAAGAGTGGAGATATAGAGCCATAGTGAACAGAAGGGACAGAACAGCGAGGACCGGGTATACAGAATCTCTCACCAGGTAATATTTGAACAGGGTCTTCTTTATACCAAAGTCCATGCCAGTAATGGTTGTATTATTGTACGTCAGATCCCTGCCTTCCAGATTGTTCATGTATATTTCCATCATGTGCTCCCCTTTCTTCACAGGTAGGAACAGGAGGCTGTACTTCAGAGTTGGGATTTGGTATTCGACAGTCTGCGGTCCGAGGAAGTCTTTGTCAACGAGGAAGTGCAGGATTTGGAAAACCACTTTTGATTGCATGCAGCGGGAAGGAACAGAGGGGCAGCTGCCATGTTTGGGTCTCTCGATGCAGGCCTCCACGAGATCTCCTCTGTGATAGTACGGTGCACATTTCCGAAGAAGGTTTAAAGACTCTGAAACCTGGTGGGAAGAAAGAATAATGGATGTTAGTCCCACTAGCAGCGTTAGCTTAGCTAAAAATCACACAGGAAATGCTTGGATTAGAAAAGCCTGTCAGATCTATGTCACACTGAAAGTTAGCATTCATGAACTCGCCCATCCTGGCTCGTGATGGGGAAGGCTGTTGTTGATTTAGCCTCCAGGAGAGAGCAGAGCAAGTCTCGGCTAGTAGAAGCTAACTGTTAGCATTAGCAACTCCACAACATGGCAGAATTCCTCCAGGCTTGTTATTTGTGGAGATAAAACATCAACGTTGCAAAGCAAACTGAGTTAGTGGCAGAGTCGTCTTACTGTTAGCCAATCAGAAGCTAAATTTCCTAATATCAGGAAAAAAGACTCCAAAACCTGCCGTTATCTTTTCCCCTCGTCTCTGGCTCACGTCTAGTTCCTGAAACAGAAGCGCCAGAGCTTTGTTTCCACCAGCTCACAAGGCATTGATTTATGCTAGAGACCACAGCAAAGGTATTGGAAAAAAAGTGAACTTGATCTTTAAAAAACAGAAAATTTAAAAGATGACTTCAATATGCTGCTCTCCTGCCATCATACTGATAATGAACATGTTGGTGTTTTACATACCACGGGTGGTCATTTACATTCTTCAGAGTCAAATCAATCACAGAACAGCCCTTTCGAAAAAAACCTTCCAATTAATGTACTCCAGTAAAATAGTTGGTCCACAACAAGTCTTACGTTTACAAAAAACATAATATGTGACAAAAAACCTCCAAAATGTCCGTCAGTTGCCTCTTACAAAATATTCATCACGTTTCTTAGCTTACTTATATTAGCTTCAAACTTTTACAGCACCGACCTTGATGCTTTTGATTGACTCCACCTGATCCAATAGGGAAGAGTTATCCATTTGATGACGCAAAATTTTCAACCATTGGCCAAATAGCCAACAAAATTAAAAAAACAAAATCTCACACATTTTAGCACAAAAGCCAACCATCATTGTCTGCTTCCACAAACTGAGTAAAGGTTTCCTTAACATATGAGCACACTTCAAGTCCAACAACACAGCAGGACCTGCGATGTGAATATCGATGTCAACGCTCAAACGTAACATCGTGCAGCAGCTCTATTAGATAAGAAAAGAAGTCTTGGTAACATCTTAAAGTGGAACTTCAAGACAAAACTGTGATAAATTTTTAATGACTGCAGAAAAGTGGAAAGGCATCTTCTTTGGTCAACATTTAACTCAACTTGCTCAAGGCTCATTTTCAAATAAGAAGAAGAAATGTACAGTGCCTGCTGGGAGGTGAGGCTGAGGCAGCAGGAGGCATTCGACAGGACCGCCAAGTAATTCCCCAGAGACCAGCTCGGACAACAGCCGCCTCTTGGCGCTCCCTCGCCATCCGCACGCTCATGCTGCTGGCACACATCCTGGAACTTGGCCTGGGAGCGAATCTGAGTCACACAAGAGAAAAGCGTTTTTGAACTGGCGCCCAGTTCTGAAACTAATCTACAAAAAAGCAATTAATTTCACATAAGATAATGTCTAAAGTTTGTTCAGTAAAATGGGATTAAAGTCACTGCATCAAAAAAAAAAGATTAGAAAAGGCTAAAGAGAACTGATGAGTGGATCAGAGCCAACCCTGGACTGCTCCATCTCACACATGGCGTGGATCGACTTCAGACTCCAGAGACTGGCCGAGTTTTCCGATCGGAACACCAGCTGGGCAAAACGCTCGCCTGCAAAGAAAGAAACAGATGAATTCTGCATCCAAGAACAAGACGACCAGCGGTGAATCATGGGACTGTGGGCTGGTTGGAAATGTTCAAAGTGGTTAAAACTCTTGTAAAAAAGCTCTGAAATAAAACCAAATAAATATAAAAGAAGGCAGCTGACATCATTTGTGTTTAATCAGCGCTGAATAGAAATTACGCTTCCTCAATAAAATACTCAATTTAGGCTTTAAGTGCATAAAAAACCTTAGAGGGAGTTTTCTGCTTTTGGTTAAAAATGAAAACTTCATGTCTAAGGTCTTTAATGCTGAAAGAATTAGAACATGGATACATGTGTCATGTTTCTGGGACTGAAGAATTGATGTTTTTAGACGTTTCTCACCTGGAGCATCACAGAGGAAGGTGTGTTGAGATAAATCTGCAGCCAGCATCCTTTTATTACGACGTCTGGAGGCGACTTGACTGAGGTTACCTCCCCTGAGGACAGCCGCAGATCTAACGAGGAACAAAATGTTTTGAAGGTAACATACTAAGCAAAACTCCCCTTTTGCATCCTCTTGTGGTGCCACATGGGTCTCTACTGCCTCTATAAACACTCCAAACATGAAAATTAATGTGTCCATCCATTTTCTGTCAGTGTTTGAGGTTAGGAATTATGTGCCTAAAATAAGTCGTTTCAAAAAGTCCCCATTTGTGATGTCACAAAATGGGAAATTAGCATAGAACCACCTCTCTAGGTAGGAGGAGCAGCGGCTCTACTCCGGACCCCACAGATATCATATACATAGATGCCCCGTGGACTGGCGCTGCCTATTGGAGCTGCCGTAGTGACCAGCTGCCATCTTGGATGGGTCTCCAATCGCCCCCAGTGCATTCATTAATACTGAGGAAGGTGTTCACCCAACTAAAAACACATTTTATTATGCTTTTTCATTAAAATATAAATATAATAAAATAAAAAAATAAAATCAGGTAGGCTAGAAAAGTCCCACGTGATCTGTTTTCAATAGTGCGCCGGTTGTTGCAACCATAGGCTGCACAACAAAGCAGGAATAGTTGCTCCCTCTGCGTTGATTCCAGTTGGGTTTGGAAAGTGGGGGACCAATCCAATATAGCGGCGAGGCTTTTACACTCTTCAGCGCCCAATGGGGCGTCTACGTATTCATGTCTATGTCGAGCCCCTCCTGGGTGGGCGTGGCCAGCTCCAGCTTGTTTTCTTAAAGGGACAGAGCCCTGAAACGGCTCATTCTGGAAGGTACCGAGTATAAAACTGCTGAAATAACTTCACGTGAGAGGGATTTAAAGTAAAGAACTTTTTAAACTTGTTTTGCATCGACCACAGAGCTATTATAACTCAAGAAAAAAAAACATATGTCCTTTAATTTTTTTGGTCCACTTAGGGGCAACACAGCAGCCTTTCTATCAGTTTTATCTTTAACATGGGGCAAAGCGGTTTCCTTAATACCAAGATGGCTGGATCCTGTGCATCCCCACCCCTGAAATCAGCCTCTTGTGTTTGTTCAGCATCTGTTTTCCCCGCTCCCGCCATGCTTCACTGAGCAGTGGCTCTCTGCTGACCTTGTGCTGAGCTGTGGCGGTAAAGGAGACAGAGTTTTCCCCGGGCCAGTGTTCCCCTGCAGCATGGACAGACTCGACAGCCGAACTCCAATGGATGTTCCCCGCGGCTCGAAACCCTGAGGAACCGAGAACACACACACACATGCACAAACACACACATGCACAAACACACACGTACACACAAATAAACATCAAAGCAAATTAAGGGCAGCAGCTCCATTCTGCAGAAATCCACTGCAGGATTTATTCTGCATACATAAAAACGATAATAACTGAAACATCCTTAGTTTGCTTGTTTGGTTAGACTCTCTTCATTAACGCAGTTATTATTAACATAATCATATTCTCTTCTAATGCTAATTTCTGTTTTTAATCAGCTATTTTCATGTTTTATAATAATTAGTGCTTCTGGACTATAATATCAAAGGTGTGCTGCTTTTTGTTACGAGCCGGTTCAGTCTGACTCACTGAAACTGACAGAAGTGAAAACAGCCAGTGATGAGTGTGTCTGCTTCTCACCAGCAGAGGGTCAGAGAAATCTGGCAGAGGGCCGACGAGCAACCCAGCCAGGGAGCACCCAAGCAGCAGCACGGCACAACCCAGGAGGAACGCTAACGGGTACTCCACTATCACCTGGGAATAACTGCAAGGAGGAGGCAGTGACTCTTAATAAAATAAATAGAATTATTAGAATAAAAAAAGCAGGAGTCATTACCTTCTAATGATGCAGTAAAGTCCACTGTCCCTGTTAACGATAAATAAATTCATATTTAGCACCAATTTGAACTCCTCCCAAATATTTCTTGATTTTTCCTGCTGTAACTAATAGATGAACTTAAACGTGGTTTATGATATGATGTGAGGATGAATCAGGAACAGCAGGAATGAGGATCAGCACCTCCAGTTCAGAGGTCATGCTCCTCAGTGATCGGATGAGGAGCTCAGAGAGTCGCTGCTGCTCCTCCTCATCAAAAGGAGGCAGCTGAGGTAGTTTGGGCAAACATCGGGGCAGACTCAAGGGTCGCCAAAGAGAATACTATATCTGACAGCTGGCCTGGAACATTCAGGAGTTTTTCCCTAAAGAGCTGAAGGAGGAAACAGGGGGTCTCCGTTGCCCTGGTAACCTGGTTCTGGATAAGATGGAAGATGGACAGAAAGCTACAGCTGACTTGGCTTTACTAGAATAACCAAAATCCACCATCCAGCACTACTAAAGTTCACTACACTGATCCAGCTGTTGAGTGCATCGACTAAAACACACCTCGCTCTCACCACGTGTCCCCGTTTCGGTTTCTGAGTCCTGCCCTCGTTGGCCCCGTGCAGCCAGTGGCATTTCCCCGACCCGCGACATGACGGCCGATGGGCAGAACCACAGCTGTGTCCTGGTTTCACAGCTGAACTTCCTTCGGCTCCAGGATGGGCTGGGACTGAGTGGCAGCCGTGGCATCCGCATGGTTGGACTGGACCGCGGCAGCAGGTGGGACATTTTCTGAGCGGAGGCGAGCCACGGTCTCCAGTCTGAAGACGTTGGGGGACCTGAAGAAGAAATAAAATCAGAATCTGTCGTTATTTGAGTTATTTTTAAGCAATAAAATGACTGTTTGGCTCCAAAATGCAGCAACAATTTAATTGGATGCTCATATATCTGGCAGACTCACCTGGTGATAAAGCTGGAAGGAGGAAGAGGGTCTGCCAAGGCTGCTGCAGCTGTCACAGAGCTCCCCTTCAGACTGGATGATTGTTAAATGGGCCTCAGGAGAGCTGTCGGGGGGGCAGAGAGAAACCACTGGGATCTCGCTGAGGAGAGAGGAGGAAAACAGAAAACATAACAGGAGGGGCGGGAATCTGCAGCAACAAGCAAATAAATACAACAAATCCATAATTGATCACTGAGAACTGCAAAGCTGGGCAGAAGTAACGATGTAAGAAATGGATTTGTGTGTAACAAACACACAGAGTGTGGCTCCTGGAAGTAGAAAGGGCCAATTAAAAGTGAGAGGAGGTGGGAGGAGGAGAAACAGAGGAAGAGGGACGTTGGGGGACTATTTTCACACCACAACACCATGTCATTAAGTTACAGAGTCGTGTGGCTGTCCACCGGAGACGTGGGTAATGGCTGTCAGGAGGAGGCTGGAGGTGTTTCTCTCTTTCCTAATGAAACATTTTTTGGGAAACTTTCTCATAAACTTGGTAAATATCGATGTTTTTGCTCTACAGGAGTGATTATTAGTATCCTGGGTTTACTTAAGGTGTGTCATGAAGGTGATCCCATCATGTTCCCACGTAGGATCCATCTAAGTGGAATAATCAGTAATGACTCTGATTTGATACCAACAGAACAGAATAACAGGTAAAGATTAAAAACATCTCTTTTGGCAGGCCTTAATAATAAATACTATGGAAAATAACCTAAAAATCATCATAATAATCAGAAAATCTGCTTAAAAAAGAAGCTGAACATCAAAATAACTCCTATAAATTATAAGATTTTCCTTCACGGATTTGGGACATTAGAATTATACACCTACTTTAACCTGCACAGAGTGGAGGGAAGCTGCAGTGATCTCTGATATTTAACAAGAAGCAGAGAAAAGTTTAGAAGGTCCATCAAAGAGCCAACGAGAGAAGGATTAAAAATGCATGCACAACTAATTAGGAATGAAAAGTTGAGTAAATATGCACGTCTGTATCTGAGGAAACTGGAGCATCTTCTGGAAAACACCCTAACTAAAAAGGAAAAGTTCCTCCTGGATGGAGAGAGTGCTGACTGCTGCACAACCATCCCTAGTTAGAAAACCATTGTTCTCGTTTTTGCTTGTTTTTCACTTTTTTGCCCCAGAAGCAGGTTTACTTTTATGCTGCTAAGTCTTTTTTTTTATTTATTTATTTTTTTTTATAAATCCTTAAACTGCTGCTGAGTCACATCTTAAACTTAGTAAATTATGAATAAATTAACCTGCATAAACATCTCCTGTGCAAGTCTGCGTCATCTAGCGTGTGTTTATCTTTCCACATTAAGTCTGGATGCTGTTCCTGTCTTGTTGCCATAGCAACAGAGAAAGTCAACAAAGCCTACCTGACCTTTCACAGTTTTGTTTGCATTTCGCAACTAAGGACCACAGATGAGTATCGTCACAGATTATTAAAAGTTTAAGAGGATTTTTTTCTATTTATGCTGAAATAAAATGGCCATAGATGCTAAATTTCAAATGTGCTCTTCAGGTTCTTGTCACAGAATGTGTTTCCTTAATTAGATTCATTCATTCATTCATCTTCTGACCTGCTCAGGTAGCTATAGTGTCCCTCTACCTCTTCATCCATCCATCAATTTATCCATCCATCAATTTATCCATCCATCCATCCATCCATCCATCCATCCATCTTCCTGGTTGGACGTGCCCGGAAAACCTCACCAGGGAGGCGTCCAGGAGGCATCCTAACCAGATGCCCGAGCCACCTCAACTGGCTCCTCTCGATGTGGAGGAGCAGCAGGTCTACTCCGAGCCCCTCCTGGATGACCAAGCTTCTCACCCTCTAAGGGAGAGCCCAGCCACCGTGTGGAGAAAACTCATTTCAGCCGCTTGTATCTGCGATCTCGTTCTTTCGGTCACTACCCAAAGCGCATGACCATAGGTGGGGGTTGGAACGTAGATCGACCGGTAAATCGAGAGCTTCTCCTTCCAGCTCAGCTCTCTCTTCACCACAACAGACCGGTACAACGCCCGTATCACTGCAGACGCAGCACCAATCTGCCTATCGATCTCCCGCTCCATCTTTCCTTCACTCGTGAACAAAACTCCGAGATACTTAAACTCCTCCACTTGGGCAGGACCTCATCCCTCACCTGGAGAAGGCATTCTACCCTTTTCCCCAATTGTCCCCAATAGTGCAAAATTCTAACATATTTGCCAGTAAAATATTTTTATTCTTAAAATTCTTTTACTGTTTGTATTTGCTAACCTGCTTTTATTTATTTTTATCATTGTTGTATTGAGCCCTGTGCTCATTCAGAAAAGCATCTGCATCAACTCAAAGTGATCTGAAATCTGAAAATTCTACAGCAGTAACCGGGCGAGAGGCGGGGGACACCCTGGGTTCCCAGTCCATCATGGGGACACAGAAAAATGAGACACGCTACCACTCACACCTATAGGGACCATTTAAAGTCACTGATTACCCTGTTATGCATGTTTTTGGTGTGTAAGGGTACCTGCTTGTTTTAAAAATGTGGCCTTTAGGGAGGAACTTTACTGATGTTTGCAGTCAACATTCAATCAAATCTATAAAAGACCAGAGAAGCTTGTAGTGTTAACTCTCTGAGAATCAGTGTAGTGTCTGAAAACAACAAAACCTACACTAAAACTCAAACTGAGCTTCTTTAAAAATAAGAAAATTCTCCCTTTGATTCAGGTTAAGAACCAGAAACAGGAATCTCCTCAGAGAGGCAGAAACGCGTCCTGTCGCTGAGCAAATCAGCTCCCAGCATTCTCCAGCTCTGAACCTGAAGCTCTGCTGCTATTTGGGCTGCAAGTCTGGAGAAAAACATGAGTGATGGGGTGACATCTGTAACCAAGACAACCAGATGAACCAAAGCAGTGGCAGAGGGGATGCTGAGCAGAACTCAGACAAGTGGACAGCTTGTGTCCTGATTTGTGCTGACTGCTGCATTCAGCCTGTCATGCATTAAGACACAGAAGCACCAAAAACAGCAGATCTATTCATCTTCATAGATAAATATTCCATGCATGATCTACTTTATGCAGCCTAATTAAAAAACTAATGCAGCTGTAATGCTAAAAATGAAAATTGTGAATAACAGTATGTTTTGAATGAGTGATATTATCATCAGATAGGAGGATAAAACATTCATTATAATAAATATAATTATTATTTTTATCTAATTAGGTCAAACGATAACAACCCACCTTTGACACGCCTGCTGGATTTCCTTCTCATCAACAGGAGACTCGTCCATCATGATCGCATCTGTGCTTTCTCCTATGATCGAACAGGAATCCATCTTCCATCCGCTCAGTTCTCCTAAACTCGATTCAATTCAGACATTTTTATTCATCTGTTCCTACAAACAGCTCATCTGTGAGGATTGAGTCCCTCCATGAGGATCAGGATGCTTGTTTCTGGGCTGCTGCTACTACTGAACAGCAGCAGGGCTGTTTGTGCCCCAAGCTGCGCTCTGATTGGACGAGCCGCCGTGATGCTGAGGTACATGTTCGCTGTCCAATCAGGGGCGGCGCTGGCGATGTAAGCGAGGGGAGGGGCTCTGAAAAGCTGGAGCTACAGCTGATGCTGCGTTCAGGTAAAACTATTAATCTGCTGCTGGAACTCAAGTTTAAACCCGACCAGGTCAAATCAGGTAAAATTAGTTAATTTAGATCATCATCAGGGAGGAAAATGAGACGCTAGAATCAAACATGTCAAGAAGAATATGAACATTTTCAACCTGGAACATCATTTAGCAAACCTTCAAAGCTCTGGAATAAAGAAATATCTCCAACATTTGGTTGGTCTTAAGCCCTGATTATGATTTTCAAAATGTGTCCAGTCAGTTTCTGCTCTTATCACAGCTTTTTATTAATGAGATCATTTCAAATATAACAAAAATAAAAGAAGAAAAGACAGAAGACATGGCAGACCTGTGGGATTTCCTGCTAATGAGGAGACTGCTGCTGGTTCCTGTTATAAATATGAATCATGGCTCCTTGTCTCTGATTAGTCAGCTCTGAGGAGGTGAGAGGAAGGGATGGGCTGGGCGAGAGGCAGAGATCAAGACAACAAGGGTGTGAGAAAAATGTAAAAAGGGAGATCAAAGTGGAGTTGTGTGGTTTTAAATCAGAGACAGAGGGAGGTGGAGGCCTCGTTTTTTCTTTATTAGTGTGTGATGATGATGCTCATTGACAGTAAAACATCTGAGCTGACTGATTCAAAGCAGCAGATGACGACAAACCGCTCAAAGCTGGAGCTGGTGGGGTCTGATGGAGTGTTTTTGGGAAATGCAAACCTCAGAGTCAGCTAAAGCCGCCGTGTTTGTGGCTGGCACAGAGCTGAGTCGGCTGATGCCTGGCTGACTTCAAACACAGCTTCAGTGAAAATTTAGCTGCTTGAGCCTGCATACACACACACACACACACACATGCACGTACACATACACACATGCACGTACCTCTTATATATACAGTCTTTGGCACGTACACATACACATGCACGTACACATACACACATGCACATACACACACACATGCACATACACACACACATGCACGTACACATACACACATGTACATACGCACGCATGCACGCACACACAAAGGAAACCGAAGAGCATGGATTATGGCTAGTTCTGATGTGACAGCCATGGTAATTTCCTCTGGCAGATTTCTAGCCTAAATAGTAACGTGAAGGAAAACGCTTCATTACAGCTGCAGCGATGCTTCCAGACTTGTGGCACAGGAACAGTCAGATCCATAAAGAGGAAAACTAAAGAGAAACAAGGAGGACAGACAGGTTATATGTGAGTTTAGGATCTGTAAGGAATACTATTATAAGCTTAATTAAATTAAATAAATAAACAAATTGAACATTTTTCTGAGATTAGTCAGAATTTTTTCTCTTCTGTAAATTTCTAGCCTACTATCAGATATCTGTTGTCATTATTATTCTATTTCTATTATTAAGTTTTAAAATTAAGAAAAGATGGTAACTTTAGCCAAAAAAGTATATATAGGCCTATTTTTATATGACATGTTGATGTTTGCGGAAAATAATGTTTAAAAAAAACACAAATAGGTCTAAAAAGTACTTTTTGTGTTATTTTGTGTGAAAATTCAATGCAATCATTCCATAAAACACATGAAAACCTGTTTAAACTCGATTTTTTTTTAATTATATCTAGATGTAACATCAGTTCGTTTTATAAAATAAATTTTAACCAAATGTATTCGGAGCCTTTTGTGGCTCCAGAGCCGCAGGCTTTCAAAATAAAGAACTTGTATTTTGCTGCCATCTAGTGGCCAAATAGTAGAAATGAGCCGCTGGATGATTTAAACGCGTCTGTTTAGCACTTCCGGTCAAAGTTATGACATTATTATAAATTAGGCCTGTGTAGAACTCTTCAGCACTGATTAAATTGGTTGTAAAATTTGATATAAACAAATTAATGATATTATTAGATTCGTGTCCAGTGAACGTATCTTTTTAAAGCTAAAACGCATTTAGTGTAAAACTTTACGGCTGTTCTTGTAAATGTAGCTGTGTGTGACAACATGAGGTCGAGCGCTCCTGGTGTAAGGTTACCAGCCGCTGGACACACCTCCAGAGGGAGTTCCCGGGGAGGAGGCGACCGGGAGCCGAGCGTTCCTCCCCGCAGAAACTCCTTCCACTCGGAGCGGGGCGGTCGGCTCTGCCCGCGGCTCCGACTATCCAGCAGCAGTGGCCGTGCCAGGGGGAGGCGAGCGCCCGGGATGGGCAACTCTTTACGCGCGGCCGCCCTCCTGGCCGTCGTGGTTCTGTCGGTCCTGCTGTCTCTTCTGATCACCAGCGTGCAGCAGTTTGGAGCGACTTTATCCACCAACGCAACTCTTTCTGATGGAGAGCAGCGGGAGCTGGCGTCGCTCCGCCGGGCTTTGATTCACCAAGTCAACCAGAGGCGAAAAGAAATGATCCCGCTGCTGCTACCCGGTGGTGATGATAAAGGAGAACGTTCCTCCCAGCTTGATCCAGACTCGGGTTTGGACTACAGCCTGTGGAATGAGGTCACCCTTGGCTTCGGGAAAGCGCACCCGGATCGGATGGGCTGTGATTCCCTGGTGGACATGCGGGCGGTGGAGGTTCTGGGATCGGGATACACCAAGCTGGTTGTCAGGGCGAACCTGGCCGGAGGTCAGCCCGTGGCGCTGAAGCTCGTTAACGAGCAGGGCATCGACATGAGCAAGTGTCTGGAGGACTTTAAAGACCCCCACGCCTGTCGCGAGCTGGTTTCTTACAAACTGCAGAAGGAGATGATCTTGCTGGAAAGACTGCGGCATCCAAACGTCATAAAGGTGAATGTGAAACTCCTGGAGGGACCCAGGGCAGCAGGAGGTGCTGATTTTGTGGAAGTGGCCTACTTCTGGATCATTTTAGGACTTTCCATTATCCATGTAGCAGCGCTCACATTTTCCTTTGTCTCAGTAAAACTGGCTCTGCAGGGCCTTGTCCTGTAATTAAATTAAATTCACTGACCCTGCAGTGACCTTTGTGTCCAGTTTGGCAGCAGCAGCACAATGTGCCTCTGTCCTTCCTGGTTTCATCTGAAACCTCAGGCGCTTACTCACTTAAGCCATTACTGCCCAATTTTAACCCAAAACTACAGAGTTTGTGCTTCAGATCATCTCACAGCTGCAGAAATTAGCAGAACATCTGGACCGCTCTGTTCTACAGTTGTTGATTTCTTAATCCTGCACCATTCTCCTAGCCTGGCAAGCCATCCTATATATGTGAATATATAAACTCTGCAAAGCAAGAATTGGTCTAGTTCACTAGGCTACCATTCTCCCATCCTTAGGCCAAAATAGACACAAACGTTTCTGCTCTTTGCTACGGGGTGATGTTTGTAAAGTTAAACAGTCAAAATTTTACTGCAATATAAAAAAAGGGAATTAATTTTTCAGTCATATTTTCACCATGTCATTCGTACATTTATAAATGTCACAGTTCCAAACTAAACAATCTAATTTGGACATAAATATTTAGTATGTAAACTAAATACTTTTATATAGCAAAATGTTTAGATTTTAAACTAAATATTTTTATTTGGACATATTTAGTATGTTTAAATATTTATTTTGTAAACAAAATACTTATTTTAGAGCAAAATGCTTAGTTTTTAAACTAAATATTTATTTTGGACATAAATATTTAGTATGTAAACTAAACATTTAGGATGTAAACTAAATATTTATTTTGTAAATTAAAAACTTATTTTAGAGCAAAATGCCTAGTTTTTAAACTACATATTTAATTTGGACATATTTAGTATGTAAACTAAATATTCATTTTGTAAATTAAATACTTATTTTAGCACAAAAACCTAGTTTTTAAACAAAATATTTATTTTGGACATAAATATTTAGTATGTAAACTACATATTTAGTATGTAAACTAAACATATATTTTGTAAACTAAATACTTATTTTAGAGCGAAATGCCTAGTTTTTAAACTAAATATTTAATTTGGAGCTAATTATTTAGCTTGTAAACTATGTATTTTATTTGGAGCAAAATATATTTTGGAACAACATTTGGGTTGCAAAATGAATGTTATCCCCAAATAAATGTTTAGCTTGCTAAGTAAATATTTAGTTTGGAACTGTGGCATTTATAAATATTTGAATGACATGGTGAAAATATGACAGACTAAATAATCCATAATATTGCTGTAAAATATTTGACCCTGTAATTTTACAAACGGCACCCCATAATTTTCTCCCTACTAACAAGTTCCTTTTCCTTCTGCAGCTCAAGGGTCACTGTGCAGGAGTGCAGGGAGGAGGAGGAGTAGAGGGAGGACGAGCTGCAGTCATCCTGGAGCAGGGGAATCCTCTCCAGATGATCCAGCTGCTCCAGAGCCCCTGGGAGGACCGATTCAGGGTGAGGCGGAGAGGATGGAGATGTTGGCAGAGGAGATTTTTAGGATGAAAGATAAGGGAGGCGGATATGTGAAGCTCCTGGAGGTCTGACATCTGCCCCTCAGTTGTATTTGATCAGGCCCTGGAGTTAATCCACTGCTGGCTGGGAATTTCATCTCATCCCAAAACACACACACACGCGTCTGCACAACCCCGTCGTCGCAGGTATGCTGCAGTGAGAGTCAACAGAAGATCCTTTTACCCAAGTACATCCTTTGAATGCGTTTCAAAGAAATGATAGCTGAGAGGGACAAAAGTAACCAAATCTACAGTAATTATCATCTCAGCTGAGGGTGTTTCTCCTGCTGCATCACCCACACACACGTCCATGATACCCCTGTAAAGCAGCTCGGGCCCCTTCAGCTACATTGCTCCATCGCAGGCCGGTGTTTGGTTTCACCCAACACTCTTTTTTTGTAACGCTCTGATCCCAACGAGCAACGTTCAAGAGCCTCGCTGCACTAACTCTGCAGCTACAGGCACAGAAGCACGTGGCATTTAAAAAAAGTTTTTTAAAAAATGCAACATGATCCGTCTGAAAAGGATTTGCAGATTTGGTTTTTATTACTGAAACAGTTCTAATGTCGCAGATTTTAGCTTAAAAATTAATAGTTTTGTTGTTTTTAAAGCAATAAGAAGATGTTGTTTCAGGATTTATGAAAAACACACATTTTTTGTGTTTTATTGTGTATAAAAATATATTTAATGACCCAAGAAGTTTGTCAGAATGTCCCATTTTAGGATTTCTGAGATTTCGATTATTATATATATATTTTTTTAAAGCTAAAATAGATGCGAGACTCAATGTTTGTAATAATAATAATAATTAATCCCTCCTGATTAATTTTATAAATTGTTATAAAATGATTAAACTCATCCAGATTAAGTTATTTTTAGGCATGGAATTTTAAAAATTCACAAATTTTAAACTTTAACAGTTTTGAGGACATCTTGGTTAACCCTCTCCCCTTTCTGTCCTCTCCAGGTGTGTCTGGACCTGGCCAGGCTCCTCCACTTCCTCTCCCGCTCTCCTCTGGGCTCCGTGGCTCTGCTGGACTTCCAGCCGAGGCAGTTCGTCACCGTGTCGGGTCAGCTGAAGCTCACGGACTTGGACGACGCCAGCGCCGAGGAGGCGGCCTGTCAGACGGATGCGGACTGCACCCTCCAGTTCCCTCACAGGAACTTCACCCTGTCCTGCTCGGCCCGAGGTGTGTGTGAGGGCCTGAACGAGAAGAGGAACATCTACAACGCCTACAGGTTAGGAAACAAAACAAAGTGACGGTTTTACTGCATGATAGATGTGAGATGGATGGGCGGGACTGAAACAGCAGCTTAAATGATGATAAAGATGAAGCAGCTGGAAAAGTTCAGGCTGATGGGATGATTGTGTTCCAGAGGTGGGGGGGTGGGTCCGGCTCTTTGACAGCTTTACGAACTGTTTGTTCTAACAACCCGGTGAGAAAAGTAATGCTCTGTGGGAACGATCTGACAGGGCTTGTCTTGTTTTCTCCTTCTCCTCCTCCTCCTTGCCTGGCTGCAGGTTTTTCTTCACCTACCTGCTGCCCCACCAGGCCCCGCCCAGCCTGACGCACCTGGTAGACCACATCATGAACACCACAGGTGAGGGCGGGACTCGTCCTGATCAACCAGGGCAGATCAGAGGGTGGATTGTTCCGTTACGGCTGTCGTGTAACGACACGCTGACTATTTTAATTTAATGAGCTCGACAAGATCTCTCCTGACTCCGTAATAAAACCCAGCGGTTATCTGCTGAGGTTAAATGAGCTGTTTGGTGAAGCTGAATGCATCATGTGTGTCCAGGGGAGCTGAAAGCGGACATCAATCAGACTCTGGAGGCCTTTGAACACATCCTCCTGCTGTACAAGTCGGGCCTCCACCTGGATAACCTGCCCCCGTCCATAATCAGAGGTACGGACTCGTAAAACAGAAGGAAAAGAGCTTATTGTAGCTTTTTGATCCACTTTTTTTCCATTTTGTATCTTGAGGGTGAACTGAAGGGCTTGTGGGGTTTTTGACAGGTTTATTAGGCAGCTGGAATAGAAGGACAGCTCCAACAAAGTGGGATTAGTCTTTATTTTTTTTATAAACTCTTGCACATTTTCTCCAGTCGTGCACAGAAATCTCACCCCTCTCTCTCTCTCCAGCTCTGCCTTCCGTCGCTCCACTCAGCCGTATGAAATATTAATAACAGAGCGACTGGCTGCGTTCCTGCGGGGAGGTTTTTTTCCCGTCCCCCCCAGATGCCGGACTGTTTATATAGCAGCGCTTTGTGAATTTAATCACAGGTTCGGGGTAAAGAGGCGGCCGATGGGGAGGGAACGTTTCAGCCTAACGAGGAGGTGCCGGGAGTCGACCGCCGCCGCCGCCTAGGCAGTGATAAGAGTCAGAAAAATGTGTCTGTTTATTATTTGGACATATTGCACGGTTAGCTGGAACAGAGGCATTTTCCGGGGCAGGCTGGAGGACAAGCTGGGTTTGTTTTTAGTTTCATTGCAGCTTGTTAGCTAAGGTCTTCTGGCTTGGCTGTTGAGATGTGTTAACATTTTGTTTAAGCCTCCTAAAAACCAGAAGTTTGTCTAGTTTAATAAAAAGAAAGAAATGGTTTTAAAGTAGCAGAACATCAGTTTTAGGGTCAGAGAGAGAGAGAGAGAGAGAGAGAGAGAGAGAGAGAGAGAGAGAGAGAGAGAGAGAGAGAGAGCGAGAGCATGTGAAAGTGAGCAAGTGTGTGTGTGGGTGCGTGAGAGAGAGAGAGTGTGTTTGTGTGAGTGTGTGTGAGAGACAGTGATTGTGTGAAAGAGAGAGTGTGTGTGAGAGACAGTGTGTGTGTGTGTGTGTGTTTGTGTGTGAGAGAGAGAGAGAGAGAGAGAGAAACTTAATTTAAAATTGCTGACAGATGGAGAGTCTTCAGAGATGTGGATGTATGTTTTTTTTCCACAGTTGAGATCCTCTGTGATGTGATGGAGGCCAGGAAAAAATGTGGCTTCTTAATTGAATAAAAATTTTAATTAATTGAGCGTTTTAGTTCCCATACATTTAAATAACACAACCTTTCTGTGTGATGATCTGAGAGGAAGTCACACATTTATGTCTTTGCCACCATTTAACTCAAAAACAGGCCTATGTTCCTTTTACTTATAGAAGGCAAATCTACACACACACACACACACACACACACACACACACCCTCCAAAGGTTACCAGTTTGTAAGCGTTTGCCTCCTCCGTTTGGACCCACAGACGAGGCTTTTGTCCGTTTCTGGATCCCGTCTGCGTGCAGACATACGTGTGCATATTTTTCTCATGGCTCCGGCTAATGTGGAGCAGATGATTTAACGCCAGATTCACAGGATGTCTGACTGAAAGAGTTATAATGATGAATGTAACACAAATGTTTGGAAGCAGAGTCCGTTTTTCTTCTTTATCTGAAGGTCAAATGAAGGACTTCCCTGTTAGATGAATGCTTTAAACAATAAGCCTGATTAACAGATTACAGCAACAGGAAATGTAAAGCTTTGGAGTTTTTTCTGTAAAAATCTAATGTTTTTTGGGGAGGAAATTGATTAGAAAAATGGAAAATAATTTTCTAGATTAAGAATCTCAAACTGAAATCTAATTTATTATCAAAAGAAAAATAAATCCTAATATTTTAGTGTGATAAACAAATAATAATTTGAGAACATTTGATTCTGGACTATTTATTTTAACGTGAACTAAAAGTTTAGTTTGTTCACAGGGTTCCTGAGCAGGGGCGGTCCTAAATGGGGTCCAGGCTGGGCTAGTGTCCCCCTTACAGCCAGCTTGAACCTCTTTGTTGATCTGTCTTTAAATGCAGCAGGGCCCAAAGTTGGGTTGAGGGCCCCTCTGCAGGTCACAAAACACTAAGTTTAGGGTCTTGAGATCAAATAAATAATTCATAAAATAGCAAATCTTCCCTATAATTGTTACAAAAGGTAAAGGCAGTCGACATAAATGAAAGAATACAGAATAAAGTTATAATTAGTCTAACTTTAAAACTTTAAACCTTCATAAATACTTGTCAGCTTTTTTAAAGGTAAAACTAAAATGGAAAAATATGCAGGAACCATTAAAAAAGTCAGAATCCTGTTTTAATGCAGAATTTGATGCATTTCTGTATTTAATTAAGTTGTATTTTTACACACGGGCCTATTATTTTTATAGTTCCTTCTGTGTGCTCCGTTGTATTCCTTTCCCCCACTGGGATCATTAAACTTTCATCTCATCCTCAGAGTCCTTTAAAATCTCTTTAGCAGCCTTGTGTATTGAAGTGGCTTCTCCTCCTCCTCCTGTGTGGTTAGATTACACCGTGATGCGAGGAATGGGGACCACTGGGAACGTAGAGTACCGCTGCTGGCCGTCCTACAGCCTGCAGGGCTGCGTCCTCTCTGTCCACAGCGCCAGAGAGGCAGCGTTCATCTGTAACTCTCACTCCCAGTGCAGCAGCTTCACCCTGACGGGGCAGAAGACATGGACAGGTTAGTAAAACCATTAAAAACACCTGTTAGTGTAAATAATAATATACCATATCATGGTATGGTATTTGAGCTCAAATACTGAGCAATAAGCTGCATAATCACAGCTAAATAAACACTTCTAATCTATTGTAAGACTTATTCATGCTGAAGAACACTGTAAAATCTGATTAGTTAACCTTACTTGAAAGAAGAATGCACTTACATGCAAGTTAGTAGCACCATTATACGTCAACGCAAAGGCATGCAACGACGAACAGAGTGGAGCTCAATTTTTTAACTATCCATTGAACAAGATGCATAGCGCACATCTGTGATTGGTCAGCCCAACAACAGCGGCGGCGGCGGGGGACGGACATTCCACCGTCTCCGTTGAATTCTTTGTAGCAAAAGATTTCATTCCGTGAGATCAAGCAGTTCAAGCTCAATGAAAACTCGCTCTCTGTCGGCCATTGCTCCTTGAGTAGGTTGGTGTTTACATTTTTTTAAACTTTATTTAACAAAATAGGAACAACGACAAATCCAAATATTAACGCACAAATCTATAAATTTCAATTGAAATTCCCACCTCCCTCAAGATATTTGCGTTTACAAGCTGAAGTAAGCAAACTGGTCAACCAGAGACGTCACTGCAATGGTAGGCAGACCTGCCAGAAAAGGTCTGCGCCCCCTGCTGTCCTGGTGGAGAATTGCTTCACAACACTGACACCAACGGGGAAGCATAAAAGGAAAACGCCTCCGTCATTATGAGCACATGTGAGTGCAAATTTGCTGACGGAGAAGTTAGTTGTAACTTTTATTTAAGTGCATTTACTTAGTACGCATTAGTACCTCCAACACATACCTATTAGTGTGTACTGATTATTTTAAGTGTAAAAGGGCATCGGGTGAGAACACGTTACTGTAGCTTGTTGTTTTTGTGTTCTGTGCCTTTGCAGGCCGCCTCCTGGCTTCTTTCAGGAGCAGCTTTGGTCACCTGGTGGCTGATGGGATGTCAGAGGTGTACGTGAAGAAAACCAAAGTTCCTGAGAACCCTCCGCTGTGACGTGAAGGAGCCTGAAACGCAGCTCGGTGAAGCAGAAATGCTGCGTTTAAGCAGAGAACTGAAGTCCGTCTGTGAACACGCCGACCGCAGCGAGGCTTTTTAGACGAGGAGCAGCGTGTTTGAAGAGAGCGACTGAATGTGTTGTATTTATAAGGCTTCTGCTCGCTGACTGTTTGATCTGCCTGCCAGCTCCCTGCCTCTGCCAGCTACTATTTAAAGGGATTTCCCTTCAGGTACAATTAAGGCGGGAGAGCCTTGTACCCTAAACTTTTTCCCCTCCTAATTTGTCTTTATTTGCCATGTGTGTTGGCTTTCGCTGCAAGGCCGAGTCCCCGTAGTCAGTTTTTTTTTTTTCATTTAAGCCAGAGCGGCTGCTGCAGCTCAGCGTTTCAATCCTGAGGAAGAGAAACGAATACAAGCTCTTATACAAATACACTTTGATTAAACACGCTAGGTTTGGACTGTTTATATATGTTTTCATTACGGCTGTCTGGCTTTGTTGCACCGAGGTATGGAGACGGCAACAACCGTGCAGGCGTTTGCACATCAGCAATGTGCAAAGGTGATAAAAACCATTCCAGAGCTGTCCGTTTTCACACTTTTGTAAATTTAGCAATGATGTTTTGTCCAAAAGATATTTATACGATCAAGTGAAATGTAACTCTTCTTACATGTTGCTGCATTATGTGCACCTTGTAGGTGAAACTTTTATTTTTCAATGAAAAATGAATCACTTTACTGTTTTTTTTTTTAAATACTTCACTTGTATCTGTATAATTTGTACTTTTACAGTTTTTTAAAAACTATTTAAAGTGTAACTGCAACTAACAGCCTGATTATTTCTCATTAGCACCTTTTGTGTGTGTTTTAGAGGGGGGAGGGGGGTTGCGTGAGTATGCAATGTGTGTTTGTGTGCTTTTAGTCCTTTATCTACTCCCATGCCCCCACATCTGCAATCTCCAGCCCATCTGAATGGCTCAAATTGCGAAACCTGCGGATCTCCGCAGAGTTTGCACAATAGCAGAGGAATGCATTCAAATGCCCCGCCATGCTGTGCTCATTATGAGCCTTAATTAAGACATGTAAAGGAGCTTACTTACCAGGGCTTTCTCATGATGGGGTTAGGGGGTCATTGATGGAAGACAAAGGCCGAGATCTGGAGTTTGCACACGAATGATCTGCCAGGAGGAACCCGGAGGAGCAGACCTGCAGGATGGTGGTCATTTTAAAACCGCCACATGCATATAAAAGTCTCCCAATAAGGAAACATCGTTCCTGGTTTTCCTGCACAAGAAAATTCCAAAAATTGTTGCAGAGCGTCCTTCACTATTCAGTTCTACTGCTTTCTGACTTGAAAGGACTTGTTTCTGTCTAAAAATGATCTTTATAGGCAACACAAGGCCTCGGGGTCCTCTTTGCCTCATGTTGGCCTCTTGTTCTCCGGACAAAGAGGCTGATTAGAGTCTCGATGATACAGATAAAGCGTCTGAGAGAGATTAGATAGAACCAGGTTACAGGATCAACACAGACAGGCTGACTGGAGCAACCGGTGTTTCATCTGGGTAACTGTAAACTTTAGTGACATAACTCCTTGTAGAACAACTAAAAACTGAGTTTACAAGTTTTGTGCCAGATATAACTGCATATAGGCAAACTAGCATAATGATACGTTTGAGATAAGACATTAAACAGAAAAATGTGCTGTTTCAGAACTTTTTAAATGGGACATATGACTATTTTTCTCAAGGTACATTACTTCTATGTCTTTATGCATTTTTATGAAGTTCTGTGTCTAAATCCCGCTCACATAAAGCAATTTTAGCAGTTTTGTTTTCAGTACCTTCCAGAATGAGTCGTTTTTGGCCTCCGTCACTTTAAGAAAACAAGTGTACCTGGCCACGCCCACTCCCCCCACTCAGGCTGCTATAAGCTGAGAAGCTCTGATATCTGGGAGGAGCTGCTGCTCCTTTGGTGTTGACTCACAAAATGTGATTCTATCCTAATTTTCCCATTTGTGACATCACAATCAGGGACTTTTTGAAACAGCTCATTTTAGGCCCAAGAGAAAACAGATAAATGGAAGTGTTTATAGAGGCAGTAGAGAACCATGGCAGCACAAAGAGTTTTTCCTAATATGTCCACTACAAATAGTCTTTCACGATAATTAATCCTTACACTAGAATTCCAAAGACAGTCTCAATTTTCCCAATAAGCTCCAGTGAATTTATTCTTGCTCTGTTCATCTTTCATATCTGTTTAGAGGACGACTGCTCTGGACTGTGACCGGGTTTATCTTGGCAGCCTCTTTGGCAGAACTAATGAATGTTTTGGCTTTGCACTGAGCTTGCACATGTTTTCTTAAAGTTCAAATGTTTTAAAATAATTAATAAACGCGGAGCAGACGATGACAGATTGCAGCCGTGCTCTCCAAATAGTTTAGACGCTGAGTAAAAGATCATTCGAGCTCTAGATTCAGTTTAAAATAGCTGAAATATTGAGACAGAATCGTCTGCTGCATGTTTTAGAAGCGGACCTCTGCGTTGCATCAGCTCGTCGTCTAGCAGCACTTTGGAAAGAAGACAAATTGCTGCAGTGAAATGTTTCTCATTCTTGCCTGATGCAAGTTTCAGCTCCTGGTTTGGGGGCCTTGTAAAGTGTTTCAAAATGTGCAAAATATTTTCATTGGGTGACAAATCCACAGAGCAGGCGTGCAGCTATGCACAGAATGCGTCAAACGTTTATTTTAAGGATTTTTTTTAGCTTTAATGTGTTTTTGTCACATTTGTTTTCCAAATCTTTTCAACAAGAGACCGTTTTTTTTTAAAATTTCTGATGAAACTCATTTTTACTCATGCATCCATCACATACAGGTCTCGGGTCTGATTTGTGAATCAGCACCCTGCTCTGTGGTTGGTCCCAACATGTTTTTTTGTGAAAGTATCCCTTTCTATCCCAGTTTTTTCCTCCTAAACTATGTTTGGAGCTTTAAATGTTAGACTACAAGCTTTTTGTGTGTCTGAAACTCTTTTTTCGGAGTGTTTGAAGATGTTTGTCACATTTCCCGCGTGGTGAAAGATGTAAAACACAATCATGTCCTTGTGTTCATGTGTGGCACACTGTTCCTTTGTGTTTTAAGCGTGTAATTGACAAGCTGGTCTTTTTTTTTTTAGAAAGGCTCAGGGAATGAGCGGGGGAGGAGGATGATTGTTTTTCTTTTTTCTTTTTTTTTACTCCGCTCCATACCCCTCCATTTCTGTTTTTTTAAGTTTCTAGTTTCAGCCGACTTGTTTCCGTCAGGTTTTATTCATGACCTCCATCTGGAAATAATATCAGTTCATGAAAACAAGCCATCAGCAATTTTAGAAACGAGTACGTGTGTGTGTGTGTGTGTGTGTGTGCGTGTGTGTGTGTGTGTGTGTGTGTGTGTGTGCATTTCTTCTTCTTCCTCTGTGGGGTTCAGGCTCCGTCGATGTGTTGGTGCAGTCAAAACGACACGTATGACTAAACTCCAAAGCCTCCGTCATCCTTTCCTGAAATCCTGCTCAAACGCATGTTGTGGTCTGGCTGGAGTCTCTGATTCAAATGCAAAAGTTACTCATCAAAAGTTGGAAACTTCAGCTGCTGGGAGAAATTACGTGTCAGGCAGGTCTTTGGCAAACCGTTTGACCTTGGCTCAGACTAAAAATATGCATTAACTCAGTGAAAGCCTGCATAGTTCCACAGGAAAGAAGATCTGGCTTGTGTTAGAGCTGCTCACAGGAGCGTATACGCGGCCGGCGATGGGGGAGATAGAGCAGATATTCAGGCTCGCTGAAACACCTCTGTCATGGAAAACCCTGCGGCGTTCCATAGGCTGTTTCTGTCTGCCGCCCTGGCCGTGGCACACAGGAGACAGGCTTGGTCACACCTGAGAGCCTCTGAAGAGTAGCCAGGCATTCAGCGGGGCCCGTCCCGAGCACAGAGGCGTCTTAGTTTGCAGGCCCGTCCAACTGTCCAAGTGGGTATTTGTCTGTCTGCCCGAGGCGATATGATCTCTTTTAGAGCCATGATGGCTTTAGCAGCCCCCGAAGGAGAGAGCAAGTAGGTGTGTGTGAGGAGAGGCTTCATTTCTGGCTGTCTGCGTCAGGCCTTGAAGTTAACCTCCAGTCTAAAGGTTTATGCATGCCTCTAAAGCCACAACGGCATCTCGTAGGTGTAATGGCTCTGCGCCGTATCCTGTAACAAGAGATCTCAAGTGGTTACTGATCTTTATTTCATAAACAAAACCCTGAAAAGTGTCACTTAGTGACCGAGTTTCTGCTTTAGTAAAGAAGGCTGGAAGCATTTCAGAAATTCTTTTTGGTTATGAGATCCACACATGTTCCCCGGCTCTGCAGTCCCCCTCCTGAACACCACGCCACTACATCACAGCAGCAGTCTGGGTCATTTTTCTTTTGAAACCGACCCCTTATACCCCCCCCCCCCCCTCCCCTCTTCACCAGTCCATCCATCATACAGGGTCTGTATCCCCCCCACACTCCTTCTCCTTGAGGCCAAAACCTCCATAGCTGTGCTGTCCATTTAAGCCTCCACTGCTGCAGCTGCTACATTGTTCCACTTCATGCATAACTTCAACCCTCCTGCCACAACTTCTGCAGAGCATCTGGAGTTTCCACCATCCTTCAGCCGACCGAGACCCGAGGGCAGTGGCTGCTGAGGATCAGGAACTGAGGGTCCGTGTGTGTGTGTGTGTGTGTGTGTGTGTGTTCTGACTACCACTGCTGTTCATATCAAAGTGTCTGCCTTTTGTCTGCATGCTCTGGAATCCCCTCCGTCACACCTTGGCTGTTTCTCAGTGGGGGGGGGGGGGGGGGGGGGGGCTCTGCCTCCAGCTAGAGGAAGACTTCCTCCTTAAGAGTTAATCCTCCTCCAAATATACCCCCCCCCCCCACACACACACACACACCAAATTTAATTAATTAGAGGCTTTTAATTGAATAAATTCTTAATTTCTATAGTGAAAACACAGTTTTTCTCCTTTTTGAGTACATTTCTGTAAGTTAATTCCAGCTTTTTTGCTTTTTTGAGCTTCTGAAATGACCGATTTAATCCTAATTCAAAAGTCTAGCTAATTTCCTGTAAATAAATAATTTGTGCACTTCCTCTTCCGTGCACATTTAGCTTCCGTTGGCGGTTAAACCTGTAAAAAGCTGTGAACTGCAGCTCTTTGCCACAAGTCCTCAATTAGGGCTTTTCCCACAGAGTCATAAAACAGTTAGTGGAATCATTCAGAGGCTGTTAGATTCAACACCATTAAGAGTTCATTAGTACCTGCAGACACGGCCACTGTTGCAATTGGAGGATGATTAACAGAGATCATTAAAGCCCTCGCATCCCCGTTGGCCTCGGCACAACAAATAAAACCATGTTTTTATTGTTTAAATGTAATAAATGTGGAAATATTTTCTATTCTTTCTCAGAAAAAACAGATTTTAAGATGCAGAAAATCAGCTAAGAGGAAGAATTTGTAAAAAGTGAAAATATTCATAGCTGCAAAGTTTTAAACAGTGAATTATTATTCACTGGTGTCTCTTTTGGCTGGATTTAGTCATAAAAACACAAATGTTATTAAAGTATGTGCAGATTTGTCGTTGTGACTCAGATGTTTCTGAGCAGCAAACAAAGATCAGACAAAGATCACCAGAGTAAACACAAAATGCAAAATGCTTTTTCTGATGAATTGTGACCTCTGACCTCAACAGTGAGGCCTGCAGAGTTTTAAATGCTGTTCTGGGTTCTCTTGTTTTAAATTTCCTTCCATCCTGGTGTGATGTGTTGCTTTTTGGTGTCCTCGGTGGGAGCCTGCATCGTGATTTCTCAGTTCTACATGTCTGGTCTGTGAAACTGAACTCAGCTGTCCATAAATCTGAATAATCACAGTATTAAACAAGGAGGCTGTTACTTTTTCAGGTTGGTTTACAGCTCATTTCCTCGTAATAAATCAAATTTGACTTTAATCCTGAAGCGTTTAATTCTCAAACACTTAAATTCAACACATAATTGCCTAAAACTCTTTATCAAACTACCACAAAACATAATTAAACATAATCTGTGAGTCATTCTGGACTTTGCAGACCAGACTTCATCACACAAACACTAATCAGATTGTCCGCTTTCTGTTTGTCTGAGCTCGTGGGGTCAAGAGGTCCTCGTGGGGTGAAGGCTTAGGTTGTGTTTGCAAAAAGGCCTCCGAGCTCTTCTCCAAACAAGAGCCGGAGATCAAACATCTAAACCAGACCCGGTGTGAAAGCTGGAGTGCCGCGGGGCTCAGAGGGTGGAGGGGTTACTGACAGGTTTGCAGGAAAGATAACAGAGCAGGAACCCCTCCAACACCACCCCCACCACCTAAGATAACCCTGATCCCCCTCCACTAAATCCTAACCTCGCTGACTCCGGTTTTGCTGGACAAGTCTAGCATCTGACCCCACTTAGTCACATGCCGAACCTTTCCCTCGTGATAATCCTTCCTGCCAACTGACAAAGGGTCAGCTGAGTGGGAAGGAATTCAGGACAAGAGTGCAGAAAGTTTGGGGTGAGATTAATCAAAGCTGCACAATGTTAAGTACGTTCAGGGGGCTTTTGTGTGCTCAAGTGGACCAATAATCCCTCTTTATCCATAAATGGGTTCAGATTTTATTCATTTATAGCTCTTTCTGCTTATTTGCAACAATTTGCTGCATCAAATCATCGTTTTCTCTGCTTAAAATTACGTTAATTAGTCAGAATTGCAATCTTGAGCGTAAAGCCACTTTTCCAGGAAACTTCTGGTGAAGTGATGGAGCTGCAGCTCAGTGAGGCTCTAGCGCCCCCAACAGGCAGGGTGAGGTACTGCACACAGAGACACAGCACTCCTCTGGGACTGTGCAGGTTTCTCAAGGAAGGAGAAATTTCCTGGAACTGTTTGGTGATCAGAAGAAAATGATATGATAAAAAACTCAGTCTGAACCAGAACTAGAACTTTTATTTGTATGTTGAGATATTTATTAACACAAAAGAGCCTGACATCATACCCATAAGGGCCTGTCACGTCTGGAGGAAACAGTACTCTAAGGGAGGGCTGCTGGTTATAAATTTAGCATCCAATAGCACCGTGTGATGTCTGAGTGACACAACGTCTGTCCACTGGTCAGATCTTTAGAGGGAGAGGAGGACAGACAGACAGAAAGTCTCAGAGAGACTAACTCTGACAGCGAAGGCTAAAGAGCAGAAAGGATTTTAGTAAAAACTGAGTCTCCTCTCTCAGCAGGCATGTCCGACTGTGAAGAACCACCCGTGGGTAAGAATGACTCCTCCTGTGAAGATCAGTTCATGTTCAGGACGTCTGAGAGGACACATGAAGGCATGTGTGTGTGTGTTTGTTGTTTAGATGTGTGTGTCTGCCTCGTTTGTGTTTGGTGAAGAAAGGGATTGTGCCTCTGCTGGTCCGTCCTGTTTTAGTCTCCTCTGGGAACGGCTCGCCCTGCAAGTATTCAGGAGCGGCGAGGTCTTGGTTCAGTTTGAGGCCTTTTATGGAAGTGAGTTGCTTCTGATTTCACACAAAAGCAGCACAATGACTCGGGTTTTATTTATAGGGTTAGGAAGCAGAGAAGGGACGTTTTATAGCATTTCCTGCTGCAGAAGAACGGTTCTGAAGGAGAAATCTGAACTTAGAGCTGTTATGGGCGTGTGTGCAGGTGTCTACTTGTGTGTGTGTGTACGTGCATGTGTGTGTGTTGGTAAATGATGGGCCATTTCCCACAGGTGCAGCCAGGCTGATAGAAGACATTAAGCTTTCCTAACAGAATCAGTTATAAATAGAAACCTTTCACTCACTAATGTTTCCTTCTCCATCCACCTCCTCCTCTATCTCCTCGCTGCCCGTTTCCTCTCCGCTCAGGTGTAATCCTGATCCCCCTCCCTGGCATAATTAAACATGACTCAGCAGTAGGAGAGCCCTTTGAAGCAGTTTCCTACACAATGAGGTTGTAATTGTGTCTGAACAACCTGCTGTCATCTGATCATCTCTCCTTAAAGGAAATCAGATCAGATCAAAACGGCTGAAACCTCAGAATTTTTGCATTGTTCCTTTTTTACTCATTCTTGTCTGTTAATCCCTCAAGTTTATGAAATGACACAGTAGCAGCTTCAGCCTGATTGTTATGGATCTGTGTGATCTCAGAACTGGACTTGATCAGTGTCAAATCTAATCAATGTGTTAGGTTTAGGCTCACATGGATGGAAGTTATACCCAACATGATAATCTATTATTACACATTTTAATTTAACTCAAACATTCAGCGTTTCTTGTGACGCTTTGATCGTTAAGATGATGGCAGAAATGTTTGTCGTATAGGTTGAACGATGTTCCGAAAGTCTGCGGCTGCAGGGAATGAAGATGTGATCATTGGGAGGAAGTGCTTCAAGGGAAAAAAGCATTTCAGACATAAACAGTTTAGAATAGCGCAGCAGCTTTAAGTATGGAGAGGATTTAGAGGATAAACATCGGCTCTGGAGAAAATCACAACAGGAGTTTTATGTTCCAGTTTCTTCAGGAGTAAATTATTAGGAAATAACTGGATTTGAAATGAACAAATTATGTGCTCACTTTTAAATGGATGGGATGCCATTCATAAAGTCAGACGGTTATAATTTAACAGCCATATTTTGGGTTATTTAGTTTGTGATAAGAGAAAAAAGTTCATTTTTCAAAGTCACGTTTTCACCATGTCATTCATACATCTATAAATGTTAAAGATCCCAAAGTTTACAAACTAAATACTTAGCTCCAAATTAAATAATAATTCTACAAAATAGATATTCAGATCCCTGCTAAATATTTAGATTTTAAAATAAATATTTAGATCCAACCTAAATATTTAGTTTGTAAATCAAATATTTAGTTTGGAAAATAAATATTTATCTCCAAACTAAATATTTATTCTCCAAAATCTAAACATTTAGATCCCAGCTAAATATTTAGATTTAAAAATATATTTTGATCCAACCTACATATTTAGTTTGTAAATAAAATATTTGGTTTGGAAAATAAATATTTATGTCTGACCTATATATTTAAATATTTAGTTTACAAACTAAATATTTATCTTCAAACTAGATATTTATTCTCCAAAAATAAATTTTTAGATTCCAGCTAAATATTTAGATTTAAAAAAATTTTTTTGATCCAACCTACATATTTAGTTTGTAAATAAAATATTTGGTTTGGAAAATAAATATTTATGTCTGACCTATATATTTAAATATTTAGTTTATAAACTAAATATTTATTCTCCAAAATAAATATTTAGATCCAACCTAAATATTTAGGTTGTAAATTAAATATTTGGTTTTGAAAATAAATATTCAGATCTGACCTAAATATTTAGTTTGTAAAATAAATATTTATCTCCAAATTAGATATTTAGCTAGCTAACTAAATATTTAGTTGGTAACTTAAACTTTTTTAAATGTTTGAATGTGTCATGGAGTGGTGTGGTGAGACTGGTGGAGCATAAGCAGGAGGCAGTCAGGTACATAAAACTAAAGATTTACTAACAGGGTTGCAGCACAAAGTGAAAAAACTAACTAGACAGTACAAAACCAACTCAAACACAACTGAACATCCAACACAGACATGAGACACAGCAGCCATCAGGGACTGGTGTGTGAGGAACAAATCAGGATCTGGTGCAATAACTTTAATAACCCATCAAAAGTTGTTGCAACACCGTTAATTTCCTGCAGATGGCAGCATCGCCACATTGACTGAACAGAGTGAGGAAGAAAATCAGGGACACAGAAGTGGTCACACATGAAATGATGTGGAAAAGTGGATAAAATGAAGCAGAGAAAAAGTATAGAAATGGATGAAAGGAGGTGAAAATGGGGCGAGAGAAGGGAGAATGAGGGTGGGGGTGAGGAGGTGAGGGGGTGAGGCATCTCTGAGATCACAGAGAAATGAGAAGCAGGTCTGGATCATAGGAGTGACACTTATGAAGGTTTCTGTGGGAGATGACAAGTATTTATGTGACAGATAAGACATCATCAGCACCAGTTTCTGTCTGCAAACCAACTGTGTGTGTGTGTGTGTGTGTGTGTGTGTGTGTGTGTGTGCGTGCGTGTGTGTGTGTGTCAGGCAGATGACGATGTCTGACGTCAGGCCTCCATCTGTGCCCCGAATATCAGAACAAGGAGCTTTGCTGACGCTGAACTCATCGGTTTATTTTCTCATGAAGGTTTCTGATCAACCGGCTGCAGTTTCACCTCAGCTTTTCTCTCGTTTTGGTGCATATGAGCCACCGTCTTCAAGGATGGGAATTATGCCTCATGCACGTGCATTAGCTGGTGGGGCTACGAGTGTTCAGACTATGATAGCTTAGAGAGAAAAAAGCTGCAAGAAAAACTGATTAAAAACAACAAATCAGCAAGATATGAAAAGAAATGCACTGTAAAAAAGAAAATGTTGAATTTACTTGACTAAGTAAAGTCAGCTGGTTCCACCAGTTACCTCAATGTAAAGAGTAAATACATTTACTTTTAATTAGGTATATTTTAAGTATTTATATTACTCTTTACATTTAAGCAACAGTGGAAACAGCTGACATAACAGTTCCTTTCTTACAGTGTAGACATCACATTTCTTATGTTTGCATCAAAGACGGTATATATAAGTTTGCATGCACAGTACAAATACTAGAGTGTGTGTACACATGTGCATCTATTTAAATGCTTGTGCATGCATGGAAAGGACCAGAGTCGAGTTCTTGTTGGCCCAGGAAATGGGGGAGGGGTGGACTCGGACGTTTCAGCACCAAGTCAGATGGGATTAAAGTTGTCCTTGCCTGAGACATCCAATGCCGTGAGACAGAGTTTGTGTCCATATTACACACACCTTAGCACTCCTGGGTCTTATGTTTGTGCTTCTCTTTGGATTATTAAACCATTTCTAGATTATTAGAAGCTCCATGAGGTCTCCTGGTCTTTAATGGCCTCACACAGCAGTAGTTTTATCAGCTTCCACTGAATTATACACCTGAAATGTCACATCTGTGTCCAGGTTTGGCCTCATTAACATATAGATTAGATGTAGAGAAGTCTGATTGGTTTATTCACTCTACTCTCATGGCAGCATTGAGCCTGGAC